>OY720640.1:84763655-85363655 GCA_963169105.1 Ceriagrion tenellum | reverse complement strand
TTCTACCCACTGCTCATTTCTAACCGTTGTGGAGAATATCTTTTTGACGCCGCACTGCATGTCTAGGTCCGATAGAAGTGGTGAAATAAAAGAGATACATTGCCGAACATGTAGGGACAAAAATTTGCTCTTTCCACGAACAAGTGGCCATAATAAAAACTGAGCTGCACTATGTACACTCCCGTAATACGTCTCATCATTTCACCCCCTAAAGCCCTATTCTTTGCCCGACTGGTGTCCTAACACCCATTGCCAGGGATTTATGTAGATGTACCCTAAAATTAGTGTTATTACATTGTGCCATATTTTATACGAATCGAATCTGCTATGAAGCAGGAGCGCTGAAACTGGAGCAGGTAGAACAGTTTTATTTCTTCGGTGGTGCGTAGGAGGAAAATTGGCTTAGGTAGGGAAATTTATAGGGAAATTTCTCTAGGGAAGGAGTTCCTTAACAAAAGGGAGCTGAGGACGGGATCTTGTGAAAGAATGTAAAGAAGATCATGGCTAGGAGTTTCTTTAGAAATATACCGTCGTCGTGATGTGCCATAAGAGTGTTAAAGTTCCAGTTCAGTTACCCAACTCTTTCATTCGCGGAAGAATTATAATAAGTTTGTTATATTCACATGTTATATTTTATTGTCGTAACTCTAAACCCGGGTTTAGACACTTATCACCTTTTTTTTGAGTATTCTACCGGTTAAGGTAGGTTTTGCTGAATGTCCGAGCATCTCCTCTCGGTTTAGGTGACGACAAAGAATACACCCATCCTGAAGGTGACACTTCATCTACATCTACAGAATACCTCGCGAGCCGCCGCATGGGCGTGTGGCAGGGGGTGGTAGGTCACCAGCCGTGTAAAGATGTAACATTTTTGGAGGTGAAATGGGGACGTGTACTATGTTAGTGTATTTAGAGGAGCTCAGTTTTTACTGCAGTTTTATTATAGTTCATTGTGGCAATGTAATGTAGTTACAGTAGATTCTCACGAGTGGAGTTAAAGTCATTTTAATCCTTTCGTGATGGATAACTTCCATCAAGTTTAGCCTTCAACCGCTTCCCGTGACTTTTATCTGATGTCGTCGTTTCTACCCGTCGTTTCGTTAAGATTGGTTTTCCTGCTTTCTTCCATTTTTTTTGCACCTTATGAATCTGATATAAAGTAAGAGCCCATCAACTGGAGCAGGTGGAACCATTTTCATTGCTTGTGTGGTGCTTGTGGTGGCACGTGAGAGGAAGTTAGGCTTAAAAGTAGAGAAATTTGGAGGAGAACTGCGCTAGTGAAAGAAGTTCAGTAATTGGAGGGAGCTCATGACGGTACCTTGTGTTAGAATATAAAGAAAAGTATAGGTAAGAGTCTCATAAGAAGTGTACTTTAGTGTGGTGCAGAAACGTGGACTCCAAGGACGAGAATAGGCAACTGGTGAATGAGGTCTGTCTTTGGGGGAGGACGGAAAAAGTGAGTTGGACGGAAAGGAAGACGAGCGAAGGATTGAATGGTATGATGGGTAAAGAGAGGAAATCACTTGAGGAAAGTTGGTGGATGGAATACAAAATGAGAAGCGAAGAGAGGTTTATGGCCTTAGCAAAGAGTAGGATTTAGATTTGGCGGGGAAGGGTAGAAAAGGAATAGGTTGGAGAAGATTAGGGCGAGTCTGAGTAGGTGGTGGAAGCAGGTGATGAGGAGCGAAGGGATGCTTCAGGCCCTAAAAGATGGGAGGGTTTTTGGTCAGCGTGGAAAGGGGAGATAGATACAAGGCATTTTCAATAGGGTTAAGAGTGATAGAGCGTGCGCTGTGAAGGAGGAATATGTGTTTAGAGGATAGGGACTGGGCCTGTAAAAATCTGTAGGATCTTTAATCTCTGTTATACCTCCACCGGTATATTACTTTAGTGATAATATGCTGTTAGAGTTTAGTGAGTGATCTCATTCTTTAATGAACAAGTTTCCTTCAACGATGTCGTTTAAAATCCTCTGCTATCATTCAATATTATTCTCCCGTTTATTAGAATTACGATCTCAGGCCCCTTCTACACTTTGGGCAACGAATGCTTTGGCCTGATTAGTTGGCTGTGTGTCCTCCTCCATACTTCCCAATCCAATGCACGTTCTAATGAGATCTGAGAGAGAATCATCCCGACATAGAGCTCTAAGAACTTGTCCTAAACGACAGTTGTAGTATACCTATATGATTAGAATGTTATAATTTCAAGTTATTGGGATTGTTTATGAATTGGCACTCTCGCTCGTCTAAGTTTGCTCATTTGATAGATGTATAATATCTATTTGGGAGAATCTCTGCTTCTAAAGCGTTTTATGACGAAATATTTTTACAATTTCAGCTTATTTAGATGTATCTGCCTCAAACATAACATGTTTGCCCGTTGTGTGGAAATTTATTTTTAAGTAGGCATGTCAAAGTGACCTTTAACGAATGATTACAAGATTCTTTTTGTTTGTTCAGATGTCAACCAATTATTCTTTTTGAAACTGTTTATTTTTGGACCTTAGTTATGTTAGGAAAAACGAATCGCGTTTAAAATATCTAAACTTATCCACCGTGAAAGTTTCCCCTGGCGGACTTCTTTTTCTCTCGTCTCTATTTCGGTCTGTTTGTTCGGGTGGGGGAGAAAGTTTTAAGACGGGGAATCGTCGCGAATGTTTTGCGTCGACTGCGGCCATGATTAATCGTCTCCTTAAAGCGGGAGTTTGTTCTTTTGGCTCAAATATTTTATTTTCGTGTTTCACATCAAAAGTTTCTTGCCAACGTCTACTGTTCTAATCAGCTATACTTTTCGTTATCGTGGCTAAAGATAGATTTCCCGCAATTCTTTTCGGTGGGCAACGAGAACACATGCGGCTCTTCATCAAAGTGAATGCTTTAAGCTTTTCTCGAGATCCTAGATTTTTATTTTCAGCTTGAATAATTGTTTGGTGGTAAATGCCAAAAGAGAAAAATGATTATTTAGCAGTTATGGAAAAAAATATTTGTTTGAAGTGACGAAGAATGTGAAGGTTTTTCAGTAAACAGCTTAATTATTGTAATGATTACTTCCAGTAAATAAGTTAGCATAATCGTTTGACGTAAACTGCCTCACTTAACTCTCATACGGGAACATTTTATATACTGACCATATCAAAGAATACGCCTTTCTGTTGGCTTTCGGAAAATTTGAAAATTTGCTTCTTCTTAGTAAGTAACCTCTGAATTCTTTACTTAGGATAATCAAAACTTTGACTTAGAAGGTATGGGCTATCTAGAAGGTAGTACATTGTGCACTAGCCAATATTTTTGGCTACTGTCTTTAAGTCAATGACATTAGCGTTCGAGTTGTGGGACCATAATGTGTTTGTTTCATTAAAAGCTTCTCATTTTGGCTTGTCGCTCTCGATTTTTAAATTAAAATTAATCCCAGTTGTCTATGCAAGCAAAGGATATTGACTCATATACGTACATTTCGGTCATATGGGCGACCATTCTCATTTTAATCTTCATTTCAGTGTCTATATGAATTCTGCATTCACGGAAATATTTATTCTCGATTGAGGTCATAGCTGACGGTATCGTTCTCCGAAAAAATAAGCTCCAGTTACGACGTTCACGTAGGGAAATGTTCTTGCGCTTCAACGTCAAGTTGATTAATATTATCTCGATGGTAACTGTATGATCTTACGAGTTGGTTAGTAATTTCCGTCAAGTCGCCTGTATTTAATACCAATCTCGCACTTCGTCACCGTATTTTTTATATTTTCTCGCGATTGCTTTCTTTTTTTCACTCGTTGATAAAGTTTTTTTTGCAAAAGAGGTTAAATTATGAGCGCATGTAGAGTTTTTATAATCTCATTTCGCCCATGTCCCTTAGCAATATGTCGCCTCTCACCTTAATTAATTCTTCTGTATTTTTCTTAAATTCTTCACGTAAGATCTCTTGACTGTTTTCTTCTGTGCCTGACACTAACCTGATTCCCCGCAAGCACTAAATATTCATAACTTATTGCTTGGGACTTGGGCGGAGTAGGATAGGTGAACTCTTCAAGTAAGTTGAGACGGGGGATGCGTAAGTCAAGTGTACGTAGAAGAAAGAATGCTTGTGGGAAAAGAGAAAAATAATTGAAATTTTGGAACGGATGAAGACGAATAGTTTGTGGAGTATATACATTTTGAATAATTAAAAAATACTTTTACGAAGGATCTTAAGTTTTTCCAATATCTTACCAAATATTGTTTAGCCGGTTACAGTCTAAGGTCTCTTTTACGTAAGTAATCTACAGCTACAGCAAACATTATATAGAAACAAATATTTATAATCATAACAGAAATTTCCTTTGGCTAATGAATTACTGTTAAGACTCCAATACCCGCTCGTAGTACGTGATCAGGATTTCACCGTACGTTATGTGATATTTTCTCGTAGTCGAAATGCTACTGAAGTAGAAGAGTTTAGTCTGCTCATACTTATCGAAGTCCTAGTTGGATGTGACATTTGAGGCCACTGGTATAGAATTGTCGCTGCCTTGTGAAAAGTCGTCTTCAGTCGTAAAAGTTTTTGTGACTGTGGTATAATGTCGCGCGTGCTACCAGAGAATCGTATCCCGTCAGATGTTTAGACGTCCATCGGCGTGCCGGATGAAGCCCCGCGAGCCTTATGGCTGGCACCACTGACCTAGACAACGGGAAGACGCGGAAGGTGCCCCGCGGCTGACTGTCCCGCCTCCGCGACGGAGGAACGAGATATGACGCGCGGCCAGATGCTCAGCTCTCGCCGCGTATACGTTCACGATGATGAATTTGACGGGCGGATACGCGCCAGAACGTATGTATCCCCTCGGGGAAATGGCTTCGAGCGTCCTCAACGGATTCGTTCGACGTTTTGTCTTCACTTAATCGAAGCCCTGTTGCAAGCATGTGGTCGGATTGATTTTTGCCTTTTGAAACAGTCTCTTAGATGCGTTTCTCTAGCTCGAGCAGTTCATTCGAATTGGTCACTTCAGGGTTGTGCGAACGTCTTGAGGTAAGCTAAGTGAGAAAGGGGAGTGACCGGCATTGAATTGCTTGGCGATATACTTTCCTGCGCATTTATTGTATTTGACGTTACTCCGTGGATGAAATCTTGATACCAATTGCGTCCACTTTTTTTTCGGCCTAGAATCATTGCCATATAATATTTACCTGACGAATCTTTTCTTAATGTCTCTTAATCAAAATGTCTTATTGTAAATTCTTCTCTGCTTTCCTCTTTTTGAACATGCATAACGCTCCATTCTTTCTTCCGCCCTAAAGTTATACGAGTGGAGCTTGCGTTTTCGAGTGTCATCCATGGTGCTCTAATCTGCACGTATTTGAGTAACTCAGTATTACACAAGGTTAATGTCTTTAGTACAAATTTAAATTAATTAATTGTGGAAACGCATCATGATGTGTGCATATTTATGTATTTCCTGATTGTAAATATCTTCACTGACAAAATTTAAACTTATGATGAAAGATATGATAAAAAGAGTTGTTTCAGGCGTGAACTGGTTTAATATCATAATCAAATCAAAGAAAATTGGCTATATTCCGCAATATAATCCACAATTTTCCTCAATTTAATTTATGAAAGATATGATGATTTCCCTCGATGTGCACTCTTTTCGGACTTCACACCGGATCGTGTTCTCCCTACTTCATGACTTTTCGATCCTTGATCCGATTTTTCCTTGCCTCGCAGAGAAATTTTACTTTATGCATAAATTCCGTTCTCCTGAGGGAGCAGTTCACGGGAGCTGCTCATTTAAGTCGTAGGTTCCCGAACTGTGCATCCATTACTCTTCGCTCTTCATTCCTGCGGGTCCGGGGAATGATGAAAATGTCCAAACCCATTTTTTTTTTACTTTTCATCCTTTCCTTTCGTCCCGCTACGCGGTGGGGAGGGCGTGTGGGTGGTCGGGTGGGAAGTGGCGCGGCGGAGGCGCTGAGGAGCGGGGGCGGAACAAGGAGAGCGACGTCGCGCCGGCCCCCGTTCGTTCTTTTCGTTTTGGCGCTCGTCTCTGTGTATGTGATGGTGGAGGAGTGGGGGCGGAACGCGGCGGGGGATTGTTTTGCCGTGGGCGGGGCTCCGCAGTTCGCGAGGGGGAGTCGAGGGGAAGGGGGCGGAGTAGGGGTTGCGGTGCCGCCCCCGGTTTACCTTCCCCTTCCGTCTGCTCCTCCCCTCTCGCCACTTCTCCCCCGTCATTTTGTCTCTCACGGCGGAGCTATGCGAAATGAGCGAAGTAGGACGAGTGATTTTTGAGTATCATTATTTAAGGCATCATAAGACCCGGTTTTATAACCTCTGGTTAAGTATTTTCTCTATATGAAAACCGAAGTTAACACGCTTTCCTATCCATAAAGCAATGTCAATTAACCAGATGACCGATGTGTTAGATTTTTAAAAATCTAGTTAACGCGGCCTAAAGTACACTGTGAAAGACTCGGGACACTGGAACACGGAGAAATCACTTATCAAGAAATCAACCGTCATCTGTTATTACCTACACTTCATCATCATCTGGTGCTCTGCCTGCTGGCAGGTCCCGTACACCACTGCTGTCTCCATCCGCTTCTGTCCCGAGCTTCCTTCTTTGCTTCATCATAGCTGATGTTCTTCACCTGATCCACCAATTTAATTGTTTTCCTTCCCCTCTTTTTCTTTCCTTCAATTGAACCCTCAAGTGCCACAGTTAAAATACTTTTCCCTCTCATCACATGGCCCAACTAGTTTCCTTTTCCTTATTTCCTTTAGGAGCGATCTTCCTTCTTTTACTTTGCTGAAAACCTCTTCATTTCTCATCTTATCTACCCATCTTACTTTTCCCATCCTTCTCCACACCCACATTTCATAAGCTTCTATTCTGTTCCTTTCCCTCTTACCTAATGTCCGCCCTTAACATCCATACATGAAAACGCTCCATGAATAACACTTAGCTGGTCTCTTTCTCAGCTCCAGATCCAGGCTTTTATTGCATAGCAAGTTTTTCTTCTGGCTGAAGGCCTCTTTTGCCATTGCTATCCTTGCTTTTATTTCTGCAATACTTCTCCAGTCTGTCACCATCGTTCCTAGGTACCGGTAGCTTTTCACCTTTCCTATTACACCTTCATTTATTTTCACACTCGTATAATGTTCACAGTTTACTGGCATCACCTTTGTCTTTCCTAGGTTTATCTTCATCCCATATTCCTTCATCCCTTCTTCCAAAACCTTTATCAACATTTGAAGTGATTGCATAAAATCGGCTAATATTACAATGTCATCTGCGAATCTTATACTTCTTATCTTCCTACCTCCAATGCTGACTCCTTCCTCTCTCCCATCAAAAGATTTATGGATCATGTCCTCAGCATATATATTGAACAAGGTTGGCGACAGACAGCATCCTTGCCTTACTCCTCTACCAAGATCCACCCATTCTGTCATATCCTCATTTATTTTTAATGCCGCTTTTTGCCTCATATATAATTCTCTAATAAGTTTTCTCTCCTTCCATACCAACCCCTTCTCTTTTAGAATTTCGAACATTTTATTCCATTCAACCCGATCAAAAGTCTTTTCCAGATCAATAAAACAAACCTACACTTTCGCTAGATAATTAATTGATATATTACCGGCGAATTTGGGGAGAGAGTTTGCCACATTACGAGTAATAAGTGTAGCTAAGGCTTCAAATTTAGAATAGCATGGACTCTTAGGCCGAAACCTCATGTGTATTTCTCCAGGAAATTGAGTACGAAAGAAGGGCCTTATCTCTATCTCAAGAATTAATCTAGTGTTGTATAACGACGCACTTATCACGTTGGTGAGATTGGAATGATGCCGCAGCCGGCTTGAGCTGAAGGCCAGAATCACTTGAAAGGTCTGTCTAATTATTCGTATTTATGAGTTTTGATCCCAGTATTCATAAAATAATCTTTAACTCTCTTAGTCTTTAAATTAACCCAAAAATATCGAATGCGTGAAGGAATGTTTTAAGTTCCCTTGTTTGCGCCACATTCATGGGCGTAGCCAGGATTTATGTCCGGGGGGCGGGAGGGGGCCTGGGCATCATCTTGTCTGGCTCCGTATAGCATATTTGGAGGGTAATTTCTCGTTCTAGCGGGGCAACTGCTCCCCCAGCCTTCCCTCTGGCTACGCCCATGGCCATGTTTGACGCCAATACAAATTTTTCCCCGGTAAGTGGTGGTGTCTGTAAGAAATAGACCCTGATTATCTTCCGATTCGTATCCCCGTACCCACCTTATGTCTCTCGACGGAGTGTAAAGCTTTTTACCCTGTTTCCCAGTTAAGTCGAGACTTTCGAGCCTGCTTCGTTTTCTTTTCGTCAAAACTTTTCGCCTTTCTTTTGTTTTCCCTCCTTTTGGATGTCTTGAGGGTCGGCTTCCCTTCGTGCTCTTCCCAAAGTGACAGCCCGCGGGGCGTCGGGAGCGTTGAAGTGTCAGGGATTTGACACTAATGAAAATTAAGGCGGTTTCGTTTTCTTAGTTCCCTTCTCCCGTAGCGCGGAAAAATGAGCTTCAGGGGAAACGCCCATTCGCACCCTCTGCCATGTGCCTCAGTCTTGGAATTCCGTGTTGATTCCACCTACCCCGCCTACTTCTCACATTTGCATCCCTCCATCATATTTATTTCCTTGAGACTTCTTCTGGATACGTCCGAGCGGTTAAGGTGGCTTGGGCCTAAGGGTCACTTATTTCCGAAATTCTGAAAACTCAAATTTGGCATCTTTGAAGTGCTTCTAATAAACTGAGATGAACGAAAAATAGGGTTTCTGTAGTGTTACTGTAATTCAAAGTTGAAAGTGGAGATTGTGTCCTGGGCTTTTATGGATGTTGCTCAGATTACGGCCGAAAAGCTTCAATCTGAACGAGAAGCTTTAGATTAAAATGTTTAATAAAATCTTACAGTCCTGGGAAATTGAATACAAATAAGTTATATGAATCTCACCTATTTTATAGAGCTATTAGCAGATTATTGTCGTAATTGCAAATGCGGTAATTGCATACAAATTTCGCTGCAATAAACTCTAAAGACTGGGTAAATGTGGGCATTAAAATTTTTTTCGTGGAAAAATCTGCATATTTTGTACCTTAATTTTGGTATTCAATAGGCAGTCCCATTTCATCAATGGAATAAGGATTTTTCGAAGCCAATTACATAAGAGCGTGTAATTTGATATTTGTTTTTACTCACTTAATCTGGCCAGACCTTAATTGGGTCTCTTCTCCCTATTTTGCGAATAATTCCTACTAATCTACCGGTTAATAGCCAGTCTACCGGTTAAAATATCGAACCTCGGCCGTCTATTCTCGTCCTCGAATATCGCAGTCCACGTTTGTGCACCATAAAACGCCACACTTCACGTTCAATTTAAATGTACCGCGCTGAAGAAATGAGTCAAATTTCATGATTACAGATATGTTCATTTTATTACTTACAATTTCTGTCATAGAAAACTATATCATTGCACCATTAACAATGCAATATTTAATTCATATGCCATACAGTTGGTGAAATTAATACGTATAATTGGAATATGGTGTATATTATGACTAGGGAACTATCTCACTCAAACTACCTTAATCAGTACACTACCTTCGATAAAAGAGTCAATTGAAGTGCGATTAGTTCTTCGTTGTCGCTTTTCGTGGACGAATCGAATCCGTCCCTAGCGGTTAGGCGGCACATTTTTCACGGTCCCCTCTTCCAGGCCCAAAGCCAAAATAATTTTAGAGTTCAGAAGGTAGCAGATTCCACGCATTCCTGCCTCTAGTGGAGAAAATCATTCTGCTCCGGTGAAACCGAGACCTGCTACCGTGGGTCGGATTCGAAGTTTTTTCTCTGCCTTTCGATTCTAAACTAATATTTTACTCATTTTCTTCGCCTGGAAAAGAGTATTATTTGTGCAAGTTCGCCCGTTTCTCGATGAACTTGATCTTGATCTTTCGTTCGAAATATCTGTTTAGTTATTTTTCATTACAATAGTTCAGTCAATTTCGGGCAATCATTTAGCCAAATGGATACAAATGAGTTACTTAAAAATTTTTTTTTAAGATTGGGATTCTAGGGAAATAGACTGAAGAAGAGCGGGAAATACCTACGACATAGAGAGTATGAAATGAAAAATTGGCCACTTTTGATTTCTTGGGTTAGAATAAGAGTGTGGTATTATCCTCCTCTAAATCTTTAATCTCTGTATAATTACTGTTGTTATTGGCAGATAATATTATAATTTGTACTGTTTTTTTGCTAGAAGTGTATTCGAGACTTGAATGGCTATCATTTGTTTGGCCTGTTGTCAATCGTAGAATTTTTTCATTAGTTTTGGACTTACGAAAGGGGAAATTTTCGGAAGAATAAGTACCTGTCCGGGATATAACTTTAATATTCATTGAAATACCTCTTTGGAGAAGATAAAAACGTAAAAAAGACTGGAAATTAAGTTTAGAGTATCTGGCGATATTTTGTGGAAATGCACTACAGATATCATGGTCTCAAAAATGAAAAGGTTTTTGTTCACTTTCCACAGAAATAGTTGTATTTTCCGTCCTGATTTCGACATAGGTAAATAAAAATGACATAGCTATTATCGAAACAATGTCGGAAAATAAAATTATTTCTGTGGAAAGTGAGCTAAAACCTTTTCATTTTTGAGATCATGATATCAAGACTGAAAATGATAAAGTGTTAAGAGAATAATGTATATATTCTGATATACTACAAGGAACGGACTTCAAACAGTTGGCTTAAAATGTTCTAGTTATTAATAACTCGCCTCGGTGAACGGTGAACTCAACAGGTGGTTATTTAAAGGGATTAGTTGTATGCATGAACCTAGTTCATCAAGTAATTTCGTTGCTAATTGATTTCGTAATCTCACTTAAGGAAGCGTGTGTTGGCACATTACAAGTCCTACGCCCTTGTCGTCACGTACTTCTGCTGTCCTTAACCCCCATAGAGAACCGACTTTGACTCATTGCTTTCACCGCCAGCCGTATTTGTGCAGTCGCTTATTCTTGTACCGAGTGTTCCCTTGCCACTTGATATCCGAAAATGGCGTCTTTAAAGACTCTCATCGCTGCAGTTTCCAGAGTGGCTAAATTCTCATCTTCGTCACCAGTGGAGATTCTTATTACCGAGAGTCGATGTGGTTGGTCGTTGGACATATTGTATTTGCTGTCGCGGTTCTATCACTTTGTGGTTGCTCTCCTGCCAATTAAAAATGGTATTCTTTCGAGTATTTATGCTCACCTGTTCCAGTTTCGTTGAGTGCCGTGTCCACGAAGGAGGAGATTTCTTTTGGATATCGTCATCCCAGAAAAAAATGTCGGTAACAATATGAAGTCACCTACTCGTCTTGTGCGGGATTTTTTCATTCACTAGCGAACGACTGAATTTTTCCCGACAGAATACGATATGTAAACAGATATGATGCTGCGATCGGTTCCTTGAGCGGAAAAACTACCACTACGAGTATTTTTTCTCCAATTGTCTTCCTTTGTTTCTTGCTTTGGCATTTTGGAGTCTTAGGAGAGCAGAAATGTTAAACCATATTGCTTCTTTAAAAGACTTGGTACATGGCATTTGTTTTTATCTACGTAATGGCTGGGCAACCATCTTTCATATAACAGAGGTATAGGCGCTGTATTAATATTTTATTTGTTCTAAGTAAGTTCGTCTGATGCTTCCGTAAAGCTATCATTTAAATGATAGTTATGTCCCCTAATTGCTATTATTCCCGGCGGAATTAGGTTGAGGAATTTTTAACTTAACATTAAACGTTTAAACTTAATGAGAAGCATTTTGCAACTTAGAGCTCCGATAGAATATTCTCCATGATCAGGCCTTAAAAAAATCTTAACGCGGGTTTAAATTGAAATGTTCTAACGGCTGCTCGTGTTGTCCTTTCAGCCGGCGTGAACGCCGCTTATTCTCGCCTATTGGTAGTGTTCAGTCACAAGTGAATCTCTCGAGCGTTCCGTATTATTTGGCATTATGGACAGTACGGTGAGCGCCTTTGCCAAACATTCTGTGTTTACCTATTGGCAACTTTTGTAATCAATTCCAACCCTGTGATAATTACATATAAGTCAGTTCCTTTAATGAGTAATATTTGCGTGCATGCTAATGCATACTACATGTGCTGTTTGTATTCTGCATTACACCATGTTAATTTTCCTACTGATACTAATCACCAAAAGGTGCAATAATACTGTATGCCATATGTGCAACGCCCTAAGCTATAGTATATTTTAACGCCGTTGATAGAAATGCCTCAATTTTAACACGTCTAGTACCGCTAGGTGAAGAAAATCACAAGATCGGAGAATCAATTATGGTGACGTTTGTTTTAGTCATACGATTGTTATAAAAGTTTTTACTTTTAATTTCTTCTCAAACCAAATTTGTGTAGTGTTTACAGCATAGTCTATTTTGTGTAGTTTTAACTGCGCTGATAATTTGAACGGACTCCTAATCAACGACAGTGTTCGGAAGGCGGTGGTCGGCGGAGGTGTTGGTGAATCAGGGCAGGCAACTCAGCCCCCACCAGATCCGCATCAACCCCCGTGGTGCTGCGGGCGGCGATCGTTTCAACTTTCCCTTCCGCTCGCACATCCTTCAAAGAGGCGAGCGAGTCTCCTGTTGTTTTTCCCCTCCTCGTCTTCCTATTATGCGTTTAGCGCCGCTCTCCATTCCTCCACCCACCCGTCCGTCCCTCCTCCGCCTTATCCTCTTCGCTTCCTCCTTTCTCGTTCGCTCCATTCCAGCGACACGGGGTCGGGCATTTTGTCGTCAACCGCCCCCTCACGCTCGCGCCGCCGATGCTCATATGATTTCGTGCATGGCGTCACGTAGATGGCGCGGGCGCGCGGAGCGTCCGCGTGCGGCCCCGTTTCGAGTCCCTCCTTTCGTCAAAACAAGCCACTGGCTGCTCTTGTTCGAGTGCCTCCTTTTTAAGCTTGTGTGTTTGTGTGTCTCTCTCTCTCTTCTCTCAAGTGGAATGTATGCATGACCGCTCAAGCGCATTTCTGCGACGAGTGATGCTCGTTCAAGCATCGGCGGGAAAATAGATTAAACCCTTGTTATAATTTCCCATCACCGTGTGTGTGTATGGCTTTGTGTTCGCCTTCATTCCGTTCAGAAATAATCGTGCCGTTACACCCGCAGCAACGTGTAAACATCCTGGTGGAGGGAAATAGGTGAACGACCTTATGTCATTTTTGTCTATCGAGTGACAGGCAATTTTTCCTCGCTCTATTATAATAAGGTAGTCATTTCTGTGGCATGACCTTTTGGGCATCGAGGCTTCTTTTGCTCTGGGACGTGTGATGTTTCTCGTTTTCCCAAGATTGGAAAGGGATCAGTGAATTGGAAGGAGCTCATATATACGGGAGGATCGAATAGTGTCTCAAATGCACTTGTGCCTGCTTTAGAGACATTTTGCGGGTTAATTGCTTTTACAAATGTCAGTGGACCGTTAATTCGCCAGTGTTCAAGCTTAATTGTGAAATGACATTTAAAGAATCTTAAATTTATCGTAACGAATTCATTCTTTTTCATTCCATTCTAATCCATCATCAGATGTGTTAAGGTATATGTGCCATTTTACTTTATAGCTTTTAAGTCAATCAATTTGAAAAGTGCACTCCATCGGATTCTGAATTATGTGAGGAAAGTCTCGTGAATATTTCTGTTATAGATTAGGTTTGGCAACTTTGGCATTAACGACACTACTAAAGCCTGCAATAAATTTTTGTCAATTCCCTCAGTGATGGTAACTTAGTGGGAAATTTCAGTCACACTATGCTTACAAATGTTAATTGCAAAGTTTTAAAACGTTAATTCGTTGTGGGCCCGTTTGATATGGCTTGAAATTATATAGGAGGGTAGTGATCACAAACCAGAAAGAATGTTCTCAGTAATTTCTTTTATAATTTTACCTACGTGCCAGTGTTATTGTGCTTTTTAACGTATGTAGTGTATGTTAAAAATGGATTTTCTCGGATTATTTGAAATGGGAAATCTGAAAATACCTTCAGAAATCTTAGAAGAAAAGAAAATGCCTTATGTGTCTGAAATGCGTTCAGGTTAATTTCTCTTAATGCCTTTTGATAAAGTTTTTTTGCCACTGGTTTTCCTTAGTCTATCTATGTTTTTAATTATCCTGTCACATCCTCGTTTCAATTCCACAGCCTTCCCATTTCATTAATAGCGAAATATTCCATTTAAAAACCTGTTTAATGCCATTGAGGTGATCGATTTTATGGCAAATTGAAACGTAGCCTCCTATTCGGTGAACTTTGTGTGATCTTGTCGCAATGGGGGCGTATCTAGAGGAGGGGACTTGCTTATAAGCGGCGGGGACGGTAGCCCCTGCTTCCGACTGTGAAGCGCGCCTTGTCTCTGTCGTGTCTTTCAGTTAGCCGTCACGGTGTGAGGATCCCCTCCCGTCTCCTTTGTCCGTGTGCCGGGCGTGTAACGACCACCATTTTTTTGTATTCTCATTTTTTTTTAATGTTTCACCGAGGTTTCAGCGCCTCCTCTCGTATTTTTTTTAATGGGGAAGGCGGGACGGGCGGTTGGGTGCTTAGGTCAAAGAAAGAAGAAATATGTGCCTTGGTCTAAGAGGAGTAGCTTTCAGTGAAGAAGAATGGAAGACACTACCTCTGGCTCTCTTTTACAGAATTGTTTCATTGTGAAACAATGAAAGCATTCTCTTTGATATTCCATGCTGATATATTACTTAAAGCGACCGGGTTCGTAACATGGTTGCGCCGTCAAGTGCTAACGTATGCATCTTCATGCGTAACTGTCTTATCTTCACTTTAAGACGTACTTTGTTACGAAACCGATCGTTTATTTAATAAACCGGTGTTGAATTATAAAGAGACATAAACTTTTCCCGAGAAAAAAAAATTCGAAATAAAACGCTCGTAAATGGGATTAAGAATTTGCGTAATATTCTAATTGAATGTAATACTTTCCCAGTCATAAACATTATTAATGCTGGAAACCGAAGTATTCGTTAATTTTTTTCGCGCAATTAACGATTGCTGTCCAGACCTTGTGGATTGTGATAAGTTAATGTATTCTCTGAGAAATTTCCACCCAGGTTATTTTATTACTACCATCACGTTTCGACATTTCTATTGATAGCTTATCAACGCCTTCAATCTAATTTTTAAAAACAGTAAGTGGAGTATTTGTCGTCGCATTTATTCATTTTAATTTTAGGTAATCTACCGTTAAGGGCTGATTGAAATGGAAGTAAGTAAAAATCGTATTAATTCTTCTAATGGAGTTCCTCGCTAACCTATATTTTTTTCTTCATCTCAGCGTATGCCCTACCCTAACTCATCCCGTCCATATAACCCAGTATTTTTCTTCCATCTGTCACGGTCTTAAGGTAGTTTGAGCTAAATATCGTTTTACTTAAAGGACAATGAATTTCGTCTCTTTTTACAGAAGTAAATCTCACCCTTCCCTAGATACCAAAATATCAGCCCCTTGCAGAACTAGTTTCCGAGATTTTTGACGAAAAATAACATCGATTTTACATGGGATTTTTCACGCGTATGCACTGCAGAGACACCTTGTTCTAAAAAATGAGGAATTTCTAACTCCTCGATCTCGTCCAAAAATCAACATGTTGTAATTTGTATGTTTTCTCGGCCATTTTTTACTATAAATCATATTGTCACCGCAGTAATTTTTTTCAGAACAGCAAAAAACCTTCCGCTGTGAGGTAGTTTTAAACCTACCGCGTTAAAAAATTACTCAAGTTAAAGACGTATATTGATTTTTGTATTTAATTCATGCTTCCTATAGCAGCTGAAACTAAAATGTCTAATTCGAATATGGTCTCTATTTTGACTAGGGAACTATCTCGCTCAAATTATCTTAAGTAACCGATCGACCCTCATTATCTCTTCCAGCCGCCTACTTTCCTTCTCCTAATCTCATCCAAAAGGTTTCTTTCATCCCCAATCCTAATAATCACTTCCACATTAGTCTCCCTATCAATACGTGTCACCATCTCTATCCTCCCCCACACCCGCATCTCGAAAGCCTGCAGCCTATTCTCGTCTACCTTACTCAGAGCCCTCGTTTCTGCCTCTTAAAACGCATTACATTGATTTCGCTCTGATTGGAGTTGCGAAAATATAATAAATGACAGGAAAAGTCAAGGGCGTGATTCCCGTTTTTTGTTTGATTTTGCCGGACTGGTGTTACTGCTTGATATTGTGTAATACCTCAACTATTAATGCATCAAATTAAGTAATATTTACGTAATTCAATGGTTTCAGCCTTAACTTTGTAAAACGTTTCCATAATGGTCAGGAGTTAACAAAACCTTGTACGTTTTTCGTAGAATATTTATTGGACAATTGGTCGAGTATTCGACGAAACCGGTCTTCCAATAATTATTTTATGCAAAACTTACAAAGTTTTGTTTATTCCTGAGCATTAATATTTACTTATTTTTTACGCTGCTATCCTTTTAGTCATATCTCCTTCCTTATCTCCAAAGTGTACGGATTCAACGGAATCTGTGTGCCGAGCGTGTAACAATTCCCATTCTGAGTCGCTCTTTTTATTTGTCAAACTTCCCATAGGAGTTTCAGCGCCTCCTCTCGTTATTTTTTCTAACCGGAGAAGGCGGGAAGATCTCAGACGTGGACAGAAATGGCGCGATTATCGCCCGAACTCGGCCGAGAAAACCGCCCATCGGATCAGATGTCTGACGCAGTTAGGATCTTTCCCCACGATTCTTACCTCAGTCCTGGAGCTCATCTGGAAATGGGTCACTCAAATTGGTTTCGCGCGAATCTCAGAATGCAGTTCAGTGTTACGTCCAACGCTTCTCGATATAAATCATGTCATTGAGAAACAGTCGTCCCTAAATTCCTTGGTTGATTCTATTGCCAAGAGTCGACGATGTCGTGCCTCTGTGGTTCGATTCTTGGTTCAGGAAACTTTTTCTCTCTTGCCATTTCTGTCACATCATTTGCTGTTCATCGCGCGAGATGATTCTAATTCTGAATGTCAGTGACGGAATCGGAAGGGAAATGTTATGGCATTGGTCCATTTTCACTATTCTTTTATTTTTTTATTAAACGTTTCATTCTCACGGCCAAAAGCCGTTGTAATTGTGAACAAGACAAACTTTTTGGAGCTCTTAATGTATTTTAAATTCGGGCCCTGTTTACACCTCTCCTTGCGTTATTGAGTTTGGGATTGAGTTGGCGTAAACTTTGGAAGTCATTGTTTGATAATAATGGTGCAAGTTCAGTAGTGACTGAGACAGCCTAGAGACCCTTAAATCAGGGACTGTAAACCGGCCATGTTGAATGGCCCGCTCTGGGTGCTTAATTTATAACAAATAGTTAATTAACCAGCTAAATATTTGATTGTTAAATTATTAACTTATTATTTTAATTATTAATCCTTAATTTAATATTTTATAGTATATAGCACTCGTATGAAAGTAGAGGTTTCGTTATTCCGAAGCAATATTTACTAATATTTGTGCCGCTCTTCGTTCAAATGCGTGATTCTCATTAATTCCGCCATATTCCGTGGTCCACTCATCAGAAGTGCATCGGTTCGATGTATCTAGTCTCCTACTTGAGAACCTTTAAGGCAGCCCTGAGTCACATCAGGTTCAGATAATGCAGAGCTGTTTTGGAAGTCCAGTTTTTGATTCGCCAAACTAATTTCGTTCCACATTAACTGTTGTCGTTACTGATTTTTAGTAAATGCTGAAGAAACGCGTTTTAAACGTCGTGTTTTGGGCATCCGTGGTTTGTTTTTGTGTCGTGCCCTTGGTACGAGAAGTCCGAATCCTCCGCGCCCTGTTTTTCCGGAGCACTCTTTCCATGTGCGGTGTTGTTCGCCGAGCTAGACGCGAGATTATGGCTTCCCCAGTTATGTAATTGTTATCTCGCGTTCACCCTGTCGAGGCTTGTGGTATGTTTCTTTGCTTTTTGTTTTCTTTTCCATCCGTCAGGGCGAGGCTAACGGTTTAAGGTCGATGTCATCTCCTCCCGAGTGGGGAGGCGGAAGTGGGTGGAGGAGGCGGGAAAGTAGTCGGGAATTGTAGGAATGAAACCTGGTACTTTCGTTTTGATTCTCCTGCTTCTCATCGGGAACGGCATGTTGGAGATGGAAGTTGCAGCCAAAGCTTTGTTGTCGAGATTCTGGGGAGGGACCGACCCGACTCCAGCTCCGGTTAATTCCTTAGTTCCGGTCAAACTTGGGTTTCAATCAATGACTATTTTCTAATACCTTCACATTTTTTATACTTTCCAGGGTTTCCATTTAAGAAGCACAGAACAAGTTTCTTGAGTTAACGAGCTGGTAATAATTTCTTTTAAAATAATTGCAGTCGTTTACCAGATAGCAATGCTTATTAGTTGGAAGAAATTGAGCACTTCTTTAATCTGTTTACTCCAATTAAGCATGCCGTACGTTTGACATATCAGTTTTGTTGTGATGTTCCTATAATTTTCATGATCCTTTTATCATATTGCTGTTGTTGAGAAGACTCTTATAGAGTTTTTCTATTGCCTGGAAGCGTTTAGCGATGTTGGGAGGAGGCTGAATAAGTGACTGGATGGCAATTTGAAGGATAATTGTGTTGAAGGGATCGTTCGAGGGGAGAAAAGGGGGTTTGAGGGTCTGGAAGAGGAAAACGATGCGGAATGTGGTATGGTATTGAGGGGTGCAAAAGATAATGGAGATATATTAGAAGATATTTAATTGTATTTGACAGAAAGCCTTTGACGTCAGTGCATTTTTAGAAATGAATTTAGTTTATTATGTCGCATTGTTGTCAAAGTCAATGGGAGTTACACTAACTTGCTGATGGACAGTCGATTCTGGATACGAGGCTCTGACGAACAATGTCAAGGAATATAATCGTCTCTTGCCGACATATCGAAGTTTTATTTCTGCATCATCAGGGCATCATGATTCATTTTTACATAATTCTTGATTTGCTCTGACCATAAGCTCATATCGAATTATTCTTAAGCCCTGCTGATGCAGAAATAAAGATGGTAAACTTTGTCAAGAGACGGTTATACTCATTTCCCGAGACCAATCCTCCTAAAGAATTGTGTAGATATGAAATTCGTTTTTCATTCATTCATTTAAGTATTCTACCAGCTGATTGGTAGGTTTTTGGACAGTACTTATCCTAATCCGTTTTCCCTCTTATATGTGATCCTCCATTAGATCCCTCTCGAATTCCTCATATCGTATTCCTGTTATTATTTCGTCCAGAATTCCTATCATCTTCTTTCCTCTTCCACGCTTCCCCAGTGTTCTCCCCTATAGTTCCCTCTTCAGCATTCCCTCTCCTTTCAATAAGTCCTCCATCCATCTCTTCTCATTCCTCCTAACCACCTCCACTCAGCTCACCATCCTTCTCCACACCCACATCTCAAACGCCTCAAGTCTACCTACATCCCCCATTCGCAATGACCAAGTTTCCGACCCACACAGCGCCACGCTCCGTATCAGGGTTTTCACCGGCCTAATTAGTTGAAGATTGTGAAAAGTCTTCACTTGAGTAGTACATGAGTGAGCAATTTGAAGAAGTCTTCCATTGTGGATTCGGTATGAGTTATTCTTCGCATGCGACGATTTACGATTCCGATGGCCTATGAACGAATCCCCGATAAGAATGTCACGAGTGTGGCACTATTTAATCGAGCGGCGAAACCCTTTCCCGTGACGTGCGAAAACGCTACGGTGGTGAATAAATGCTTGTGGGCGGTTCGGAATTTCGTAACTCCTCTCTCAAAATGATCGAGCATGACCTTTTTAATTTATTTTATTTTTTGTTCGCGAAGTCGAAGGAAAAGAGAAACCGATTCGGGGGAAAGGGGATGGCGTATCCGCTTATTGTTCGCTCACCGTCGCCTACCTCCCTCCTCCCCCCCCCCCCCCCCCCCGTGAACTTTCTCCTCCAACTCTCGGGTGTGTCGTTATCGCCAAATTGTTCCTCCATTGTGAGGATATTGATTTCTTGGCCCGGTGTTTGGGACGTTTTCGCCGGGAAACATGATCCCGTGAACGTCCCTTTGCCGTCTGGGGCCCTGTGCTTCAAAATTCCACCATCGGCTGATTTAATGTGCTGCACAGCATGATTCAAATGCTCAAAGGCAGACGCGATGCGTGCCAGGAGGTGTGTGATGCCTCCGCGAGACTATGAAAGAGTTAGGACGAGTTTGTTTGCTTCAAACTTGGGAATCGCGTGATTTGTCTTCTTGAGTATTTTACCAATTTAATTTGATAGATCTTTGGGCAGATATCACCCTTGATGTCCCAGTCAAAGCACGCGATCGTAAAATACCTGCAAATACTAATCATTATGATAGACTTCTGAGAGGTAAATTAGTAAATGCCAATTTTAGTCCGTTTACCTTACGTTAATTCCTTCTTCTAGCACTTTTATGTAGTATTACTTTCCTCTTATTTATAAATACCAATTCTTTTCTTGTTTTCATCGCAATCAATGGTGAACGGGTTTGAAAATAAGCGTGAAATATATTTAGATTAGTCGTAATGAAAGTAAGGTGATGAGATTCCCTTGATCATGGGAAGCAAGGGTCATGATCATGTAAGCGGGATGGCGCAAAATAAATGCGATATGAGCGATATTTTTCTTTAGTCTTTGCGGTTAATGCGTTCTAATTTTATTCTAAAATTTAAGCTATTGTAAGATGCGTGGATTAAACTTAGCAATGCTGATGACGTTAAAATGTTTTTTTTTTTAATTTGCCATACATTTAATTTGATGCAATATATACTGCAATAATTTCCCGTTGGATGGGTTACAAAAGGATTTAAAACTACAGCAACTGTACAAAGTCCACCTGAGTCAATAGACTCGTCAGGCGGTACTTTGTCAAATAAATATGATACAATATCACCTGGTTTTACACATTATGGATAAAATGTTTCAATTTCAAAAATGAAGCAAAGGATAAAATGTTTAAAACTTTTACAAAACTCACAGAGCTAAAAAAATTAAAACCACAAATTAAAAATCACAATTAAAATAAAAAATCACAAACCCACTGTTAATGACATATTACAATATCAAAAGCCCTCTTACTCCATCAGATCCCTTATTCTAATAACTTTTGAAAACATATCCTTTTCAATTCTGACAGGGATATCTCCTCTGGTATATATGTCACTATCCAGTTTAAAAGTTTTGGGACAAGAGTGCCAAGTCTTCTGTCTCCATATATAGTGTATGATATTGGAACATCTAATTTACATGACTCTCTCTGGTTTAACGTATTAACCTCTAAATTACTAAAAGATGTATCCTTGAGGCTTAGAGTCACAATTCGTTCTTGCTCCCCTCACTTCGCTAACGAAGCTTCCTTTGCGTTTCTTTAAATTAACTTACGATGAGTGATATATTTATTTTGTAACTGAGGAAATCTACTAAGAAAACACTGTATATTTCTGAAGCTGTATGTGCGTCAGAACGTCCTCTTCTGATAATAACGTGACTTGCTCTGCCGCGCCATTCCCCATCTAAAATGGCTCCTTTTTTGGGAAGTATCTATTATAGTATTGCGATAAACGGCTGACATTTTTTATCATCGGGAATATGAGATCTTTTCTTTTTGATGAGGACAAATCCATGGAATTTATGTTAAGTGATGTGCATTTTTCCCTTATATATCGCACAGATTTAGGGAATCCATTCCTTGGTTAACCGAATCTATTTTTCGATTAGGATTTGTAAAGCAACAAAAAAATCCCCCTTGAAAGCAGGTTCTTAAAATAGAGATTATTGAAAGGCTTAAATTAGGAGTTCGGTGCTGTCTGGGGCGAAAATATGTCATTGCGGAAAGAGGATGAGCGTACTTTTACGGCTTTGAGATCTAGGGGTCGCTAATAATTGATCGGGTGTGCATAATCGCGAAATTGACGAGCGAGGAAGTGCTGTAGTTTGGTGGGAGCTGACGGGAAATTCGTTGTCGACGAACAGGAAAGGCAGAAAAAGTGGATGGGAGTCGAGTTTAGAGAAAAGGGATCGCTGAAGAATTTGATGAGAGGAGGAACTCATGGTTTTGATAACGGGGAGTTCAGTCGACACTAAGAGAGTCAGAAGGTTTGAGAAACTATAGGAGTTTGATGGGGAAGCGAATAAGTAATGTCTTTATTATTAATGATGGATAAAAGTAGGTTTAATTGAAATTCACAGAAAATCCTGCATATTTTCACACGTAAAGGGCCTTATCTCCCGCTATTCTTTTTTTCTTCATCTCCGCTTACGCCCTACCCCTCTTAATGCCGTCCATAAAGCTTATTCTCTTTCTTCCCCGTCCCCTCTTGCCCAACATCCTTCCCTTTATCACGGGCTTGAGTAACCCATTGGCCCTCTTCAACCCTTCTAGCCACCTGCCGTACCTCCTGGTCTCATCCAAATGCTTCCTTTCCACATCCTCCACACCAAGCTCTTCCTCGTTAGTTTTCCTTTCCGTCCATCGCACCTTCTCCTTCCTTCTCCACTAACACATCTCAAACCCCTGCAGACTGCTCTCGTCTTCCTTTCTCTCAGTCCACGTTTCTGCCCCACGCTACGCTTCTCTTCATATCAAGCTCTTCCCCAGCCTCTTTTCTAGAGCAATGTTTCGGGAAGTATAAAGATATGACCGCAACAATGGGGAGTAGAGGTAAGTGATGTCCACATGCTTGCCAAGAAGTTGATAGGTTGATGATGAGTCTTGCATTTTGGAATCATTCGTTGCAAGCTTAGCCTGTAACAGCCCTGTTGTGGTCGTGAATCATCGTTCAATCTTAAGATTGGTTGACTGCAGCCCTCCACCCTTCTCTACTTAATGCTAGCCCCATTACCTCCTGGTATCTCTTCCTAAGTACTTTCCTCTTCATGTGGTCCATAAACCTATTCCTGAGTCTTTCTCTGGGGACTTTTCCCTCCATTTTACCTTCAATTATGTTCTTCACAAACCCATCATATCTCAGGGTGTTTCCAATCCGTCTGGTTTTTCCTCTCTGTATGGTGTTCCATATGGTCCTTTTCTTCTACACTTCTATACGATTCATCATTTCTTATTTTGTTCGTCCATTTAATCTTTAATATCCTCCTCCAGTACCAGGTTTCGAAGGCTTATGGTCATTTCTGGTCAGCTTTCCCAATGGTCCATGCTTCCGATCCATGGAGTGCCACGCACCGGACGAACGTTTTCCCATAGTGCTTCCGGGTTTGTAGTCCTATATTCTTTGAGCACAGCAGTTGTCTTTTTCCCATGAACTCCCTCTTTCGTGGGCTATTCTCCGCTTGATGCCTGCGGTACTTCTTCCGTCCCTGGTCGTGAAGTAGGTGCTAAATTTCAAATTGTGACTGTTTGAATTTCGTCAGTTTCTGAATTGCTGGAAAATTATGCACGGCTAGTTTGTCTGAATGTGGATTTGAACACGACCCAAGTGTTGTGTGGTACGGGCTTGAGGTTGGGTTCGGTATGCGTATTTTTCGCTTCCGTTCGGGAATCACGTGGCCCGCATCTCGCTGTGAGGCCATTGTTTATCGCTCCGGCGAGCGTCCACCCCTTCACCCCCATCCTACCCTCCCTGCCTGGAAGGTCTCGGCGCTGTCCTAATAATATAGATCGGTGTCCCGAAGGATTTGTTTGTGTCTCCCGCCATCGTCTCTCGCGCCTAGGTCTCCTCCGCCCACGGCTATTTTTCGCTTCTCGAAGAGAGAGAGAGGGCCGGGTTCCCGCGGGTTACGGGTTTGGAAGTTGCCGTCAGAGTTGGCGACACGTCGCAGAGCGCCTTCTCGGTTATCCATGGTAATGAAGACTGATGCTACGTTTTAGGGTACTTCTTAGTCATATCAACGTATTCAAGAAATAGTAAAACTGTGGCCACAACTATTTTACATAACTACAAGTCTCTGAACATTTATCAATCAGCCGGTAGAATACTGAATGACTGATATTTGCAGTATATTGTGATTAGCGTATTAGGCTAAGAACTACTTAAGTGACGTTCCAAAGCGATTGTTCAAATCAAAACAAATACTGAATTACGACTGGGAGATTGTGGTACAGTTCACGTCGTGAACTTGTTTTTCCATTTTTACTAATCTAATATTTTTGCCGATACGTATTTCAGAATTATGAGTGAGGTTGCTGACTATTGTTGATTCCAGGAGATGTCGGGTTCATGAGTATCAAATGAAACTTGAAAAGCATAATCATAACCACCGTCGAACATTTTTGTAGGTTTAAGGACTAGAATAGGCTGCAGGTATTTGAGATGTGGGTGTGGAGAAGGATGGAGGTGAGGTGGACGGAGAGGAAGATTATCGAGGAAGTGCTTGAGATGGTAGGCGAGGAAGGGAAACTTCTTAATGAAATTCGAGATCGGCAGAGTAGGTGGCAGCAGAATGTAATAAGGGGCGAAGGGTTGCTCAAGGATGTGATAGAGGGAAGGATGTTGGGCAAGCGGGGTAGGGGAAGAAAGGGAATAGGTTTCAAGGACGGGATGAAGAAGGGTAGATCGTATGCAGAGGCGATAAAGGATATACTAGATCGAGTTGGGTTCCTGAAAGTCTTGAAAACCGGGAGGAGATTCACTGACATTCAATAAAATCTACCTTAACAGGAAGAATACTTAAACAAAAATCAGTTAATAACGATATGCGGCGTTTTCCGATTCCAAATCTCGATTGTTGTGGTTCACTCCATTTCTCTTCTAGATTTCTCTCCTTCTTCTAGTTTTATCCTCTTGAAACCGGCCCATCCTAGGCCTTCCTCTTGTCTTTTCAAGGAATGGAATCCACAACCGGACCTGTTTTTGGTAACCTCTTATTGCCCATTCGTTGGACCACTCATAATTACTTTCCTCTTTTTGCTTCGATAATGCCGTACGTATGTCGGAATTGTCGTCGTATGTTCCATACATATTCCATTCGAGATATTCCGAATTTGTATTCTCAACAAATCGATGGTCTTTTGGTGGTGTGAACCGGGAAAACGGCTGTAATCTTCCGCGCCGGAAACGGAGCCGTCGCTGTATGAACGATTTCCGGTGTTCGAGAGCCGGAGCATCTGCGCTCTCTCTCTCAGACTGCCTCACGCGGGTTCCATTGTGGAAGGAGATTCCTTAAGGTGGTTGAAGCTATTTTTCCTAGCTTGGATTTGCGTGAGACTTTGCTCACGTGATTTTCTCTTGCCTGTAGGTAAATGTGAAAAATTGGTTTTTTACCGATTTGATTTTTTTGCGATTCGATGTGCTTTCAATTTTGGCAATTTATCACATTGCCTCGGGATATATTCCCTAATGATACAATTTGAGGTGTGCGAATTTTCTGGTGAACTCGAAATAATAAATTTCACATTATTATAATGGTTTTTAGTAAGTATAAAGGTTTCACGCGAAGTTAAAGAATAGAAGTAAAACATTTTAACATGGCTATCGCCTGAATTGCGAGTATCACGCCACGAACTCAGATCGTGTCTTCATTAAACTCTTTTAAGTATTCCATCGGCAGATCGGTAAGTTTTTGGACGGCACTTAACCTAATCCGTTCTCTTGCCTGCCATTAGATCCCTTGTGAATACCTCATATCGTCCCCCTCTTCTTATTTCGCCCACAATTTCTATCTTCTTTCCTCCTCTTCCACTCTTCTCTAGTGTTCTCCCCTCTATTACCATCTTCAGTATTCCCTCTCCTTTCAGTACGTCCTCCATCCATCTCTTCTGTCTTATACGAACCTCTGCCACTAGCTTCATCTCCTCTCCAACTATATCCAATACCTCCTCGTTCGTCCTTCTCGCCACCCAGCTCACCGTCTCTATCCTTCTCCGAAGCCACCTCTCAAACACCTCAAGTCTACGTACATACATCCTCCCTTCGCAATGACCAAGTCTCCGACACACAGCGCTACGCTCCATATTTGAGTTTTTACCAGCCTTTTCTTAACGTCTCTACTTCGTCATCAATTCCCTCCTCCTTGAAAATGCTTCTTTACTTGCTTAAATAAAGGCAAAAATTGTAAAATATAGTTCTTGAAAGATATCCATTACTGCATGTATGGTGAGTTCGACCGAATAAACAGTATCTGTCGTGAAAAAGGGCATTTGAAATATTTTTGGAGTTACTTTTAAAATTATTTAAATGGGCGCACAACGACTTGCATCTATAGTTCAGTTTCCCCTTAGTTCCTTGATGCATTGAAGGAGGAAGATGGGTGTTTTGACGCAACAGTAATCTCCCGTATTGTGAATCAATTTTCGTTTTTCTTTTCACAAAAAAGTCGCACGCTCGAAAAAGGATGGCAGGGTTTGAATCGGAGAGATCCGTTTGCTCGTTTCGCGTGGGAGAGTTGGCGGAGGACGCGTCGGCCGTATTCGGAATGTTTTTCGCTCAAGGGGTGGGCGGCTGTTCGGGGGAGGGGAGGTGGGGAACGTTGGGAACCCGCGTTGGGAGGCGAAGGGGAAAGGTGTGTCGTGGGAAACATTGTGGATGGCCTTAAGAGATAAAAATGCTTATTATTATTATTTTTAACGTATCCTCTCATTTTTCTTTGTTGGGGAAAACTCCTACGACGATGTTCGATTAATTATGGGGTCTGGGGAAGCTTAATCGGGTTATTTTTCTCGTCGTTCATCCGGTGTGGCGTAGATTCCTCTGGGTGTCTCGGGTGAAATTTGCCTCCATTCATGATTTCTGGGGAGTGAAATGAGGTCATGATCTTTCGCACGTGTGCAACAGGAGTGCGAATCCTATTAGTTTTCTGGGGTGAAAATTTTAAAGGAAATTTTTCGTGTCGGGTAATAGTTTATTTTTGGCTCCCGTCAGCGTTATCTTGCGTCATTGTTCCCTCATCTTTTCCTTTCCTAGCTCCATCTACCTCGGAAAAGAGGGCTTTCGTTTTCACCAAGAATAAAAGATAATGGCTCTATCCGTAGGGTCATCTGCCGTCTTGAAAGTGCAAAAGATTGGGATTGGGTAATATAATTAGGTTTAGAACTGTTACTTTCATGTGGATTGGAGTTAACGGTTGAAGAACGGTTATGAGAATTAAAGTGACAGCACGTCGGTTGGGCTGATTCTCACCAGAAGTATAGGAACTCCATTGGAAACCGATCGTAAAATCAGATATTCTGATTTCCGGAGAGGTTGATAGAGGGGAGATCGGCAGGGAAGCGTGGAGGAGGGCAGAAGTTTTGAACGATATAAGGAGAGACGGAGAGTGTAAGGAATTGAAGAGACGTGATGACGAGTATGATATGGAAAAAAGTGAAAAGGATTCCTAGTAATGGGAAAATCTGATTCAGGACTGTCCAAAAACCTACCAACCAGCCGATAGAAAAGCCTTACCTGTCTGGTGGTAGATGAGAGAACGCTGGGTAAGCGCGTTGAAGCAAAGGAATTTTGAACGACTTCTAAGAGACTGAGGCAAGGAGGAACTGGAAAGAGAATTGATTGCAAAGAAGTGCAGTTATGTATGGAAAAGGGGAAAAACGAACGCAGAAGTATAAAGTAGGATCTGGTGCTTTCCCGGCGTACGAGTTTCTCGAAGTTTTCTCGAGCTTCCGAACCACCGTAATAAAAGGAACAACGGTGGTGAAGGAATAGTTTTAAAATAATATGCGGTAGTAATTTAATTAGTCTGGTTGTGTCGGGCGAAACTTAGTGGAACTTGCTTAACATTTTGAAATTAAGGCTGTAACTTAGTAATTCCACAATAACTTTTTTAACGACCTAGGTTTCGACTTATGAAGTCATCATTTGGTGATGGACCTGGTGATGACTTCATAAGTGGAAACCTAGGTCGTTAATGAAGTTTATGTGGTATTACTAAGTTACAGCTTTCATTTCTCGATAATTGAAATAGTGTCAATGAAAGGGTCAAATTAGAATCACTAAGTAAATTCATCTTTTCCTATTAGTCCCCCCTTCCATCTCAGTTCCCATGTTATTACTTCCATTATTAAGTGTAGTGAGCGGGAAACTCTCATGTACGCCGTTCCCAAAGTCGTCGCCGAGTGGAATCCAGAATTGTTTTATTTCCGAGTGGTCTCTTTTTTTTCATGAAAGACCCGACACATTCCCACTCTTCCCGTCCTGTTACTCCTCGGAAAGTGGAAACGTGTGTGTTTTCACCCTCGCTGTGTTTAATAATAGATGCACCCAAGATTTTTTTTCGACTCCGTATGGATCCATAGATCACTCACCCGAAAGCTCTCTTTGAAATCGAGGCCACTGGGCCGGAGAGTGCGTCAAGAGGGTGAGGAATCGTGAGGAAAGCTTTTCACAAATATACTTAATCTGCCGTAAAATAATAAGATTTACTAATGTCGAAGTTGCGTAGGAAAACCCGAAAACGACGAATACCCCTGACTCGGATTTGTGATCACGTGAAAGCTTCACCGGAGTGGAAGAAATAGTTATCAATTAGATGTAATTTTCAATGCCCGCATTTCGTTATTTTTTGTGATTTTTCGTGGTTCATTTTCCCATTTCCGGCTCGGTAATGTGGGCGGAATAATTAAATAGCTCGGACGCAAGGCACATCGAATTTTATTATTAAACGTATATGCTCTGATTTAGGTTATTCACTCTCGTGACATTTTCATTGCAGCTTCACCGAATTGTGTAGCCTGTCATGGTGACTTTTTGTGGTACGTTCTTCCACGAAACAATGTTAACGCATTTATCACACCTGGCAAGTATTATTTACCTTTCCCTCTATTATTTCCCTAATTGATAGTTATTATTTTTGTTTTCCGATATTGAAGTATTAGTCTTTGAATTACTGCGACCTATCTGTGGTTGCATTCGGGTTGGTATGGTGATTATAGTCCTGGGTTCTAAACTCCCTGGTCGGGTTCACATTCCGAACCCGGACAGTGTAGACAATTCGCATTTACGCACGATTTCTGCTTACATTTCGAATTCTACCGCGTGCTTTCCACCGAATAAAAAAATGTATTTAAGGTGATAAGAGAGGAAACCATTAGTCGTTGAGTGCTCATTTTAATAATGTTTCAAGTAGATCGAAAGAAATAGTTGTATCATAGGTACATCACTCAAGCATTTTAAGTTGCCCGTGATCACCAGGAGGTGCTAAATAGGGGTTTTCCATTTGGGTAAGAATGGGGCTGAAAATTTTGTATTTATCTTTTATAGTTGCCATTGCAACCAATGACATTAGCTATTGAAACAAAATAGAGCTAAAACATACCTTGAAAATATCCATGATTGTAGTATAACAAATGATCCTGGAATTATATTTTGACATTTTCATCCTAATCTAAGTATTGGTATCTCTTGGGTTTACGACGCGGAATTCGAAATGATAGCGAAAATCCTATTTATATACGTGATTTTTACTCGGCCTGATACCTTGATATTTGTTAGAAACCATTATAATTATACGAAGCGTATTATTTCGTTTTTGGGAGAAAGTATGTTCATAGAATTATTTCGTAATGTATATTATGTAAAAATCATGTGTTAATTCATGTTTTTTACTCGGCATAATATCTGAATATTTGTTAGAAACCATTATAAAAACACGAAACGTATAATTTCGCGTTTGCATAATAATCTGTTCGTCTTTAATAGAATTATTTCGAAATATTTGTCGAGTGCCTTGTAGTTACGTGTCAAAATAGTATTTAATTGCATATAAAACCAACTCGGTGGCATGCGTATTTATTCTCTTTTATCTATACTAATACTAATAAGTACGCGTAAGCAAAATTTCCCACAAATCTGTACGTAGAATTTTTTCGCCTTATCTGTAAAGCTAAAAGAATAACTTTTAGTCGATTCAATTCAGTCAGTCAATTAAGGAAATTTGATAACTTTTTAGATAAGATGAAAACATTCTACGCACAGATTTTGGGAAACTTTGCTTACGTGTACAGATTAGTAATATGTACTGAAAGTCCTCGATTTACGTCTGAGATGCGTGTGGAAGAAGAGCGACGTGAGTCGAAACAACGTAAAACGGCTCCAGATATTCGTGACCACTTCGCGATAAATCTAGGCGTTCATTTCAAAATTCGTTTTTTTTGCCTTTATCCCAGCAAAAAAAGCTATTTCAGATAGGATGATTGCCTCAGTTATAAAAAAAACGGAAGCATATGCACATACAGTCTATTTTGTCAGCATTAAACAGGGAAAAATTTTCCGCGAACCCTTGTCAACATGGACGTAATATCGAATCAGATGTAAATCGAAACGACGCACACCGAAGACTTGCTGTGTGGATAAAAGAAATTCAATGACTCACGATTACCGATCCGACCACCTTTTGAGGGGGGGTTCCCGCCTCAATTTCCACATCTTTTTCCCACCAACTCGATGTCTTTCCTCTGCACGAAAGCGGGTCCATGGCAAGAGGGCGAGGAGAGGGAGCTTTTAAGTGTGGAGGGGCTGGACGGGGCGGGGGAAGAGGGGGGACCAAACACTTCTTTTATTAGACGCGCCGCGGCGACGATACCGCTGCTCATTTGGGTGCGAGCCAGGGGAATGCGAGGTCGCGAAAGTTAGCTGTCAAAGGCATCCAATCCTATTACCCTTACCCCATTTTCTTCGCTGCCAAGATGGTCGGTTTCCTTCTTTCCCTCCACTCGAGTCCGCACGCATGCACACCCACCCACCCACAGCGAAGGCGAAGTGCAGCCGAGTTGCCTCTTGTGAGTAGTCGAGAATACTCGTAGTCAAGTGTTCGCCTCTCCCTCTTCCATTCAATTAGGTCGATCTAGAAGACGGTTTAGGCGAAACTTGCCCTGTGAGTGACAATTTAGCGTATTTTGAGTGGGATTCCATTATTAAGTCCGTGTGCGAATCTAATTGTTTAGTTTCAGAAAACTGTAGAAGCATCAAGCAAATAGTTCAGTAGGAAACTGTTTAAATTGCATCATGATTGGAAATGTAACTGAATTTAAATATTTGGGGGTTATCCTGGACAATAAATTAAAATGGAAACACCATGTAAATTGCCTAACTAAAACACTACGGCATTGTATCTCAAATTTATACTTCGTACGAAACAAATGTCCATAGTATTTTCTAAAAGTTATCTACTTGGCACTGGTTCAGTCAAAATTAAGTTATGGTTTAATTTGCTGGGGAGGAGCTTACAGAAATACAATAAACCCCGTACTATTTCTGCAAAAGAGGATTGTACGTGTGATAATGCACAAAAACCGTTTCTCTCATGCATTCCCACTCTTCTTAGAACTGAACATATTGCCTATCAGGTATATGTATTTGTGTAAAGTGTTAAAGAATTTCTATCTAAGAAGTGGCGACGAATCAAATCTGTTACCCAGGACTCAAGTCCTGACCTTGCGAGAAAGAAAAAAGATTTCTCTACCCAAGCCTAATTTGACTTTGTTTCAAAGATGCTTTGTGTATATATCCCGAAAAATATTTAACGTCCTTCCAAACCACATTAAGGAAGAAAAAAACGTAAGAAAATTTCTTAAGAAAGTAAAAACATGGTTATTACTTATAAAAAATATCTTGATTTTGTTTCGTAATTTACATGAAATATTTATCGAATTAAATGTAATGAATTAAGTGATATTGTAATATCATTGTTGAAGTAAGTTCGCCCGATCTTGTATTTATGTGTCTCTTTTTTGTAACCACTATTTAATTATGTATATCTCTGAGTCTTTTTCTATTTTGAATTAGTTTCTTCGCTGTATTGTAAACGTTTTATCGAAAATTGTAAACCATTTTGTTTTTTGCTATCGTTTTTTGCATGGTTTATTTGTCAGTAGCCCCAACACAGGTTATTCCTTAGGGGCTATCTATTGTACTACCACTCTGTAATTCCTGAAAAGGAATTAAATTATTATTATATTATAATATAAAAAAGTAATCTTTGTTTGAAGGTAAATATATACCTATTTTCATTTGTGATTATTATATTTATGAATGATTTATGACCAAAATTAAGTATAAATATTCCTTGTTGTTGTAAATTTATTGTGACCCATCCTAAGGGAAATTACAGCGTGTAAACTATTTGTAAATAAATGTATTATTATTATTTAAATATTGTAATGCACAGGAATTTAACAACACTTTGAATGTTTTACGTGGAGTATTTACTGTACGATTGGTGTCGTCGAATAGTCGATATCATCAGGACCTGATCGTTTCACCTATAATTCAATAAATTGGTCCCATTTTAAAGCAAAATATCGTCTTCCCATGCATCGTATAAATATCAGCCACTCACTGCACTATTCTTCGCACTATATTTGTCAAAAAATAAAGGCCGTTTCCCATTGGATATAGTTCGCGTTTACACTCCGAAGGGACGATTGAAAAAAATTAAGAGTTTATAACGCCTTGATCTCGTTAAAAATTTTAATAGAGAGTAGTTCTTACGATTTCTCCATTGTTTTCAGACGCTTAAATCACTCACCGCTGTAATCAACAAAATCGCAAAAAACCCGGTGGTGAAATGATCTGATCTGATGAAATGGTCTGATCTGTGAAGTGATCTGATCAGGACTTGTCGACAATTCGACGAAACCGGTCGTATAATAAATGCTCTACCTAAAACTTACAGAGTTTTGTGAATTTCTGAGCATTATGGAAAAGTTTTGCAAAGTTAAGGCTAAAACTATAGGAATATTGTAATAAAGTTTTTTATCTCAAATTATGTGTAATAAAATAATACATCTATATAAGTTATTAACTTGACTCATTTTTTTATCGCCGTACTGTGAAAACGATTTCACGACTTTTTTTTGCGAATCTGTTGAAATTACTGCGATGTGTGATTAAAGCATTTGGAAATAATTGAGAAAATGTACAAACTACTCTCTATTAAAATTTTTAACGAGATCAAGGTGTTATAAACTCCGCAATTTTAAAATCGAGTGTCTTTGGAGTGCATACATGTGCCATATCCCATGGTAAACGGCTTTTATCCCAGATATAGCGCCAAAAATTGTGCGGTAATTGGCTGATATTTTGCACTTTGGGAAAGATATATTTTTTTAACGAGACCAATTCGTTGAATTCTGGGTGAAACGATATCTCGCTTAGACTACCTTGAAGTGGCTGGAGCCAGTCACTGGCGTTTTTCAAGTCCATCGAAAAAATTCTTGGAATACGTCTTTTTTTGTGCATTTGATTGCCTGTTTATGCGCTAGAACCCGCTGTACGGGCAGTAATGGAATTGACACAAGTATTAAGTTTCAGTTTTTTTCCTTAATCAAAGCACGTGATGAATGTAATTTTCGTCATGATATTCGAAATTTAAATGATATTATATATCGTAATACATTTTTGAAAAAAATTGTAGCACTTTCTAATCATGATAAGAAAACAATGTCACTTACCCTTTGAGTTAACAATTACAATTCGTTTTAGATAACAATTTACCATCTTTTCAAATCAATAACCCCTCGAAATAAATTGCGATAGTTTCATGTTTTGGTATGAAAAGCGAGAAATAAAGTTTAATTTTGTATTTGTTTTAAGACAAAAAATAAAATATGTATAAAAGTTATTTGCGAGGCTTGTGCAATTAAGCGTTATTTTTATTATGCATTTACCGAAGGGAGGGCGGTATAAGTCAGCCCGGCTCTTGCGGCTCAATCGACGTCACTGCAGGACACTTTTGGAATTAGCATGTTTTTCATTTGCTTTGTATATTTTTTTAGTTTTTTTTGTTAAATAAATTAGTTGATAATTTTATTTGCGATAAATTGCACGGAATTGTACCGGGGTGTTGTGGCAAATTTTACCTTAATTGTTTTGAAATGCACCCAAATACTTGAAACGTGTATCTATCCCGCCAAGGAATCCTGGAAATTCGTGAACATTCCTTGATGTTACTTCCTCTTTGAGACACGGTATCTTTCCTCGATATTAATATAAGTTCAGTTTCCTCGTGCTGTTCCCGAATGTTATCTTTGCATGTTATAGTGACTGGATGGATATGCAATGTCACGAACCGGGTCATCACGGAAGTCTTCGCGAGCATTGTCGTGTTTTACGTCAAGTTACGACTCGGGGCCCATTTTTTATCTCTTGCCCTTTAAAGCTGTTTTCATTAGTGTAGAAGAATCGCAACTGCTGGATGGATGAAATTTCTTCTCGTAGTTCTCCATTCTGAGTCACCCGAGTTTTCCGTGTAATGAAAGCGTGCGTAGTTGTCAACTCGACGGCATGATTGAAACTTCTTTAAATTAAACGAAATGAAATGTCTTTGCCGTAACTATGTGGAATTTTGCCATAACGGAGTAACGAAAAATGTGAAACGAAAATTCCCACTGAGAAAATATGATCATTTGAGATAAATTGTATTTTCTTAAGTGGAATTTTTTCATTGTTCTTCTTTCTGTGGTCATGGTGCCTCTGTCCTTACTTTCTGTAGTATAGATTTCTACAGTCCTTCATTTCTCAGGTCCTCAGATGTGGAGACATCCAATCCAAGTTCAATAGAACGCCATTAGGAAGTAGTTGGATAAGTAACAAAAAGCTCAGTCTGGCTTACAACTTTCCCCGTTATGCATATCGACTTCCTTGGAAAACCAAAGAGAAATGGATTAAAATAGTTGCACCGTCTGCTTCTCTAATCACCGTTTTAAATTAAGGAAAACCAAGTACACTTTTGTTAAAATGGAAATTAATTTGCATTCCTATTAATTTCAAAGGAAAAAAATCCATCTGCCTCTATTATTCTTCTGGCGTTAATTATGTATCCCCACACTTTAATGCCATTTTCATATTCAATGGGAAGATTTTATGATTTAACTTCTTCATAAGTGCTTGAAAATCATATGCTACAGTCAGTCAATATAAATAAATACATAATCGAAATTATATCACGTATTGGTCGCAGAGCACTGGGCAGTTGAACGAACACCTAATGCAAATAATCAGGTGCCGCGTTTCCGCCTGGGTCTTCTGCTTTCCTGGTGGATGGTGCCACATTCGGAACACATCAACAGTTAACACGTTAACTTTTAATAATTGCGTAGCTTGTGCCGCATCGTGAATATGTGCTACCCTCAGGCAATGGGACTCCCCACGCCGAGATTCGTAATCTCATCGGTCGGTGAAAAACTTGTCCTGTCGGAATGACTCCGACCCCCCTGAACGAGCCCTCAACAGTTGCTGCCCCCTACCTTAAGCTATTGTAATCCCTTACCCCTGTATCACCTGGAACCTGTGACGTCAGTGCTGTCGCTACTTCATGAGGCGCCCATAACACACATTGCTTCTTATGAGGCGGTTGAGTTTGGCGCGATTTTGCAGGCACCCGAGTCTCGACTTGTCATGATAGCCCGGTTCTCGTTATTGCGGAAGTGTTCAATTATTATTGCTTATTGTTATTATTTATGATGTCCTTTATTGAAAAGGGAGGCGTAAAAAAGGTTGTTCATCGTTTCACAGGTAAGGATAGCCTAATATTTGAGGAACTAAAGGAAACGAACACGGGATCATGAACTTTACCTTCTTAATTTTGCCCTGTTGGTGTAACTCAGGGCGATTCCTGAAAAGGATGTTTGCTACTCAGCAGCAGATATTGAACACTCGTATATAAATAGTCTTCTTCATTCAGAGTCGAAGTCCTGGGTTACTGTTATTATACGTGTGAAAGTTTCGGGTTGCGAACGGAAGTTAAACAAAAGACGATTATCGAGCGTGATCAAGAGGTGCAGCCCATGTGAAGACGGGCGTTGACCTGTTGAAGGTTTGTGTAATTATCAAGTTCACCGAAATTTTGTTGTTTTTGTAGTTCTGACCTGATCGAAGTAATTTAACAGTCCTCTTTCATTTGGCTTGGTGATGGAGAGTTAACAGAGAATGTGTTTCGGTAGATCATCTTCTAGATACAGTACCTAATGGATGGTGGGATCATGGACATTCCTGTCTTTAATTTCCCCTCCTATAACAATAATTATTCAAAACTACATGTTTAACAACATTAAATCCATTGTAACCTCGTCGTGTCATTTGTTCGCATTCGATAGCACAGATCCCTGTTGAACACTCTTGAGGTGGTTTGCAGATTAATAGGTAGATGCAGATATATCGTTATAAGTGTGGATTCTTCACCTGCTCTCATGCATTCTACTGCACTTTATTCTCTATCATCCTCTTCAGCATGTCCTTACTCCTGAATGCGTCCTCTTGCCCATTTTGGTGTCTTCCCCTAATACCCTAATATTCATACGTTTTACTCTGCTTTTATTCTACCTATAGTGCTCAGTGCGTAGTAATGGTTAGAAAAGGAGACGTAAACGATGAAGTAGTGTAAAACTTTGAAGAGGATGTTCTGTGAGGGGAGATGTATATATGCAATAGTCGTGTGCTTCCGGGTGAGTTTCGCCTTAGTATTGTCGGCCGCGTTTCCACCGAGCCGCGGCTAACAAATTGATCTACACCTTCGAAGTAGGCCATAGCGCGTCCAAGTGGTTCTCGATATATGTGGGTGTTGTATCGGCGCGACTCGTTGATCTTGGAGGGGACATGGAAACTAAACGTTGAGCGTATTGCGGTTGTGCTTTTGTTTGGCATCCGATGTAATTAGAGTGAAAGAAAAGGAATTTTAAGGAGAATGACTCCCTCAGAGATGTGCTCTGGGCTTCAGAAATAAATATTGTATGATATTAGTTGTTTGCTGTCAAAACTCATGTCTAGTTTGTAATGTAAAATTATTCTTGTTTACGAATAGTCTAAATGTCCATCCCTACTGCAGTCAGTATCCTACTGACAGTTTATTCTTTACCCAGAATCCACCATTTTTCTACTCTTATCCAATGTCCTTGTTTTAGGAAAGAATTACTGTGATGATTCAGATGAAGTCGTCATTTGCCTTATCGTCCGTAGCTTACCATTCTAGTTAAGTGACTATTTTTGATTGCCTAGATAGAGGAATAGAGCCACAGAAAGTTTTAATTTGAAATAAGAACAGTTTAAATGAAGGGAATGACGTATGGAAGGAGTATGCGCAGGTAACAGGATGCACTTGATTGTAAAACAGGAAATATTGTTAAATTGGTTGTATGAATTGTGAAAGGATGTGAGGAGAGTGAGAACTCTCTGTTTGGTGTTGATTTTTGAGGCTCTGAAACCTGGACTTAAAGGGTACGTGGTGATAATATATTGACTACACCCAAGTTGTGTTTTGGAAAAAAGATGGAGAAAATGTAATAGCAAGTAAGAGGAGCTTCTAGTGAGGCAGTGACTATTAGAGGGAGGCCATTGTTAAGAGTAAGAGCAATAACATTAGTTGGTAGAGGGAAAATAAGAAGAATTTTGGTACAAATGAAAAAGTAGGTGTATCAAGATGCAGTGTGGAATTGTTTGCTTTAACAGGTTATAGCCAATGTGAAGAGCAATGTAATAAGTGCTAATCTATTCAAAACTAAGTTTTATTGGTATTGCATACAATCTAATTAGTGAAGAACTAAGTATTGTATTTTTGAGGAAAGATTGCTGAAAGAGAAAGCAGTTTTCAGATGTTGATGTCCAAATACTTGCCTATACTGTGATGATGAGGACTGTGCTATTGAGCATATTATCCATCCTTGGTTGCCTCTATGTATTTTCTAATGGCTTTCTTTCCTTATGCCATATGCATTTCTAATGGTTATTCTTTCCTTCTATCATCCTGTAGGTGACTTCACCTGATAGTATGACCAAAGAAATTCAAGCCAAGTTTGGTGACTATGAGCGTGTCATGCCACACCTGCTGGGCGAGTCGAAGGGCCTCTTTGGTGTGGACCAGCCCCTCCCCAGCCCTGTATCTAAGATGGCCGCACCCCCAACCCACTCCTCATCATCGTCAGGGCCAACACCAGAGTTCTCAGCACCCAAGAGGCCTTCGGTTCCAAGGTCGCACATGGAGAGCAAAAGCCAATCAGTGCCTTCCCGAATGTCCTGTAGCTTCGCTAAACCCACCACAGATAGCAAGTACAACTCGAGAGGTATCCACCCACGTCCTAATGGTGCTCCTATAGCCAATGGCGCATCCAGACTCTCACCAAACAACCCGCCTGCTGGCTCTTCCATTCCACACCCGAGCGTACCTGGATCGAGGATAAACCAGAGCGGAAGGGGTTTACCACGCTTGAATGTGGAACCACAGGTGAGAGTCATTTTATGTCATCATGGGCAAGTTTTGCCCATGTTAGAGTCATGTCCTCTCTTAGCTTTTGATTGACTTGTTTCTCAATGGTTGCTTTATCTCTTACTGAGTCGGGGAGATGAGAAATTCTAAGGTATTCAGTTTTCTTTCTCAAGTTCAATGATGTCCCAGTTTGTGACAGTTATGGATACAGTACCATTTATATAAAGTACAGATTCTGGTGTACGGACGTGGAACCATTCCTATTTGATCTAGTCAAATTAAATCTTTCATTAGTGGAGAACTGCAGATGTTTTGCTTCTGTCACGAGTACCATTCATTCTTTGGTTTTACTTAGAACTCTGTAGTTGTAATGGTTGAGCAATAATTAGGCTAAGGATAATACCATGGGGAAAATGGGCTGGGAACATATGAGTTATCAAGTGTTTACTATTGATGTTTTGCAACTTGAAGCTGTGAAGCAACTTATGACGTCCAGGAATATTTAAATTTCTTTTACTTCATTAGCATGTATTGTTAGCTTCCTTGCAAATCCTTTGTATATGGATTGCCTTCAAGGGAACTATTCTCAGTGTTCTGTCGTTATAAAATGTCATTGTCTGGGTGTTTTGGAAGTATGAGTACCACAAATTCAAAACAGAGTTTCTTATCACAAAAATGCCATGAATGGAAGAGTGATCTTAAGCTTTGGAGGTGTCTTGGGAAAACATGAAAAGTGTTGACTCCAAGGTCGTCTGGTTCCTTTAGTGTTAGTTCATTTTGATTGACAATGAAATGACTCTTCAGTTCTGATCTTGCCAACTGGAATGCCAGTGAAACTATCATCTAGCATGATGAACCTATGATGTAAGTTACCTTAGAACCTAGGAGTTGAAGTTCTAGTAATTGAGGAAATCATATCAGCAACAATGATTTGTTTTTTTCATTTTTCCTCCTTTAATTAATCTATAGATATGCTTAATTTGGTCTAAATTGAATGTATTCATATTGCCATGATTAATGAACACTGCATGGTGGTGAAGTTAAATGGTCATCAAATCTGCCATCCTCATGGATCATTTCTTGATCTTTCATTTCTGTGAGTTGGTATATTCTGGACATTTTTGTTATGAAAGTTATTTTTGTACTACAGAAATACTTGTTGAGTTACATTAAATTCATGTTCTTAAATACTTGGATGCCTCGTAGTTAAAGTACATATTAAATTGTGACTTACGTTACTCAAAGTTTTCATTTTGCTACTACAGAAAAATAACTAACAAAACTTAGAATATGTATTGGGTGTATTACTGAATCCTCTGATGATTAATTACTTGAATCCTATAGCATCTTGGCAATTTTGTGTTGGATGATGCATCTTTGCAACCTAACTAACTGTCTCGGCTCTGAAGGTGCCCTTGATAATTATTACAAACAAATCTGCAAATTTGAAAAATGTTTGTGTTGATAAGTCCTTCTGTTGAAATAATTTTCTCATTTTTGCATATGCATATTCTCAGGCTTAGAATGTACATATTTGAATAGATATTCAGTGTGGTTGTTAATCTGATCTAAGTAGCTTTTATTTTTTAGTTGGAAATAATTCATTTTTCAGGAAAAGTTCTCAGTCATTGAGCAATCCGTGTTATTTTTCATAATTTAAATGGTGCCAAAATTGGGGGATATTTCTTGATTAAAAAGAATTTTTGTTTATGTGTTTTTTGGAACTCCGTGTCTTGTGATAGTAGTTATGCCTTCAAAAATCATTGTATTTCGTGGAATTTTTGTGTTGCTTCACTTTATGGCTATTTTTTAAAGTGTTTTTTGAATTCTAGCCCTTGTCTAATGTTTGTTTTCTCCCATGACATTCAGTTACCACCACCTCCTGTTGCTAGCAGTACTTCTGGAGGCAATGCTGCTTCAGGCGGTGGGACTGCTGAAGTGGAACACATACTTAAGGTTTGTAAAGAAGTTTTACTTCTTGTTTACTGTTTGTGGATCTTCTGGCACTGCTCTTAATCTTTTCTCTGGATGCTCTGTTACAAAATGTGGGCCGTCAAACCTTTAATATCCACAGGCAATGGAATTATTGTCGTCTTATGACTACTCTGTCAGCAGAAATCCTAATGTGTTGCCCTGGACTTGTTTTAATATTTTCTCAGGGTGAGATTCAGAAGTTTAGCTAAGCCTATGCCTGTACTGACTTTAACAGAAAACCTTTATATTGGTCAGCAGACAAAAGAGACTAAGCTTCCTTTTTTACATTTAAAGTATATTTTCTAGTTCATCATTTTACAAGAAGTTTAGTACTAATGCATCCCACTGAAAGTTTGTATAACTCCCTGATATCTCTACAATTGATGTGCAGTATTATGTATATGTATATAGATATTTCCGGGAAATTTGAATTATATGTTTTTGTGAACTACAGGTGTAATTGAATCCTTTCCTATTCTTGATGTCTCTTGATTTCTGGCTTTCTTAATACAAGTCATTGTGTTCATTATGGTTATTCTGCAAAAGTTATAAAATACTTATTACTGGTCAGTTGTCTAATTTTGGGTATTCCTCCTAGTTTAGTCCTCTCAAGGAGGTATACCGGAAAGCAAACAGCTGACATAATTAACACTACAGAAACCTTCAGATCATTGTTATTACTAATTGTGAGATTTTATTTGAACGACATGCACTCTGAGTGCAAAATTTCTGAATTATTCTTTTCTCTCAGATTCTTTCGGGCTGAGATTTCAAGTCCTGGTAAGGGAAGCATGTGAATTGCTATTCCCATTTGCAATTTTCTGAAAGTCAGATAATATTCTACTGAACTTAGTTGTATCATCTTCCCTTACAACAATTTCATCATTCTTATTTGATGTCTTCTGTAATCAGGGAATGTTTTTAACAGTATGAATTTGTATTGAAGAGAAATTTTACTCTTTCCCTTTCTCTTAATAGCCTTTGTAAGAAACAAAAATCATTCAAATTAGAACAGCTAACTATGCATGTCAAGGGAACCTAGCATAGTAATTAATGGTGTCAGCACCTGAAATGCCACGTAGTCAAGTTTAAAAGTTTTGTTCACAAATCATATTTATGATTTAATGTGAGCTGTTCTTTCTGGCTTTATTATTTGGTCATCTTCTAGTTGGGGTAGGCTTCCAGTTGGGTGAGGGATTTTAGCTTTTTTCCTGTTTCTCTTTGTGCAATTTACCTCTCACAATCTGTATCCTCTATTCAGTATACAAGCTTATATAACAACAAAAATGCCCATTCTTCTTCTCAATCTTAAGTATCCCCACGATGCATTACTCGCTCCATACTCCAATATTTCCTGGTCTCAATTGAGTTCATTCAAAATTAATACACTCATCTGGTTTTTGTGCTGAATGCACTCACATTTGTAGAATACAGTTGCAGTCTAGTATGTTGTTCATTAATCTGCTGTACATCTCTGTGGAAACCCATTTGCATTTATTCAACGGTTCTCAGTGGGTCCGGTATTGATATACTTGCTTTGTAGCTTGATGCCATGAGAACCTAAGTTATATTCAATGAAAATATTATCAAAATAGTATTTGATGCAGCATTTCAACTCAGAAACCTTATGGTACCATCTAAGTGTCCAATGTGTTTCATGGGCCTCTTGAAATCATGCGTCATATATTCACGTAATCCTTATTTATGATCAAATTATTGTGTGTATCCAGAAATGACTTCCCTTCTTATTGAACTTGTGTATACCTCTGGAGGTAACAACATACTCCAAATTCAGTCTTTGAGACTAGGCCCTTCACTCACCAAATTGCATGCAATTGCTTGAATTTTAAAAAATATCCATAGCCATAATTTATGTAAATATGCCATATTTAACATCTCTTCCCAAATCGTTTTTGACAAAATATTTATAATAATAAGCCTGAGCTTTAATTGACATTTTCATTCACTTATAAAAGAAATTTAAGGGGCACCACAGTTATGTGAATGTCCAATAACATTCATTTTTGGATTTTTGCCACCCTCTTGGTGGTGGATCTCATACATGTCTCTTTGGTTCAACACAGAACTATATTACCAAAGAAATTGATTAGTTTTCGAAGCTAAGAGAAAGTGTGTGGGTGTAAGTCGTTACACTGAGAGTGTGAAAATTATTGATGTGAAACTTATAAAACTCTTTTTGCCTCTCAAAGTCATAAAATGTTGAATGGGTAATTCTTAGAGGAGTGTTTCTTAGAGTAGTGTTTCCCGAACTTTTTCGATCCACTGCCCTTTTTGATCCATAAACCTATAGCAAACCCCCACTACCATAAACTAAAATCATAGAGCACATGACCAAATTAGAAGCATTTCAAAAATATAGTGAAAATCATTGTGGTTAAACTAATATTTATTTCAAATCCTAAAGATAGGTTGTGTATTCATCCCAGAGTATGTATATATGATTATGTTCAGTCAAGATTCTGTATTCAGCACCCCCGGTCACTCCCTAGTTTCTTTTCACCCCCTTAAAGAGAGCTCTGCCCTCCCAAGGGGTGGTACTGCCCATTTGGGGAACCCCTGATTTGCAACATTGAATAGGCTACTGAAAAAATTTAATTCTGAATGTCAAAGTTATATTAATCCTTGATATATTATATTAATGATTTCATGTCTGTGACCATTGTTAGTATGCAGGCTTGAAAAATGTCAATTTACAGAATTATGACACGTTACTCATTTTGATGTTGTAGCTTGTTCCAGAGTCCTTAGAATATAATAGTGCTGTTGAAACTTGCTGTTTTTTATTATTTTTTTAAATTTATCTTTACTATCCGGAATACAGAACAATGGGCCATGGGTTTTGACTTAAAAATGACAGATAAACATTTTATTTGATCTTATAGCTTAAAAAAAGGGTACTATAATAAATGCTTTGGTCAAGTAATTCACTTCCCAAAAAGACATTGGGCATGTTTACTGACTGACAGTACTAACTTTCAATTGTGCTATTCTTGTTGCCAAAGGTGAATTTTGTCTGTACTGATCATAATTTTGCCAATTTTATGTTTTACATTTGTTTGTTTTTTGATAAGTTTTAATTACATGCACAAAATGCAAATTTTCTTGCATGAAAACAATTTTGCTTTTTTTGTTATTTTATGATAGATGATAGTCTTTCAAATATTTCCTCAATGACTAATGTAAATATATCTGTGGTGTACATATGTAAAATTTTGTCATGCCTTAAATATTAGCTGTGATACATTGTGAGTGTTCTTCTGTTCAGGTCATCCCTCCCCATATTGTTCTGACAGTCGCTAATTAATTTTCTTTTTTATGTCAATTTGCCAGGAAATGACTCAAGTGATGCCTCCACTCACTGCCATTGCAACGCCTCGCAAAGAACCCAATGATAGCAAGTTCACCTTCAACCTGATGCCAAAAACCAGGAAGGCAGTTAGTCCTCCTCCTGTAAAATCTACAATCTCATTGGTAAGAGCTCATTTAATCCATATTTTCAACATATATTTAGCCAATGTAAATAGTGTATAATCAGATTTTGTTTAAACTCTTTGTTATTGTTCTTCCCTCATTTATTATCACACTGTTATAGAGTTAACAGATATTTATCATACATACATTCATACATATGCCGTTCCCTTCCGGGGTAGGCACAGTCACAAAGTTGCACTCACAAACACACATTTGTACACCTAACTCTGCCTGATGTCTTCTGCCTCCATACTGACCTATCCTTGCAAACCTCTTTTGCCTCATTCACCCCCATATGCTGCTCCATACATGCCCTCCAGTTTTAAGACTCCAAATATTCCTCCACCTAAGAATTTCCTCAACCGCATTCAACCACAACTTTCTTGGCCTACCTCTCCCTCTCGCATCATTCATTTCACTCTTATATATCTGTTTCATTATTCAACTCTCATCCATTCTATCAACCTGGCCAAACCTACGAAGCACACTCCTTTCATATGTCCATTACTGGAGCAATATTTATCAAATTAGATCTTATCTAGGATCTAAAGTATGTAAGTTGTTAGATTTAAGATATTCTAGCTGTGACATTGTTTAAGGATTTACTGGAGGATTTTGGTTCATCATTTTGTTCCTAAAGCTATACATTAATGGCAATTCATCTTATTGACTCAGACTGGCACTGACACTGCAAATTTTATGGCACTCTAAATTTAGACATACCTGGTAAAAGTAGGTTTCAATTTGGGTAAGGCAATTTACTGGACACCGTCATAGTACCAGAGTACCTGGTAAGCCATATTCCATTCCATAATAATTCCATATTCTATGCTACTATTATAGTTCAAATACACACTTAACTATTTGCTTACATAACTTGAGTAATATAATTCCTTGTTAAGAATATATATAAGTGCATCTTTATTTAGCATTGTGATCTGCATGTATACTTCGTGATTTTGTGATTATTTGGAGGAAAACTAATTGCTCACGTTTGCAATACCACAGTGGCACCTGTAATTCTATTGGCTAGTGTTGACTTTGAGGCTGTTAAGAATTCTCTTGAAATTTATCTTAAAAAAGTAAATGTGTCTATGTTGTATTATTAGTAATCAACCATGGATAGCAATGAATCATGGCATGTAGATGACCAAGTTCATGCATTTTCATTCAGCATCTCATTCATTCCATCTCTACCCTTGCCTTGTGTGAAATTTTGCAAATTTTCTTTAACATTAGCCATTTTCCTATGGGCTTTTTGTCTTTGGAAACATCCCTAAGCCCTAACTCTTCAGAATTAAAAGGAACATTCCTCATGTATTCGCTAATTTTAACTGAGAGGAAATTAGGCTCTTGGCTTAAAGGAACTTGAGAGGACAACAAAGCTGACATTCCACATTAAGCTTTAGTTACTTAATGATGGTTGTTCTGAGGTTCAAAAATGATTGATCTGTATTGAGGGTGTAAAAGTTTTGTGTTAGGAATGATAACTGCAAGATCTAAGTCCCTCTCGGTGAAAGTGTCAGTTATTTGGAGGCATTGAATGGGAATTCTCTTTCTCACTTTTCCTATTCCTTGCATCATTTTTTGTCCTTGTGTTTCTCGTGCTCATTTTGTTTGCATTACTAATTCTGTTACTGTTTCTTTATGATTATGATTGTCCATGAATAATTCAGCTCAAATAGGGTAGTGTCTGATTGAAGTATGAATGCACTGAATATCCTTATCTCCATCATGGATTATCAGTCGTTGGATGGATACATTATTGAACAGATAGCAATTGCCTCTTCTCATACACCATTATTAACTGAAAAAAACAAATGGGAGACACTAAAAGACTATGTCATAGCATGTTGTTCTTCTCATCCTTTCCCACATACAATTGCCTTTCTTTGCTCTTCCCCATCTTCATGACTGGTACTCCATCCTGCCCTCACATCAGTTCAGAGTGTAGTACTCTCATGTAGATGTGGGTTGGATTGATGGTGTATAATCAGCTCTAGCCATATTTTCCGATTATGTGCCATAATTCACTAGCAATTACTTGTGCTGACATTTTCATCTGAACATGTTGTTAAAAATGGCTAGTGATATCTAAGAAAATAAACCCCATTGCCATTAAAATACTGTGCTGAAAATTGACTATTGCACTACTTTAAGCTTTGTGACTACTAAGCACGCTGTTACAGCTACCAGTAAACAGCTATTGAAACAGTATCACTCGCCAGTACCCTAATTGTACTTTGGAATATCTTAACTGTTAGCATTATTTTTATTTTGGTGGACCATATAAAGAAATGTAAATGTCACATACAAGTTAGAGAATCATTTTCATCCTGAGCTTAAGGTGTGGAATATCAGTTTCAACCATGCTTGAGTGAGTCAGGATCCAAAATTCTTTCTTAATGATACATTACAGGTATGCCTCTTAGTTATGGTATTATCCCAGCCTTATGAAAATGAGTTCATATCCCAGTCTCTTGTTAATCGTACCCACCTAGCGAGTTATGATCAGCTTATTTAGTGAAAATTGGATGTTCCAGTAATGGATGAAAATGAGAGAAGTTTGCTTTGTTGTTGTAGCCACATTGAGAGTATGGATGAGAGTGGATCAAATAAAGAGATAGTGAAGTGATAGGATGGGGCAGTGCATCAGTGAATCGGTAGACAGAGACTATCATGGGTGAATGTGATGAGACAGACTTAAGAAGAAGATGGTTTGGAGTTAAAAAAAGAGAATAAGGTATGAGGCAGTCCATGAGTGTAGTGTACGAGGTATGCAGGGATGGGGTATTTAGAAGGAACTTATTTAAATAGAGCCAGTTTTCTCAGATTATTAGCAGTCACTAAATTCCTTGGCTCTCCTTGTGTGTGAGGGGACAAGTATAATAGATATGTATATGTATTGACTTATGAATGCTAAATAAATTTGTGATTATTTCAGTTTTGTAGCAATGTGGATGTTTATCAGAATTCCAGTCTGTGGACCTTGGCCAACCTTTGTACAGAACATATATGTTGTTGGTATTTCTCAGAATCATTTTGCTCATGTTGAATGAGTTGACATGTTTGTAGTTTTTATAAATTCTGCTGACTCACATTTACTTTTTATAGTGTTGAGGCTAAAGAAAGAGTTAGTTTGTCCAACATGGGAGCTGTCTTGAATTGTGGGAATAAGCAGTAGAAGTTTGAAGTTACATGATTTTGTAATATATGAAATGCACTTCAAAATCAACTTTTTTGTGTAACAATGTGTAATGTGGAGCGTATTATTTTTTTTAGCTTTGTCCCATTGTATTTGTAATATCTATAAAAATGGCATTGGAGAGTGAAGTGAGTTCAAGGAAGGCACTTGAAGGACAGAAGAACATGGAATAATCATATAATCTAAAGTGTTTTCATGAAAACCTCATTTATTAAAGAAATTTGTTGAAGTTGGAGGATAAATTGGCATGGTGGGAAATTCTCTTGTTAGTTCAGTATTTTGGGGGAGACTTCTTTTTAGCAGTGATAATACTTAAAGTGGAAGATCAATGTTCTATGAAGTTATTGCTAGGATGAGGGAATTTATGGAATTAAGAAAGTCTTCTTCAAAGCATTGTGTGTATCTGAAATTAGGAAACATATTTTAAAAATATTGGTTGCATAAAAAGATTCAATTAGGAGATGGCAATACATGAAATTTGGTATAAATTGTGATGTCAGTGAATTAAAAGGGTGCTGTTTAGAACACATTTTTATTCTGTAGTACTGGGTCTGACATGGTATTAACTATCTGCCAAGACGGCTCTGCCTTGTTAGCTCATTTATTTGACACTCTGTGCTTAACCTTGTCTGCTTCTGACTCTTATGAATACAACTCCTATCCTCCATGCTGTATGTGTGTTTACATTGATTCACTTCATTAATTAATGATGAAAGTGATTTTATTTAAGAGTTTTACATGAATAATGTTTATTGATAGAAAACTATCTGTACGATGATGTTAGTGAGATGCTTCATTTTGTTTGCACTTACCCGTTGTGCCATTCCCTTTTGGGGTAGGCATGGTGAAAAACGTTGAAGTTTCAATGATAGAAATGTAAACCTGAATCTGCTGTAATATTTTTTTAATTTTTCCTCATGCCATCCTATCATTGTGTACTCTTTTGCTGCAGTTACACTCTTAAATTGCTTCTTACACTCCCTTCGGATAATAACCATAATGTCAGTAACCAGAATATAATGTTGTTATTCTCACAGAAGAACTTACAGTGTGGTCTGTTTATGGCTCTTGAAGCTAATCAAACGGTCGAAATTAGAGAAACAGTTAAACCCAGTAATTGAGAAAAAGTTTAAATTTTGATTTATTTAAGATTTGATATTTTGTTTGACGAGGAGGCAAAAAAAATAAAATTAAGGGAGATTATTAATATTTTTGAACATGAAAATTCAGTCAGTTTTGTAAATTTAATACTGAAACAAAATTTATCCGAGTACCCAGTTATTTGCATATGGGTTAAGACTTGTTAAGTCTTTTAAGTATCCTACTCCTAATTCACCTGTGACTGTCTTGGCTGCCCAATCCTATCACGTCATTATTGGTTGTTTAATCCTAAGATTGGTGGACTGCAGCCCTCCACCCTTCCTTATATAAAGCTACATCACTTGCTTCCAGGTAGTTGTTTCTATATACTTTCCTCTTTATTTGATCCATGTACTTATTCCTGGGTTTTCCTCTGGGAACTTTTTCCTCTGTTTTACCTTAAATTATGTTCCTCACAAACTCATTGTGCCTCAAATATGTGTCCAATCCATCTGGTTCTTCATTTCTGTATGGTGTTCCATATGGTCCTTTCCTTCTCTTCTATAAACCTCATAATTTCTTATTTTTTCTGTCCATTTTAATATAATTGGTAGTATCACGCGCAACTTTGACAGACCTGAAGATGATGTTGAAACCCGGATTGTAGAAAATAAAGATATGTGGAATAACAAAGTCAAGTGTTATCATTATAATGTCCATTTATCTTCAGCATCCTTCTCCAGCTCCAGGTTTTGAAGTTTTCTAGTTTGCTCTGGTCAGCTTTTCCAATAATCCATGCTTCTGATACATAGAGTGCCTCGCTCCACATTAATGTCTTCACATAGTGCTTCCTGGTTTGTAGTCATATCTTCTTTCAGCATGGCAGTTGTCTATTTCCCATGAATGCCCTCTTAGCTTGGTCTATTCTTTGCTTGATATCCATTGTATTTCTTCCATCTAACGTTATCGCACTTCCAAGATAGGTGAAGTTCCTCTCACATAGGTATAGCAAAATTTGTGGCCCTCGGCAGTCGATAATTAGATTACAGAGAATTAATCAAGTGTTGATGAGTGGACAGATGTCCGAAGAAGTCCTAGAGGGACATTTTGTCTCTTCGACCCTCCTATCTTGAATGCTTTTCTCTCCCTGGCATGGTAATCATTAGAACCGAGGGCCACCAAGGTTCACTGATCTGTACCATTCACTCCTCTGTCTTAAATGAGCTTTGTTATTCAATTCTTATTCATTCCCTTGACATGGCCAAACTAACAGAGCATGCACCTTTCGTGCATTGCAATTGCAGGAGTATGCATTCCTCAGTTTTTCTTTAATCACTCATTCCTAACCTGGTCCATTCTGCTCTTACAGCAAATCCTTTTCATATACCACTCTCCAACTGCATTTTTCCCACTCTTATGCCCATCTTGGATTTCAAGTGTTGCTACCAAATAATGAAGTGTGTAGTATACACCTTTGAAACATGCAATTTTTGCTTCCTTAAACATTCAATCCTCAATATACTCTTCATTTTACGTACCATTTTCTTATCAAATTCACGTGCCTTTTAATCTCTTAATCTATCTTCCCATTTTTCAGACAAATTTGCTCAAGTAACTCAAAATCATCCTCTGGCTCAATTATTTGACCATTTGTCCTCATTGTACAATCCTTCATTCCTTTCTAATTTTCAAAAATCACTCTGTTGGACTACAACACATCAACTCTCAATTCTTATCTTTTAATTGTTTTGCAAAAGTTATCTTGAAGCCCATGTTATTCCTGTGGGCTCTCAGACAGCAATACAGCCTCATCGGCAAATGGTAATACTTTAACAATTATATGTGCAACCATTATGCTGGAATCATCACTTAAAACATCTCTCATACATCCATTAGACCATTGAACAGCCACAGAGACACTATACACCCTTGCTTTATGTCCTGTTTGATTTCAAACCAAGCACTTTAGCCCCCATACATTCTCTTACATTGCTTTTATTGTTTGTACTCTTGATAACATTCAGTATATGCTTGTACTCTCATCTAATCATTCATTGACTTCCACAGTGTTTTTTATATTTACCCTGTTATAACCTTCTCTCAATGTACAAATGTACATTCTTTCTTTCGTACAGCTATGCACTTTTCTAGTAGTTGCTGAAGTGAACATATGTAATCCTTACACCCTCCTTTAGGCATAAACCCACCCTGCGCACCTTAGGTTTTATCAGTTATAATCTTTCTCACTCTTTCCATTTGTATTGCTCATAAAACTTTCCTTTGAATAATCGGTAGGCTTTCATACATTTTCTATGATATTTACACTGTGCCGTCCCTTCCTTTACTTCATCCTAAGTTATTACATATTTTCACAGTCTTCCAAATATTGGGAGGGATAGAAGTTTTATAGCGAAGATTAAACTGTTCACAGAAAGGGTTAATAAGTGGCATGCACCTTATTTTATTTTATAGCCCACAATTCCCTGCAGCCCATCATTTGCCAATATTCTCACTAATGTTACTTCCTCATTTTCACCTACTTCTTCCCAGTTGACATTTCCTCATCCTAATTCATAGCTCTCTTTCATTGCATTCATTAATACTTGTTGTTTAAATCTTGAAAATATTCCTTCAAATTTCTCTGGAATTCCAATCATCTCACATGATATCACCACTATTTTTTTCTTAATTGTTCTCATTTCCCTGTCCTCCCCTTATTTTTTCCTTTTTTTATCACCCTGACTCTTTTCTTTCTCTTTTTCATTTTGTGTGAAATAGGATATCTATTCTCAGCCCAAACAATATAAAATTAAAAATGTATTTTTTTCATATTTGCAGTTGAAAATATCAAATTATCCAAGTTTTTTCATTAGGTATTTGTGTGAGCATTAACAAATTATGAGACGGTTGAAGGAAAGTGCATCAGAACATAGCTTACAAAACTTTCCCTTGCATTGATAAAAACTCCAGTGAGCTTGGCTGAAACATTCTGCCACATTTGCTCTTTAGTGGTAATTTGCTGCTGGCATGACCTGGACACATAAAATACATGACATTTAGTACAACACTTTGAAAATTAATTTTTTAATCAATTTTTTTATTTGTCACATCTTTTTAGAATTGTTAGACTACTTAATTATATTGAATTTTCACCTCTAATATTTATTTAATCTCTCTTGTTCAACTTATTATTCAAATAATAGTGACTTTTTTTTTTGTTATTGTTCCCTTAAATCTGGAGTCACTGAGGTTTGTGAATCTTTGGGCTTATACGACCTGGATGTATTGACCCCACATTTATTTATTTAATGAAGTCCAAAAACAGCACAAGTCCAGTTACAAAGGACACATAATGAGCAACGAATACATCCAATAAATAGCAAACAAAACATAGACAACAATGAAAAAAACAATATTCAACAGTAATATCAAGTAACAAACAAGGAAAAGTGTTCATGAGATGGAAAGATGAGTAGAGAGAAAATTAGGATGGAGATGGTGCACGATAGATGAGGGATGAAAAAGCATCAAACTTGGGAACACATTTTGAAAAGGAGTTAATGGAAGAAGGGAGTCTGAATAGAAAAGAACGTTTAGAGACAGAAAGGCGTGGGGTGAAACAATGAAATAGGTCATTCAACCTCATCGTGCCTGAAGGCTCTCGAAGCAGGAAAAGAGAAGGAAGGTCAGATGATCTGTCTTTTCCGTTAACAATGTTTAAGAAGAAATTCTTGTCGTTGAGGACACGACGATCAGCTAGAGCTGCAATGCCAATAGAGGATCTTATCATACTGTGGGAAAAGTTACGAAAAGGTTTGTGGCGGTAGCGGACAATAGATAGGAAAAAATTTATCGGACATTCATGGAGCTTTAGTGAAGAAGGCCCAACGTAGCCCAGATTTCGCAGCAGTTTTCCAGGACCGGCGAGACACAAGAACAGAAAAAGATGCGCAGAGGAATTAAATTTGAAACTTCTGTGTAGCAATACATTATACCCACCAAAGACATAGCACGTGAGAAAATGGATTTTATGTGTTCACAGAAGAGCAGCTTAGAGTCAAAAATGACCCCTTAATCTTTCTGGGAGGTGACTGAAGGAACACTATGCCCAGATTTTAGTTGCATTTCAGTGATTTCATTGATTTATGATAGCAGTAATTCAATCATAAGTCTCTAAATAGTTGGTACATTACAGTTAACAATGAATGTTGAATATGTGAATATCAGAATGTATTTTCAAATTTCTACTTTTTAAGTTCTTCTCAGATAGGATTCTACCATGCACCTTGCCATATTTATTTCTTTGTGGCATGTGTATTGATTTCTTCTGTCACCAAAATTGTGTAACTTGTTCACAGACTTACTCATTTGCCTTATCTTTGTATCTCTTCTCTCAGTTGAATTATCATGGCTGAGAATGAGTCTTATTAACATTCCTCTATATATCAAACTGGCTGTCTTTAAAATGATTGAAAGTTGGGGTGATTTGAATTGTGTTGATCTTTTCATATTCTTATCAATTATCAAATATCCATAATACAAATGAATACCTATCAGATTTGGAGAAGCATAGACTGATAATCTGCTCCTAAGAGGAGTCACCCAAGTTAAATATTATTGTGTTTAACTTTAATTCTAAGGGGTGGTCCACATAAAATTGCAAAAGCTGTTGCTCCTGTCTGAAATGACTCTAAGTGTGAAATATCCTTAGATATCACTTAAGCATTACTACTATGTGTATGAAGCCATCATAGTCTGGTAATGTTTCTTAGGCTAAAGAAATGGATTAAAAATCTGAGAGATATTATTTATGGGAGCATGAAAGGAGATGAAGTCGTAGAGGAATACAAGGTTTATGGTGGGAAGATAAGGAAAAGATCATTAGGTCAGAAAAAGATTGGATTTGAAAGTGGAAGTGGGAATTCTAGTAGAACTTGATTAGATAGTAGTATATAGGCAACTCTTGTTTGACCTATTCGTCTACAATGGAAGATATGCATTGTATTTCCATGTTTGAGAGTGATTAGTGGAATTCAGCTAGATGATATTGTGGTGAACAGAAAGTCAGTTGCTAATGCAGTAGAAAAAAATCTATTTACTTCATAGAATCTCCAAAGGGGTCATTAATCCAAATACTGGTTAAAAGAAGCTCTTTACTTTCTTTCTCCTTCCTATTTTACCATAATTTATATAATATATTTCTTCATTTCTAAGCCCATCATTATTTTTCCGATGTATGCCATTTTAGTCTTCCTCTGTAATCTCTCCATTTACATCTTCCATTTTGCTTATAGTGAGGAGGCTCTCATATATTTGGTAGAATTCTCATTATCATTATCTTCTCTGCAACTCCTCAATTGACTTCTTCATCGGTCAATCTCTCTATACCTTCAACATGATAAATACATTTCTGCAAATTGTCATGTTTTGTGGCCACATTGTACCCATTTCAGTTTACCTTAAAATTGCAATAATTTTTGGGAAGAATTGTGGACAGTTTTGGGAAATGGGTGTATGGTTCTCAAATCCTCTTTGGTGAACGTGAAAATGCCATAAATTGAATCAGATGGTCACTGCCAACATTACCATATGTGAATCACTTTTTGGGATCTTATTGTTTAATTACTGAAATTGTGTCTACAGTTTTTATCAAGTCACCATTTCACTGTACAGTATTTGATGTAATTGAAGAGCATTTTAGCATGGTGCATAAATGCCAGTTTAAATGTGTCAAAGACCTTTGCTCTAACCATTGTAAACAGTGCTGATTTTTAACCTCTTATTCTCCATTTTTTTCAACTGTTCATTAATCCTGTTAAAAGAATAGCACTTAAGATGCACTAAAACTCCTAGATTGAAGACTCGAAAGTTACCTATCAGACCAACATTCTGGTTCATCCCCACATGAAGTTGAGTAGGAGTTTATCAAAATTTGTGATTAAATATGTGTTAGATCATAAAAATTTCTTAAGAAGGGAAAAGATAGGGGTGAAGCCATCTTCAGGAGGTAAATTTAGTACTGTTTGAGAAGTAGTTGAATAACTGTTGTTAATATGCTTAATCTTAAAATCGTCACAAATGCATGATACATTAGTTTTCGTTTTAACACCTTTCAGCTTAGATATAAGTGTGTATTTCAAGTGAGGTAGAGATCAATTGGCTACTTTTTGGTTTGGGCAATCACTGTAGTTTTGCGAGTTGGGTATACATTGTTCCCTTACTAAACCCAGGGTTGGCATTCCTGAGTATTGTGCCATATTGGCAAAACATCTTGTCGAAAGGCCTAGTTTTTCATTTGAAAATGAGTCCAGAAAATTTTGATATTGTAGCTGGTGCAAATACCTTTATAGCTTGTGGAACTTGGATGCTATATTGTGTGGCTTCTAGTGTAAGTGTTATTGATGAATAATGACAGTTACATCAATGCTGACAATTGCTGACATCCTCAGGTGGGAATGACGCTCTTAAGTTTTTGGCCAGCTGAGAATACTGCTGGTATGCGATTGGCTCCTTCATGGAATATTTGTTTTCACATCATACATAGCTAGTAGCTGTGTTCCTGACAAAGCAGGAAATGAATGGATATGGTATACGAAGTTAATTGAACCTTTTTTGATCATTTTTAAGATTGGCAGTCCCAGATAGGGAGCAATGTCTGGGCTTTTGAAAATTGAGGTATGGGAAGAATTCTGTATAGACTACTTGCATATCTTGAAATGCTATGTGAAGTTGCCTATATTAAATGTTCTGTAAATGCTCTAAGTTCCCATTCTCAAAGTATTGCAGTGTACTGTCTTTGAAGACTTTTCCTTACCACACAATGTTTTCTATTTTTGTGGAAGTCAATTTTTCTCTTTTATTTTTTCAGATTCCTGAATCAATTCTACAAAATCCTCCTCCACCAATTGAGCCCATCATGTCTCGTAAGTACCATTGTTCATTTTTTATGCTTATCTACTATCCTTTTTTTGGTACGTGCCTTAGTTTACTCTGAGGGATTTCTTGGATGGCTAATTTAGTTAGCAAAGTGGATTCCCCAAAAAAAATCAGCAAAGGACCCAAATTGATAAATGAAGCATGTTGCAGTAAGTTAGGGAATGAAGATTGTCTTGCCTGTAGCTGTCAAATTCTTTGTTAAAAAGTATTGTTACTTCTCGTGAATTTTTTTATAAGTAATAAGGAAAAAGAGAAAACTATTTCATTGAGCATATTTTCATCACTTAACAGTATCTGTTGCTCATTCTAAATTAAGATAGAGATTAATTGGTTAAGAGATACATCCTCCAATAAGGAAGTGCTTAGCTTGCTGAAGTGCATGTACCATATTTAAAGTTGATTAACGTTTAGCTCTCTCCATTCATAGTGATGTTTTCTGGGTGGTAGTTTGTTTTCAAATCATCCTCTTGTCTATAAGTACAGTTATCAGATTTTATTCATTGACAATCATAGGTGTAATTATTAGTGGTTAGCACCAATGGTGGTGAGATATTGCCCTTTAGGTGAAGGAGTTTTGTTGGATCATTTGGTGAGTGATCATTATGGCAGTGGTGACCTTTTATAGGAATGGTATTCATCATGTATGTGAATTCAGTAGCCTTTTACTTGCATGTTTTTTGGCAGGAAATGTGTGGCTTGGCTCAACAAGGTGGGTAATTTGTTGTTGCCTCAACAAGTGATTGTTTTGACAAATTTCAAGCTATCCAGGACTAGCCACGGAGTTCCACTTTTATGGACTCACCCGGAATGCACACATGATGATTTTTTCTCTGTGGAAATTCGCACATGTGTGCATTGCGGGTGACTCCGTAAAAGTGGAATTCCGTGGCTCGTCCCGGATAGCTTGAAATTTGTCAAATAAGAGTGAACGCCTCTCTGTGTTCAAAGTACGATCTTTCCTCGAGGGCAGTGGCGCTAAGCGCTCAGTAGCGACTGATTGTTACATTGTATGTCCGGCAGTCGAGAACATCTAGTCCCGTAAAGGTCACAAAAATCCACAGGGGAAGAGGACGCCTGTGGAAATTAGCAAAAGTGATTGTTTTTTAAAGTTTCATACGGCCAATTTTTGGTATTTGTTGTCCAAAAGCTGATCTTCGATTGACTTATCTATATGCTCAGCTTTGCTGGAGAAGGGGTCATCATTTTGCTGGGAAAAGAGAGAGGATTTGCGAATTGGAAATTTCACATGTAAAGGGAGTATTGTGGTGCTTGGTATTCTTCTTTGTTGGCCCAGCCTCTTCTTCTATTATCTATCTCTTTTAAACAATTATGTTCATTGCAAAATTCCTTTATATCTGTGAATGTTATTTAAATAGGTTGTTTATCTTGCTTGTGTGATGAAGATTGATGATATTGCTTAGCCATTTACGATGATGTTATTACCTATACAGCATGTCATTTATAACAGTTTTGTAATTTTTTGTCTGCAACCAAGTCATCGAAATTTATTGCTTAAGCCATCGTTATTTTATGATATCAATTTTATTTAAGGTGAAAAAAAACCAATCATTCGTTTTTTTATATCCTCTATCTTAACTACATGTGTGATGCAGGGAAGGATGTTGGCAAGCAGGAGGAGAAGAAAGTGAAAAGGTGTCGTAGACAGAATGAAGAAGGGTAGATCGTATGCTGAGGCGAAAATGGATATACTAGAGCGAGAAAGGCCCCTGAAAGTGTAGAAAACCGGAAGGCGATTTATCTGACATTCAGCAAAACCTATCTTAATCAGTAGAATACTTAAATAATAATAATATCCTAACTAAAATTGAAGGTTTCCGCCGTGACTTGGTAGTAGTGATTGATATTCATTTAATTGACGAAACTTATGTTGTGAAATAGTTCATGGTTGTACTCTGAAAATGGATGTATCATTCATTGGCTACTGTTCCGTTTGTTGAGAACACACACGTAAATCCTCTTTGTGTGGTGAATAAGATTAAATTGTTTTACTTTTGTGGGTTAGCCTTAAAGTAACAGATACGTGAATGAGCCTCATAGTAGCGGCAGAGTTCTTGCAATATGCAGCTGCTTGCTGCCTGTGCCAAGGCTGAAAGGTCTTCCATGAGGACAATAAATGGGCGCTTAACGGGCAATAAAATTAAAGCTGTTGTAGGATAACATGTGAGAAAGGAACTGAAGTCATAGTGATGACTAAACCACGGCGGCAAAATGTAAGAGGCAGTGCAATAGTATGATGTCAACCGAAAAGCCGCAATTGACGGTTGAATCACGTCATAGATGGTGTATTTTCGTATATTTTTTGCCACTTTTCGTGTGTCCAATCGCCGAACTCTAATTGTAGTAATTGGAACCTTATGTGAGACGAGATTCTGACGGCGTGACGAAATAACGCCCAATCCCCTTTCAACGAAAAAATATCGCCACTTCGTGAGATGCATTTGGGTTCGTATGCACGGAAAAAAACAGCGTTTGCTCAGCTCAAGGTGGGAAAATTGTTGTTAATGTTCGGGTAATGTTTTCGTCCTTACTCAAGGTCGTATATTTCTGTGGTTTGACTTTGAATCATCCTTTCACTTTTTTGTGTGCAGTCAATGACCATTCTAAGGATGCCAGATGATTAGAGCCATGATTTTAATTAATTCAGTCAAATTGTCAGCATTGTTACGATCTACGTTATATTTGTTTACCTTTGAAGTTAATCTTGTCATAAATATAACGCATGCGCTAGTGATATTCGACTGAGAGGGGAATTTCTGTCGTAGGTACATGGGAAGTGATTAAAAAAGGACGTATCTGTTGTAGTTCAAGCGAGCTGTTTCGTGTGCCAACTACCGTTTTGGACTGTTTTTTAGTTTCGAGGTTGTTACGGTGTAAATTTTCCATGAAAATGGATGAAGAGATGCCCGTTTAATAATTAAACGTTCAATTTCCTGTAAGGTTTAAATGCAATATGTGCGTAATTTTCAACATATGAGAGAAAGTTGGATGTTATAACGTGCCGAAACCATGGTTGGTTGACCGCTGAATGTGTACCAGTGAAAAAACGTATTAAGATTCATTAATGACGTGAAGCGCCGAAACTGCTCGCCGTACAATTGGAAAACTATACCTTTTTCGTAAGTTTAGGGGACGCCTGTTGCGCGGTAATGTTTTTGTTGTAGGCATATGCTAGTTCTCGCCGTTGTCATTGTTAAGCTAGATGTGTGAATTGCGATCTTATGCGGATCGCGTATGAAACGGTCGATTTCTCGAGGGTATGCTAATGTCGTTTCCTGCGTCGAGGCGTACAACGTCGGAAGAAGATGGGGGAGGCGAAAGCATGACGTCGATAGTCCTTGAAGATAGAGAGGTGTTTACACGAACTCGGGCGCGTACGAGAGTTTCTTCAAGATATGTTCCAATTTCAGGTTTCCTCTCTTTTGTTTGCCCGGCGTAATGGCACAGGGTTTGGGGTATTGATCTCGCTCAACGTCCCGTGATATATATATTTTTTCTCTCTCTCTCTTCTCCTCCCGTTTCCCGAAGCTCTCTCACAGACGCTGTCTCCCGTCGTGGTCTCGGCTTGGCAACGCAGAAGATTTACGCCCCGGAACAGTGTCCTCATACACTCCTCCCTTCACGGCTGCACGCGGCAGTCCGTGACGCTGCCGGATGGTGGCGTGAAAATTCTTATTGGCGTTCGTTCCGTGTGGGGATGAAGGTTTTTTTCTCCGTGATCGGCGCTAGGCTAACCGTCTCTCGTTCACACGGATTCCAAAATCGAAATTAAGAACTTGAGCAGAGATCAGAGCACTAATACGAGTCCTCGTTACGCCTTGTGAACCATTGATCGAAGGAACGAAAGGTGAACTTTAAGCACTGCAATTTATATTTGTTTTATTGCTCAGAACTGTGGCTTCATCGTTGGGCAACATCTAAAGCAGGGTCGTGAGCAATAAAATTGTGGAAATTGTAATGTTATAAGTTCACCTTTAGTTCCGAAGATAAAAGATTTCTAAGGCGTTGCGCTTGAGATTCGCAATCGTTGATTAAGGGATTAAAACTTTAAAAAGTTATGATTCCTCGATTGCTTGAAATGGATGAAAGAGAAAGCTTAAAGTATCCATTTCATATCGGGTATTTCCAATCGCATTAAATAATTGTCCTGAAATAATGCCACAACCAATGCTTTGTGCCCAATTATTCCTATAGTTATTTTGTTTTTTTGATGTTAGTGTATTTTTCTGGAAATATTTGTGGTGTTTTTTACCCGTCGAGATGTTAAAGTTGAATAAAAAAAATACTTCGTGGCTTGAAAAAATTGAGATCGGAAAGGGTTGGTTATTTTTTTTATCTTCGCGCCGTGCACGTTTACGGGAACTCTCCATTTAAACCACCGCTGCCGCCAACGCCATCTTCGTTTCAATTGCGCCGCGACATCTCAGGCCATGACGTCAATCTGGACCCACCTCTCCGCTAATCCTCCTCCTCGTGGGTCGATCCGTCGGTCCGGCACGCATTTCGTGGACCCTTTTCCCCGACTCGAATGGGATGTTCGCGGAGGATCAGATGTCATTCTCCACGTTTTTATTTCGCGAATCGAGGCCGGGGTGCGCGCTCGCGGCAGAGAGAGAGAGAGAGAGAGAAGTGCCCCATTCGTGTTTTATTGACCGCGTGCTGGAGTTGTGTGCGTCGAGTCTCTCTCCCGCATGGGCCTCCTCTCTCTCTCTCTCTTCGGCGGTGCCCCCCCCCCCCCGCGCGCGCCGCCCTCCGACGACGGTCTTATCGCGGCCATTTCGTCGACGCTCTCCTAGTCTTTCCTTCCTTCCTTCCCCCAATTTCCTCGGTCCACTTGATACGCCGCCGCTTTTTTTTTTACTTGCCCGTCCCAGTCGTGCACTTCCTCCGCCTTCTTCCTGCTCAATCATCTGAGGCCTCTGCTCATGTCTATCTTCCCCACCCTCGCGCTTCCTGCTTCTCGAGTGCGTCTCACCTATTCCGTGCAGCGGAGAGGAAGCTTTTCACATGGGACTCACCTTATGCCTCGCGATCTCTCTGGTCGTGGTCTCATTGCAGGGTTACCGGACGGCAAGTGCCGTCCTTTTTGCGCGAAAATCGTATAATCTGGACACGCTTGCTTTGAACAAGTATCCGTGCTTGATTGTCGAAGTAAAATGCTGATCTTGTTCGTGTTTTTTCTGTCCTAATCATCTTTTACGGCGAGATTTTAGTTATTTTGTTGTTCGCATCTTAACTTATACCTATATAAAGAGACAAAATATGTTAATCGTAAGCACACATGCGTCCGAAATGAAAACTTACAGTTATTCTTCGTTGATACCATACCCAGCTTCATGATGTTATAACTATATGAATGAATGTATCTTGCCCTTTGCAATACTTCTGTGGTAATAAATTATTCGCTATCTTCTCTTGCGATTTTGGCGATTTTTCATGTGGTTGAGTCGCTACTGATGTAGATAAAGGTGACACTAACCCAATCCCCTTTTGAAAGAGAGTTGCGAAAAGTTTCCCCGAAAGTAACGAGACGAAATAATCTCGGAATCGCGGTATCTTCAATATTATCTCGTCAGGAAACACCATTGTTCTGTATATTTACCCAGTGAGTGTTTCTGCCCAAGCCATCTTGTGAAAATGCTAATGGAACGCAATATAACTTAATATATTACGGACTTCCCGCCACGATCTTTTCCTCTCTTTCCTTGCTTCCCCGCCCTTTAGGCTACACCTCCCGACGGCCCGTAATTGCTTTCAATTTGCGGTGCCTCCGAGTGTACTCGCCGTAAACTGCGAGGCCACCGCTTCGTTCAGCGTTTCGAAAAAGAGCTAAAAAGAAAAAACTTTAGGAAGAAAAATGTTTTTTTTCCTCTCTCTAGCTGCCGTGCGTGCAAGGCGTCGATGCGGTTTAATGAAATTCTTTCCCTGTCTTTCGCTCTGGAGTCGTCTCGGCGCCATCCATCGGATTTATGACAAAATGGCAGTCGCTGAGAGATTCGCCTCAGCCGGACGAAAGCCCACCCGTGGCACGATGTTGTAGAGGCGCACAATGCTACTCCTTCTCAACTTCATATTATACTAATGGGGGTCTATGATTTAGCTAAAAACTTAATGTACTAAGTGGTTTTTAAGTATTTTTAAAAAACTTGTTATCTTACCCGAATTTTACTGATCTATAGACCTAATGTTGTGATCGTGTTAGTAACTATTAGTACTACGTGAATTGATAAATAGTTCGACAAAATGTTTGGTCACCAAATGTGATATGGCCGACTAGCTTCTTCCAATTTCTAGATCCCTGTTCTGCCCGCTATTTAATTTGTTTATTAACCATTCATAATGTCCTCAAACATGACTCCGTGCTCTGTGACATTAGAAATGTTTTTAAATTACTGGAAAGATGAGATTATGATTTATAATGTAATCTTAAAAAATAATTTAAGCCATTTGTGAAGTTTTGCAAAATGAAAAACAACTACTGGTGCGGCAGTCCTTGGTCATGGCTGTTCATGGCCTGTAGACATAACTATTTCAAAGAAAACAATCCCTTTTAAAATTTCGTAATTTACTTTGAGTCATAAAATTCTGTTGTACAATATTCGTAACTGTTCATGGGTTAAGTATAGTTATTTATTTTTACTGAAAATTGCCTGTGACTCTGTTTCGTACGTGTTCATGAGAATAACCGTCGTTATAATGGGATTTGCTCGTCGAGGGAATGACGAGCTCCGAATTTCGCTCTTTTGTTCGCCGCGTTCTCCGCGGGCGAGTGATAAGCGTCGACTGTGTGGTACCAAAATAGCTCCGTCACTTGTTCGCGCTCGGAAGAAATGCATGCTCGTGGAAGCGGAAAGTTGAGCCGATCCGCTCACCAAAGTGAACGCGTTTCTTATGTCTATGCGGTGAAGAGATCAAGGCGTCAGTCGTTTTTCGCTCTCGCTCGTAAATATTGCCGCAAGGTGTGTGCATGAAAAAAGTTTGCTTGAATTTTATCTAATGCATCCTAGTCTTTGCTGAATTGAGAATCCCTAGGTGATAGAATTTGGGACTTGATGAAACCGAGAGCGTGTATAAATCAACTCTTGGTCATTACACAGAAAGGGAATGTAACGTGGAACAAATTTAAAAAAAGCCAGTTTTTCCGTAAAACTAAACGTGTGTAGAATTTATGTGTGCATACCATGTTGAAGAGAATAATAGAGGGAGAACAATGGGGAAGGGGGTAGGAATTCTGGACGAAATATGAAGAGGGAGACGATATGAGGGATCTAATGGCGGGTCATCCATGGGAGTCATATCGGAACGATGTGCCTGTAGGACCCAAACTTTCCAAAAACCAACGAATCGTTGGTAGAATACTCAAATGAATGAACCGCGGTTGGGAAAAGAATTGAAAACAATGTATTTCGCCCAAATAAATATACACATTATTTTAACAAATAAAAAATTGGGGTGAAATTAGGCCCCCAAGGAGAAATACCTTCTTGTTTTGGGATTGCCATTCCTTGAATAAATTGGCTGTAGTTTAGCAGCTATTCACAAAAATAATTGTAAAATAAATTCTTGCTTTTAATAACATAAATGTGTATTATTATTTAAGTGTTTAGTTGAAATTGAAATAAAGTACAAGAAGAATAGGTTGCGGACTACCATGTTCGTCGACATTTTATGTAAGGATCAGGAACAGTATCTAAAATTATGTATCATTGTTTGTCAGTAAACTTTTACCAAGTGCAAGTACATGCATGTGCTCCACGATATTTGCGTTTCCACGTACAGGTTTGCGACATTCCCCCTTTTTAGCTGTTAACATAGCAATATATAATCTTTTTTGGAGACGCGGTAAAGTCGTCGACCTGTCGAACAATCTAACCAGTGGTATTGAGAACCTTTTTTTTGTTCGTAATTTAGCATGGCAGGAAAGAAAATTTATACCCATTTATTTGACAGCCACTTTCCCTAATCATATGTTTATGGTCCAATGAACTGTAAAAATCGGAGTGTACTGAGTGTTGGCGTCGCTGTCGTAAAATGTCAGCCGAAAATTTCCTGATATCATGTTGTTCCCATGTATTTGAATCTAGGGCAAACAATTGACAGCGGAGACATGCTTGTGTTAATTAGGAATTAATAGAATCCATTTCTCTCAATATAGCACCCATGATTTAGCGTGTTTGTTCATGGCAAGTGTATTCACGTCGAGGATATGTTCTTAGGGTTACTTTTTGACTATATATGCCCATAGTAACTACAAATGAAAAGTGAACGAATGGTGTAGAATTAATGGTTATGTATGATTAATTTTCTTTGGTTCAGAAAAAATTAAAAGTGCTCCACGATGTCAGGATTTCGTTGTCAGACGTGGTAGTTTTCGTGTACTTCGATGCCTGTTGTCTTTTTAGTAACAACCGGATAACAAGATAGCGTTGCGCTGAACTTTCTACCTAACTTCCTTACAAAGCTTACATATATCCTGATAAAGGATAGCGATTTTTACTCATTATATATTTTGAATTAAAGACATCTTTAACCGGTCCTTTCGGCCGTATAATTGGTCATTCTTTTGTTGATGGTCCTATCTATCGTAGCATGTTAAAGTTTGCGAAGTGTTTTGACCACGTAAAAAATATGTCCGATTCAAAGTCATTTGACATATTTATGTCTTATTTTAATCATCTGTGATACATTGACGGTGGCGGTATTGGTGGATAGGATTCCACGGACCCCACTTAGCGGACTGTCGAGAGCTAGTTAACTCTTTACGAGTAGCAGTCGATTCCATGCTTGTCCTCACAGTTAATCTGTCTGCTTGTTGAATTGGCTAAAGCAGTAATCGTGAATCATTGAATATAATTTTTAATCAATTTTCAAGTAAGTCGAAAAAAAATTTGGGCCATTTTACATGAGTTCATCTGTTTATTCGGTAGAAATCACCGTACATGTAGTTACATAACTGAAGCAAGAATTGTATTTTTAAATGTTTCCGTTGATGAAATCTTTTCTTTACTTAGGATTTACAGCGAGGAATACGAAATTTAAGCAAAAATCATGTGTTTATTCGTGTTTTTTACTCGGGATTATACCTTAATATTTTTTAGCCACCATTATAATAATATAGAGCGTATTATTTCACGTTTGGCAGTAAATACGTTCATCCGTAATAGAGTTATTTAAAATATATGACATTTGAAAATCATGGATAAATTCGTGTTTCTTACTCAGCATGATATCTGAATATTTGTCAGCCGCCATTATAATTACATGAGGCGTATAATTTCGCGTTTGGGATAAAATGTTTTCTGTGGTAATCGAATTATTTCGAAATATCTGTCGTGTGTGATGTTTTTTACTCAGCATATACCTGACTGTTTATTAGCCACAATTTTTGCAATATGAAGCGTATTATTTTTCGTTCAGGGGAAAATTTTTCTTTCGTAATCAAATTTTTTTCGGAATACTTGCCGAGTGCCACAAGGTTACGCGTTAAAGTAGCATTAACTTGCCCTGGAATCGAAATCTTTTGCATATCTTTTTTTCTCTTTTATCCATACGTACTACTAAGAAGTGCGCGGAAACCAAGTTTCACGGAAATCTGGTCGGAAACAAAAATCGTTCCGACCACCTTAATTCATGGGAGTAGGCGAGCGGTGGCATTTGGAGTCCGCTCCGTTCGCCGGGGAGACCGCGGGTTTCGTCCGCGGCGACTGTGGAATGGAAGGGTTGGCTTTAATTAAAGTAATGGGGTTGTGCAACGCCCGTGGTTTTTTCCGAAGGAGTTATGGGCGTGATGGGGCGATTCCGCGCGTCCATTACGGAGTCGTCCCCGGCTCGGAATCTCTCTCTCGGCTTGACTTTTTTTTCTTTCTCTCCGCTCGAGTCTCCAGAATAAGAAGACGCCAATCGATGCTCTTTCTTCCCACTCCACGATGTTTCTCCTTCGCCACTCCCCCGCTCCCCGCCGCCCCTGCTCGCCTCGCGCTAACCAACGTTCCTGAACCCTACTGGGTGCCCCCCCCTTGCCGCCCCCGACTCCTCCCCCCCGCGGTAGAAATTTCCCAAGCACGTGTGAACTGGTTGCAAAGGCCTGTTTACGCGGGGCATCCTCTCGCGCATCTTTCGTCATAGGAGTAGGTCGAAGTGTTAGAGTTGGAGATACATATGTATCTAGCTGGACAATAAGTCGATTGCGTCGATATAAACAGCCAACTTAAGGTGGTCCATATGTTCGTCCCGTTATTTACGTTAATAATGTTGATTATAAACCATGATATAACGTTGTTTACGTTTTCGTTGTGTGAGCTTTCTACTGGTGGACCTAAAAATTTGTCCTCGTCTTGTGCGATAAAAATAAGTTTTATAAAGAATTTCAAAACTCTGTGTTCATTTCGCTGTCACAACATTCTGATTCCATGTTTTTTTACAAATTCCAAATGTTGGAGTCGTAATGCATTGAAAAGCTCGTGCCAGTGTGCATGTATGTAAAATTGACGCGTAACTACTTTGGAGAGCAAATACCCCTTCTTGCACACTTTTTCGCGGATTCGCGCAAGTTGACGTGATTCTAGAATGCAAGTATGAAGGAATATTTGTTCGCGCCACTGCTCGCACAAGTACGTTCCTCTAGTAAACTGGTCTTAAAAAAGACATCTTATCTTGTGATGTATGACTCTGAGTTGCACGGATTCTTGCTCCAATGGATTCTTATACCCTCGGATTTGTAGACTACGCGACAAAATTGAGTAAAATCGTATTAATAAAATTTGATTTTACGTAACGCTTCACGGTATTGATTTGCTTATTCCAAGTCCTTGACTCAGTGTCGGTGATTTATGTAGAGATAAGGTCAATCGATTTGTCAGTATTGTTCGATTTATCTAATTTGTTTTCTCACAACTTCCCAGTGTTTCTCATTCAGTCGTCTCAAAGATAACGAATTTATCTTATTTTTGCTGAAGTCGACAAAATGGTATCCGTATCGTTAGAATTATGGAAACGTGTCAATACCTCTCTTTATAAGTCCCACCTTCTTGCTCATTTCCGTGTGGATGATAATTTGGAACGTCGCTGGTCCAATTTTCAATGCGTTTCAGTACATTTGATACACACCTTCACTCGTAAGATTTCTTAAGAATTACATTTTCGATTTCGATCGAGTGATGCCATTATATCACTTGCCAACTTCCTCTCCTATCGACGTTGCCTGAATTATATGTTCAAACTATATTTATCGAATTTTCAGACTTTTTGATGTCCCGTAGTCACGATTTGTTCTTTTAACCTTTTATCGGAATCCGGAAGTAGTCCTGTATGTCATGTTGCGTATCCTAAGTCTACATTCCCCTTTTTGAGGCATATTGAAGTCAGCAATTGAGGTAAGAATAAAAATGAAGCTGGAAATGGCGAGTTAAAGGATATGAATTTTTATTTGGGTCAAAGGAAATCTGTAGGTGTCGAACTAACTCAAGGTGGTATGAGCTATTTCCGTTCATGCACTGCTTGCGTACGATTTGCGTGAAACTTAGCGTTCATATACTTATTGGTAATATGTATAGATAAAAGCTAAACATTTACATGTTACCGATTTGTGTCTTGGAATCATTACGCTAATATGTTTCGAATTCATTCGATGGCATGTTTACAGATCTTCTCCTATACGCGAAAACATACGTAACATTTATGATAATGGTTCCTTATAATCATCAATGTATCTTACCGAATATATTTTTGCTCAAATTTTTAATTTGGCGCCGTTAACGGGTGTTATTAAGATGCTTTGATTGAATATAAAATTGAATTGAAAAAATGAATAAAAAATACAATTATCGCAACGATTTAATATAGCATGTATGGTTATTTCTAACGTATAAAAAGACGTGCTTAAGTCAAGGATATTCCAAGAATTGTTTGAGACTACTTGAAAAGTTATTAAATCTCTAAAATCGTGAGTCCTCTCAATGACTCACGATTCGCGCTCCAATCACCTTCACGTATTGATCCGTTTGGATATGTAAGGGTGATCTGGCGAGTGAAATCGTTTGCGGAGACTTATGCTTACGTCCACGTCCACAATACGGTTCATGAGGTTATTTGCGGCGTGTAATCGCTATGTGGAGTTGCGTGAACGACGTTCTTAGGCCACGACGTAATGCTCACACGATATCGCGCGCTCCACTTCCGCTCTCACAATTTTTTCCCGCCAGAGTCCTCCCACCCTCTCCCCTCCAGACTCCTGGACATCCTGAATTCCCGGTCCTCCATCCCCTTTCGTGATAATACGACGCGACTAGCATAAGTCACGAACTATCCTCGAACGGAACCAACCCATCCAAAGTCGGCAGCTATCCATCACATGTCTCCACTGTAAACGCCTTTCAAATGAATAACTCGGGTATTTTTTAAATGAACTTGAGAAAAACTTCGTTTTTACTTTAGTTCTACCTGAGATAACATCATCAGCTGTCATCAATCCTTTGGTTTGCTGCAGCTCTTCACTCTCAACTCAGCCAACCTCATTCCATCATGACTTCTCACTCAGCGTCCGTCATAATTTGTCTAATTCTTTCCATTGCGTCACCTTATGTAATTCATTCCTCATTCCATTTTTGTTTTCATCAGACTACTATGTCGCAAAATGTGTGCAATTAGTTCGTCTTGTCTTCCTCTCACAGTTTTGTATTCATTTATGTTCTCCCTAACTCATCGTGGGACTTTTTCTTTGATGATCGTCTCTATCCACTTGAGGCTAAAACTTTTTCGATAGCGCCCCATTTTCTTTACTTTCAATCTCTTTTGTTCAGCAGCTGTTGTGGTCCAAGCTTCAGTGCCATGCCAAATCTTTCGTGTTTTAATGAAGTGCTTCCAAGTCAAGTATATTTGTCTTTTTTTAGTGTGTGGAGCCCAATTTCTATTCTCTCTTTACTTCCGGCCTGCGGCGGATGCTGGATAATAAATTGGGAGATAAAATCAAAAAGATGGAGTGGTGAATAAAAGAGGACCATCTGGAGGAACTTTCATGAAGTATCACGAAGAATTGGGCTCATCCTTTGACGTTTTGTATCTATTTGGGACAACATAATTTAGAACGAAGTTTCGAGCTAAGGGTCTGATACTTGGACTAGTGAGGAGGGATGTTTGGTGAATCTTTGTTATCGTAAGAGAGTTAATTATTTTGTCGGACAGAATGGGAGGCTGCAGCTAGAATACGTAGATTAGGAGTGCTGATGTGATTCGCTGTGTCATGCCTTTTTTAACCCTTGCTTGGTCATTATTAAAATGTTTTTAAACTGGAGAAAAAGGGGAAAGAGTTAGGGGTTACCTTAGCCAGTAAGTGAAATTTATTTGCTTTTATTTGAATTCCTCTATCGGGATCTACTGGGAGTTAAACCGTTTTAGGTGTAATTGGTTTCGCTTAGAAGATACCTTTATTATCCACCAAATTTTTTCATGTCGCAAATGTGGTAACCCTGATAGTCTACCCTCAAATTTTGCAGTCGCATTCCCACCGGTTCTCGCTCCTAAGTTCTCTGTCCACTCCTTCAGACCACCCTCATATGGCAGCTTCTTCCACTTGTGACAAGTTCTCAAGACTGACGGACCGACCACTGTACGTAATATCGTAAGCCCTGAAGGCCCTGTGAATCGTCATTTGTGAACATCGTTCGTGCAGTTGTAAACCATGCCTACTCACCACGGTTAAGCGTTGGTGTCGCGGGCGAAATCCGAAACTGATGAAATGATGTGAGCAAATTGTATAGGGGTTCAGTGTTATTTTGATAGGTGAGCCAAGAGTTACATTTACATTTAAAACCATTCCAAAAATGTCGAAACTCGATTGGGATGCAGGTTGCCTATTGTCGTTCAAAATCAGCTCTTGTTTTCCATTTGTAGTATACGATTCCTGGTTATGATTACGCGTTAGTTGCGATGGTTTTCTGGCAATGCGCATCGGCAGGCTACGTACGATACAAGTGTGTATGTACAATGGTTGTCTGACGGGGACATCAGTCCTTTTCAAGGGCCGCTTCCTGTGACCCCATCTCCTGGAGCCCTCCTTCCCAAAGCCTTGGAAAAAGGAGAAGAAATATTCGTCGCTAAACGGTGCCCACCCGGGTGGGGGGGGCCCAATTCCAAGTTCTTGCCTCAGAGGGGTGCTGCCGGCTCGCTCTTCCCTGCACATCCCCGATCGCCATTTCTCCCTTCATCTCGGCTTCCTTCCTCTCCGCTCCACGCCTTCCGTTGTGCCCCCGTCTAGTCCCTTGCCACAAAGGGCCACCATCCCTTTATTCATCGGTGCTGGCTCACTCGCTCGTTTTTGTTAGGGGAACGCAGAGAACAAGATTATTTGGGGGACATGAGTGTCGGTGGAAGATGCGAAGTGTTCAAGTGGGGTCGTTTTGCTCTCATCATTATTTTGTCGACGCGTTCTATTCATTTGACTGCGTCTATTTGTGGGCTCTTTTAGATGACTATTTGTTTTACTCTGCAGGATCGTAGAAATTGAGGCACATCACCGTATGAATATCTTCTCGGTGTAGTGAAATTGTGTACGAACAGAAATTTAATTGTTTATTATAAGATTTGGTTCTTTCCGGGCGTGTTATGTTACTGAAGTCTTCGCGGGTTTTCCACCTGGCATAGTATTTATTGGCCTACGTCTCCATGGCTACCTCCGCCATTGTCCTCAGGCTATCATGCCATCGCAGTGTTATTGAACAAGTGTTTTTTTTAAGTATTCTACCGGTTAAGGTAGGTTTTATTGAGTGTTAGAGAATTTCCTCCCGGTTTACTACACTTTCAGGGGTCTATCTCGCTATAGTATATTCTCTTATTCTTAGCATGCTGAAAAACCGCGAAGGCTATCATTTATTTTATTTTCAACTCTAAAATCACGAGCGTTTTATATTTTTCAAGGTGTTTATTGCACATAGCAAGTATTCGGGAGCTACACTTGCAAGCCCATCTAGGCGTGCCAAGGCTTCGATTTGACTTTATTTTGTATGAAAAGTTCTCAAGAAGCATTATCAATGATGGATAGTGATCTTTCGAATGTTTACGTCGTGCCCGGGGGCCAACGTCCCCTCTTCATTTCTCATTCAGACTTTTTCATTCATCCTGTCCGCCGCTCGCCTGCGGGGCTGCTGGCAACATTTCATGCGATGTAAGCTTGTTTTCAGCGGGAAGCAATTTCCTGGTAACATTCAAGAGCAGGAAATGCATGGGTTGGTGCAGGGGATGGAGTAGACGCGAGGAATGTTTCCGTAGTGACGTTTAATCACGAATCCGGACGCATCCATAGCATCGAGTGAGCGATTTATAGGTGTAACGAGCTGCCTACTAAGGTCGCACTTATCCGTGAATCAGATCGTGTCCGTTGCGGAATACGCCTCCCGTTTCGAATTTTGCCGAAGATTGTGCGTCGCGCACACATTTGCGGAATGGCACATGGCATTTACGGAATCCCTTGGCGTGGCTCACTTTCTCCCGGCGTTCAGGAAGGTTTGAAAGCACCAATCCGAAGAAGAAATTCTCGTAAAGGATGCCTCGGTCGTAAAATTCAGAAATAACAAAGCGTAGAGGGATCGAACGTTTGGTACGCTGCCTATCTGTAATTATATTGATTGACATATTCGTAGTGATATCTCTTATGAGTCGTTGATTCCCGTGACCTCGTTGTCTACTTCCTCTGAGCATCAATATTTCAATCTTCGCCCTTTTCTTCTCCGTCTGTGGCACATATTCCGCCGTGCTGTTATTCGTGTCGACTGTGTCGTGAATTTCTAACAATGAAGAATTGGTTAATGCTTGCCTTCCGGATCAAACTTTACAAGTCTAACTGTCAGCGTCCAATGTAAATCATCATTACACCTTATTTGAATACTAACCCTAATCTCGAGTTTTAATCAATTCATCGATTAAGTAATGTGTGTTTTGAAAATGTTTGTCTCAGTTATATTTCCGATCGATTGCTCATTCGCAATTGAAGTGTCTCTTGGAAAATACTTGAATATTGCAGTTTAAGATTCTGTCCGTGGCCATTTTGTGAAATAATTTAGGCATTGTTCACAGTGTGTGGGATTTCAGCTGAAAATCGGTTATCCTTAATCTGAAAAATTATTTATTCCCCAGGCACCATTTGTTTTGCCCTCGACTCTGTTTTGTATTAGAGCGGTAACACGTGCGGGTTATTGCATTCCAAGGTCCTTGCTTTAGATTTTATTTGTTATTTATTCTTATTTATGCTTTTGGCGAAGTAGGTAGTCGTTTTTGAGGAAATCAGCCTTGAAATATTTCTTCAGGGGGAACATTTTTGGTGAAAGTTTTCAGCTGGAATCCTTTGTCAGTTTGTGTCGGTCGTACCGTTTTAGACTGAGTTGCTTTATTTTTTATGTAGCATGACACTTACTGTCCAGTAACCTACCAATCAGGTTGTAGAATACTCAAAGGAATGAATTGGTTTTTGCAGTTTGGTAACTTATATCAGTCCCAGTGAAAACTTGAAAAAATATTTTTTCTTAGCAAAAATATTTTCGGGCAGATTCTATGTTTGGAAACTCGCCATAATTCATATGTATATTTAAGTTATAATCCCCCATATTATTCCTTTTGTTCAGGATACACTTTAACCTGTGTATAAATGAAGTCATTTGTGTTCCTCGCGTGATAAAACACGAAAAATAAGTTTTTTTGGGAGTGAACATTATTTTACACGCAGATTACTCAGAAAGCCGTAAATTGTTTGTAATGGTTTGGGTGAAGACAAGTTACATTAGCGGGCGAAGGAATTGAAAACATTGTAGAATTATTCTGAGGCAGGAGCCGCGTTTGAAGTTTTACATCAGTCCTTTAATGCCCTCGTTTGGAGCATCGCTTTTCCTCGTAAACTCGGCGTATGTTCCACTCAATATCCTCCCGTTTCTCTCCCTACGATCTTCGTCAAGTCCCCTCCCCTCAATCCCCTCCCAAATCCTCACCCACCCCACCGTGCTCCGTGCCCCTCCCACCTTTCCCAAACCCCTTCCTCTCCCCACCCTCGGATCTTCTCGTGGATGCACACTCCCTCCCCCCCTTATACCTTCGCTTTCCCTTCCTTCCTCTTCTGCCCGACTCCCTTCCCCTTTTCCGAAAGATACCCTTCCCCTCTTACACGCTCCGTATCTCGTCCCCTTTTCGTGTAATGCTCCGTTCACACGGCCGACATACCCGACCATCTTACCTAGCAACTTGCGCTGGAAACGCTTTCAAGAAGGCTATCTTGAGTTTTAGTTCCCACTGCTTCCGACCTACCGTGGTGTAGCGTGGATTTCTCGGGAGTAAATGGGAAAAGATGAAGCGCGATTGGAACAAATCAAGACTGAGAATAGAGATTTTTTCTGAATCCAATTAGTATTCTATGAAAGCGTTAAGTGTGTATGATTAGGGGTTATTGGCATCAAAACGGGCTGACCAACATGCACTATGAGCGTCGTTACTGATGAAGTAGACCAAGGATCGTCATTTGCTTCTTCAAGAACTTTCTCGCACTGCAGAATATCGCAGGGTTGCGGGTTCTACTTTCGTGTTATGGTTCTAAGCCTATTGTACATGATTGCAAATTATGCAGTTAAGTGTGGTGCGAGGATAATGGTTGAAGTATATGGTGGTTGGAGTATATTTGAATTGGTTACGGTGGTACGTAAAACATTAGTATGAATAGGGGTACAGGCGCTAGATTAGCTATAACTGGAGAAAATCTTTAAGTAAAAGAAGCGAAATCATTTCTCTGAGCCAACGAAATGGGGAAGCATAAACTGCTTCTGTATACATAACGATAAATGTATCCTTTGCTACCACAAACATTTTCAACGCTCCTAAACATCACTAAGATGCGGTAGTTCATCATTTTCGCGAGGGATTTTATTCATACGCCCTGATTATCCCCTGCGAATCTCGTAGACGCTTGCACGGCGCTTAGATGGCGACTCAATAACTTGCGTGGACGTGTGTCGATCGCTTACGTTGGTACGTGCGATTGATAGTGTGTGAAAGGGGCCCTAACCTCTCTCCTCCCTTTTACTTCCCCTCGAAATGTCCCCATCTCCTGCACCCCTCGTTCCCCCTCCCCCTCCAGCACTTTCGCTCCTCGTGTTGTGTAGTGCGCAGCTGCCGACCTCGGGTTCGCTACGGCGCTTCACCGGAAGGACTCTCCTCCAACCCCCTCCCCACACCACCACCACGAAACTCACCATTTTCCCCTCCCGTGTTCCCTTTTACCTCCCCTGCGCCGCCTTGAAGCGTTGACCGCGGGAGGGGGTCGATGGGAGAGAAGAGCAAAGGGGAGGGGGAATTTTGATGATTCGATTCGTGCGATGTGGTTCATGGCAGTGAATCGATCATTCCAAATCTTCTAAATGGCCGTAGTGAACCGAACTCTCGAGGACCCAAATGACTCCGACTCAAGAATGAATCCTTACTCAGCTTATATGTGGTCAATTATGACAATCTTTATAATATTCGTCACCAACACCTGGCTCAATTAACTAATAACAGTGTCGTGAGGACTTAATTGTCTCTCTCATTAAGTCTATAAGCTTTGACTGGTCATCTGCTTTCTTTTGAGTACTTCTGTACATTATCTTGGCTGCTTAAAACATTATATTTGCGACGACGCGTGTGCAATTGACTAATAACATCGTCCTAAGGACTTAATCACCACCGTTATTGAAGTTTACGAGCCTTGACTGGTCATCTGCTTTCTTTTGAGTACTTTTGTGCATTGGTTGCTTAATACATTGTATTTACGACGTCGCGTGTGTTTACTTCTACCTTATTTATCCATATTTTTGACGATTTGCACCTTAAACCAATGCACTAAGTTAGTTCTATGTAGCGTAGGTCGTGATATATTTTAATTAGTAAGAATGTCAAAATTCCTGACAATTCTTACAAATTATCATTTCCACGAATCCCATTCAATCCCGGTCATGCTAATTAAGCTATTCACCATAATCCATAATGCCCGTACAGCTTCTCTTTTCGCTCGTTTTGAGTTTATCTCCGAACGTGATTCAGTTCATATGGGTCATGCCTTTGAATCGTTCGTGATGAACGGCTCCCTCGCGAACGACGCGCGGCCCTATTTTCCCCGCTCGCGCACAGTTAGCGAGCGGAGTGGCGCGAGGCGCGGTGGTCTTCTTCTGTTTTCTTGTGTCGTATTTTGAGTTGCGGAGGGGGCGGTGGAGAGAGGAAGGGCGGCAGAGTGGTGGAGGGGGGCGTGGTGTATCCGTGCGTTTGTGTTACTGAGCGCGTCTCTTCCCGAGTGCTTGCGTACTCACAGTGCGTATTGCGCGCCAAAAGAGTTTCGTCGGACTCCCTCCCGCGTGCCGCGCCACTCTTGTTGTGGTGGGGGACCGGGGAAGCTACTCGCGGCAGTCGTGTGAGGCGTCCCGGCGAGGAACGTTGCGCGTTGGCATCCCGCGGACGTGTGACGTTTTTCGGTGTTGTTTTGTTTTGTTTGTTTTTTTCTCTCTGCGATCGAGTGTTGTGTTGTGTGTGTATGTGTGTGCGGGCGGGCGATCCCGCGACGTTTCGTTGTTTTTTCGTTAAACGCGTCTCGTTGTGAAAAGGGGTGGATTAGAAATGAAAATAACATAAACCCCTAAGCATCCGAGAACTTTTGGATTGAGTTTTTCTTCCCCTCATGCACAATACCCTGCCCCCCCGTCGCCCTATCCGGACGGAGTTGTTCTCTTGCGGTGGATAAGGGAAGCAAGGATCGGTGATATTCGGGTCGCTCGGCGGAAGGGGGAATTCTGTTCGGTGTCTCGGGGGCCGTTGGATGGTGGTGGCGGCGGTGTCTGCCCCCTCGGCGGCGCATTCCCGCGGTACCACGGGGGCGGTGGGAGGGGACGGAAGTGGAGGAAGCGGCGGCAGCGGTGGGGCGGGAGGAGGAGGTGGGGCATACCACGCCCTCGGCCGGAGGATCTCCCCGCCCCCACTCATGATTCGGACGTGGTGGTCGACTGGTAAATACACAAATAAAATTACTCACATTCACTCCCTTAACCCCCTCGACGGATTAGTGGTTTTCAACTTGTTTGCTACGGCGCATTAGGGTGCCGTAATAACTGGAATTCAAACACTCCGCGAAGTATAGTCCTCAATGTGTTTCCAAACTTAGTTTTGCGCTATACTTCCGCGAGCAGGACAACTCAGAAATTATTGGTATTTATTTCTCTCGATAAATTGTTGTTTATATAATGGTGGTTTTTACCCTCCCGAGAGAAGTTGCTTTCATCTTAGTCTCCACGTCATACCAGGGTATCGTAATGTCTAAAATGCAGGTGTCCGAAAGTATGGTTCTCCACACTTTGCTACCAATCTTTTGCATGCTATTATCTAAATTCTTCAAGTAAGATCACGTAGATGTCTTTGATATTTTGCCTAAACTATATTCAACTCATTGGCGATCATTTTGCCATCGAAGGGATTTAACTCTCATTTATGTATTCTCGTAAGAACTAAAAGTGTGCTACCTCTGGGGTCATTGGCATTTTTACCTATTGTTTTAGTCCATTGACGGTCTTTTTATTGCATCATTCTTCTTCGGAATGTGGTTACCCTCTGATCTTGTTCCCCAATTCTCATTTAGGGGATTAATTTTCCCTCCCGTTCCTTCTTGTTGCGCTGAAGTAAGTCTGTTGGTGCGCGCATATTGACTTCTTTTGTGTACGTGGTGCCTACCATCACGTCAAGACGCTCTTGCATGAACGTAAATAATGCTAGGCACGTCAACATTCCGCACTGCTCCGTAACATCTTGATAGCGTGCGGACTTGGTTGCGTCGGTTCTCGAAGGACATTTCCTTCGTTGGTGGTCTCTCAAGATTCTTGAAAACTCTGAAGGGATAGAGGTTCGGTGGGGATAAATTACTTCGCCGGGGTGCCACCATTATGAAAGGGTTGAAAGGCGCTGTTCTGGGGTCTTTTTTCTCTCCCGGCCTTAAGCGCGGTGTCCTACAGTGTTGTCGCCCTCTCTCTCTGCTGCCTCTTCATTGCTCGTAAAGTTGGCTCTTCCATTTTCCCCTCCCACGCAGTCAAGCCATCTTCTCGAGAGCGCGGCATCGACGATCTACGCTGTCGACCTTCGGATCTCACATTAGAAATCACAACATCTCTTTTTCCCACTGGCGGCGCGGGAGGGGTGTGCTGGCTTGTTTGTTATCGTTCGAGCGTCAGTTTGTCGTATTATTTTTTCCTAGCTCTACCCCTCCCGTCGCTGGCGAGCACACTGTGCCTTTTTAGAACTGCCTCGGGACGTAAATGCGTCGCCGAGAGCTTTGTTTCTTTGTGTGGCGTTCAATCTTTTCGACGCTCGGGCGCTTTCTTCGCGGGACTTGCTTCCCTTTCCGAGGGCTGGGGTTCGAAGACCCGGTCGTGTTGAAGATGTTTCTTTGGAATCCATGTAGAGGGCACTACTCCGTATGTCGGATGGAGTATTATAATGTGGTCCTATCCGTTATCCTTGAGTAGGCCAGTGCCAGAGTTGGCGTTTTCTATAGCCTTCCTTCTCTTCCCAAAGACTCTTACCCTCATCTGTCAATTCAACGATATATCGTGGTGTCAAGGGCCTCAGCTGTCGGTCGCCTCCCAAAATAAACAATGTAGAAGCCTTTGTCGTCTCAATTTCTGTGTTCAATAAATCGAAGTTCGTTTAATGTGCATTCAATATTATTTGCTGAGGTTACTGTTGTTTGTGGGGCGTTTAAGCTTCCATTTGTCCGTCCACCTATTGAGATTGACTATCATTCGTTACCCAGTCTGGAGTTGCTGTTTAAGTAATGACTTGCACATGTGTGCTCCGCAGCTCTATAATGCGATAGCGGAAGTGCTTGTTTTTGCCGTTCCACAAAGATGCATCGTGGACGAGCAGATAAACCTTTCGAGGCGCAGGGATATGGAGGAAGTGGAGCACAGATAAATTATATTTTTATGGGTGAAAATTAGCTTGTCTCGAGTCAACACGAGTGGTAATTGAACCCAGGCTGTCTCTGGTAACCCCTTGTTGGCGTATGCATTCGAAAGGAATTATGAATGGGGCGTAATCGCGTTTCGTATGTCTTATTCACCCTTGGCGTTGCTGTTACGTGCCCGATCTTCTCCGGCTGAATGGCGGCTCGGCAATAATGCATGACGTCACCGACGGCGCGAATCATCTTGTCGCCTCGCTGGTACTGAGGAGACGTGTGGGAACTTTTTGCCATATTGATGTTTACGATAATATTATACTCTTATTGAAGCAGTAGTCAAAGTTCTATTGTTTTTGTGGCGTTAAATTGTTATTGCGTAATACAGTTGTGAGAAACTTCGCGAAAATAATTTAATTCTTTGAATGAAAATTGGAGGGATATGTAGTCTTCGGAATATTATATACGTGCATTATGCTTTAACGTCGTGAACGGTTTGCGTTGTTAGTTTATTTTTTTATAAACTGTTCATTGGGGGTGTTTTTTTTTTATGAATTTCATGTCATAAGTGGGAGAATAACTCGGGTACTAATCCATCTAAATGTTTTATTTAAGAATAATTATGAGCGATGCAGGAAGCGTCTTTTCAACATTGCCTTCGACGTTGGCTGTACGTTTGCGGATTTCGTTTGTTTTTGCGTGTGTTATTAATCTCCCATTTCATGCATCCAACGACCCCCATCGTAATCCAGGGCAACGATACACTGTGAGTGGCCTTGTTCCGCATCTTCATTAGGAAATGTTTTAATGAATTTTTATTTCCGTTAATAATCAATTCACAGCGGTGTCAGACTGTCCGTAGCCATCCAGAAGACACTTTTGTAAACAAACCTGGAAAAAATCAGTTCATAATATGCACATAGGTTCTAGCTTCAATTGAAATTTGTGGTGTCAATGCATTTCACCGAAGCCGATCTTTGTTATTTAATTACGATTCTGTTTTCGTTTGGCGTGTTAATGGCTGCACGTGCGCCTTAGCAGTGGCAGGAATTCTGCTGCTTCTACATCTACATCTACGTGATACCCTGCGAGCCACCACGAGGGTGTGTGGCAGGGGGTGGAGATCACCAAACATGCACAATTGCCATGCAAGTAGGATATTTAAGGGAGATATGCTAGATAATAGGGTCACATGGAGCTAGATGGTTAGTATCTACATAATAAGGAAGGGATTATTGGTTGTTATTACATGCATCATGCACTAAAGACTACTCTAACTATATTTCACCTACCTATCCCTTTGCTACGCGGCCTATTGTTCTCTCTTAAAGTGCGAGGGAAAAATGACATTTTAAATCTATCGGTACGACAATCTATTTCTCTAATCTTGTTAATGTGATCAAACCTAGCATAATTCGCAGGGGTTCTCAATATATATCTAACGTCATCTGTGAACAACTCGGTTTCGAATTTACTTAAAATGTTTAACCTAAATTTTAACCTGCGTTCTGATAGTAATTCCCATCCTATTTCTTCTATTAAGCTCGTAACACTTATACAATTATCATAACGGCCTTTAACAAACCTAGCAGATCTCCTTTGCACGCGCTCTAATTCTTTTATCATACCTTCCTCGTACGGATCCCTTATACCAGCGGCATATTCTAAATGAGGCCTGACAAGTGTAAAATAGCTTCTTTCTCGTACTCTCTCATCGCATTTGCCTAGAACCCTTTTTACGAATCCTAATCTACGGTTTGCTACACTAGTTATTTCCGGTTAATACCGGACGTGTTGAGTTATAAAATTTAATGTGTGTAAGGACTTATGGTATGCCGAGGAGTGCATTATAAATATTCACATTCTTAATCTATGCTTCGCAGGATACTTATCGTGTTTTTGAGGCTACCCGTTGTTATCATTCGTTTATTATTCCGACATAAGAGCATGTGAAAGAGGGATTGCGATTTACATTATTTGTTATTTGATCAAATCTGCTGATATCTTTTCTTGTCTTGTTATCTTCTCACTTCACGTGTGATATTAAATGTTATCATCGTTGAACTTGACGATATCTTTCATTGCCTGATAGTTGCAGTGATAATCAGTTATCTAAGCGCTTCGATGGGATAAAGAGCAGATTCTATATTTGTGGGTACTTTTTTTATTAATGTGAAAATGGAGGGGGATTTGATTGATAGTTGTTGTAGTCGATGGCTTTTGCTGTCCATTCCGTGGACCTTGGGTATAATTCCAGCAGTTACTAGCATTTTCGGTGCATTCCTTCCCCTGCTACTGTTCTTTCGGAAAGTGGAGATTGCGTGAGGTAATTGTGTTATCTGTAACCATTGAATTGATGGCTATTGAATTAACTGCACATTAAAGTTAGTGAAAGTTGTGTGTTTCTCTATTAGCGTATTTTTTTAAAAGTATTCTACCGGTTAAGGTAGGTTTTGGTGAAAGGCAGAATCTTGTCCCGGTTTTCTACACTTTCAGGGGCCTAACTTCCTCTAGTATTTCCTTTTCCGCCTCAGCATACGATCTACCCTTTTTAATCGCGTCCATGAAATATGTTTTCTTTGTTAATTTTCAGTTATCATTTATATTAGGCCTAGTTTGATGCAAGACAAATGTGGATGTCATTTGGAGGGTATTCCTCGTATCCTTGACTGGCGCATCTAATATTTGGTATTTTGGTAAGTATTTGGGAAGGATAAATGGAACGCGGACGCCGGGTTTTCCTCGACTGTCTACTCACTCACTAATCAAACATCTACCATCTGTGGGAATGAACTGATCTGACCGTGTATCTTTTCCAGTTTCTCGAATGCTCAGTGTTGCCCGAGCGAATCTTTCATGTGTTGAAGTGGCAAGACTTGTTATCAAGTCAGTACTCATTTTGGAGAATTAGTCATGCCGGGTCACCGATCGTTTCAATTTGCGGCGTCGAAGGTCGGCGCTAAGTCCTTATTTTTAGCATTGGATTTTTATCTCGCGCGCGAAGCAGGTGGGATAGTGTTAGCCAGTATTAATTCCGCCGATTAATTATCCAAGCGTGCCCCTCTGCATGCGGCTGTGAGGATTTTGAATGGGGAATTATCTACGCCGCGCTCCGAGTACGTTCCTCGTCGCCGTCCGGAACATTTCGGAAATCATTTCGGCTCGGTGCCAACAGGTTGAGCCCGTAGTAACCGATGTTAATCTCTTTTCTCGCCACCTTTCCATGGTATATCTCTATCCAAATTATGCACTGCGGGGCCTGGATGTGTGGCGGGGGTTGATGTTTTTTTTCCAAAATAAGCTAAATATTTTAGGAACTCTGTGTCAGTCCATTGCCTTGAATACAAATGTGCATAGATGTTCCAGGATTTCTTAAAAAACCTTGCTTGCGAGAGGTATTGTCCGCATTAGTTGACTAATTCCTTAAAATAATCATTTAGTGGCAAATCGCCTTACAAGCTTCGCTGCCTGTCGAGCAACCTATTTCATACTCTTAATGGTGGCTGTTACAGTCGTATATCATTTAAGGAAAGAATGATATTATAGATGTATTAGGAAATTCAATATCCTTAAGTGTTGTAGTATGGAATTTTACTTCGTGATTAGCAACATGCTCTTGTTGTCATTAATTTGACATTGGCTTCGAACTCACTCAAATGCCTACATAATTACCATTACTGAAGTTCCACGGTTATTGCTAACGTTTTGGTGCGTCTGTTGGAACGCCTGGTGTTCTGGAACGTTCTGGTGTTGTGGTTGTAAATCTGTATCCACGTCATGTTCGAGCGGTTGGTTTGTACTGCATTATTTCGTAATTTTCCTTTCATTAATTTACCATCGTTTCCGTCTGATTTTGTTGATTCCTTACCATTGATAACCGCCTGCATTTTCCGATTCATAACCATAGATAAACCTTTTAACCCCGCGTGATAGGATATCTCTGGTTGTGGACTTTATCTAGGAAGCTGGACTAACTCAGTTTAAAATGGTGTTTTTAAGTTTTATAATATCCAACTCTTTTTTATATACATTTTTTATTTATAGATGTATACTTTAATGAGGATTAATTTATAACTTTGAGGTTATGAAGTATATTTTACGGTTCAGATGACAGCTTCCGTTGGCCCTCCCTCAAAAACTCATAGCTACCTCGAGTAAGGATCCCTAATACTGGCGCCGCGCTCCGAGTGAGGCATAACAAGGGAGAAGTACTCATGTTCCTTAACTCTGTCGTGCTCGCCTCGAAATTTTATTTTCGTTTGATTTCGCCTCCCGAGTTCGCATTTCTTTTTGTTTTTCTTTTTCAGTCGGTCCGACCGCCACGCTTGCGTGGTTGGCTGCCACTTTGCTGAAGTAGCTTAAGGTCATGACTGTTTATTGATTGGCCCCCCTGATACGAGGAGGCAAGAACTCGGCGTCGTGTTAGTCTCGCCGGTTTTCGCCCTATCCAGATCCGTATCGCGCTGGCTTAGCCGTTAGCGGGGGTTGGTTGCTCGTGGTGTCAAAGCACTCCGCCCCCTTCATGCAGAGCCAAAAATGTTTTGCAAATAAGTGCGAAGTATTTGGGGGTGTTACAAACGAGCCGGGTTGGAAATTAAGCGGTGTACGTTCCCCAAGTGAACCCCATCCTTTTTGCGGGGTGACGGTAAAGCGTTGATTTAATTTTTTTTATTATTCGGAATAACTCTGAAAGGGTTTGAACGCATTATGTGTAGCTGTAAATCTGACATTACGTCCGACTTTCTGTCGATCTATGCTCGTTTTATGCAAATGGAAAATTACGAATGCCTACAGTATGTAATAAAACTGACGTTGCAGTCTGTTTAAAGCCGTTTTCCTAGACGTAAAGAATAGAGGGTTTGGTAGCCTTCCGTAAAAGACAGGATTGAAAGTCGCAATGTTAGCCACTGATTTGATACCATGCGCTTGCCATTTAAGTTTTCTTTTAATGTTTATGGCGTGATCATTTTCGTTTGCGACTTGACCTTGGGAATCTGGTTACGCCTAAAATTAACCGAATTGTTTCCTTTGGACTGTAATTGGTGGCATTAGAATTCGTAGTGTTCTCATTATTATTTTTAAACCTAAAAAATTCATCTACGAAGTTACTGTTCGCATCACACATTTTCAATCCGTACCGCTGATAATAAGTGTCCTCGTTTCGACGTAAAGAATTGAGAGACTTCTGCGAAATAGCATAAATTTCAACTCTTAGAGTACACTATTTGCTCAAAAACCTGCCCAGTGGGATGATTTTGTTGAAATTTTTATCAAAGTCAGTTAACAACTTTTCTTTTCGAATTGACACTTAATCCTAGTTGCATGTCAATAGTGCATGTTTGGTGATCTTCACCCCCCTGCCACATACTCTCGTGGTGGCTCACAGGATATTACGTAGATGTAGATGTTAAGTGCATTATTCCGGTTTACTTCATTGCAGTCCCCATTGTGTCTCAATCTTGTAGAGTTTTAAAACGATGGAGTCATGAATGTTATCTGCCGTATCTGATATACACCCTGGTGTTTAAAATGGACGAAGTAGTATGTGCTTCTCTTATTTTATGTTCTTAAATAAATGGTTTCTTTGAAAATACAGTTCAATAAGCTATGTACATCCCCCCGCCGCAGAATAATGCCAAAAATGAGCGGTTTGTAATCATAGAATTAAGGCTATTCAGTCCTCTCAAAGGCTAATACCTGTGAAAATAGCACCCGTAAATGAACTTAGTGTCAACACCATTTCCTTATGTAACGAAATGAGTGTTCTTACTGTTAGAATTAGTGTTTCTGCATATATTCGAGCCTCCTCGTTTTAGAATGTAGCAGTATACGTGTGTTTTTCCCTGAGTGAGGACATTTTGGAAAAGGGTTGACATTTGATTTGCTCGTGCCGTGCCTCGGGAATTTGGGAGAGGAGAGGGTTTTTGGTCGTAAAGTTTTTCCTTTTGTTTGGAAGCACCTTCAAAAAATATCTCCATTATGTAGCGGCCTGTAATCTTCTGGCCCAATCTTATCTTTATTGGATGGGGCTCGTCTAAAATGCCTTCCGTTCTATATTTCTGGAGCGGCTTGCGTACAATGTCAGTGTTCTCCAAGGACGCCGCCTAGCCGTTAGTTTCCGCGAAGTCTTTACATCGTCCTTGTAGCGAAGATGACTAGAGATGAGAAGCGGTGCATAACAAAATTGATAGATATGATTTATCGTACGTATAAGTGTTGTGAATCTCATATTATGTATATTTGTGTTAGTGAATGGTCTATCGTGTTGTATTAATCAGCGAGATCATTGACGACAGCTCTTAATCTTTCAAAAGTAATGGATGCATGCTTCGATGTTAGCGTAACATGTTTGCAGAGCTAGGTGACGCGTTTTGTCTCTTTCAGTAGCTAATAATTGTTGACCAGGAGCTGTATTAACCAACGGTTGGTGACGCTATTTTGTAACTTTATAGTAGTTTGAGCGGGATAGTTTCCTGGTCATAATGGAGAACATATTCGAATCTTGCGTTTTAATTTCAGCAGCTGTAGGAACCATGCATTAAATATTGCATTATTAATGTGCGATAATTTACCTTTATATGACTGACATTCTAGTAATTAGATGAAAATGTCTTCTAAAAGTCTTTAATTTGACTCAATTTTTCTCGCGGTACGCTTAAAACTCCTTCACAGTGGAAGGCTTTTTGCAATTCTACCTTAGATTATCTTCTGGACTGGCTTTTGGCTTTGTCATACTATTTAGGGAACCTTATGAAAAACGTGGGATGTGAACATCTGCGAAAGAATTTTTTGCAGAAAATAACTCACAGGAATGGATGGTGTATAAATGTTTCTACGATTTTCTCTCATAATTGAATCTCACTTTTTAAGAGTGGGTCACTTGATGTAGCTATGTGATTGGTTGTAAGTATTTCAGTCGACGAAAATACGAGTTCATTTACTAGGTCGTCCTAATTTTTTGGCGTGTTCTCACTGTCCTCATGAATGTAAATCTGGTAGTCGACGCTAGTATCCCATTCTGCGAAGAAGTAAAATGATGTGACAAACTGCCCTTTCCTTAGTCGTCCGTGGAACGCTATGTCTTTTAAAATCATTTTGCTTCATAGCAGTCGTGATTACGTTGTTTTTATTTCATGATCTTGTAACCCGAATAAATAAATCACCCCGCACGAGTTCGATTCGACTCGAATGCGAATCGATATATCCGGTGTCATTGCTCTCTCGACGTCGCTTCGGTCCGTCATTGTTTTTGTTTTGGTCTTCGCAATCCGCGTTCGTCCACTGTTTTTGTATTGCAAGTGCCCGAGCGTTTCCGCTGACGAGGTTTTGTCCCCGCGCTGAGGAATGGGTTCGAGCCAGGTCTTCCCCATTCAGCAGATTCCCAAGGTCGTTCGCTTTGAGTACAGGTCGGCAACTCCCTTCAGCGCATGCAAACGACGAACTTTCCGAACCAGCAGTTGGCTGCGCAGCCCCCGCGGAAATTTCTCTCGCGTCGCCTCATGAAAATTCATTTGCGCGCGCCACGGATCGCGTAAGTGGACGTCCAACCGAATTAAATTGTGTATGGTATTAGTTTCGGCAATATGAACCTTTTCCCTTGATGTTATTTCATCGTTCTTGTTGATATTTGTGCAAATCATCAATATTTCCTTATCCGTATTTGATGACTAGACGTCGCATAAGGTCGGGGACTTAAATTCACCCAGCTTTGCTGTTTGGTTCATTTGCCTCTTGCACTGCTGTTGCAAAATGTTCGTTTCGCTATTCACCCCGCTGCCAAACACTGTAGTCATTCAACGTCGGTAAGAATTCCGCAATAATACAGACCAAGTCGACCACGGATGGTGGGAAACCTGACCGGCGGTTAGAAGTAACATTTAGTGTACTTTTTGTAATGATAAATAACTTGGCTACTCTATTAAATAATTTTAAACTGTGCTTCGATGCGAGGCCCGTCTTAGGTTTTGTAGTTGCTTTTATGTTGGTTTGCATGTGCGGCAAACAGTGATCTCACCGGCCATATTCAGGAACATTCGCAGAACGCGCTTACCCCGCGGTATATTCTCCCAAGTTTGCTGTTCTGATCGTATCTGGAGTGTTGTTGTGGATGGTGGTTCCATTTTTACCTGAGCCTCGGGGCGCTTGGGTGAGTGAGAATCATGAATGGGGATTAGCTACCCGGACCACTTTACATGGACGCAATGCCTCCCATGAGGGGCCTCTGAGATGGGTTTCTGGTCTGTACCCTGCCGTCGGACATGTGGGGAAGTATAGCCACAACGGCGAGAATTCCATCGATGGCGATGGTAGCAGTATATAAATGGAAATAATGTTTAGGTATTTCTCGGCGGTCATTGTTAGCAGATTCTGGACGGATGCAGGAGGAAATATGCTGGGGAAGCAGGTATGAGAAGAAAGACGTAGCCTTGGAAATGAGTGGGGAAAATGCAACGAGCAGGAGGAAATAAATCGCAGTGTTGCCTAACTGTGGAGTGTGTGCTAAAAATGAATCCCTGCTGTGCCATTCGCTTAGATATTACCATTTCGAGCACCACTCCGCGCCGCTAGCATAAGTGTTGGACCGCACATACAGGAAGGGAAGCAGAGTAATGAATTGGAAGAGGGAAAAGACGAAATTAGATTTAATGTTAGCTGCCTCTCGTTAAATCTCCGTTCTTTATGTAGCCGTTTGGGGCCGTGTTGTTGGAGGTTGGGTGGAATAAGTGACATTTTGTACCAGTTAGTACGACAGTGTCTCTCTCTCTTCTTATTTCATCGCTTCATTCAGTTTTAGAGCTATTAAGTGCTGGATTAGAATAGTATTTGTCGTGTAACGTGATGTGAATTTTTCAAGTATTAGTAGACTAGATTGTTGCTACGGCTCCCAATTCCCTGCTTCCATCAGCTGTTTTACTCTTTGAGCTGGCTTGCTACGTTCTGAAAAAAGCCAAAATTGTTAAGCCCGAATAAATAATGACAATATCAACTATGTTTATATCCACAGTCATTTATTGGTGCAACAAGTTTCAACGCTACTGCGACACCTTCAGGTACTTCAGGATGGCAAACTTCATCTTCGAACTTCAGGTACCTGAAGATGACGGAGTAGTGTTGAAACTATTATAGTTATACCAAAAAAGAACTCTGTGGATTTAAACATAGTCGATATTGTCATAATTTATTCGATAATGGACTTTCACAAGGGTACGCCGGAAAGGATTGAATTCTTCTAAAGCCCGTTTTACTCGGGGCGCGTAATTGCACGATCTGAAGTATGAACGAACGTGCATATCGAATTGCGTCGTGTGAAGCGGTGAATTGCAAGAACACATGCGCCAATGCATCATTGCATGATAGGAAAATAGTCCCTCCTCTAATTCAATATATATTGCACGCCAGATGGAGAAAATAATGCAGATTAAAATTGTGCAATTTCGTGCCTTAAATAAAACGGGTAAAGAGTCAACGTTTCTTCAAAGTCATCCGAAACGGATCTCGACCGTTATTCCCGAGCACTGGTATTAAATAGGCCAAAACGCAGCCAGCAACGCATAACCCATTGGGGAAGAATCTCTTTTACTAATTTGAGCTGGCAACACCGCGTTGTGCCAACCCCTTATTCTGCAGCTTTATTTGAAAACACATGGGGGGGACCCCGTCAAATCTGGGGTTCGACCAGGGTTGTATATACCTGCATCCATCCGGGGGGTGGTGGGACAAAATGAGGCCAAGACACCCTGCCCCGAGGCCCCGACAAAACATCCCCGCATCATACAAGGTTAGCATGAGGTACGACACGCTGTCAAAAGGCAGGGGCGACGAACAGTGGCCGCCCCTAAATTTTACGCCACCCCAGGGAACTTGAAACGGGTTCGTAAAACTCCGAGATTTCGCTCGCCAAGCGCGCTTATCGCGAGCATTGCCCTTGTCCCAAACGCCTCGGGGGAACTTCGGATTGACCGGCACTCGAGATTTTACGACCGGTCCACGATCAAGCCCAATCAACCACCAACCATACGCTCTTCAATGACGACGTCTGTGATGACTACACTGAATGGCCAGGGCATAATTTGAATTCGCTAAATTAAGGTCAACATTCCACCAATGAGATTGGAAGTATGTTGAGTTGTAATTATATCTTAATCGTTCCATTAAAACGTACATCAACCGGTAGATTATCTTAATATTAATGATTAATTTGGATACATTACCGAATAAACATGGGTTTGAAGGATTTAAGTGTTTCACACGACTCCAAGGGCTTCGAGCAAATTTGACCGGACACCTTTCAGAATTACCTCTTTTATGGTATCTCAATAAAACCACGTGGAGTTTCTCACACCACAATCGCTGTTGATATCTTTATTGACCTTGTGTGGTCCTTCGTCGTTTTTTCATGTGTACCTCTCAGATACTTTTGCTTTCCAACTTGAAATATTTCTTGTATTCGTGTATCTATCCAAATGTATATACATTTCCGGGTACCCGGAGAGGTTCCCGGTTGCTTCTTGTGGGTTAAAATCTCTGGAATGGTGAAGGAAGGATTACGAGGTATTTTATGAAGAGGAATTTACAACTCGTAGATCTCGTCAAAAAACTAACAGCGTGTAATTTTTATGTTTTCTCAACCATTTTTGAAAACAAATCATATAGTCAGCCCGGTAATTTTTTTCAGAATCGCTAAAAAACCTTCTGTTGTGATGAATTTTAAAACGTACCGCGTGTAAAAATGAGTCAAATTAAAGCCTAATAGAGATATTTTTATTTAATAATTTTAGAATTTCAGTCATGTAATAGTATAATGTTGCACCATTAATGATGCAGTGTTTTATGCTTCAAAAAGCAGCTGAAATCAAAGCGTATAATTCGACTATGGTCTCCATTGTGACTAGGGATCTATCTCGCTCAAACTAATGTAACTTTATCGTTTAACTCCTTCAACGCGTCTCGCAGGTATAATGCAGTCAAATTCACTCTTTTTCTTATGTAGAGTGGTCAGTTGCTGAAAAGATTGTCAATTCTCATTCCTTTTACCTGTCGTTTTTGTACTCTATTTCGGTTTATTGTGCCCTGGACGCCATTGGTCAGCGATATTTATCGCACGAGAAAAATATCGATGATGAAAGCGTCACCAGATGATAAAATTTCGTTCGTGCCACGTTGTTGCTTATGGTCCCTCACTTTTCCCCTCCTTTCTAAATTTTCGAAAATAAATGACAGGGGTTACATAATTGATTTTTAGTGTCGATACCAGAATAATGAGCGGTTTGAATTTCATTTCAATCATAGCCTGCGGCGATGATGAATATGAGTGAAGCCCAATTTATCGAAGTGTGAAATAATTGGTAAATTATTTGGAATTCACCAGCTACTGACCGAGTCGTATTATGGTTTTCACCCAGTTGGTCTTTTTCCCCATGTCCGTTTTGCTGGATGATAAGCAACATTCCGTATTTACCGGGCCGGTATGCGTTCCATGAAGTTCCCTCTTCAGGTGCGATAATTAACGTTTGAAATTTTATCATTGCGGCCTTCAATTAAAACTCATTGACTCGATACCGCTTGTCAATTATGAAAAGGATTTATGGGTCCGTTGTGCATTTTGATTTTACGTCGTGAAAGTAGTCATCGTTTGTAATTTGGGAGGAGATAATTGAGCTCGTGGCAATCTCTCATTAGCTGCCATCTTTCCTTTTCTTTTGCAACGGTGATTTAATGGTCTGGTTGACGCCTGATGGGATTCGCGCCGTACGATTGAAAGCTGGTGCGAGAGTTTCTGGCCTCAATATAATAAATCAGGTTTATACAAACTAAGAAGTCCACGAAGAAGTCCTGTTGGTATTGTCTGTATGAAGATGTTATCACCATTAAACGTTAGTTATTTGGTGGATTCCAATGGATAGAACTTTGGAAAATGTATATATATATATATATATATATATATATATATATATATATATATATATATATATATATACAGGGGGTAAAAAGACGAAAGTAAAGAGAGAGTCTTACTTAGAGACTTTTCGGGTGTTAGCCCTTCTTCAGTCACACAGAGAATGCCAATCATTTAGATATATATATATATATATATATATATATATATATATATATATATATATATATATATATATATATATATATATATATATATATATATATATATATATATATATCACTTCGCACTGTCCAGTTTGTTTTGTCCAAACGTTTAGTTTACCCAGCCACTTAATTTTAGTGATTTTATGTTTGTCGTTTTTGTCAGTGATCCCTCGAAATCGGGCCACGTTATACTTATTTAAAATGTTATTTACTGAATAAATTGTTTTGCAATCTGTAAGGATCGTGTAATGGCTAATTCCTTCATATGGGCGTGGTCAAGTTTGAGTTTCAGACGTAATTTGATGGAAACGTACCATATCCGTGATGCATGAGTAAAATAACGCAATAGTAATTTCATCAAAATTACATATACCTAGTGTCGGAACCATGGTCGGTTTGTATTTTTAAAAAGTGTATTCGAACTGAATGGTCGCCGGTTCGAGCTCCTGGTTGTGCTCGTGTCGGACATTCTTAAGTTTTTATATCGGCGAAACCGTTCGGTAGTGACTTAATCTACTCATTCAAAATTTAGGGAGCACGTTAGCCAATAGTTTTAGGAGCTAACATCTAAAGTGGTTCTCGCTGTAGTATTTGCAACAATTTGGTGGTTGTGGATTGATATGCCTTGGAGATTTGATTGTGAAAGGATCGAGGGAAAAGTTCTGAAAGTAAATTTCCAATGTAGACGCGGGATCTTCGTGGTCCCTCGCGCGGTGTTACGCGGTGAAGGGGAATTGGCGCGATAACTGATGTGGAAGTGAAATTCTCCTCCCCTAGTCAATTATCTGCATATTTCCTACAAATCGGTCGAAATGACCTCAGCTGTCGAAGCGCGATAAGTGGAATAAATTAGAACTTCTAATTGTCTTTCTTACTGAGAAGTATGTAGAGATTCATATTTTGGATATAAGTACCTATATTTTTAAAAATGTTAGCTGCTCGGGTCCCTTTAACCGTTTTGTAATGAACTTTTAATTTTTCGCTTTATCTCAGTCTGTCAGCCCTGCCATACGTTATCGTCGCAGGTGCTAAAATCCATAGATTAAGACTCACGGTACGATAGAAGAGCATGGGATAAATGTCATTATAATGCGCTATCGGCCATGTTGAGTCGATTAACCACTGTTAACATCCCGGAAACATGATGAAAAAATAAATCCCAAAAAAACATATTATTCCATGCTCTGGTTTTCGGTATAGGTTAAGTTTTGCGCCATGTACACGCTGATTATCCGCCAAGAAACGAATTTCACTTTTGTGCCCCGTTGCATTATTTTTATCACATTATTATAAGTTTAGGCGTAGAATAATTTACAATCGCCGGCAAATAGTCGAGAAACGACTTGGTGGCATCACCTGTATCACGCGCCATTAGTGCCAAGTCCAAGGAGGTAAGTTTCGTTTCAAATGGGCTCCGGAAATGGAAAATTCTTGGGAAAATGACGCAGGAGAATGCCACCTCCGGTGACCGGCCATGTTTGTCCTTGCCGCAAATGGCAAAAAAGGTGAGTGGAGGTCGATGCTATTTCGGGATGGCTAAATAGCTTTCCACGTTCAGTTATCAGAATAGGTCTTACCAATAACACTGCCAAGCGTACGACTTATGTGCTCACCCTTCACCCATATTGGTAACTGTTTTCAACATTGCGTTAAAGGTATAACTTAATAACTTATGGGAAGAATGTTGGAAAATTGGAAGTACACGGCAATAAATGTAAGTTACGTTTAGGCCGTTACCTTTGCACAAAGGACCAATAGGTCTAGGTGCTCCAGGTCCTCCTCGGAGGAACTCCACCAAAAACAAATCTAATCTAATCTAAGTTACGTTTCTGCTGCTAATGGAATATAGCATCTCCCGCCTTTTGGAGACATACTCAGGAAGCTAATCTCCTAGGTGGGGGGATATTAATGTAATATTTTGTAATTGTCTAAGTACTAAGTTTGGTAATACATTTCAATGAATATGAATATGAAGGTAACATAGGCTTCCTGAGTATGCCTCCAAAAGGCTGAAGGTACTATTTTCCATTAGCAGCAGAAACGTAACTTAATTTATTGCTGTGTACTTCCAATTTTCCAAAATTATTCCCAAAATGGATGGTTAAATGGTTTTGTTATTTGTGCCTGATGATGATGTAGTACATTGAAACCTAGGTCGAATATAAATTTATCTGAGTGGAAAATTGCCTTTATGTCATTCTTTATGATGATTTCTTTCCACCACATCAAGCCTGATACTTCTTTTTTTTGTATTAATCTAAACATTGTATTCGAGATAAATGAGGGTTAAATTTTCAGAGACACCACAGTAAAAAGATTTTTAAAAATTACTATAGAGTGTGTACTCTGTTTTGCCTTTGTTTGAGGATGATCAGAGTTTATATTGTTATATTATCATCATTATAAGATACCAAACTGTCGACTCAATGTGTAGTAGATTATGTCGGAGATTGTGTCGTTTCTCGCTCTCTTCTTGGACGTCTGAATGATTCCCGCTTTGCGTTCTCCGCGGTCCTGTTATCGAGCGGAAAGGGGACTGGGGAAATTGTTTTCTCCCACTTCACCTCTCCCTCCCCTCACCCGCCCCTCATTGCCGCGCCGCGCACCGGCTCACCGGAAGTTGGGCGATCCAATTGAATGATCCCGAAGTCAACTCGACTCGCTCCGCGGAAGCCTCATCTCCTGCGCTGTTGTACGCCTTGCGCCTTCAGGTGTGGCCGCGTTAGGGTCGGCAACTTTCCGCCGTCGCAGCTCGCGGAGTTCCTGCCGTCGGTTCATATTTCATACGTTGGTAACAGTGTCCGTGCTTTCATATTCCGTGCAATGCCGTTTTTTCTCCTTCTTTGTCGCATTAAAAAAAATACGTCATCGAATGGTATCCTCATTTCTTTTGTGTATTTTCATACTTCCACTCACGCGATTAGTGATATTTTCTTAATTATGCTTTTGGTTTATTGATGGGAAAAATAAGTGAAAGCTCACTTATTGTACCTATATTTTAGGCTTATTTACCAAAGCTGGATATGACATTTTAAATACTGTGTACTGTTCTTTGCTTCCTTTCATCGAGTGACTTTTTTATGTATTATGTCTTTCATTTATAGAACGCGTGTCATACTCGTTCGAATCTTTTTAGCCTACATCATCCCAGTTTCAATCTAAATTAGTTATTTTTGCGGTTGGGTATCTCAATCGAAAAGAGTTAAAATATTATGAATATTAACATTCTGTTATGTAATCTTTCGTGAAATTAATCAGTCTTCGTCCGTGTTTTACCCTCAGTTGAGTCTCGTGGGTGGGGGTTAAGGTTTCCGAGCCCATTTGTATACGTATCCATTATAATGTTAAACGACTTTTTCTTTTCTGCTAAACTTAAGTCTTACGAAGCGTTTCTCTGTTTTACGGCATCTTTACTAGACAATCTTTTTGTGGAAAAGTGCAAATTATTTGTCATAATTATTGATTCGTACATGAAAAGATTCTACGTAGTAGCGCCAGCCCGTCTATCCATTCGTTAAGTTGAGGGTGACATGAAGTGGTAGATGTTAATATAATTGTCTTTTATTGGAATATTTGGGTGGTTAGCGTTGGTTCTTTTAAAAAACATTTGATTCAGAAATTAAAGAAAAATAATTGATTGTGAATATTCTAACATCTACTGCTGCAGTTGTTTCGTGACTTGAACTTTAAAGGTATACCCGCTAAGCTTCATCCGGGAGTGACTCACGCTCCACTGTTTCCGTGTCGTCGACTTTAATTCGTTCTCACAGCGCGGCTCTTTCTACCGGTTAATCTTGTGCGCGTAAAAAAATTAATCATCCTTTTTTGTTCTTATTCCTGAGCCGATCTTTCATGTCGTCCCGAGGAATGAATCCCAGCCGCGCCCTCGACCGCAAATCGGGATGATTTATGGAGGGGGGCGCCCTAAGATGGAGAATTACGAGGGAGAGCACAAGGCGATACGCTTACATTAATTTCCGATGATGAGCCAGTTAGCTCCCTGCCGTTGCCGTGGTTATTGGGGGAGTGGGAATGTGATGGGATTGGTAAGAGGAGGGATAAGAGGTATCAGGTGGGATTTTCACAGTTGTATCTTTATTTTACTACTTCGCGGCTCAATTTATAGGTGTGGCAGTGAGTGAATTTCCACCAAAATCTGTATTACGTTGTATGCTCTAAAGTCCGTTTTACACAGGACACGTAATTGCACCAGCTGATGTATGTACGAAAATGCATTTCAAATTTCATCGTGAAAAGCGGTGGATTGCAAGAATGCATGCGCGAATGCACGAACCTGAGATGGCTAAATAGCCTATCTCAACCATCCTCAACTGTTATTGCTCGCCAGATTGAGGAAAAAATGCTGTTGAAAATTGTTCAAGTTCGTTCTTGTGTAAACAGAGCTTAACAGTTTATGGAAATTCATGTGGAAATGGATTATGCTAATTTATGAACGCATACAATTAAAGCAAATCCCTGAAGTAACAGAATGCATGCGAGAGATGTTGTAGTTGTCTCGTGAATTAAAACAACTGGGCAGCAAATTAAATATCTATGCTATCTATCTCTCGGGGCTGTTTATAGCGATGCCTGTTTTTTGTAGGATTTCATTCAAAATGAGTGACTTGCTGTATTTCCGATCGATCCCTCACCCTATAATGCGGGCTTGCTAGTCAGTAGAGTCTTCTGTTTGATGTCGTAAAGGCAGCTCTTTAGGTCTTAAATCGTTCGTGGTAAATAACATTCCAAACCCACCCGATCGTAGTTTTGTTTTCAGATTGTAGCTCTTATGCTATTATCGACCTATCGATTATTATTCGTGTGTTTAAGTACATATATCACTAAAATATTTTCATTTAGTCAGGCAATATTTTGACATGGGACATATTTATTAGATTGTATTTAAATGTTGTGGTACTTCGTTGTTCGGCAAATGTTTTTGAGGTTAACGCGATGTATCTACTCGCGCTAGTAAGTGGCTGGACAGATGCGTGAGCCAACTATCCCAATAAGAGCAGGGGCAACATTTTTGGCCACGAGTTCGTGCTTCGGTGCATTTTTACATGTTAACATGATGTAATTTTAATGATGAATGTGTTCACGCATCTACTCGCGCGGTTACGTGCAACGTGTAAATGCGGCTTCATAAATGATTTGTTAAGGAATCGGCTTCAAAACACTGATATTTTTTTTGATTTCTGACTGAACACTGACTGATTTCAAAACACTGATAGGGAGTTTGGCATCGTAGTTGTAGGATTGCCCGGCCCGGTGAGACTTATTTGTTAATGAATTTGCACCGTGATAGCTGTCCAATACACATCCCGTTGTATGTTTGAATGATATCGTGCCTTCAGGGGTGAGGAGGAGTGTGGTGGAGGGTGTGAAGCCAAAAATATCCATCGTGTTTCCCCCTCGGCAATCATTTCGCGGCACTTCTCGAGGGCTGTCGATCAGTCCTTGCCGCTTGCCCAAGCGTTCGGAACCCCCTCTCCCACCCCTCCCCCGTCCACCCTTTGGCTCTAAATTTAGTGCATTTACATCGAAGCGTCTGGGTGATTGGGAAGGAGTGTGAGCTCTTTCCTCCGCCGCCATCAATTTATTTCTGCGCTCTTGATTCTTTTCGCAGTTTGTCAACCGTCGCCGTAGAAATTATCGGCCGGGATTCGTCGCCATTCTCCGTGTAATTGGCGTTTAGCTGCTCTCGGGGCTGTTTATAGCGATGCCTGTTTTTGTAGGATTTCATTCAAAATGAGTGACTTGCTGTATTTCCTATCGATCCCTCACCCTATTATGCGGGCTTGCTAGTCAGTAGAGTCTTCTTTTTATTTGCGCGCCGTTCCGTATTCGTAACTCTCGCTTGCAAACGGCAATGGGATATTTGTGAGGTAATATTTTTCAGCCATTCATGGAGTGTACGCTTTACTAATATTGTTAATTATTTATTATCACCACAATTGCAGCCACTACTGTGTTTTACTCTGAGTATTGGCAAATGAACATATTGGTTCAACAATATGCAGGGCCGAAAAGGGAAATACTAGGGGTAGCTTGGACCTTGAAAGTGTAGAAAACCGGGGGGAGTTTGTCTGACGTTCGATGAAACCTACCTTTCACCGGTAGAATACTTCAAAATAGAATACTTGTAACGATTTCTCGATTACTTTTTTTATTGAGCGTGAAGTTTCGCCATAATTTTTCAGGATCACAAGAAAACCTTTTTTTGTGAAGGAGATTTAAGCTGTGTCCCATTTCGCCATTTAGGCAGCTATATCGGCAGATTTAGTGAGGACGCCATCTTGAAGTGTGTCTCAATCCGTTAGGCATCATGGGGGAGCGGATTTAGGTGCCTTTCTCGGGGGTGAAATTTAGGGTAGATGGAGTTTATCCTAAATCCGCCTCCATATTGAATTTCCCATCATGCAAAGCGCTGCATGCGTCGTACAAGGAAACTAGTACTCAAGGAAGTAGTTGAAAAGTGGCAAACATGGCCGGCAAGTATTTTGTCTGTAATTGAAAGAATTCTCTAATATTTCGCAATCCAACACCCGACTACAAAAGAAAAATTCTACTTAGTGAACTTAAAAAAAAAAAAGAATTTAAATCCCAGAATACCTGCACAAACTTAAATACCCCAAAAACTAAAGAATCTCCAAACAACGAAATGGATGAAAAAATGTTATTTCACTTTCCAAATCTCACAACGCATACGAAGGTAGCCACAGGCGCCAAGATGTCTTAATTTCAGGTTTCATTCAGTCCTTTATTAATTACTCATGTCTTTTTCATTCGTTTCCAGCTCGGTAGACTGCAACACTAGCGAAGGGTGTCCCAAATCAAGCTCCCTTAGCGAAAGGCCTCTAAATATTTAGGTAGCTAACCGCATCCTCCCTAATGCCTAACGAATTGGGACACGGCTTTAAACTTAACGCGTGAAAAAAATTGTTCAAGTTAAATACATAAATAGATATTTTCATTTGATTATTGAGAATTTCAGTCGTATAAAATTATATTACTGCGCCATCTATTTTACTATATTTACTTCGTGTTTCTTGTACAAATCAAAGGAAAGCTGCGCACGTTAAAAACTGCTACGAGCGAATATATAGTGTTTCTAAGCTTATAGAGGGATTATGTTTGGAGTCACTAGAGACTCAAAGGCTGCGGGCTTGGCTTAGTTTGCTTGAGAAATTCACTACAGGTGTGTTTCATGGCGACACAGAGAGTGTCATTTTGATGCCAAACTTCATCTCTAGGTCCGACAGATGCGATAAAATGAGAGAGATACCTTGCCGAACAGATCGGTGCAAAAAATCGTTCTTTCCACGCACAATAAATGACTATGATAATACCGGAGCTCCACTTAAAACACTCCCATACTAAACTTCATCTCCGCATACATTTTTTTTTACCTTTTCACGGCCTGAGTCCTAACGCCACCCTGCTGAAGTTCTTAAATAAGGTGTGAAAATTGTGTCAATTATGACTAGGGAAATATCTCCTCAAACTACCCTTAAAATCTCCGCGTACGATCGCAAAACTGGATAAATTTTCCGAGATATAACCGAACTAAGTAACCGATTTCGGCCGTGGGATCGCATCGGAATCGCTCGTCAACGTCCCTCCTTTCTCTCTCTCTGTCTCCTCTTTTCTCTGCATCTCGCCCCAAGGTCATGCTGCAGGTCCTTGACACCGAGGGTGCGGGAGGGCTGAAAAACCTCCCCGAAATTCGTGGCTAGTGGGTGGTTCTGAGTCATCACGGCCATCGGCTTTCTTTTGGAAGCCCGACCGCGCATGCGCACTGAACGTTCTGCTTCCTCCGTGTACTCAGGTGTACAAATTCTGTCCGTGGCTTGTTTCTTTCATGTTTCCCAGCGTCACTCATGGTTGTACCGTGTTGTCATTTTTTTTTTAACCATTGGCCCTCAGAAAGCGTTGAGCGTATCAAACTCCTGTTGATATTCCTCTTGGTTTCTGCAGACTTTTCTGTTGCAGCCATTTATTTTATTTCCGCATTGAGAACGAAAATATTGGTCTCTCCACGGTATTGTTCCGTTGGCACGATGTACATTTCTGTGCGTGGTGGGATATGTATATGACACAGTGTGGTAGTACGTTCACCGTGGCCAGGGAACAATTACAACGGTAATAACAAGTTTTTTTCTATTTGTTGTAGGTGTACATTGTAGAAGTCTTTTTTTTAGCGGTAACTGTTTCTCTATAACCGATTTTTGTGATCTTTGCGAGTAAAAATGTATTTTTATGAACCCGATTACATTAATAACATGAGAATTTCCATTGGAAACGCTTGTTTAGTGTGTCGAAGTTTATTTTAAATAATACTATCGTTCGCTACTTTATCATTTATTAATTTATTTATTATTTTTCAGTATTTGATAAAGACTTGTTGCCTTAACAGAGGCGAATTTATGCGGCTGCGTCCATTCCTCTCCTTGTCATCTAGCAAGTACTTACATGTAGTGGTTAAAAATTCTCTCTCTATATTTCTCTATTTTTCAAGCGTCGCTGCCATAATAATTCTTCGTTTTTTCTTAATTTAATCCATTCTCCTCTCTCCACTAGGTATGAGAACAGCTTATATTTCACGGTGGTTTCATCTGGTCTTTTTTCGTGCCGTGTGTGTGATAAATTTTTTACTCACCCCGGCTTGTGGCTACTGAGCCGTGCTGATGTTTTAACTTTGATCTTCGTCACAAATATTCTGTTGAACTATCCGCGGGTTCCATTCAAATGGAGAGTTCAATCATAGTTCGGTCTCTCCTTCTTCATGTAAATCATATGTTATTAGTGTGTTTTTTCGTATGGGGGATGGACTCTATGAATGTTTAATTTTCACCTTTTCTCCTATAGTTGTATATGTTAGTTTCAATTGTGTTATTCTGTTAAGGCTCTGTTCTAACACATCGCACAGCCTTTTAACGCGTACGGTTGTCTTGGTTTATGTAATTTGTTTTCGGTTTTGCAGTTCTGAGCGCTTTATCTGCAGTCGTTGGCCAAATTCCATCAGAAGCAATATTTTTATGAAAGTTGAGTAACGAGGCGTAAGCGCTGAATTTCTGGGGTACATAGCGCATTCTCTCCTCTTCTCCCGTATTGCGAGTAAATTGCCTCAATTATGGAAGTTATAGAGTTCATGTTTGTCCCTCTTCCCGACCCCTTAAATAAAGTTGCCGTCCCGCAGTCAGAGCCTTCATAAGCATGAAGTGTCTCATTAAATTGTACTCGAAGCTGGTTTTTAACGTCCGTGATCAAATCGTACTCGTAAACCTGCGTAATTTTTTTGTTCGGGACGTGACATGACAACATTCTGGGGGTCCCGCTTCCTTAAGGGAATTTCCCATTCGTGTGAAAATTCGTTGAAGCGTTTCATTCGAACATTGAGCATTTTAAAATCCGCTTCGTGCCTCGGATGTCTTTCGGGAATATTTACGTTTTCAAAATAAGTAATTTTGTGTTAATGCTTGACGCATGAATACACCTTTAATTGCTAATCGTTGCATCGATGGACTGTCGATATTATTCGTTTTTTGCAACTCTTTCCTGTGTAGTTATAGAAGGAAATGCAATACATTTGATGCCACGCCACGCTCACGATTCGGACGTTGTGGTCACAGTTTTGAGAAACCTGACTATTTATAATCTTCTCTCCCTTTTCTTGATGCGCATTATCTTGATGTGGGCCTCTACGAGGCTGATCCGTGGTGATGCTGTGCTAACTGGTGCTATTTGTGCTGGTTCTTTTCTGATCAGCTAATTATATTTCCAACTCTGGTTTGGATCTTGTTAAGCAAGCATCGTAATAATAATTTTTCCTCCACGGACCATGCTAACATGCTAGTAGGTATAGGATTAATCAAGGAGTTATAAATAGGAATACATAAACTGCATAATAATAATGAGAAACAAAATAATGAGATTGACCGTTTCATGCTTTATAATTTTCAGTTTGATATTCATTTAGTGAGTATGTAGGAACTTGTGGTTAATGAAAACTGTTTTAAATTCCTATTGAACATAGGGAAAGTTGTTGAGGCTAAAATACATTTGGGTGCCCATCGCAACGTCCGAAATGGGCGGAAATTTTTTTCGAGGATTCCCCGTTACTCATTTGGTGATAAACCACCAATCCTCGCGTCATTAAACCCAATGCTTCCTTTGCCAAAATTTTACAAAGTCATCCTGAAAATACTATTTTTGTAATTATCGAATCATTGTTGAAGAACTAAGCGATTACTTAATGGAAGATTTCAGTCAGATTGCGGATATGCATGCTCGGCAAAATTCGATTTTAAATTTCGCAGATGATTTCGGAGTAGCCTGTAAGTCTAATCCCAGTTGCCTCTCATCTTCTCCTGGCTAAAAAATGAAATGGGCGAAATAACACATTTTAATGTGAGTTTACTCCTCTTTGTCGCGAAATTGTAAAAATGTAAGTTAAAATAGCGTTGCTTAACCTTATATAATTTAATTTAGCGCTCTAAGCATCATACGGGAATTAGTGTCGAGGTTCAGTTTCTTTTTTTACACCTGTTTTTATTAATTCTGTCGCGCACTTAAAAATAACCATGAGAATGAAATCTTAGTTGGGAGGACCGTAAGTTTATAGAACTTCCTGATTTCCCAGTTTCCGTTGCATTTCTATGGGCAAATGTCGGAGTAGCTTGGAATGTCGTAATTTTTAGCTTAGATACATCGCTTGTGTTAGCATTCAAGTTTACATGCATATTTTTATTTTCATGTAGCAAGGTAATTGGACACATCTTGATATATAAAGAAATTAGAAATGAAGAGGACAGACAGTGTTTAGCTAAGGATTTAGATGCGATTGATGATTGGTGTGATAGATGGCAGCTAGAATTAAATTTGAAGAAATGCGCGATTATGAATTTTTGGAAAAAGAATGGCCTTCCCCGGAATAATTATAGCATCAAAGAAAACAAAATATGTAACGTAGAATCAATTAAATACTTAGGCGTCACCATCAGTGAAGACATGTCATGGGGGAAACATATCAGGGAAATAACTAGTGTAGCAAACCGTAGATTAGGATTCGTAAAAAGGGTTCTAGGCAAATGCGATGAGAGAGTCCGAGAAAGAAGCTATTTTACACTTGTCAGGCCTCATTTAGAATATGCCGCTAGTATATGGGATCCCTACGAGGAAGGTATGATAAAAGAATTAGAGCGCGTGCAAAGGAGATCTGCTAGGTTTGTTAAATGTCGTTATGATAATTGTATAAGTGTTACGAGTTTAATAGAAGAACTAGGATGGGAATTACTATCAGAACGCAGGTTAAAATTTAGGTTGAACCTTTTAAGTAAATTCGAAACCGATTTGTTCACAGATGACGTTAGATATATATTAAGAACCCCTGCGTATTATGCTAGGTTTGACCATATTAACAAAATTAGAGAGATAGATTGTCGTACCGATAGATTTAAAATGTCATTTTTCCCGCGTACCATAAGAGAGAACAATAGGCAACGTAGCAAAAGGGATAGGTAGGTGAAACATAGTTAGAATAGTCTGTAGTGCATGATGCATGTAATAACTACCAATAATCCCTTCCTTATTATGTAGATTTTAACCTGTACTATACCGTAGTAACTAATATTCTATTGTAATAACTACATCTACATCTACATCTACGTCATACCCTGCAAGCCACCCAAAGGGTGTGTGGCAGGGGGTGCTTTCGCACCAGGCATGCATTAATGATATGGTAGAACACCGACATTACATTAAAACCCGCGTACCACACATGCAAAGCGCCAATTACAAATCTAATACCCAAGAAACATTCTATCTCCAATCGTTCTAACATGCAAGGGATACAAAGACTACTACTACAGATTCAAAATATCATGCATAAATAAGAACATCATTATTTACATCATGCATAAATAAGAAAGAAGAGAATATAATGAGAAAGATTAACTGCCTGCCTATTGTCAATACTCGAACTATTCATGACGACGATCACAGCTGTTATGGTCCCGAATGGTACGCGGAAAAAATGACATTTTATACCTATCGGTTCTACAATCTAGCTCTCTAATTTTATTGGCGCGATCTAATCTGCCGTAGTACGAAGGGGTTAATAGTATGTTTTTTACGTCATCAGTAAAATGATTTTCCTGAAATTTATTTAGGAGGTTAAGCCTATAATTTAATCTACGCTGTGATAGCGATTCCCATCCTAATTCTTCTAACAGTCCAGACACACTAGCCAACTTATCGTAGCATCGTTTCACAAACCTAGCTCCTCTTCGCTGGACGCGATCTAACTCTGATATCAACCCCGTTTCGTATGGATCCCATACACTAACAGCATATTCCAGATGAGGCCTAACGATTGAAAAATAACAACGCTCTTTCACTTTCTCATCACATTTTCCGAGTACTCTCTTGATAAAGCCTAGCTTCCTATATGCTTGACCGCATATTTCCCTAATATGTTTTCCCCAAGATAGGTCGTGACTAATTGTGACTCCTAAGTACTTAACAGACTCGGCGTGAATAATTTCTGTATTTTTAATTCTGTAAGCCCTAACTGGCCAATTTTTCTTTTTCCAAAAGCTGACTGCTACGCACTTTTTTATGTTTAGTTCCATCTGCCACTTTTCGCACCAAGCATGAATAGCAAGTAGGTCGATTGTTAACGAGTCGCTATCTTCGGAATTGTTAATATCCCTATACACAACCGCGTCGTCTGCGAAGAGTCTAAGCTTACTTTTAACGACGTTACTAATATCATTAATGTACAAGAGAAATAAAAGTGGACCAATTACACTTCCCTGAGGAACACCCGATGTAACGCTAACTGTGTTTGACATGATACCGTCTATGACAACCCTTTGTTCCCGCCCATGTAAGAATTGATTAATCCAACTAATAATGTTTTTATCTATTCCATATGCTTCTAGTTTTGAGAGCAACTTAACATGAGGTACCTTATCAAAAGCTTTCCTAAAATCGAGGAATATCGCGTCAACTTGGACATTATTTTCACCCGAGAGCAAGATGTCATGAACGAAGAGGGCCAATTGGGTTTCGCAAGATCTACCCTTTCGAAATCCGTGTTGGTTATTTATTAACAATTCCTCCCTATCTAAATGACTCATAATGGAGCTTACGATTATGTGTTCGAATACCTTACAGGAAATGGATGTGAGAGAAATAGGCCTATAGTTACTAGGGTCTTCCCTGTCGCCGCTTTTGAATATAGGTGTGACATTTGCTACTCTCCAGTCCTTAGGCACTACATGATCTACTAAAGATTTGGTAAATATTAATTCTAAGTAAGGCGCTATGTCTGATGCCATTGTTTTATATACGCGAGCAGGTATTTGATCTGGACCGGGGGATTTGTTGGGGTTAATATTTTTTAGCTGCTGTTCTATGCCGCGACAATTTATAATAATTTCAGGCATACATGTTTGGGAACGAACTGGCTGCGGATCGAAAAGATGTGGTGTATAAGTACTGAAAATGCTTTTGAAGAATGAGTTTAACGAATTGGCTTTTTGTAGACTGTTGGTTATCTTTTCCCCTTTGATATTCTTAAGCGTGTGTACTGTTGATTTATTTCCTTGAGTGTCCCTAACATACGACCAAAATGCCTTGGGATTATCGTTCAATTGTTCTCCCAGTAATTTACTTTTGAAATCAGCTAACGCCCTTCGGCACGCTTTTTTTGCTAAGAGTTTAGATATCTTGTAATTTTCGGTGACTGTGTATAGTTCTTCGGAGGATTTGTTAATTTTTGCCCTTTTTAACCTAGCATGACATGTTCTTTGGTGCTTTAATGTTTTTCTAACCTCCGCGTTATACCACCTAGGCTCTGAATTTACTTTTCAACTACTGCAATTACTTGCAATAACTAATAATCTACTGTAGTAACTAATAAACTATGACCCTATTTTCTAGCATGTCTACATTATATATCCTACTAACATGGCAATAGTGCATGTTTGGTGATCTTCACCCCCTGCCACACACCCTCGTGGTGGCTCGCAGGGTATTACGTAGATGTAGATATGACTCCAATGGATGTGGTCATTGTTCATTTTCATTTAAGGCCACCCGTCTGTCATCTTAATGTATATCCCAAATACTGCTCCTGCTGGGAAGGTTTATATCGGTGCGTTATTCCTCTGCGAAAACATTGACTCATACCCATTTGGGGATGAGTCAACTTTTATTTTGTATTTACCTGCTCGTGTCCCTTAACAGACTCATGTTCGTAAATGCCTTAGTCGAGTTTCATGGCAGTTCCATATTCATACACTTGTTGCCTGCGCTGTGGCGAAAAATAGTTAACATTTGGTCGTTATGTTTTTGAAATCTGGATAGGAACCACACTTACGTGAATGCTAGAAAGAAGTATTATTAGACGTCGGAAACTTGCGCTCTCTTCTCAGTCGTTACGTATATTTTTCATATCTCTTTTATTTCTGCTATTTAAATACATAGTTTTTTCCTTCACGTTCCTGTTGCACATTGACTCGTGGAGGCTATAATTGTGCTCGTAATACTTTTTACGGGCATCGAACTTGCATTTGAGTTCGTGTTTGGTTATCTAGAAGACGGTGGTCTAATGGGGCGTAGAATAAGGGTTTTTTTTAAGTACACGTGGTAACCCGTGATGTTCACCCTGGAATGCTCGCGAACGCTTTGCAGGGTTGAAAAATTCTCCTCTCGGACGTGAAGCGGAATTCGTTTCGCTCTATTTTTTCGGTACTGTTCGCATTTGCTCGCTTCCAAGGAAAATAAATTTTCGCGCATTCCGATTCGGATGGTGGTGCCTCCGTGTTTCGGATTGTTTTGGTGAAATGAAGGCGCGTTTGCCAATATATGGGGTGGGTTCGTAAAATTAACGGGAGGACGTGAAAGTTTTTCGTGTCATGTCTGAATTTGCCTATTGCGTTGCAAAATGTCCTTTTCGAAGGGGGAAATGCATCTTGGTAATCGGATGTATAAGGCTTAAAATTTTCTATAGCTTTTTTACGTCTTCACATGGTTCGTCTGTTTAATTATTAATAATTTCTGCTTCACCAGTCATCAGTTTTACTGTCAGGGAATAGGGAACTTCTTAGTTCTTATGCGGTGCTATCTTGGTCCCTGTGAATCAGTATATCGTTTCTGTTTGTTCATTTTCTCGTGCCAAAATTCAGCAGGTGTCCTGTAATTATTTAAGAATTACCATGTCACCATAGAAATAGAAAACAACTCAAGACTACAAAATTCGACTGCCATTTGTGGAATTATTTAGTATTTTATTTTGTTTTTCGCTCATTGGACTTGTAACACAATTTTTAGTCTCCCATGATTGAGTGGATGCTCCGTTGAAGTTGAAAGTACGATGCCTGATGCCCAATGACCAAAGGAATTCGGACTCAGCGTAAACGATTGCAGTTCCTCGACGAAGTCGTTCGCGTAATCCCTCATTTTCGCGACTCCCTGGGCCGCGAAAACATGGCACTCGGGCGTCGGTGACGGTAGTTGTTGGCTGAGAACCAGGCTCGGTGATTCACGCTCCCGTATTTATTTTCCTGGGGGAATTTTCGCGCGCTTGCCGTGAAGTCGGACGAAATGGACGTCTCCACTGCGTTGGTCTTGATTCCCTCTGCCAGCTCATCCGGTCTCTTAATGAGCGCAAGTCGCTGTGAATTGGATCATCGTTAAATATTTTTGTTTTCGTCAACATCTTGATGGGGACGTGTGGAAGATTTTACGCGATTCAATATTTCTGTCCTCATTTGACCGAATAGGTAGGCGCTGAATATTTCTCAAGTTTTCAGAAATATAGACCGATATTTCAAGTGTTTGTCATGTCTGTTATTGATGTTGTTACGTAAGATGGATATAATAGCACCCTAAATAGAATAATTCACGGATTTAGGTCTTAAATTTGGTAAGCTTATGGTAGAATTATAATAAAACTGTTGTACTATAAAGCATAATTTTCATACTTTTCCACTGGTGAATTCCATGGGTTTCACGCCTGAATCCGTGAAGGTGGAAAAGTACTTAAGTTTTATTTTAACTGTACTCAAAGTATAGTCTACTAAGTTTGAACGCTTTCCGAATGTCTCACTTGTGAAGACTAAAAGATCCCCTGGTATTACCGTACTAGTTGATGTACCTCATGTAACTGCTGCTGTAAATCGCGGGCTCCAATTATTTTTATTTTACCGGTAGATGGTATGTTTTTTTTAATTCGGAGAGAATCTTCCCGGTTTTCTACACTTTCGAGGTCATAATTATCTCTAGTATTTCTCTTCTCGTCTTTGCATACTCTTCTTCATCCCATCGATAAAACTTGCTCTATTCCTTCCCCTTTCCCGCTTACCCAACATCCTTCCCTGTATTACACATTTAAGAAATCCATCGCCCCTTATTATATCTAAATATATCTTAAGTGCCATGTCAGAGCAATAGCCTTTTTTCACTATCATTTACAGATATCTCAAATAAAAACTCGTATACATATTTCACGCAAAGTGGTGTATTGACTAAATTTATCCAGCCGCCTCTTGCTTCTAAAGACCGCACAATAAAATCAAATTCGTTTGTGTTATGGATCGTGACTAGTGAAAAACTGTCGTTCATGCTTCGGTAATGTAGTTGAAGCGAGATGGTAACCTAGTCATAATGTAGACCATATTCGAAGTATACGTTTTAATTTAAGCAGCTTTAGGAAGCACGAATATAATAGTGCAATAATATACTTTTATGCGTCTGGAATTATAGTTTAAAAAAAATATACCTACCCAAGTCATAGACGCGGTTCGTCCAAGACTCCTTCCAAACGGAAGTTTTTTTTTATATTTTTAAAAAATTACTGCGGGAACAAAATGATTAAAAAAATAGTCTAGAAAACATGAGAACTACACACTGTTAATTTTTTTACGAGTTCTGTTTAAGAAATGCCTCATATTTTGAATATGGTCTCTCTGGAGTGTGTGCTCCTACGGTTTCCAATGTAAAAGGGTTGGTATTATTAGTCAATAATCTCGGAAAGTAGTTCGGTTAGGGGCTGATCTTTTGGTTTCTTTGGAAGTGTAAGACATATTTTTGTTTTGAATCGAGACCAAATTCATTGATATCTAGGTGAAATGATGTTTCGCTCAAACCACCTGGTATTCAGGAAGCAGTCGAGGTACCGCGCAGAACGGCACAGCGTTGCGGGACACGTGACTTCTCTCACGTCGTCAGACAGTGGCGTCCGTGTTTACGCGGAGGAGTGGAAAAGAGGCGAGGAATCGGTCCCGTTTTGAAGAGGACAGGAGTCCTATCACCGTCTAAGAATTTCCGAACCTCTTATGGGCGGGAGGGAGACATGAATTAAGAATTGGCGGGGATCATTGACTGCGATCGATTGGCTCCGGGGTCAATCAGGAGTGGACGCTTGGTGTGGGAGTGGGGATGGCGGTCGTGGGGGGGAGACGGGGGAAGGATGAAGATGGTGATTCTCGCGTTGCGTCACCAGAGGGTGTCCGGTCGCCGGGCAACTGTTGCCGTTTTTTTTTCTTTCGGGGAATGAGTCGACCGATTCACCGCCATCGCGTTCTGCCGGGGATTCCTGTGGGCGTTGCGGGCGAACCTCCCCGTCAAATTTCCCTCTCCCACCGAACTCGTACATATTCCATTTTCTTTCGCGTCTTCTGCGAAAGTGTCTTCTGCGAAAACGAGAGTTGTGAGGTAAACAGGCGGGATTCATCCGCAAAGCACGCAGCTATTTATGGTACCATCACTTCCGGTTAATTCCGGTTGGACTGTGACCGCCGAGACCGTTAACGGGTAGTTTTTACTATTTTATTTTGAATTAAAGAATGGTTCATTTTTGATATTCTATTGCGGTTAATTTCAAATATTCGGTGTATAATAGGGAATTTAATGGTGGAGATTCATTCAATTGGATCACCGTTTGGCGATGATCAAGATTAACCTCCTCCTGTTATGCATTATTTACTCGAATGAATATGCGAAATGCAAAATGCTTAGTGGTAGTCTTCTGATGAACTTATAAGTAGATAATATTGATTTTTATTGAACTTTCGGCCTGTTGCCGTAACAAAAGACTAATCAGTCGGCCCTCTGGCAGTATAAGGGTTTAATCGAAATCACTTAGTGCCTTTTACTCGAACTGAACATCTGATCTCGAATTGGGAAGTTATACTCTCTGTGGATGGATATAAAGAGACGCTATTACTTTTTAATGGACAAATGAAGAGCAGAGGAAGGAAAGTGAGGTTTCAGTTCTGAATTTACTAGAAAAATTAATTGCGATAGTTATGCGTCTATTAAACAGTGACAACTATGGCATGAGTTAAATATTGTGAATATTGAATGAATAAAAGGATGTTCTAAAGTTCGGTGTGGTCCAAGAATATTTTTTCGACTTCCTACTTTCGACATAGTTGAAAAGCAATTATAATGTGCACCAAATGACTCACGATTGCCGCTCCATCCACCTCAACCAAAACCCTGAATGTCCGATTCACACCGGGCCCTTGATTGCTCTGTGTAATGTATGAGTAGATTTCCTGCAAACATTGCAAAGCAGAGAATTGCTTGAAAACACGGACGGGAAACAGGAAGAGTGCCCCCGCTCGAATTCCGTGCCCACGTTCTCGCAGTCTTCGCACACCGAACTGCGCATTAAAGTGCCGCGTGTATAACGGCCCGTGAAGTAATTTTTTTGTAAAACTAATTAGAGGCCACTAATTAATGCATTGCCTGACCTTATTTGCGCTCTGGTTTTCCGTATTCACAGGCGTGGAGGCTTTTGACAAGACTCGGATAGGCGAGTGTAGTTTTATTTCCTTAGCCATGGACGTATAAATGGAGGCGGATATGTGGCCACCCCGCTGCCATGATAACGATAGCATGATGGAGTGTGTGGCCGTGCGCGCGGGAGGAGGCGGGACTGCTGGTGAGGCTGGGCGCGTGCTCGTCCGCCCTCTCCCGAGGCTCTTTCTCCGCGAGAGATGAATGAGATGATTCATCACCTTCAGGTGGTGGGTTGAGGCTTATAGTTCGTTAGCATAAGGGCCTCCCGGGATCTCTCGCCCGCTCTTCGAACACTGAATGCTTATTATACGATCGTTGAAGCATCTCTTGCTCCCTCCGTTCGAGGGAAGGCGGTTTCAATTGGGCAATTTCTCTATGTGTATTGTACATCTACGTCTTAGAATTACCATGCAAGCCGCTAGAGGTGGGCAAACTCGTTAATTTTTGTAACTCTTTCACTATGGACCGGTTCTTTTTGGGACCCGTTCCTTTTTGGGAACCGGTTCTTTTTTATTAATGCTCATTAATTTTTATTTTCAATATGCATTTAATAAAATAATATAAGAAACTAGAAATAATTTGTATGCTGTAATAATCGCGTTCTGCAATATTTATTTATTTTATGTTATTTTTATTTGTTCTCACACTCCCGAAAACAGCATAACAAAGGCCTTGTACATCGGGTGATTAACGAGTAACAATAGAGACACAAACACCCATGTCCTGGTCAGATAATATTGAATAAGTAATAATCAAAAACAAAGTACGGAACGGATTTAAAATATTAAAGGAACGAGTGACCGAAAGGAACGAGTGCCCGAAAGGAACGGGGCATCGAAGGGAACGAGGGACGGAAAGGAGCGAAAGGACCGGTCGGTCCAGAGAAGTCAGTCCTCGGTCCTTCCGTTCAATCCACGAACCCGTTCCTTCGGTCCCGTTCGTTCGCGAACGACCCACCTCTACAAGCCACCACTAGGGTTTGATGTGCGGGATGATTCCACACCAGGAATACAGCAGTGCATTGCAGCACCCATCCCAGTTCAAATCAAAACCGCGCACTTCCCCCGGCCACAAGACAAAAGCAGTCAGGATAACAATACGCGGTCAGACCAGAAACTAGGAGAGTTCTACGTAGACGTACATGCTACCATGAGACACCTGTTATGATACAACTAATGGTCATCATTATGAATGCGTAGATACTTCTGCAAGTTACTATATCTAGCCGGAAGTTTCATGTGGGGTGAGTTGTGTTTAATAACTTACCATTATTACTAAAAAGTTCAATAAATACCTAGTGAGGGTCCAAGTTTTAATATAACTGATCTATCGCAACTAGAATGGCCCCTTATTGTGCCTGGAAAAAAATACATTCTTAATCTATCGGTACTGCAGTCTAATTCCTTAATTCTATGCCTGTGATCGTTTCTACCATAATTGTTACTAACAAGCTTTTTGGTGAATGATTCAATTAGTGTCCGCTATTATTTTCGAGAAATTTTAGTTTAGTTTTTTCAGGAAAATGACATTGTCATAAACGGTCGTTGAAATAGTCCCAATTTTAGCCATTTTCACTTTTTCGGCTCTATAATTTCAGGCTCCATTAATGTGATAAGCACGGTGGGAAATTAAAACTTGGTGACATAATGCATAGGGTACATATTTTTTGGGAAATACCAAAGGAAAAAGTATTTTTTTTTAAGTTACAGAAGGATCTCGTTTTACGTATACGTGCTTTGGTACTGGAAATGGCCGACAAATGGTTCAAATGAAGTTTACCGCCGGTTGAATGAATCTGCTACCGATGTGTTGTTTGCCCATTCATACGTTTCTTTACCGTCGCCTAGGTATTTCAATCCAATGAGTAGACGATTCATCGTCTCCGTGAAAAAGTCATTCCTTTCCGAGCGGTTCTGTTTGTTTCTCGGTGGCATTGTGCTATCGGTGTCTGTTTCGAAAGTACGTGAAAGCCTAAAGAGAGGTTTTTAACGATTACTTGCAACTCTTCGGACGACGCATTCCGCGCTCTTTTTTGGCTCGTCGGAAGAAAGTCGTGGGGCTAGGGGGGAGGAATTTAATATCCAGGGATTTTCCGATGGCCTTGTGGAAAAAAATGAAAGGGGAAAGACTGGGAACTCGCAAGGCGGAACGCTGTTGAAGGAAAAAATTGAGGCGTTATGGACTCATCGGGGAGGAGCCAATCTAATTTGGTAATCAAATTTGCGTGATTTTTTTTCCCGCAAATCTCAACTCCGGGGATGTTTCCTTGGCGTACCCTAAGGGGGCGAAGGAGTATTTTCCACATTTCCGGGTGCCTCTTATAAGTGTGTGAATCCATAGACGCTCACTCGCCGGAAGAATCGTTTGCCGTCAATGAACTGTGCGCGGTCGGCTTAGGAAAATCCAGACCCGCCCCCTTTTCGATCCATCGTTAACGTATCGTTTGCGGTGCTCACATAAAATCGGGACTCTCTCTCCGCTGTGAATCGTATTTCGAGCTGAAACCGGGTGACGCGATATGCCGCTCCCAGTATCGATTCCTGTTACATCCTGCTATGAATGGAGATCGCTTTGCCTGTTCAGAGTAGTAACTTTTGACGGATGTGTTCCTTCATAATCACGGCACCGAGTAATTCGATGCCTTTAATTCAGGCATTTGCGTTCCTTTGTGACATCGTGGGTGAAGATTTATCTGTCTTCCTCCCGGTCGAGTTTATCATTTTCTCCGATTAGTCGATGAATGACTCATCCGTCATCGTCAGAGATCCTTAAAACTTGTGAAAGATATCGAAAAACGACGGAACGAACGCGGATTTTAAGAACTCCTGAATAAGGTATACGGGAGATTTCGTTTGGAACTTCAAGCTGGCCGATAAAATTCGCCCATTTTACAGCAAAGGATTGAAAAAATTGACATGCGTGCCGCGGAATTGTTGTTTTGAACATAAATCACCGTCAATAGAAAAATGAGTATTCTCCTAGAAGAATTATCGGGAAGAGTAATGAATCGTGCATTAGTTTGATATTGTTTCCCTTCCCGACCCATATCTTCTACTAATCACGTTGATAAAATGTTATGAATGAAGAAAAGCGTCGGTGAGAATAAACTGAACCCGTGAATCGTTTTACACTGTCCGTATAATGAGGGCACGTGACGAGGGAAGGCAAACCGTGATAGTGCCATCATGCCGCTCAATCCTGTTTTTCCCGATGAACTCCATTGTGAGTTGTCGCACTTGGATATTCAATTTGTGTTCGCTTAGCTTTTTCGATGCGTTCCAGGCTCGTCCCTCTTTTCTGTTCCTCGATTGATAACGGATATGGGCCCAATGGGCCGCACCGGTGGCTCTCACGGTCCCTCTCCCCACGCCTACGTTTCAATTCCTCGGGAAAAAAGAAGATTGGATATATCGGGATGTTTCACTGGCCTCCCCCCCGTGAGCGGGATTTTGCATTCGACGGCAGCGCCTCTCGCTTTTTTGTCGGCCACTCCGGCGAAAGAAGAGGGCCGCCATTATTCGCGCGATGCGACCTCCCGATTTGCCGGAAAACGAGTGCTCGAGCGAAGGATTGAGGCGATAAAGCGAGTCAGTCCTTGCGTTGCGGTAATGCTCGGAGAGCAATGCGGCGACCAAAAAAAGTCTTAAGTTTTTTTTGCGTCGCCTCTGACGTAATCGGAAACTAGCGAGAAACTTGTAAAGCCGCCTTGTCCTTTTTTTCGTTTATTTGTCCGATCGTCTTTTTTTGTGTTGCACTACAGATTCGCCTTCCGATCGCTCGCCATGGATTCCCGGTGTTGGGTAAGAATCATTGGGGATCTTACCTATTCTGATTGGTGGACGGGTCGTAATGGATTTCTCTACGCCGAGTGACGTAGTTTCGCGCCCGATTTCCTCGCTTGAGAGTCGTTCGTCACAGCCTTGCCGTTCCGGAAAGTGATGACATTTTTATAAAAATGTTGTAGTGACACAATGCGGTTGATTTTTCTCGTGACGCAGCCGTCCTCGAAATGCAGTAAGCCGTCAAATATAAGAAAAACTTTCGAAAAAAATCTCCCCATTGGCGGAATGAAAGTCGGGCCCTTGTCAGGAGAGTTTGCAGGTTGAGTTATGAACGTTATACCTTATTACCAGTAAACCATTGAAATTCTTGTTCGGGGTACGTAGTGAACTTAATGAAACAGTTTAACTGTTCCAGTTTTACATTTCTGCAAGTCCTCGATGCAATATCAAGTCGTTGACGACTTTATTCGAATTTCGTCGTCATTAGAGTGCGAATTGTGGTGAGTTTTAGAAGACACTAAATTCTGTGAGAATTCGGTTGCCTGTCATTTTGAATGAAAAAGTAATGCTTTGTTTCTCCACATAAATTGAATATCCGACGACCATGGTTTCGACTTGATGTCATCTTCAGGTGACGTATAGTCGAACCCATGGTCGTACTATATAAAATTATGTGGAAAAACAAAGCATTACTTTTTCATTCACAATGATCATTAAATTTCACGAAGTCACGCCGGAAACCACCAACTTTATTAGGCTGCCTAGTTAAAAAAATAAGCCGTTGAAATAATTGCACTACTGGTGCTACCGACTTAAAATCGTCAGGAGGTTCTGAACTGGGAAATGATAAGAGCTCATTAAATTAGAGAAGAAATTTTCGTTGTCATTCGCTTTGTTAAGGGATTCAGCTTGTAACCTCTTCTCCTTAGGCTCTACGTACTCGGTGCACTCGGGCTGAGTATTAATAATGTCTTTGTCCAGTCCCGTTATTTAGTGGCCGTGTGGTCAAAGTTTTTACAGATATATTGTCGAGGGATGGCTTTCAATTCCAGTGATATGCATTAGTGGTCGGTATGGTAACAGATTTATTGCCCGAAGTTGGCTCTGAAATCGCGCCGTAATCCTTTTAGAGTGGTCAGGGTAGTGACAGATTTATTTTTATGCGAAGGTTCTCAAATCCTGTTATATGTATCCTCGTGGTCGGTTTTGTGATTGATTTATTTTAATTTTCAATCGCGGGCTCGGAATTACCGTGATACGCAGCCAGGAGGTGTCTCTGTAGCAATGGAGTTATTGCTATTAGAAGGCGAGCCGCATTGGTTTCGTTCTGTAGGTTCGGGGAGAGGGTCGCAGAGGTCATGCCTCCCCGTGGGTTTCAACGGAACGACTTATGACGTCGCCTGTGTCTGATCTCGGTGCGAGAGCGGCGTACGCCTTTATTTGTTTTGTGGCCCGTGTTGCATTGAATGTCTGTCGGACGAGGTGTGGGGGAAAATATGGCAGTTTATGGCAGTGGCAGTCATCATTCATTTTCATCAATATGGTCTCCAGTAATGGTTCCTCATTTATCGGGTGTTTATCTCATTTTAATTAAGAGTTGTATGTAACTTACGACCATTAAGTCCTAATTTCGCTCTAATTTGGAATCACCACTGTCAAAATTTTTTCCCTTGGTGCTTTATGGGCGTGCGTCGCAATTTGCGCAAAAACCGTGGCACACATCATTTGCTCCCGAAGTTTTTGAATCCGCGGGCGTGAATGGATTACGCAAATGCATGCGTATCGAATTTTGAAACCGTAGTGATGCAAGGCGTGGTATAAATCTGGGTGTATTAATTGAAAAAGCCTTTTAAAAATACTCGTGCGGTAGTCAAATTCCTCGACAGTAATGCGTCATCATTTACTCGGGCGTTGTATGTTGAGACTTTCAAAGTCGACTGAGTTGGTAAAGAGATGGGCTGTGAACTTAAAAGACTTGATTTAAACGTGAGATATGATGGTGATAACCTCCCTTGCTGCTTAGCCTTGTGACAATGGTAAAATCATCGTGGACGACCTTTATCGCACCTTGTCGATCTTCGTGTTACCCATCCGTTCTAATTCGGTACTTCGGTTTCCCGATATAGTTTGTGGGAGCGGGTCGCGGAGGTCATGCGTTCCGAGCGATGCATCAAAAGGACCTATGACGTCACGGGGGGTTCTCGTGCGTGAGATGGGGAAGAGTGGCCCTTTTTTATAAATATATATGTTTCGTTTCCCTTGTTGCATTGCGTGTCCGCCGGCAAGGGGAGGGTGGGGATTGGGAAGGGGCGGTGTTCCGACTCGGACGGCACTGTTTAGTCGCGGGGAATCGTTGGGTCGAGATGCGGGATAATGGCGGCCGTATGGCCGCTCGTTTTCGTCCTTGCTTATGTTCCTCTTCTCTCTCTTTCCCCCACTCCCTATCTCTCCTTCTCTCCCTGCCCGCTTGCCGCCGCTGTGCTGTGCCTGCCGTCGGGGGGAGAAGCCTCTACCCGAGGGGTGCCTCTTTAAGTATGCGGCGTGTGTATAGCCTTCCACCCACTTAGCCTCCTCGCCCAGGGTCTCGGCCAAAGAATTTTCCCAACCACCCGCTCTCTGCCACCCCTCTCTCTCTCTCTCTGTCCCCTCCCTCCCAGCCTACCAACCCTCCCCTCCATCGCCGACTCCTCCCCCCACCATACCCCTCCAAAGCCTCAACTCATGCCCCCATACTTCTCTCTTTTTTCCCTTCCCTTTGCTCTCACAATCTTCCTTTTCATGCTCATTTTTTCCCTTCGCGTGTATTTTATTTCTATTATATTCCTTCTTCCTCTTTCACGTCCGCCCTTCAATGCGGCGTGTGTTGGTAGGGATGGGAAACCTAATCAAGTTATCGATACGTCTGCGTCAATGTATTAAGATGATTGTGTACACGACGCTGCATCGTAATCGGAACAAATTTATGGATACAGTGAACTGTCGGAGGAAAGACTTTCCAGCGCTAAAGGCGTTGATTCGAAGATATGAGGTTCAGTCTTCGATGAAAGGGAGAACATTGATGTTCTCATTTTCTTCCGAGTGCTTACCTGTCTGACAGGGCTTTGCTTGATGTGTCTATTACTTCTCCTGTTATATGTATTGCAGTGTACTCCAAAAACATATTAACCAATTAACCTGTTCAAATCTATGACCTTGTCTTCAAAAGTTTACTTTAGCCTTGCTGTCACTAATGCAGAGAGCTAAAACATCTTTTAGTCCGTTTTGCACGGGGCACGAAATTGTACATTTTCAAAGGCTTGCTTTCCTCACTATGGCGTGCAAATTAGAGCATGTGGCTATTTTACCACCTCGCGTTCATGCATTAGCGCATGTGCTCCTGTAATTTACCGCTTTACACGACGCAATTGAAAATGCACGTTCGATGATACATCTGGTTTTGCAATTACGTGCCCCGTGTAAAATAGGCTTTAGAGATTGTATTTGTCTCACATAGCGAATGCATTCGCTGATATTTAAAAAATGTTATTGAAACAATGTTAACGCGACACTCGAAAATCTGCTAACGCCCGATACCATAGTTTTCAAAGGGTTGTCGCATTAGAAATGTAACCTCGTTCAATGCAACGAGCCCATCCCTACTCTTAATATCTTCTTCCCCTTTCGCGCCAGCCCTTATATGTGGTCTGTCTTTCCACATCACGCGACTTCGCGTGTCCTCGCTGTCGTAAAGAAACACTTCTCGGCCGGTGGAAGGTTTCCAATGTTGTTTGGTTTGTTGTTATTGTTGTGTGTCGGTGGGGGGGGGGGTGTTTCTTTGTTGTGGGAGGTCACCTAATCCGTACCGTGTTTGGTGGTGTTGTCTTTTTTCCTCCGACAAAGCCGCCTTTGTGCGTGAAATTCTGCGGGCGCCACGCGAGTTCTACGTCCCCGAAGCATAAAAGCGCGGCGTGTTTATGCCTAGATTTCTCCAGGGTTGATTCCTCTCGGGATTTGTTTTATTTTTCATTCCATCCGGTATTACTAAGTCTTTATTAGAGGTAGGCGATATTTGTGGCGTCATGTTCCCTGCCTTGGAATTGAAATGAAGACATTCTTCCTCAAATCTATCGCTTCCTTGGAATGATTTATTACTCCATTTTGGGGAGGAGAATATTTCATTGTTGGCTTTTTCGCTTTTAAAATGCTGCTTTTTTCCGTGCGTGAGGGATGGTTTCCTGGGGGTTCTGATGTAGTGTCAGCGGTGTGTGAAGAATTCATTTTTCAGACGTCGTATTTCCCGTCGTGACGTGCGTCATTCTTTTTATGCCACTTAATTCCATCTATTTTGCGTTTTGAGAAATTATTTTTCACCGCAGTTTAGGAGAGTAGATTTAGTTTACCCGAACAAAGAGAAGCGAGATCCTTAGACTCGCGGACGAATGCCTATACTGGACTAAATAGTTTTTTTATTGCCGCCAAGCCACCCGTATTATTTTGAGTTATTGTAATTGTTTGTTGCTATGGAAACAATTGTTGTGATTTCTTCAACCTCCAGCCTTCCGGCTTCCAACGCTTGCGTTCTCCAAACGTCCCTTTTTGCACCGCAGGTGGTTTAGTGCCTGCTCGTGTAGTTTCGCTTAAAGTTCACAGAAGAGGGCCCATCGTTTTAAGTATACACTCCCATGGCCATCGGGGCAAAGTGAAATGGCCCGCGGCTTCAATTCGCTCTCCTAAATCCTTTTGTTCCTGGGGTTGACAATGGTGCCGTATAATCTGGTGCGCTATGCTATCGACCGTTGCCAAGAGAGACCAGTTGACTTTCGATTGGTAGGTAGCGTAGTGGCGGAGTACCGTTTGGGAGGAGACAGTTCCCGCCGGATCGTTAAACTCGGCTTTATGGTAGACAAGCCAGCCGGCAAGCGGGAAAACATGGGTTCAATCCTCGGTGGCCGTCTTTATCGGGAGTTAACGCACTCGACGCTAAGTCAGCGTATCATTATGTTCTTCTCTACAGGTGTGAGGTAGATTATTTACCGTAGTATTAGCGTCACGTGGTTAATTCCATCCTAAACCCGTACGTGGGTGCGTCCATAGGTTGATCCGCTCTGTTGCTATCCCAACGATATCACGCGAATTACGTCGAACACCTTTGCGTTGTATCAGTAAAAGCAGATTGATACACTAATCCGTTAGAACACAACTTTCATCCATTTCTTCTGCCCTTCCCGAAACCCTTTCATGTTATTACTGGTTACCTAACTTCCACTGTCACGTGGTTGTCCGGGGGGGAGGAGGGAGGTGTACTTAGGCTGATAATATTATCGTTATACTTGAGCGCTATGAATGCGGTTACTTCCTTTGCAAACCTTTATCACACAGTACGTAACTGTTGTGATTCTCAGTGGCTGCTTCATTGGAAAACACCCCTTTCTCTGATAATTCCTTCTTTGTCAGTTATTTTAACTCATTTCTCGTTATTCAGTTCTTTCTTTCGATAAATATACCCGTATAATTCCCTTCGGAAAAGTTACTTGACATTTCTTTTACATCTTCGGCAAATAGGCTGTTAGGGACTAGCTAAACTGACGACACTTATAGTATCCCATTTTATTTTGAAATAAGCTTGCATTCTTTGGTGCTAGTGGTTCGTGAACGAAAAATAAATGAGTTTAGTTATATTTGTTGCTTTCCAAAATCGTTTTGGCCGTCCGAGATTGTTTCAATCCTGGATAATACTTTTTGTCTACCGCTCGGTTGTCAATTTTAAATGCAGCCTATTGTTTCATTGGTTCCTAGGTGAAACTAGCTGTGAGCATTTAATCTTAGGAAATATTTTCTATTCGGAATTTTTTACTCCAGTCACTTTTTACCTGTTTTAAAATCTTTTGAGCGTACTCTTCGCGATACTGTGGGAAATTGAAACCTTTGACCCCACGTAATCTATGGCATCGGCACTTGATATTCGCATCGCGGGGTCGGGGAATTAGCGCACGTAGCATCTCATGCTCGCATCATGAGCCTTCGGTCATTGCACTGCGCTTGGGAACGTATGAGGTTGGTATGTGGGGAAAAAACAATTTTTTGCCTTTATTCGAATTAAATTACGAAAAATGTTTTCGATTTAAGTTGGCACGTTTGAATAAGGCACGAATTTTTCTATACTCGAGATAACTGGTTTTCATAAAGCACTTCACACTTGAGGATATTATGTTAGCCCTGAAGGAAGTTCTCCAATTCGTTGATATATCTTCATCGTAATCCAGAAATCTATTGTGTCTTCGCTTCGTCATTTTTATGTCATAAAATTTAAAACACCTTTGATCTTCATTAAGTGGATTAGGGAAAGACCAATATTGTATCTCATATTTTATTCTGCATAAATATTACCTTGATTTACAAAGAGTTACCAACTACTGTATTGAAGCCTAAGATAGGCGCCTGATGCGTGTTTCTTAAGGTAACCGCATTTGGGTTCCCGTTCGATCGACTCCCTCGCTAATTTATTCAGTAACTGAACTCGTGCTGTTACTAATGAATTTCCATGAACTTCGCCATTAATTCAACGCTCTCGACATATCACGCACGCTAATATTACAAGGTTAAGGTGGGATTTAGTTCTTGTCCTTCTTGTCTTTACACCTGCTGTAAAGCGGACGTTAGGGGTGATTGTTGTTTTATCAACTCAAAAGGGTCCCACTGCTCCTACAGAATATTGCCAGCCCATGTTGGCGAGATTGAGTGAGTATTTTGTCCCTCGTGAACAGCGGAGGATGTCTCTCATTTGCGGGCGATAGATAAATTTTAATGGTTTATACCACCGAATGAAACTAAATCTCCGGACATCGGTTCTAGGTACCCCCTGCCTAACGTCTTGAAGTGTCTAAGACGATTCATACCTGATCGGAACCCAACCGCAGGCGCGAATATAATGCTTGTAAAGTGATTTGTATTGTATGATGGCAATGCTGCGGTTTTCAATGTTAGTGAATTTTCAATTGCAAGAGTGTCGCGTTGAAGTTGAAATCACTTTCGCTAGAAAAAGTATGGCGTGGGAAATCTTTTTCTAAGTTTTCAAATTACCCCTTTCTGCCATGCTTAAATTTTAAAAGGGTTAATTGTTTTTATCATTGTTATTTACAGTGCAAATTCCACTCTAGTAGTTGTGATTGATTAAGCTATAAGTGGTATCAATTTAAGTTGCAATTTTAGAAATGCAATTACCGGTAGTCTTTGACTGGTGCTGGACGTAGTTCTAAGACCCGTTTAGGTGAGGAAGTTCCTAGGCCAATATGAATTTTAACTCATTCATACTCATTAATTCTCGATTGGTGAAAATATCCCGCAATTATCAATATATTTCACATTATCAATTAGAAAAATACCCTTTTTTTTGAAAAATGAATGGAGAATGCGATATATGCTATTTATCCCCCGCCTAACAAAAGTCACTTTCATGAACTACTGCTGTGACTTGTGATATTATTTCTGGAAGTAGATACATGAGTGAATGTAGACGCCAGCCTAAGTTTTTGTATTATTATCTCGTTACCGCAATTGTGGAAGCTAACATTTGTTACTTCTCTCGGAATGGCGCTGCAGTCGTCTCCGCAAGGTGGAAAAGTTATTCGAATAATATTTTATGTAGTCTTTGACTGATAATCATGAGTTATATATTAATTACCATAACTTTTTATCAACTTATACTTGTCTTCAGTGAAAGAAGTACATTTTCAACGGTACAAGTGAAATGTTTGCATATTGTATACGTTTTATTTATCCTTAACTATGAATGCTGAGGATTTATTCCCGTGGTGTTATTGTTCGCACCCGGGGTGAAATGAAAACGTTGTGTTCGGGAGAGGGAGAATGCTCGCCGCTCTTCCTTTAAAAATCGATCCCATTCCGACTCCACCACGCGACAAATCACCCAAGCTCGCGAGATCCCCATACATCATGGCCGTTGAGGGAGGGCGTAGTCGACGTGTTGTTTAAGCACCGCGCAGCCCGCGCGCGCGCCAAACCGACGGGACGCTGATAAGGGAACTGCTTCCTACATCCAAATTCGCCTCCTCGTTCGCGTGCGTTAATGTGTTGACAATGCCAGCGCGGTCTGGAAAATGGCGGTCTAGCGCCACGGCAGACTTGAGGATTCGGCACGTTATTGAAGGCGCCGTGGTATTCATCCTCGGACGGATGTGGTCGATGCTGTGAGGAATTCCGTGGTGCAAGGCGTTTATTGTGCAGAAGGTCCGGGTCTGACGATTTGAAGCGTTGAGATCTAACATTGCCTTATTGTATGTGGGAGAGAACAGGGCCTCAGCAACCGGGTCTCAGGGTACCACAGAGTCTCGGCTTAGCGCCATGGCATTGTCCTGTTATGTTTGGTGATTCTAATACTTTGGGCTTCTAATTGCCGGTTCCAAGAACATTTAGTTACTGAATCAATTGTTATGAGATCCATAAAGTCATAGATCTCATAAATATATTCGGGTTGCAAGAACACATACATTAGTTAGGTACTTAACTTGTAAGATTCAAGGCTTTCCCGGCGGATGCTTAAGATGAAGAGTTCTCGAGTTTCCAACCGGGTGGTGGTGGTTTGTAGCACCACCACCGGCTTAGCGTATGAATAATTGCTAACGCTCATAATAATTTGTCATTAGGAGTAAACAAACTGGTCATTTGTCTCAAAACAACTCTTTTATCAAGTAATTAAGTCTCCAAGCTGCTCATTGCACATCCTCCATCTTGGCTACTATAGAACTCATAACTCCATGCCATAAGATATGAAACCAATAAATATATCGAATGTTTGTGCGACACTTATTGAATGGCAGCCATGGGTTATGGGTCCCATAACTTTATAGAATACATATGTGTCGTTCCTGCAACTGCCATAAGCTTTTACCAAAATTCTAAAGCGTGACGTTCTGTTAACCTTTAGCTTCATAAAATATTGTTGAACGAGACATTACGTTTGATGACGTACTTTTATCGTAATCAAAACTTGAAATTGTTTCGGCGGTATGTATCATTATCGCTGTGCCATCATTTCCTATCGAAGGTCGTATCAAATCCTATGTTTTACGTATTATCGAAACTGGTGACAATATATTGTGTCCCAATGTTCTGTCAAACAGGACTTTTTCATATATAAAGGTACTGAAGAACATAAAAATTTTGGCGAAGTAATTGGTTTTATCTTAGTTGCATGGTAGTAGTCGAAAGAGGAAAATTCGGCGTGGACGGGACATGAGACCACGATGGCATAAATTCGACGCCTTATATTTTTCCGCCTTTAGATTTTTTCATCAATTTGCCGCATTGAGGGTGGCGAGTTACGAACTCCATTCCTTATTAATAACATCCGATGGAAATGTATAAGATGGAAAGCTTGCGGGAATGAAAGTCGGAAAGTAGGCTGTAATAACGTTATCTAGGCTGCCTTTGGATGAGTCCCGTTTCCTGGGCATTCCTCGGTGCTGGATGCTCATTACATGCACTTTTACCATCAATTCCTGCATGTCATTCTCCTGATTAATACGTGTTCAAACGAGAAAATGTCGTTTTTTTACCATTCACGTATCTAATCCCATTCTGTCTGTTTAGAAAGAGCGGCGAATCTATATGAATTAAAGGAGCAACGTGTCGGAAATGTTCCAGTTAATTCGCCTGATCTTAAATCGTAACTTAACATGTTTTGTGATTGGTGATATGACGCATGTCATGTCGTTTTACGAAAAAGATTCTTCCATGGGACGTGATTCGACTTTTGGATTTTATCGGGATTACATCATATATTCCCACGCAACTGGAACTCCCTAACCGCGTGTATCGTGCCTCGAAAAATCGAACTGTTTCGTGATTGAAGGGGAAATTGGCCATCAATGTCAGGGAACTGTTGCGTGCGCGAAAAGGATGTATGTACTTTAACGATTGAGCTTGGTCTTAATTATGTTGAGTGCTTTCCGACGAATGCATTGTTCACGCTAGCTCCGTGGCCGACACCAGTGTTTGGAGACGGTCTTCGAGCCTTGATTAATCGATGGCCTGGTTAGTCACGGGATAACGTTTCTCCGCCATTTCTAAATTTCCGAAGTCGTCATAGGTGCATACATTTTCCGTAAACTTATCCCCCGATGCTACGGCATTAAGTGTTGATGTCTTTTTTTTTGTATTTCTCCGCTAACTAGTGGTGGGAAATATTCAAATTTTTATTCAGACTCTGGCTGTTTGACGTAATTACTTAGCGGGATGCCTGGACGGGTTCAATCGGGAGTGAGCTAGCTTGTCCCCTCTCTTATACGATGTTTGAAGTCACTTAAGGATCATTATTTACATTCCCTTGATGTAGTATGTTTCTTTTTTTTCCCGGCATGTTTAATTAATTTTGCTTTGTGCTCACTACATTGATTCGTTAATTCATCACTAAAATATTTCTATGTTACGTAAATGAGAGTTAAGCTCCTGTGCTATGGTAAAGGAGGAGTAATGGAAACTCTTGGCTGGCTGCCACAACAGTGGTCTCTGAAAACTGGAACCTTTTATGCTCTCACAAGTATTCATCCTTTCATTGCATGTCCTGCGTGGTAACGAATGAGTTGCATTTATGGTGGACACGCTTAGAAATGTGTCGAATGATGATCGTTTCCATAAATATCTCGTACGCTCTTAAAGTCTTGCTTTAATTTCACGATTCCCTCAAGTGTCAGACTGTTTTATTAATGCTAATGGATATAGCCGTGTGTTTAACGTTGAGTCAGAGGTTGGGTGAGAATGCGCGTCGATTTTAACCCTAAAATCAGTGAGATGTGGCTGGTAATTATGACGTCCTTCGTAATTTTGTTAAAAATTAAGCGGATACTGTTGTCGGCGAAATGTTTTCGACCGCGTGGTGGCGCGCGTAATTGAAAACTTAGGTAGTCCAGAAAATTAAAATTAGAAGGGATTGCCCGCTCGTCGCCATGAGTGGAGTCGAGAGGTTTCCTCGGGATAATTAACATCCCACCCGTTCACAAGAGCTCAGGAAGCTTAAGAATTAGTGAGTTGTACAAATTAGAGCCAGCCGCCACAGGTCTTATCTCTTACTTAGCACTTTTATCTATATTTATTGATATGAAGGTTATTGAAGTTTTCTTGAATGAAGTCACTGCGTAATATTTTTCTTTCTGATTTATTTTAAACCCTCATGCTTTGGACTTATGTGTCATAATCGAGGTAATAATCTCTTAACGAATTGAAACTATCCTCGGGTCCTAATATACAGCGTGGAAATATGGAACAGTTCATAATTCCAAATGATTGTATTCAATTCTCACAACTAACTCATGATTCTCCTACTCCTATATTTAATAAATTTCTTATTTTTGCTTGCTAATTACTTCTATTGAGCCTACAGTTTACTTCAATGTGTTATTTCTTGTGAAACAAATTATATTTAATGATTTCCAAAATCATCCACTGGCTTTATCCGTCAATTTATCTTTTGAATCTAAGTTGCGTTCCAGATGGGAGAAGTGGATGATAACTGTAATTAAAGAGTATAGTTGGAAAAGATTAAAAGGGTGCCATATTAAGTAATGTACCGGTGGATTTTTGAAAGTTGGAATGATGATACAGTGCCTTGTTTTAAAAAATGGGTTTTTAAAAGCTTTAGGCAATCCACCTGATTCCACGGTTCCGGAAATAGACGATGATTTAATTTCAAAAAAATGAACTAAGTGATTCTCCAGAAGAGTTAATCAATGTAAGATTCGTTTTGTGTTGATTCAAATTAAGATTTTAATGGTCTTGAATGACTTTATTGAACTGTGTTAGCATAATAAATGTTGTTAAATTTAAAGTTTTATTCGTATTATTTATATAAATACTTAATTTCTACTCTATGGTCATGTATTTTGTATAAATACATGAAATTGCATACGGTTTATTCGTGTATTATAGTCTTTGCAACTACTATGGATTTAGAACCTTCAAGTTTTTCGTAAGTTAATTTTCAAATGATAATGTTTTCGCAATGTTGATTTATTTTCGTTGAATTTCATTTTCTTTCATACATATAACATAGACTTTCATACATATAACGCGCTCGTTATCGGCGGAAAATGCGGTTGTTTGAATGTGTACATGGCTTTTCAATGTTCATTCTACTTCCTATAATGTACAGTTTTAGTCTGTGATACTTGTTAACTCGTATATGAGATTTATAATTGTGTATGCAAATAATCAAGTACTTGTGTATTCCTGATATATTTCGAATGGGTATCGTCTCTCCTCCCCTCCTAGTCTGTCGAGTCGTGTTCCTTATCCCCGATTCCGGGTCCCCTGCAGGCCCTCATCCAACAAATGCGATACGTGTCGCGCCCACTATTTACCTTTTCATCGCCACGTGGCTCTCGCTTGGTCGCTATGCTTGTTTATTTATTAATTTAACGTCGCATCTTTTTCGACGAGAACTGTCCGAGCGCTCATTCCTTTGTCCGCGACTTAACTTCTAGCAGTTAGCCTCACCAGGGCGTCCGGATTCCAGGAAAGTTCGGTCGGTCGGCTCGTTTGTTCGGGGATTTTTTATAGGATGCGGTCCGTTTTCGTTTTGTTGTCGCTGATCCACTTGCCGGTTTTATTTCTCCATTTCTCCCCCCGCACACCGTTCCCACCGCCCCGCCTTTTGAGCGCGAGCCGTGGACGGTGCTCGGGCAAACGAGAGACTGGTTAAGCGGTCTCCGATTTGCATTTCACTCCACGCAAAGGTTTTCTTTTGATCCTTGTTTCCGCGACCCGACGGCGTGTTTGCCACGTGGCGGCGCCGGATTGACGCGCAGAAAATTCATCCCCCGCATTTAAGGTGCTTGAGTGGTAATCGTGGGCGCACATTTTAAGAATTTTTGAAGTATGTGTAAAAAATTTATGGCACCACATTTCTAGCAAGTTCATCAGTTTTTGTGTTGGAACTCACCGTACAGGCAATAACGGTGACGATGCAAAAATTGTGCTTCTAGTGGTTTGCCTGCATTTGAGCATTTTATGACTTGGCTTTTCGGCTTGCCATTTGAAATTGAGGCAAAAATATATTTAACTATGCCGTGACACCTTATTATGTGATACCAGCAATATGAGTGATGTGAAATGCATTCTTTTACGTTGATACGAAAATCTGTACATATGTTGTCCATCAAATACGAATTCTACCTATCTAATGCGCAACAAGGCTGCGTGTAACAACATTGAATTGCCAAAAGAAGCAAATCGGTAAAATGTAAAAGTCATTCACTTTTATTCATAAATTACACTATTAAAAGCACATACGCGTTCTAAGCGTTCGCCGGGAAAGTCTTAAATCTAACGCTTGCGAAGTGCCATGCAAATCTTCTCGTAAACTAAAACCGCTGGTATGCATCGTTTTCCGCCACGGAGGTATGACCGTAAAATTTCATTTAATTTAGATGAAACGGGTGAATTTCGACTTGTTTGGAGTCGTGTTGGCATTTGATCCCACCAGTTCCACAGAACCCTTATCTAATTTTTTTTTAGTTCGGCGAACTGGTCGTTAAAATAGCTCTTGTAATTGGGTCTCTATCTAAATTGGTCACTGGCATCTCCATAGTGTTGTAAATTCATTCCAGTTATTAAAAACACTGACCAATTTGCATTTCCAATAATATTTGTATTGCCTAACTGTGGTGTTATTAATGTTTTAAAACTTTCTTATAACATCATCTAGTTATAAGTTCCTCTTTTATTGCCCTTATTTCAGTATTAACTACCTAAAATAATAAACTAAATGCCGATGTATCTTATTTTTGTGTTTTTAAACGTGTTTTAGAGCAGCGGGTAATATATATTCATTGGTTCGCGGGTTGAATGTGTAGAATTTTGAGTTCATTTTAGATATTGGAATTAAACAAACTCGTGGCTTCCACTCAGTTTATTTGTATCCGAACCCAGCCCGGTTTCTGCTCTTTCGTGTCATTATCAAGGGAAAGTGTCGAAACAGTTCGAGGTTTGATGCCAATAAAATGTGTGGCCGCGATTATTAAATTATATTTATTCCACATCTGGATAGCAGATGCCAAGCGTTTTTAACTAGACCATTTTATTACGTAGGCTTTGATTTTCGACTACATGTGTTACAGCTTATTTACAAGTATGAACTTAAGGTGAAAATAGCTTTTTGAAAAGAATGCATGTTATCCATGGGAAGGGGTAAAAAATTGGCAGTTTATATTCTCGTCCGGTTGGCCGTCTCCCTTTCTCTCTCCCCTTTGTCATCGCGGTGACCCTCGTGTGGATTGTGAGGGGGAGTCTAGATATGTGGTGGTTGTTTTGTGAGCCGCGTGCCTATGTTTCGCGTGGCTTAAACCGGCCTATTATTAGAGAACACCGTTGTTGAGTGCGGTCGCACTCCCAATAGCCGCGCGTCCGAAAAGTGTGGGCATGAATCGGGCGGAGCGGCGTTGAATCGGTCGGATCAAGGGCCTCGCGAGTGCATCCTGAAACCCGTTTCGTCGAGTGTTTATATCCTGGCGGGACATTTTTTTTCCATCTCCGCGTGCGTAGTGTCGGCCGTAGGCGTGATACAATTGGCAGTGTAGTTGAGGATGCGTCCTACTATTATGTACGCCTTTTGGATGACTCAGGCCGCGCACTGCTTTGTGATTTTCGTAGGATTTCTATTTACGCGTTTATTTCATCAATGCGCCCAATTTTCTGCGAGAGAAACCACGGCAGAGAGAGCACGTACTGTGGTATTCGGGTCTGAGAGATTCAGCGTAAAAAAACAGTAATTCCATTCCGTTCCGATTATCTGGCGTGTTTTTGTCATAGCGTTCTTCACTTTTTGTTGGAAGGATTGACAGGAAAGAAAAAATTGTCTGTTTTCTGTATGTACTAAATGTATTTCATTAGTGAATCGATGCGTAACCTCGTTGGTAAACTCCAATTTGTACTTCTTCGTTCCGCTGACGTTCTGGTAGTCCGTTCCTCTCTTCTCATTCGCCACCGGCTGATAGGAATTCCAACCCAGGTGGATATTTTGTCCTCTTAACCTTTTCCGTCCTTGAAATGTATTAACACCTCAATTCTTCTCGATTAACGATGGATCTTGGCTGTTTTTTCATCTAATTCACGAATTATAAAAAATGACTTGATGTGGTACCAGGGCGTATTGCTCTGTTTCAGTAGATTATGCGTGTAATGATTGGCGCGGCGTAGTAAACATTTGAGTGTCATGTACTGACATTTGATAGTGCTCGTGTGCATTTTGGTTTGTTTACGAGGGTGGTCTGAAAAGTTTCCGACCTAACAAAGATACAAGTCATTTTTTCTGAAATTTTTTTTTTATTTTTCAACATAGTCTCCTAGTAACTCTACACACTTCTCCCAGCGATGCTCCCATCTCTGTAACCCGTCCAAATAGTACTCGGCGTTTTTCTCTGCAAAATAATTGTTCACGAAGGTGATTGCCTCTTCATTTGACGAAAATCTCTGTCCTCCGAGCGCAATTTTTAGATGAGGGAACAAAAAGAAGTCGCTTGGGGCTAGATCTGGTGAGTAAGGCGGATGGTCAAGCAGTTCAAACCGTAATTCGTGGATTTTCGCCATGGCAACTGCTGAGGTGTGAGACGGTGCGTTGTCTTGGTGAAACAGGATTTTCTTTTTCTGCTAATGTGGCCGTTTTTCCGCAAGTTTTGCCTTCAGCTTGTCAAGTAATGATGCGTAGTATGCTCCTGTAATGGTTTTTCCTTTTTGAAGATAATCGATTAAAATAACTCCATGACTATCCCAAAAAACAGTCGCCATCACTTTCCCAGCCGAAAAAACAGCTTTTGCTTTTTTTGGAGCCGGTTCCCTCTGTGCAGTCCACTGTTTGGACTGTATTTTTGATTCGGGCGTATAATGGTGTATCCAAGTTTCATCTACAGTAATTAATCGGCGCCAAAACTCGGATTTATTGCGCCTAAACTGCACCAACAGAGCATTGGAAATGTTCATTCGAACACGTTTTTGGTCTATCGTGAGCAAACGCGGCACCCAACGCGCGGACAGCTTTCTCATGCCTAAATCTTGATTTAAAATGTGGCAAACACGTTCTTTTGAGATGTTCATAACCTCTGCTATCTCTCTCACTTTAATTCGGCGGTCGTCTAGCACCATTTGGTGAACTTTGGCGATGTTTTCGTCGGTAGTTGCAGTTTTTGGACGTCCCGAACGTTCATCGTCTCCCAAGCTCCTACGGCCACGTTTTAATTCAGCTGCCCAAAATTTCACTGTGGTAAATGATGGTGCAGAGTCCCCGTACACAGAATCCAACTCATCTTTGATTTGCGTAGGCGTATTGCCTTTCAAAAACAAATATTTAATGACAGCTCGATACTCGATTTTGTCCATTTTCACAAAAACAATCACATCAACTCACTCAAACGACTGTTACATAGCAACTGCGCGACCAAAATGGCTGAAACTTTGTTGAGTAACTGTCAACAGATGAACAACGAAATTCAATAGCTTTTATTTACGAGTGCTGCCATCTTCACGTTGAGGTCGGAAACTTTTCAGACCACCCTCGTACTATCGTAAGATAGCGTCCGAAATCCAGCTTACAACTACCGTGATGTTGCCGAGTTGCGGCGTAGATTTCAGGGGGCTATCTATGTGTATACTTACGCCATATGCCTATTTTTGGCCTCAAAGCCATATATGTGTGACCTTAAACTTTTTGGTGCTATTAGCCGGCCTTCTGTGTTTATCGCTATATTTAGCTTTACTTTTCTACAGATTTGCTGCTTCTGGGATGGTGCTTTCCTTTCATTTGTCGCAATATGCCTTCGTTACAGAGTATATAGCTTCCTTTATCGTGTTAATGCCTGCCTTTTTTTATAGGTCTTTGCTATGACAAATGACAATGTTTTGAAATATAGATTGCAACTTGTAAGCTCGGCCTCCTTTATACATTAGAGATGTGGACTCTGAATGCGGCAGAATAGTATAGGTTCTAATTTTTACTTTGCACGTAACAAAACCATAAGAGCAGTAAGATAAAGACCATAAGCGAGGCTGGCAGCTACGCCTAATTGTATTAATCCATCCCTTTTATGACTATCTCCACGTCACATGATTAAAGGCTAGCGTCTCAACACCCTCTGTTTCGAGTCTCGACGGCGAGATGTTGGGTATGTCGTAGATGTAGACGTCAAAGTCTAGAATGAACTTGGCGTGCAAGATGCTAATAATGCCTGTTGATCCATTAGATACCAAGGTAATCTCCGTGAACGTATTTTTTATGTTCACGATCCGCCGATCGCACGGACGAGTACCCTCTCCGGGCTAGTACATTACTCTGATGCCTATGCAAAGGTTCTTTACGATGAAATTGGACACGCGAGGATCGTTGCATGATAAACGCAAATCTATATTCATTTGCGTGCCACCCATGCAAACCGCCTCAATAGTGTGCGAAGGTGGGTGAAATTTTAAACATTAATATATATATTGTAGCCGGAGGACGTGACTTTGAGTATGTTGAGCAATTCATGCTTTTGTGCGAGCAGCATTGTTTGTGCGAACTGGCTAATTAGGTCACGAGCGAAGGATTATTTATTTATTTTCACTGCCCCGAATACAGCACATTAGGCCATTTTACGTCGGGTGAACAGCAGTAACAACGGACGAGACACAGACACCCATGTCCTGGGCAGGTAATATTCTGCCCAGGCGGGACTCGAACCCGCGACCCTCGGGTTAGCAGGCGAGGACTTTACCCCGCCGCCACCGGGGCCGACTTTCGGTATTTCGGTATTCGGATTACGGTAGCAATGTAGTTATTTTGTAAATGGAGGTAGATAGATAAGAGGAATTACTAGCAGGATAACCAATTAAGATTGTAATGTGCGGTGACGCTTTGAAGTGTTGAAGAAGTTTTGGACAGTTGTTGAGAGATTAGATATTGGAATGGATAGTTTATTCCGTGAAAGAAACGTTGAAGTCGTCTCGTGGTCCGTGGTTCAAAGTAGGTGGGTCTAACTATAGCCGGGTTATAGTCACCGTCATATAATGGAATTCCGGTGGTATTTAAGATTTGGCGCCGAAGCCCACAGTGTTGTGTTTCTCTATTTGCTGTGGCGCTCTTCCATCCGGTGTGTTTTTGCACGCTCCAGGTATCTAGTTCACTCAGGTGGAAGAGGACGTCATTACGCGATTACAGTGCCGCAAAGTTAGATGACACGCATCTTCGTGACTCTTGTAACTGTCAGCGACCATAAGGCTTTTATTGTGGGGTTTCAAGTTTGTAATCTGTGTAGCATGACCAAATTGTCGTAATTGAAAATTTGAAAAAAAGGGGGCTGATTGCTTTTCTTCACGAACCCCGTTCAAATTCCGGAACCTCTTCTCTAGATGCCGAATGTTTTTCGTTGGCTCGGAACCTGCCGTTTTTTCTTCTTATCGAGAATCCATTTCATGATATGGCCTACAGAAAAACTAATTCTCTGTTTTGAACAGATTTTTTTGCGTGAAGAGATGCAAACGCCGCATTCCAGACTTAATGTTTACCTAATATTTTTGCTATTTTACCATAACAATTACCTCTTTTTGAACTAATGCTCGAAATATGAGACGAATACACTAATTATTTGATAGGAAAATTGTCTGAACTGACGTTTAACAAGGTCTCAGGCGTCACTTGGTGAAATTTACTTGCTTCAAACATGGTTAAGAAGTAAAATACTTAGTTAATTCCAAAGGGATTAGTGTGAAAAAAATGACGTCAATCTGCTTCATGTGGAGAACTATTTCGCAACAATATTTCTTATTGGCTTCCGGTCATTGTTTTCATTCTGATGTCATTTATTACAGTTTCATTTATACAGTTTCATTAATCCGTCAGAATATTTGTAATACCTCTGAAAGAAGCGTTACATAATTCCTCTCAAAGTTGGTCGTCTTAGAAAGAGTGTAGGCGTTAACTGTAGGTTTAGAAGTGGGTGTGTAGAAGAATGGGAGTGGTGCGTTGCAAGGCGAGGGACACAGATGAGAAGGCTATGGAGATTGTTGGATGGAAAAGGCATTGGCGTATGGTATAAGGGAAAATTTAGGGTTTCTGGGAGGGTGATGATGAAACTGAAAAGGGATTTTGGACGAAACAAGGAAAGGCTAAATGTCTTGAGAGCTTAACGACCCGTCATCCTTCCGCAAAGCATTAGGGGGAACGAAATAGAATAATGACAGCGGAAGACCAATGATAGGGATGCACGAGGCAAATTCTGAAGGTCCTCAAAATGAAGAATTTTGTGGGAATGATATGGTTTGCTGATTTGGAGGGTACAGTGGGAGGTGCGGGCAACCAATCTTCCGATGGATGAATGATGATGCTGAGTTTTATTTTTATATTTGACATCACCCTTAAAACAGCATGATTAGACTCTTAACCCTCTATTACGCTGGGTGACATAGCGGTAACATATTGAAGAGTTTATTTTTTAATCTCTGATTAGGTTTTTTACGACGATATGCCTTTGTTATATTAATTCTATAGCTTTATAGCATCAATTCTAGTAGTCGCAACTTTTAGTTTCTGATTCTCCCATGAGTGCGGTAACATGTGAAATGTTACCGCTATGTTAGACGAAAAACATCAGTGTATAGAGGGTTAAATCGGGTGTATTAATGGACGAACACAAACATCAATGTCCCAATTGTTGAAATACCTACTCAGGTGGGAAGCGAACCCACAACCTTCGGATTGGCAGTCGAGGACTTCACCCCGTCGACACTGGGTCGACAATTACTATCACTCTGAGACGACGCGGTACTCCATTTGTTCGGTTTGGACTATCCGTACGTCTTAGACGTGGAAACCGAATTATAGCCCGGAAGAGATCGACAAAATTATATGACCCCCTCTATTGTTTCGTTTGTCTAACTTTGACTTATCCTTCCGAAGTGTCGTTTAGGGAGTTGGGTCAGTTAGGTCAGGGAGCGCACCTTGTAGTTGCCACGCCGACGTGAGCTGTGCTCACCGAGGACGGCACGCGGGCTTCCCTTTGAACGGTCGGCGTGAGCGAGGCACCGGGAGGGGATTGCCACATGCCCTCTTTGTCTTCCCTCTCTCCCTCTTCTTAAATTCAGATTAGCTCCATTTACGGTCCCCGCGTGTCGCAACGCATTCCTTCCTCTGGAGTTCAGCTCGGGGAGAGAGAGGCCTCCTCCTCTTCCTCCCGCCCCCTCCCAAAGGAGTCGGTCATTAAGTTGTTTATTCTCGCAGCCGGCCCCTATAAACGACGAGGCGTTGCGCCTCCGTGCGGAAGATGCGCCATTTTGTGTCAACAAATTTGCGCCATTTTATAGATGCGTTGTTTTTTGTCGTTTGGGCGCGTTTCCTTCTCTCCCCCGGCGCTAATGCACTGACTGCCATGGGATGAGCGGTGAGGAGTGTTTCCGTGAGCCCTCGTCCTCTGGAGCGTGTAGTTTTTACTTGTTAATGTCAGTTTTTTTTCTGTCGTTTCGCCAGTCTCTCATTTCCGAAGGAATTTTATTATTTTTTTATTTCTCGCTTCCCCCTCTTCGTTGGTAGTCGTCCGCGTTAGTGTGCGTTTCATCCGCGGATTCGCCGCGGGCGTTTCCGGCGTGAAAATGTCTTCTCCCCGTCCTCGAGTCCTCATTCATTTCTTTTTGTTTCCTGTCGTTTTATTTGTTCTTCCGTCGTATTTTAATGTCGCATGTTTCTACGAAGACCTTTAGAGTTGTTGGACCCTTGCGTCTGGGAGTTTTCCTTGTTTTTTTCCTTCCCGTGCTATTGTTACGTACCGTGGGTGAGAATGGTTTTAGGGGTTGGAACGCAAGGCAAAGGATGACGTCAGGATAGTCAGGAGCAGGGTAGTTTATTCGAAATATTATTTCAAGTGGAAATCGATGAATTTGGTCTCATTTTCAACGAATCACATCTCATTCTTCCAGAGATACCTAAATAGCAGTGCCTTACTGAAGTACTTTCCGAAATTTTGTACGGCAATACCAGCCCTTTCACATGGGAGATGGTACGTGTATGTAGTCCAGAGAGATCTTATTTAAAAAAATAGGAATTTTAACGCCAAGATCTTTTCAATTATTAGCAGTACGTGATTTGTATTTTCTTTCTCAACTATTTTTGAAAATAAATAATAAATAAAATAATATTTTTGAAAATAATTAAAAATTTATTTTCACCGCAGTAATTTTTTCAGGATCACAGAAAATCCACCGTTGTGGAGGAGTTTTAAACGTACCGCGTGAAAAAAATTAGTCAAGTTTAAGATGGATATTTTTATTTAATTTATTAGAATATCAGTAATGTAGAAGTGTTTAATGGCACCATGAATGATGCAATATTTAACTCATGCTTCCCATAGTTACTGAAAGTAAAACGTAGACTTCGAATGTGGTCTCCATTGTGACTAGGGAACAAACTCGTTCAAACTACCTCAATTGAAAGGCGGGGATTCGTAAAGATGGGGGCTTAGCGCTAGGTTTAAAAAATGTTCGTAATGTGGAGTGAAATGTTACTTGTTTCGGAAACTTGGTCGCTGCGGAAGGAGGAGGAGCATAGATAGAGCTTTTGAAATGCGAATGAGAAAACTTGTTGAGTGGAAAAAAACAATTGACCGACTTTCACATACGTAAGGAGAAGAAAGAAGGCTGGTGGGAGAAATTCGAAGGAGGAAACTAAAATCGGGCTGGAAAATTAAATGAAAGGTGGTGATGTGGTGAAGTGGGCGAAGTTAGAAACAAGGGTTTAATTTTGGGAAATAGTTTTACCTAGGAAACTTGACAGTAAATCCATCGGGGAAGGGGAAATATTTTAAGATACGACAGTCCATAGGCCTTCCGGTTGTTTGTTACTACACATATCTACATTTACATATTACCCTTCTAGCCGCCGCATGGGCGTGTGGCCGGGGTGTTAGGACACCAGCCGTGTGAAGATGTAAGCTTTTGGGAGGTGAAACGATGAAGAGTATTAAAAGATTGTATTTAGTGGAGTTCAGTTTTTATTGTGGTCGCTTATTGTGCGCGGTAAGATCTAGTTTTTGTACCGATCTGTTCGGCAATGTACCTCTTTATTTTATCGCTTCAGTCAGACCTAGAGAAGGAGTGAGGCATCATGATGATATTCCTTGTGTCGCTCTGACACACACCAGTTCTGAATTTCTCAAGCAAGCTAAGCCTAACGTGTAGCCTCCGAGTCTCTATGTTGAGTTGAGATATGATTTTCATTCGCCGTATTTTAAAGGGATTGTGTTGTTCTTTTCGTCTATTCCTATTCTCCTATGCGATAAAGTGGCCATTGTTGCATAAGTGTTAGCCGTCAGACTGAGATAATAGGTAGGCATGTGCTGGGGCCAACCATTTATTTGGTAAAGCACCTATGATGATGTTTCTACCTAGAGCGTTAGCATTGTTCATTGCGCCTGGCTGTTCTTGTGCTCCATTTTTTCTCCTTTCCTTTTTTTGAACTCTTTTCTTCGCAACGTACGGCTGACTGCCTCTCACCGATTTCAAGAGGGGGAAGAAGAAATGTATTCTTTTCCCCCTTCTCTATATACCTCAGCCACTCTCCCTCCCCCCCTAACCCCTCGCTTTGTGTGTAATCCCAGCGCAGCACTAGCAGCTCTTCATGGGCGATGCACTCTTATTCCCCGAACCCTCGACGTTCGTATGCTCCGACGTGCGCGCCACGGGCCTCTCCCCTTTCATTGCCGTTCCTCCTATCTGCCAAACCCCCCACTACTCATTCGCTGCCGGCTGAACATGCCTCCGCTGCCCTTCCCCCCCGCTCGATGGCGGCATAAAAGATTCTTTCGTCATTTTTTTCTCAATTAAGGGCCCCAGGGGCCCTTGCTGCACGATATTTTTCTCCCGTCAGTTCCCTTTCCCGCTCTCTCATTCGCATTCCGTCGTATTCCAAGTTCGCCGGCGAGCGGTGGGATCCATGTTGTTGCCATCGTCGAGGGTGGGTGGTGTTGTGTGTGTGTGTGTGTGTGCGCGCGGGTAGAAATTCATTTGTTCGCCGTAACTCCGTAACCGTCCGTTTTGGTGTGGGGGCGGTCGGGATGATGGTGCACCGACGGAATGCCAATAAGAAGTCGGTGGGGGGGGGACTTACACCCCCCCCGTCCCGCCCCTGTGCCCTGCGTGAAGCCGTGCTTTGTTTTGCTGAATCGAAGCTACTTTCAGGGATATGTGCCTTGATTCGTGGTCCGAATGGATTCGGAATTCTTGGTTTTTTATCCCCACTCTGCTGCACTTCAACAGTTGCGATACTGAGTGGGAAATGCCTCGTCCTCTAGTTTAGTTGGGCCAAGAATACTTATAATCCGGATGACTTTGGACTTACCACTCACGTAGGTTCATCGTGGAAACATGAATGCACCTCCGAATGATTTTGTTTTCCTACTTAAATTATTTTCCCCCTTGAATGAATTTTAATGAGCTATTCAAAATTTGCGTATGGTTTGAAAGATGCAGGGTTGCCTCGGCGCATGATAGGACTTTTCTTTGAGATAGGTTTCTTTGATAAGGAGAATAAGTCAAAATTAATTGTTTATGGCTTTATTTGCACTTTTTCAGTAACGTCATATTACTAATGAACCCATGGCAGATTAACCCCCTTAGTCAACTTCTATCTTGCTAATTTGTGCTACTTCATGAGCTCGATCGTCTCTCCCATAAATCTCTAAGTCTACGCTAATGAAATGGTTCAAATATCATTAATGTCCAACTATTTAGTTTTCTTTGCTGTTGCGTTTTATTCTGGTCGCACCCGGTTATGATACGCATGCGTTGAAAATAGTAATGAAATGAATCTATGGGTGGAAATTCAGTGTTTGTACCGTTTCGTTTTCGTGTTAATTAGTTTTCTTTCTATCCTCTGTGCTAGCGAAAAACTTAGTCGGTGAACTTCAATGTTTGGGAGGGGGAGAAGTCGCGGTTCAGACTAGTTTCGTAAGCTGCAAAATTTTGGATACCCTGGTGGTTCGGCGGCGTCTCAAAGTTTGGCCTCGAGATTGTTGGGTGTCTCTCCTATTTTCTCTCAGTGTGTGCTCGTCTGGGGTAACTTCCCCCCCTGCTCTCCACGGGTCGCGGCTTTTTAGTGCATCGCGCAACCACGCCGGGTCTCTCGGCATGCCGGAGTCGACGCAAGTTTAAACAGTCTTCCTCCTCTCGTGGGTATCTTTTATTCAGTAGCGAAACAGCGGTTTGGGACCTCGAGGTACGGTACCTGTCGAGTAGCGTGCGGGAAATATACCATAGGAGGGTGGGGGAGGGGGGGAGTTGCGCCGTAGGAAGAAAGGAGAGGCAACAAGAGCGGCCGTTATTGGTTTTTTTATTTACTTTTATTCTTTCTTTCTTTTGCTCGTCGGGGAAGGGGATCGCCGATCGAACGGCTTCGGGTGCCTTATGGCTTCGCTAGACGCGCTCCCAGGGTCGGCCTCTTGTCACCACTTGAGAGCGGCCGTAGTATTTTAGCAGGGAAATGAAAGCGCTCCTCCATCGGAGCGGTTATTGAACATTTGCCATCGGTCGATTCCTCCGCCGTGATTCCCAGAGTTCTCAGATATCCTCGCGAAGGGATTGTTTTCCACATGTTATTTCGAAATTTTTTTGGCATTTCAGCGAGTAAAGTGCTGGTACTGTTTTCCACAAAACAGCCTCCTGAATACAATAATGGATGAGCACTTGAATTGGAAGAACTAACGGCGAAGACCAAGGATGAAATGCGCTACACAAATCGTGAAGCATTGTGCAAAATCTGATGACGATGATGAAATGTTAGCTCTGTGGACAGTCATGCATAATATTTCGCGGAAAAGGATGGAAACTGGAATACATTTCCCGTCATAAAACTGGCTTCTTTGGGATCAAATCCCTTTATACTCTTCGTTCCTTATGCCAATCTTCTTAGCATAAAAAATTGTTATTATTCCTATCCCGATCCATGAATTACCATCCGTTCTCCCATTTATAAGCCGCCACTTATATCCTGTTTCCCTTAGTGTTCTGCATCAACTTCAGCCGCTTCCTTCAAATATCTTCCTCCGACCTCGTTTCCTCCCATTGAAAATTGGACATCTTTTCATTTGTTTTCCCTCTCTACATAACTTCCTGTTTCATTCCTTCTCCTCCTCACCAACTTTTGAAATGTCACCCGTCGACGCTTGTCTTTCTTCCCCAGTGGCCAAGTTTTTAATCGTAAAAAATCCTCCATAGTTGGGCTTCTTTTTTGTGTTTGCTCAGTCTCCTCCTCACGAGTACCCTTCTCCACGCAAATGCTTTTATAAACAATGAATCGTAGTCACAAATTATTAAATACAAAAATGGCTTCTTTCTAAGTTCTCTCGATTAAGCCCCGGTATCTTGTATCAAATATTACGTTAGTTATTTTGTGTAATTTTGTGTAATTTGTGTTATTTTGTGTCGGCCCCGGTGGCGGCGGGGTAAAGTCCTCCCCTGCCAACCTGAGGGTCGCGGGTTCGAGTCCCGCCTGGGTAAAATATTTTCTGCCCAGGACATGGGTGTTTGTGTCTCGTACGTTGTTACTGTTATTCACCCGACGTAAACTGGCCCATTGTGCTGTATTCGGGGTAGTAAAGATAAATAAAATAAATAAAATGTGTTGTGTCAAACAAAATGCATCAATCGTGAACGATTATGCAAATGCCGAACTGTATATCCTAACGCTGTGATGGACTCGCGTGGTAGGTTTAGGTGTCGATCTCGTTCTCGACAACTTTAGAAGCACGCATGAAATCTTACGACGAAGGAATCGGTGTTGCGTAAGATACAGCCGAAGTTTATCATGACGCGACTCTTTTGAGAGTCAATATGCTTGAAGGAGTACGTGAGTATCTTTATCTGAATTGATGCGATTTGCGCCACCCGTAGCATTTATTGCATTATCTGTGATTTATTCATCAGATTATTTTGGGAATCCATGTTATCGCGGAGAACTTGGTTCGAATTTTGGCGTATGGTGTGAAATTGGAGTGTTTTTGACGAGATTATGTGAGTAAAGTTTTTTAACATTTGTTTTTTCTTCGGGATATTTTTTTTCCTTTACCATTCTATCTTATACTGCATTATCGTTTCGATTTTTTTACGATTATATACTATAATATGGGTATTTTGATGTGAGGATTCAAATTTGATTTATTTTACGGGATGTGGTTAATGGAATTGCATCGTTTATGATTCTTCGTTTTTCGATGCCACATTAAGTCTGCATTGTTACTTTTTCTATGCATTTGCGGTGCAACTTGAATTTTTCAATCAGATGCCTTCCTGAATTCTTTTTTCCACGAAGCCATTTTTTGGTATAATGTTAGAGGGCATAAAAATGAAATGGTATTGGCAAGATAAAATCAGGATAGCCGCATCATTCATATTAATTTTTCGTTTCCTTACCAGTTTATTTACTCCATAAGGTACCTATTCAACCTATGTGTGTGAGCTTCAATTTTATGCTTATTTTTGGTGATTTTTGATTTTTGAACCATTATCTGATGAAGTTTTTCTCTTTTCTTTGCAGAGCGAGTGGTGGCACCAACACCTCAATCATCGTAAGTACTCTCTGAAGATTACTTCTCTTAAAACTACATACAATGCCAAAGTGGCTCGGGTGACATGGCACGCAGTTACGTGCATTTAGAATGGCGTGATTAAACGTTTCGAGTTCATTTGAGGACCTTGTCTTCCCCTGTGATGTCGTCGCCGTATTCATAGCAAAATCATGTCCAACTATTTCAGTACATTACTCAAAGCTTCTTGTATGTGATTTGGTAATCGGGTGCTGTGGTGAACAAAGGTCTAACGTCCCATTTCGTTCGCCCGGAAGTTGCGCTGATTTTGTAGTCGAATCCCAGTCCCTTCAAATGGGCGCCATTTGGAGATCACTTTCTTGTGCAATACTCCGTCCCTTGGGTGGATTATTTAAAAGTAGACTCTTTGAATTCTTCTGGTACGAAGAGTCAAAAGTCTACTCCAAGTTCCCCTTCACCCTTTCTTAATTATACCAATAATCCTTTCCTCACTTACCCACACTACTTACCATTTAAGTTAGTTAGAGCGAGATAGTTTCTTAGTCATAATAGAGACCATATTCGAATTATCCGTTTTAACTTTACCGGCTGTAGGACGCATGGATTTAATATAACATGGTTAATTGTGTAATAATATAGTTTTAGATGACAGAATTTATAAGTAATTTAATGAAAACATCTAAATAATTCTTTAACTTGAATCATTTTTTCGCGCGGTAAGTTTGAAACTCCTTCAAAACGGAAGGTTTTTTTGTGGTCTTAAAGAATTTACTGCAGTGGCAATGTGATTAATTTTCAAAAATCGTTGGGAAAAAATGCTAACGACACACTGTTGATTTTTTTACGAGATATAGGTGTTAAAATTCCTCATTGTTTTTAAATTCGCTCTCTCTGGAGTGCATACTTCTGCCATTTCTCTTGTAAAAGGCTGTTATTTTTTGGTATTATCTCGGAAAGTAGTTTGGTAAGGAGTTGAGTTTTTGGTGCCTTTGGAAGGGTGAGATATTTTTCGTTGAAATTAGACGAAATTCATTGATTTCTAGGTGAAATAATATTTCGCTCCAACTACCTTAATGCTCCAATTACCGCAGTTGTTGAGCCTGTCCCCTAAAAACCGACCTATCTGTTGTAGGTATTTTCTGACCGATATATTTATTTCGCTGACGAGAAATTTTTGTGTTAATTATTTTCGCCGACCCTTCCCCCAGAGTTTTTGTGGAGAGCATAGAAATTCTATCTTTAAATTAACCTTATTGCCGCTAATGGGATTCCCGAACATCGATGTCGGAGGAGGTTGCCCTAAATTCCCGAGGGCCTGAGGAGAAGTCGCGGAAACTAGATTTATTTTTTTCTACCTGTCGAGGCGCGTCTTGGAAATTATTTTTTATTTGTAGTAAAGGCACTCATTCTGCTGTATTTTTTCAAAATGTTGTTTTATTGTGAAAAGAAATTCTTTAAAAAGTTCATATAGCGAGTTTATTCGCCTTAAAAATTAAGAAAATATGGTGCAGTGCTTACCCTGATGTGAAAAATCCAGGAGAAAGATAGAGTTCGGACGTTATGTAGTGTCAAACTTGTCAACCCGTTGTTACGTGCGTGACCGGTCGTTTTTTGCTCTTTTGTTCGAGCTAAATGTGGCCGTTACGACGCGAAATCCGGGTAACGTGGGCGAAAACTAAATTTTAGAATTTAAAGAATATGATGATGGCGCCCTTACCAGCGTATTTTCGTGTGATAACATCATCTGCTCAAATTGTCATGTTCTCCACATTGCTCAGGTTTTTATTTAATTTAAAAAAATCTTGTTGCCATTTCATAAGCTTTACATGAAAATGCCTGCTCGTTTATCGGGTGAGGAACAGATTAGAGCGTTAAGGGCGCGGAGATAGCGGTATCAACTTCATTAACTTGAGTCCCTTCGGAATGCGTGAGGTTTCCCAAATCTCCTCCATAGGGCGTTGTTAAGCACCCTTTTCCGGTTGGGGGATGTGAGTTGTTAATTTTCCGGGCCATATCATTTGTGTACTCGCTTAAGCGGTGACGTACGCACCTCCAGGGAAGTTGAGATACATTGGAGTTAATCCATTTTACCCTCTGTCTTTATTTACCCTTTGGCTTGTCATGCTCCTCAACGATCTCTGGAGGTCTTTAACAGAAAATGGGTTATTTTGGACTCGCTATGTAACATAATTAGGTATCACCCCATTTTATATCAGTAGCACCTTCTCTTTAACTATTAATATACGTCAGGAGTTCTCAACCATTAGAGAATTATCCTCTCCAAAGCGGTAATCGTCACTTCGTTGCGAAGTCTCATGTTCTGTAGATTACCTATGTATCAAATCATTGTTTCTTTGAATTTATTTATTGGCTTTCGATACAATATGTTAAGATATAAAATGTATTCATAAATATGGGCATTGTTTTCATTTTTATAATTAAATTCCTATTTAATAATTTTGTTGGGATGATGAAATAAAATTCTAAGCAATGGGAAAAAGAGAGATTTGACTAATAAAGGTTGAGAACCAGTGGTCTTAGCATTTATCTTAAATTCCTAATTTATTTCTTACATCGTGCCCGCTCTGCAGACTGGTTTAGGACTTCGTTTTACTGCCTCCCATGAACTTATCTCACCAGTGGAAAAGTATTAGGCGTGATGTGGTGGACATTCAACAGAGTAAACTGAGAAATTTCAATTTTCCAATGGTAAAATGCATTTATAGTAGTCTAGGTTTCGTTGTTAATTTTTCTTTTATTTTAAATAAATTTCGTGTTGTTCGAAATTAAACACAATGTTGACATAAATAAATCTTCCAGGGGTAATATAGATTAACTGTGATTTATTATTTCCAGGACTCAACTAGATTTGCAATAATTCTGATGGGTCCCAAAAAACCTTATTCAATTTTTGATGTCGTTCATCGAAATCTGTCTCCATTAATCTAATTTTCGAGTGGAAAATTGTCATTTCCGTTTTCACGAACTTAATCATAGATGCCTCGGTCTTGCGTTTTAAATATGATGTTCGAATTCGTTAGCATATGCGGTCACGTGCAATAATGTATAGGTTAACCAGAATTTCCAAAGAAGGAAGTTGTTAATAAATTAAGCTGTTCTCCCACCTCCGGCTTCAGCTAATCATGGGTGCCGAGTTCTTTTAGTGCTGCCACTTTCCTGGTTTCACCCCTTTGCCTTTGGTGTTTATCTCAATCTCGATGAAATCTGGACGCGCGTTTTTACAACGTGATCGTCGTTTGCCACGCGTTAGGGGTGAGACGCCGGTCGGATCGCGCGCGCAATACGTTGGCGGGAAAAAATGTCCCGTCATCTCTTCCTGTCACTCATTGTCGGGTCGTGCCTTGCGAACGGTCGAGTCGGTTGAGCCACACGCGTGACAGGTCGGCGGTAGAGATTACCCTTGACGTAGTGACATGAAATAGTTTGAATCGAAAGGACATGCATCTATTTCATTGACTGTGGTGATAAAAACATCGTAATAAATGCCAGAAACGTTTTGAAATTGGACTAAGTCGAATGTTTATATATATATATATATATATATATATATATATATATATATATATATATATATATATATATATATATATATAAATGAAGATTGGAAGCTCTCATATGATGGACGCACTATTGCAGCACCTGAGGTAGTTTTTTTCCTCTGTTTTATTCGTGGTCCTAAATATCGTTTTAATAAATACATATTCTTCGGGAAAGAATGAATTCTAGTTCTTTACATTCATTAGGAAAGCCAGATTACTTTAGTGTTAAATGGTTTAGCCGTAATATGTGATAAGATGAAGGAAATTTTGAATTGTATCGTGCATTTGAAGAAAAGCGTCGTTGAATAAAAATAATGACATTACTATTATATTTTTCGTTACTTTTGTTGAAAAAAATCGAGCATAATGCTCAGACCATCACTGATTTTTGTATTAGCCTTCATGGATGTACCTCTGTTGCTTAGATTTACCAGATGATAATGGAGAAGATATTGCGCTTTCTTATTCAAAGTTTTGCTGATATTAGGTGATTAAAATGTCTACCGACGTTGACACACCGTCAGTGCTTTGTAAATAACTTGCCTTGAGTGGTCTTTTATTTGGAATTTTCGCCCGACGTTTGAGGAGGTCGTTTTGTAGGAAAATATTGATATAACAGTGGCATCAGTCAATATCAGGGGTGGAGAGTCATCGGGAATCGTAGGCTAACGTTATTTTATGTGCCATACATGTTCGTATCTTTGTCTCTGGTTTTGTTTCCGACGCGATCGGCTCGGCGCCATCCCGGTATGTGTACATAGCGTTTCGGGGTCGGCTTCTCGCCACCACGGGCAGCCCGAAGAGAGGTTGATTCTCTCTCCTCTTTCAATGGCTGTCCTTAGGGAAACACGAAAATCGTCAATCGATATCCGCTGGAAGATTTGGAACGCGAGGGAGAGAACCCCTTTCTAAGTGTGGATGTGTGTTCGTGTCGTACGGAAGGGCGCAGGCGCCCCACGCCGTAGCGGGCGCTTGCGTGCCACGGCAAGAGGGGACTGTCGGTGACGCATCGTTTATTCGGGCGGGAAGAGGTGGCGATTCCGTCACCAATGCCCACCGGCCGGCCTGACGGCCTCCTTGCGACCCCGTGTCCTCTAGCGGGCGAACTTGAATGCTACCGAGTTTGCTAGTAGTCCAGTCTGTTGAGCTCATTTAAAGACTCGAAAATATCGGCAAGATGTGTATTTTTTAGCGAATCAATGACGATAAGAATATTTTTGGCACCGTGTGAATGGAGAACGAATAAACCCTTTTCACTTCTTGTCGAAGTTCCGACTCGCGCGGACCGATGCTTACTTGGCTCAAATTTTCTTTGCAGAGAGGTGTAAATATGTATTATTTGCAAACGACATTGGTGATTTGATAAAATACATTTTATTTTTGTTCCTTGCCTTATTTAGTTACATTTTGGTGAGTAATGTGCGTGTGAACTCTTTTGTGGGTAGTTATGTCATAATTAAGCATGAAAAATAGCTTTTTTCAACTTCTATGTTACGATGTCTGAAAACAAAGATTGTACTCGTTTGTTGAGAAGTGTCAATATTTTGCTCGGGTCTGTTAATAAAAAACAAAGCTGACCTGGTTACTTCATGGTTGTCGATGGCTAACCCCCTCACAAGGGGAGTGTCAGGTAGCCGGGTCTCAGATTTTATTCAAACTTAGTAGTTGTACAGACTGCTGTATGAGGTTCATTGATCACCCCACATATAGGGTTATATAACCAATAGTTTAAACAAAAAAGGCCTTTAAACATTTCCAAATTCCCTTTAGACGGGCCACCCACATAACTGACAAGCTGGACGGGTGGCTGACGTGCTCGTCTCCGGTCTAGAGACACGGGTTCACGACGTATTTTCATTATTCCTTCATGCACATGATTTCCATTTTCTATAATTATTTTATGATATTGTCTTCATATTTTGATTTCTCTCTTGAAAAGATAAGGAAGTGACATAATTAGAAGGCTGCCTTCGACCGAAAAAATAGAATAAGCCTGACGTTGTGTATGCAAATGAAAAATATGCCTCGCGAAAATATAATATTTCGAGTAAAAATAAAAAAATCTTGAGCGCATTGTAGGATGCCGTAAAAGAAAAACTAAAAAAAAACAGCGGAAGAAACGTACCCCGTATTGGGATCGAATCCGTGTCTCTAGACCGGAGACGAGCACGTCAGCCACCTGTCCAGCTTGTCAGTTATGTGGGTGGCCCGTCAAAAGGGAATTTGGAAATGTTTAAAGGCCTTTTTTGTTTAAACTATTGGTTATATAACCCTATATGTGGGGTGATTCATGAACCACATACAGCGGTCTGTACAACTACTAAGTTTGAATAAAATCTGAGACCCGACTACCTGATACTCCCCTTGTCAGTGCGGCGGGTCGATATATCGGCTCATAGGCAAAAAAATGTTTAACTTTAGCTCACAAATATAATTACAATTATTTTTTTATGATGAATAAGTCTTTTTTATTATTACCTAATTCAATGTATACACAATAAGAAAAACCGCGTATGGATATTTTAAACAATAACCTTATAATATTTATTTTCCTAGAGTGATACATTTCATTAAGTTACCCTCCGCATTTCTCGCCAGAACCGCTGGCAAGAGTCAGCACTAAGAGGGCTAGGGTTCCCAGATTTCTGAGAAATCTCCGATTGAATATTAATTCGTCTGTACTATATAGCCGAAGAGAGGAATAGTGTGAGGAAAAAGACGCTTGAAGATTGGAAGTATGGCAGCAATGACCCGTAAAAACCTACCATAACGGGTAAACGGCCTCGGGTTTCAATACATTAGTATCATCATCAGGTATTGTATCATCATTAGGGTTACCACCCGATGATGATATTAATGTATTGAGACCCGGGTCGTGTCTTTGTGTTTTATCTCTGTGGTGTAGTAAAAGTTACAATGAAATATGGCAATGGAAATGTACCACAAAGTTACCATAGATATTGTCTTACTTGTTCGTGATGCTAGTGCAGCTTACCAAATGAAGGGTAAAACGCCGACGACAGATAAGTAATGTAAATATATTTAATCCTAAAGGCATCGGCGTGGCAGTTTTATTCCTTGGAAAACATGCTGTAAAATATGGACGACAGAATCGGGATGGTATTCATAATCCGGGTGTAACCAGAGTGAGTTCAATCGTGTACCTTTGATGTGAACAATGCGTTGCAGTTTTAGGTTCATGATCATATCACTACTTATTTTTTATTTATCATTCCATGTGAAGAAGTTCAATTTTTATTGTATATCTCACTTTTATTACCCATCTGAAGTGGCCTCCTATTCCCGTGTTGAGTATCATCTGCTAGTGCTTTTATTTCCCCTCGAGTGCAAATTGAAGTGTAGCGTATTTTTCTATTCGAATGGAATGGTTTACACGGATCCACTTTGCCATTCAGATAAATAAATGAGGTTTTGGGAACTAAAATTCCATTTTTATTTGAGATTCACTAAAAATAATTTTTTGCATCGTCTGGCGTCAACTCTCCTGTTTCCGCCTTATTTTTCATCGAAATCGTAACCTGTTGCTCATTCATTTGATTTCCACATGCTCTTCTCTCTACAATTTATTGTGTGAATTTATTTAATGTTGTTATGGTGGTGGTTGTTTTTTTCAGTGTATTCCGATTTTTCGCACCTTCCTCCGCTCATATGTCGACATGATATGTTTTTATGGCCTGTCAATGAGTGCATTTTTATTAGGCTTGAAAAACTTTCTCCTTTATTTTATTCTATCAGAAAATTCTCGGTGAGTCAATCCTCAAGTATGATATCACTGTTTCGACTGTTGTATAAGGTTATCTACATATATTTCGCTTGCTCTTTAAAGCGAAACCGCTTGCGGTTGATTGTACCGTAGGTAGTTGTAATCTTTGGTTTTATTTGCCAATGCCCCCGCAGATATTGTAAAGTTGCGTGTGTATGATCGCACCAAAAGTAGTAGTCAGCCCATCGTTTAAACTCCACCAAGATATAATGGCAGCTTTTCCGGAAAAACGGTCCAAATTAACGCAAGCAATGCGTAAAATAAACGGAACGGCCTCGGAGTGTTCATGAAATTTTTACATCGGGATGGATACCATCTCTTCGCATTTAGTGAGATTATGGCAGATGCTAGGCATGTTGTCCTTAAAATCGGTTGAAGATTTGTGGACGACTTCTAAGTAATATTTTGCTTTCCCTTGGTTTAATTCCATGATGCATTAAAAGAATTACAAAAGACTTCTTGAAGTTCAGGAAATAATGAATGAGACACTTGGTACATAAGTTAATTTATCGCAAAATGTAGAAATTTTCCGCTAATTTTTCCTGTAATTTACCGCATTTTTCACTTTCATGTCCTTTTCTGACCATCGCCATCGCCAGTAAGGCACTGGAAGCTCACGCGTATCCTCGATAACTAGAATTTGGCTATAATATTTTATATATAGTGGCCGTAGGCAGTGACCCTTGGAAGGAATTACCGTTCAATACCTTTTTAAGCCTACTGCCCTGTACGAAGTTGCACTCTGTGCAACATTGGTGCTCACGCGCGGGTTAATAGCATTTTGATTTCGTTTGCCGGATGCCCTTTGTCACATTCGATCTCCATGTTCCCGTCTGGCGGCTGTGGGATCGCGCCCTGTCATATTCCTCTCCACCAGACCAAGTAATGCCACGGCTGGTGGCCCTAACGAGCTGTTACCGGATGGCTTGATCCTTGCGACAAATCACGGAAGGCAATCCTGTTGCTCTCCCTCTCCGACCGTAATTGCATCACCTGATCCTTTTATCCGAGAGCTGGATATTAATAACTTCTAACGCGTTTGCGTTTTGGTTAGTGTTCTCGTCTGGGAACCTCAAATTGTCTTGTGCGCTGTGATTATATGTAATTGGCGAGTGAAACAAATGAAATCTCATGCATGTAGTTCAGCTTGTGAAAACTAAAAACTAGAACTCGACCATTAAACTCACGAAGATTTACTACCAGTTTTGCCAGTTATGCTTCATCATGTGCATAGGAATGGAAGTGTGAGGACTTAATGATGTGAATTTATGGCGAGTGAGAGAGATGCGATGTTAGATTCCTGTTTTCAGGTATGATAATTTCTCTATAGATGGAAAATATCTCGAAATAATGAAATCCATTTTTTAGAAAACATTCTTTCTTTTTATTAAATGTGTTGTATGAACATACTCCCGGATCGTCATTTTTATCGGTTGTTTCTTGCTCGTGACCGGATAGGTCTAAAACAAAGAGAAAGTTTACCTTGTTCTAAGTTCCTATGCATTTTCCTCTTCCATCACGGTCTGGTGAAGGAACTCTTTCCTTGGATTTTCTCCTACTTTTAATTATACCTACTTGTAACAGGTAGATTACATAAACCATTAAGAGCGAAATTACTTGCTATACCCTACTTCTTCGTGTGCCAGATGTCTTCAAACTACCACGCATCCTGAATTTTTTAATGTTCTACGAGAATCTGTATGAAACAACCATATTCAGCCATTGTCTATCATTGTTCTAACGCTCAGCTGTGAGCGCCCTCGGTCGGTGAGGAAATGTACCGTGGATGTTTTTCCTGTTAGTATCTTTGCGTGGACGGGGTGCTTTTATTTGACGAGATCTTAACCTGATTTTGTTGGAAAGAAATGGGCAGTGCACGACTCTCTGGCCAGGACTTGTCGCGATGTTTTTCCCATCTTCGTCGTAAATCTCGTGGATTCTGTGCCTTTCAAGAGCGTAGCCGGGGATTTTGGAAGTGCGAGTCTTTGAGATGGACTTTGGGGTCTATGAAAGGCGGAAAGCGTCCTCTGTTGTTTACTGCTGGCCCGAGTGTTAGGGCTCGCACGCGCCATTTCCCTCTGATCCATTAATGCCGAGTAGTCAAGGATGCGACTGAATCTCTTTTCCCGGTCTCGTCTTGTTTTCATGACCATTATTTCGCGCCCCCGTATTTGTTTTTCTCCTGTTTCTTTGATTGAGGGCCGTCGATGATAGATATGCGCAGTACTCTGTGTGCCTCTTCAAGGGTTTGTGGAGGGTATTAGTGTTCCTCAAAACATGCTCTACGTTATAAGATAGAAGGGTTTTGGGAACTGCGATCGTTCATTGTTAGAGCACACGCAGAGTTGTAAAACTTTCTAAGGTAGAGAATGCTGGCGTGAAGCTTATTAGTACTGGTTAGCATATTAATGAAAAAATGATTAACGAAGCAATTTTGTCAATTATTGTTTCGGAAGACCTATGGTCTGTGATAGCTCGTGGAAAAAAATGACAGTTAACATCTGTCCGTTCTGTATTCGAGTTACTCAATTCAGTCGACTCGAGAGTTTCAGGGTTTTTCCCGCGTTGGTACATAATCAGATAGGCGATCGGTATCGAACCTTCCTAAATGATATGTTTTAAATTTTAACGCGATGTCCGATAGTGATTCCAATTCTATTTTTTAGGCTTGAAGCGCAAAAGATGATTTTGTTACGGCCTTCAACATATCTTGCAGATCTCCGCCGAACTCGGTCGAATTTGTTGTGAGCTCTCGTTGTAGTAATCCAGAATGCTGCAGCTTATTATTTTAAAGTTAATTATGTGAGGCATGGTATTGAAAAAGTTTCTTAGGAATAAATCTCCATTTTCTTGCGTTCCCTATGCCCTTTTTGTCTGATCCTAATTTACGATGTGCTTGGCTAGTTATTTCCCGTGTTTGTTTACTCCCACGACGGATATCATGTCGGTATAAGGGAAGGATGTTGGACAAGCGGGGAAGGGAAAGAAAGAGAATAGGTTTCATGGACGGATGAAGAAGGGTATATGGTATGCTGAGGGGGAAAAGGAAGTACTGGAGGTAGATAGGTCCCTAAAAGTGTAGAATAGTGGGAGGTGATCCTGTCATTAAAACCTACCTTTACTGGTAAAATACTTCTTCAAAAATCACGTGCAGTTATTTAATTGATTCCTCGCACAAACCCCTATTTTTAGTTCAAATACCACCCATAATGTGATAAGTGCCATTCGGAAAGAGATTCATTTTCTGGAAATTCATCCCCGTCTTTTTATTCCAACGGCTTTTTGGTATTGTCTGTCGACATGTTGGCGACTTGTGGGTCACGCGAGCTCCGAATTCCGTGTAGCGCCTCGCCATCATTACGAGGAGGGCGTTCCCCCGGTACATATTACGCCATTTGTATCTTGTAGAAATAACCGCGTGGTTCGTAACTTCGTGAGTACTCTCGACACGGGGTAAAACATATTTTTCAATTTTCCACACTTTTTTCGCTGCTGACGTGACCGGCTCGAAGTTTTATGTCGGTGTCAAAGGTGATAATTATGTGAAACGTCAAAACTGGTTAGGAAAGGAAAGATATAAATTGTGGAAGATGGCTAATTATGTTTATGTCCTTATGTATTACCTACACGAGAATTCGATTGTCTCGATTTGATGCGATTTTTTGCGCCGTTAGTGTGTTAAGTATCGATTGTATATCAACATCTATATCTTGGTTTCCTAATTTATTGAGACGAAATATAATTTCGAATCACTTTTATGACGTTTATAATGCTCTATCCGGTGGTGTATTTTATCGCATTATAGTGGTATACTGCATTCCCGTCGTTCGATAATCATCGTAAATCCGTTTGGCACGGATAGTTATTATTGTGTCGCGCTCTCATCGGTCCCAAAGTGGCTTCCAAAATTTTTTCTGCCTATTTTTTGGAAGCAAAGGTTTCTCGTTCGACCCCAAGTAATGTTTAGTTATATCCATGCTCTCTGTGGAGTATTCTTATGTAATCTCAATAAAAACTGATTACCTTCAAAATCATGTAAGTGTTTCAAGGATATCCTGGCTCCATCGATGTGTAGTTCACATCGAATCCGTGTTGAAAATCACCGTTTGATTCAGGCCGCAGGAATCGCCAGTTCCTTATTTACGTCGTGCATCATGTTTATGTCGCATTAGCATCCCATTGGTATGTTACGCGAGTTTCGCGTGTCACAATCGACTACTCGCTAAGCCGCAGTCTTTAATTGTCACATACGTGGCAGTACTGTGCGTGTTGCCAGCGTCTGCGCCTCAGATCGACGCCTCGCCCACGTGGCCCCGGAGGCGTGATATGCGTTTAGCACGGTTCCGCTTCTTTTGGCACGCTCATTTGGCTTCCCGCGCCGAAGCATACATTCTTGCACAATTCATCACGCACACGTCACCCCTAATGTTTGTAGTTTCTAAGGTTTGCATTTCTACACCAACTGCGTGAGACACTGCAGGCGATTTCAAGAGTATCTAGCAGGGGGGTGAGTTATCTCCAACGTGCACTACTCTGTACCTTAATCAAGTTAGTTTGAGCGAGATAGTTCCCTAGTCATAATCGGACCATATTCGAATTATACGTTTTAATTTCAGTAGCTGTTGGAAGCTTGAATTATATATTGCATTAATAATGATACAATAATATTCATTGATATGACTGAAATTATAAGTGATTAAATAAATCAACATAAATCTTCAGAGTTACTCGTTTTTCCCCTAGTGGTACGTTTAAAATTCCTTTAAAACGGACAGTTTTTCACGATTATGAAAAAATGACAGCGGTGACAATGTGATTTATTTTCAAAAATAGTCGAGAAAGGATACAAACTACACCCAGTTAATTATTTTACGAGATCTAGATGTTAGAAATTCCTCATTTTTTAAATACGGTTTCTCTGGAGTTCATATACGTGCCATCACCCATGTAAAGTGGCTATTATTTTTCGTCAAAAATCTCGGATAGTATTGGGGTAAGGGGCTGATATTTTGGTATCTTTGGAAGGTTGAGGAAGTTCTCTTTAAAATGAGGCCAAATTCAATGATTTCTTGGTGAAATGATATATCGCTAAAACCACCTTAAGTCAATGAAACTACGAATATTAAAAACCTGGGAATTCTTGTCAGGAGGTGGGAAATCACCAACATGCTTAACACTCAGGGTATACTACCAATGTTTGGGAAAATATTTGTATTGATGTCTTTCGAAACTAAATAAATGCATATTAATGAAATTGACGTCTTCATTCATTTGAGTGTTCTACTAGATGATATGTAGGTTTTGGGCAAAACTGATCCTAACTTCCTCATTTTTGAATCCCGACTTGGTGGCTTTTCATATCTCCGGATGTAGTATTATGCGTTCGGCTAAGTAAATTGAGTTGTCCTCTTTGTAGTAAAAGTTGTGAACAATATAGAAATGCCTATACATTCTGCTCTCGGTAATTAGAATTTATCACCCAACAACCTTTTTAAAAAATTAGGCGTGTTTATCATTTTTAGGATACATTTCCAGGTACGAAACACAATGCACAACACTTACAGTGTGTGGCTTAGGTTAACGGGACTAGTCATCCTTAGTGCCAAAAAGGTATTGCGTCTTCAAATAAAAAAGAATGAAGTGACTTTTCGAAGTGTTTCATGGATTTTATTCAGAACCGGAAATGTTTTGGAAGTTCGAATTAACTGTGGAAAACCCCGATCTTTTGTCACAACTCTGGTTTCTAATATGATTTCGTAAGTCCTGTCTTTAATTACCGCTCTCGTGTAGGTACCTATTAGAAAATATTTTATTTGGGCCGTTAATCTTTCCATATTTTGGCAAGGGATTTCTCTTCCGTCTGTGGAATAAGTTTGTTGAACTCGGGAGAGAAACTATAATGATAATAATTATGTGATTTCTTTGCGTCTTTAAAATGTCGTAGGAGGTGTGGGTAATGGTCTAACTTGAGTCACGGTGATTCAAGTGCTTGAGTTTGCCCATTCGTTACTGAGGAAACGGAATTAGTCACACCTTTCTGTTGCTATTATGAGTCCGCGTATAAATTCACGACACGTCAAAGAGATACCTGTGAATATCCCAAGTTAATTTAGTTTATAAATATTGGCACCCGGTACCGATGTGTTGAAGCTTCCGATGACTCTCCATTGTTTTGCGTTTCAACTGCTTATGATGACTGTCTTTTTTCAATACTCAATGGTGCTTTGGGTATGCTTTATATTCTCACCGTCGTGAGACGTTAGCCGCAATTTGAAAGTGTAATTCTTAATCGTGTACTTAGGTGCTGCGGTGAAGCAATAGCACGATAAAGGAAGCTGCGAAGCGGATAACAATGACTAGTTATTATTTTGTAATCTGCAGACACTTACATGTGCTCTGTCCATCATTAATTGTGATAATATCGCAACTAAATGAACTCCCTTGTCGAGATTTTCTGTTGTTGATTCAGTCAACTTGCCGTTGACTACGGGTATCATTTTTAAAAGGCCAAGGGCACATCGTAAGCTTATCTACCTACCCAAAACTTGGCGTATCATCAACATTCCCACGCGTTCAAAAGTCGGATTGAGATCGTAGATTAGGAAAACCTGGCATGCTTTTTGGGCAGATTTCACGGTATGTCTGAGAATACACCCTTCCCAAGATGTGACAATCTTGTACCTCTGACCGGCGCTCGAAATTTTCTCAAAAACTGAAAAAATTCCCATCATTCGCTCACGCGCAAGGAATACAAATGATAATAAATTCCATATGCAATGCGTTTTTCGCCATAGTTCGTAGTTCTGTTCATATTAGCCAAATTTTCTCCGAGTAAAACTAGTTTACTTGAAATATAGGTGGTTGTTTTCACAAGTCCGTGTTTTTATGTTCGTACACCTCCATTCATTAAGAGGTGGACGCAGGCCAGAGAATTCTGAAGTGGGTTTAGCCATGAGCGGAAACTATTCGTAACGATGAAAGACCAACGGAAAAAATGTTTTACGTGGAGGAGGTACGAATAATGTATATAAGAAAATTTGGAAAGGTTCATGCGAAAGCTGTCGTTAAGTACTGATATTGTTGAAATACTAAAGCCGCGGTGAAAGGAAAATGGTCGTTGCGGGACTGAATTGTCATTTGTTTGACTCCTCGTAGGGGAGCTGCGCGAGGAGCTGATGAATTTTGTTGGGGCACGCTTGCGCGGGACTGCAAGGTTGTGTGGATGGTGGAGGTAAATTTTTTTGTGGAAATTCATGAACTTTTATGTTCTTGAGCAATAGTGTTGAAGTTTTTGAGCGCACGGCGTAAAACAATTCTATTTTAAGCTTCAAATATGTGGGAATAGCTGATTCCATTGAGGTTGGGCTATATACAACGAAAGTTTGTTCGCTATTAATATTGCTATAATTACTTCATGATTCATAAGGCTACTTAAATGTTGAAATACAAAATTATTATCTCATATGTTGACTGGAGAAATTGCTTTCTCTACCTTAAGAGATGCATAGTGTCGCTGAAATATCGTTGATCTCTGGCGCCGGTCCTGTACGCTTTTCAAATTGGTTTTGACGCAGTTAAAAACGTCACAGGTGTTCCGGCGAGCTACGTGAGTTCGACTCCACGCATCGGAATGAAGAAAGGTCGAAATTAGGGCGTTTCGTCGGTCAGACCCGAGCAGATGCGTTTGACGGCTGCAGGAGGCGCTGCATGTGGAGAGACTCCATGCGCTCGCGGGCCGCGTGTCCTCTCCACCTTTCGCCCCGCGGCCTTCAGCTTTCCTTCCCACCGACCGCCACGTGCTTCGACGCGAATAGGTGGCCGGTCCACAAGGAGTTGTGTAATCCCCCCGTCTCCAACAATTAGGCAAACAATACCAACTTCCATTTACAAGCATGGATGAAAAACTCTGGAAGGAAATGCTCTACCGTGCCGATTGGAGTCCCGAATGCTCCCAAAGTCAAATGGAGATCAGGTTTTTGCTGGTACATAAATAACCGTAGTGTCATCTACATCTACGTGATACCCTGCGAGCCATCACGAGGGTGTGTGGCAGGGGGTGAAGATCACCAAACATGCACTATTGCCATGCAAGTAGGATATTTAATGAAGGCATGCTAGATAATAGGGTCACATGCTGCTAGATGGTTAGTATCTACATAATGAGAAAGGTATTATTGGTTGTTATTACATAAATCATGCACTACAGACTACTCTAACTATATTTCACCTACCTATCCCTTTGCTACGCTGCCTATTGTTCTCTCTTATAGTACGAGGGAAAAATGACATTTTAAATCTATCGGTACGACAATCTATCTCTCTAATCTTGTTAATATGATCAAACCTAGCATAATACGCAGGGGTTCTCAATATATATCTAACGTCATCTGTGAACAACTCGGTTTCGAATTTGTCATCAAGTTTTTTAGGCTCTAGAGTCGTGCATGCTAGTAAAAACTTCCCCAAACCCCCCCTCCAGGTATGTTGAAGGGTTTTATGGGGGTGTATATGAAATAGTAAGCGATATCGTCCCTGAAAACCGGAAAAGATGTATCATGATGATAATATGAATGGAGAATGGAGTGAAATGAAAGCTGAATGGAGAGAGGCAAAATGAAATTTTGTTGTTTCGAGTGTCGTTTGATTCAATTTTTTCGTTGTCTGATGATGTGCCGAAGAAAGATAAAGAGGGGAGTGTAGTGGATCAGCGGGGAAGGGTAAGAAAGAGAAACAGCTTCATGTCTGGGATGGAGGTAGGGTAGGACGTATTCTAATATGAAGGTTGAAATCAATCAAGGAAACGGGAATCTGTCTCGGTAAACGTTTTAAGATTTTTATCTTTTCCGCGTTAACGTGGAAAGACGTGTAAATCGTCCTCACAATAATAAAAATTGAGTAATGTGTGTGATAATATCCATATCGATTTCCGTTATTCGTAAAAGCATTTACGTCTCTTGAATAATATCTCTGCTTTTGCGAGGTACGATTCGGCACTTCCGTTTCAAAGCTTCGTCGAGTCCTGCTCCCAATGTTGTGGGAATATGCAAGTCGGTTTGTCATGCAGGCAAGGTACGTGGTTGTGGGAAGCGGGGCATCAGATGCACATCTTCGAATAGAGCTCTCTTGCAGCCAGGCGGGCGGAAGGAAGTCGTCTGAGGGGGGTAGGAGGGGGTCGAGTCTAAGGGGCCTCCTCCTGTCGGGTATTAAGCCCCTCGGGAGGTGGGTGGCTGTCGGAAGGGGTGGCCTGATGGTTTATAATCGGCGGAAGCAGGTGATCTCTGCTTCGGACGCACGTGCCCGACGCGAAAAAAATCATGGGTCTCCTCCCCATTTCCATGCTGACGTTCGGAATGGAATTGGTGGTCTCTCCTTGGTTCAGTGCTGGTCGCACTCGCATTTAGCATTGGAATCGAAAGTTCACTGTCACCATCGGCGGTCGCCATTCCAAGGATGGATTCGCTCGTAAAATTTTAACTGTTTTAACTTAGGGAAATTTTGTTAGTAGTTAGAGGCATTCGTCCTTAATTATCTGGAGGATATGCATTCATTTGGACCTATCATATCCCATATATTGCCCATAATAGTGAAAAACTAAAGGTTTTGTTGCTTCGTAATTTCTCCTTTCGTCTCTAAGATATAAATTTATGGAACTCATCGCTACATATTGGTAGGAGAAACAATCCCTTCTCTGACTTATCTCCCAGTAGTTATTGCTTCGATTGTTACGTTTAATCTCTCCCTGTGGGACAAAATTTATTCTTGTTGGTTAAAATAAAATTACGTAACCATATTGTAAATAAGTTACATGAATCAATAGTTCTCTCATTTTTACCCTTTAATGAAGCAATACGCGTTCAACCCGTTCATTACTCTTCCACCATCTTGATTACTTTTCAAACTCCGTAGAATTTAACACTATGTATTAGACTCGAATTAGTTACGAAAATGACAAAGCCATTCAATATTGCCATAACACAGAGGGGGCGAATGCCTTGACTCGTAGGTTTTATGACGCTTGTTGATATATATTGTTACTTCCATTAACCATCGAGAGCTTTTTCGGTGATAAGTTGATTGAACTAAAGTAAAGTCCTATTAGGTAACGTATGCATAAAGAGGTGTCACATGCATTGCGGCTTTTAACTAACACTTCACTCACTCAGTGAGGACTCTACACTCATCCATTACGAGGACCAATGTTATAGTTTAGTCTTTGTTAAATGCTAAATTATCCGAAAATTACAGACACAATGCATCCAGCGATGTATGGCTTTATGGCTGATGATGACAGATGAAATTGCATTGCTGGTGAAATTCATCGGCGGGTTGCATTAAATTCTTATATTTGCCAATGTACGGAAGTGGAATTATGAAGCCAATTAAGAGACGAATCCGTTAAGCTGTATGGTTAATTAATCAGAATTTTTCTGATGATATTTTCTAGCATAGATGAGATTCCAGCGCTACGTGAATTGACTCGTCACCGCTAGTCGGTAATTAGCAAGCACTGCTAGGGTGACATTCTCCTCCCCAGATTATGGGAACTTTATGATCGTCCCTCTACTGCGAATATCTAATTGTGGTGAATAATTGAAAGCCGAGGGCGTCGAGTGAAAGTTCTCACTTTGCGGTGTTTCTCTGGAATCCTCTCCCGTCGCAAGATCGTGAGGAAAGGAAATACGTGGGGACCATACAGGCGGAATGAACGAATTGAGACGTGCATCAGGTTCGCTTGGGACTTCGTTGAGTCGTCTGGTTCGTGAGAATATCCGCCATTGTATTATTGCCCATTTAAAACATACTGTGTCAGCTGTAAACGCGCCCAACCTATTGAATGAAAAATACTGTAATACTCATAGTTTCTAAACCATTGGTTGCAAACCTATAGTGTCATGCATTTAGCTGAAATTGCACTTCCTGATAGGTATTTTATAATGTTTGCTGACTCGTGAAATTGAATTTCCAGTAATTCAAGTACGGTAATGTAGTAATGGTGGTGAAAACTCCCCCCTCCCCAATTGTCACACCTTCATGAAGTGGCTTGCTAGGTATTATGTGGATGAATAAGTCGTTAAGTTGGTGAATACATATTTTAGCATCAACTTTTCTCAAGCCAATTCGGATGTATAAAGATAAATGTATACATTGATAAGTAAATAAATAAGCTAAATTCTATATACATGCGAAATATTTATATTGCTCGGATGATTTCCATGGAGCGGATAAATCCAGTGTAATTTCAGCTTTTGCGTTTTGTTTGCCTGATGTCGCCCTCAGTTGTGCCTTCGCAGCTTTGAATCAATGAACAAAGGCTAGCTCTATCGTCGTAAGTGTGTTTACGTAACTTTTTCTTCCAGTTCTTGAGTTAAGAAAAGTAACGTCTCTTTATTTGTTTAACGATACTGAATCATGGAGACTGGTTAGTTTGTTTGTCATAAGGTATCGATACAATGTAGAAAGGAATGTTTGGAACTGTGAAAAACTGATCATCATCATTGGTCGCTCAATCGTAAGATGGGTTGACTGCAGCCCTCCACCCTTCGCTATCTAATTTTTGTTCCCTTACCTCCTGGTATCTCTTCCTATGTATTTTCCTCTTTATTCGGTCCATGAACTTAACCCTTAGCCTTCCTCTGGGGACTTATTGTTCTATTTTACCTTCAGTTACGTTCTTCACAAACTCATTGTGTCTCAGGGTGTGTCCAATCCATCGGGTTCTCCTTTTCTGCATGGTTTGTCATATATTGTTGAAAAACTGTTATAAGTACATAATTACGGATGAATTCCAGCATTAATGTCCATGATTTTGATAAAATATTCCAATTCCTAAAGTATATTCTCTCTTCAAGGTCGTCTTTAATGAGTGCGAAATCCAAAAACCTTTCCGAATGCCCCGTTTCCATGATACGTGCCTATTCTTCTTCCATAAAATTCTTCACTTCATCATATTTTCCACCTCCTGTCGTCCCATGTTTCCGTTCCATGCAGCGTTTGTAAAGGATTCACGCCGTATGCATAACTTCTTTGGCGCTGCCGCAGGAAAATGAAGAATAGCGTAATGCGCAGAACTAGTCCCCGCGGAGTTTGTCTCATTTGATGGTTGCGCAATCACCACCGTTATTTCGACATCGATTCCCCAACCAGGCGTTACCCTCGCTGTCCTCAGTTAGAGGCACGTAGGTGGTCGATAGCTCGAATCCCCTAATGGCGCAGTGGAAGTGTCCGTAAGTTTTCTTTCGTTTCCGTGGAGCGGTTTAAAATCCTCACACAATCTGCCGTCAGTTCTGTTTTGTCTAAAAATACAAGCTCGTTATCGAAAAAGAGATTGGACGGGTTGCAGCTTTCGAGTCAAAAAGACAAATTGACGATGTGTGTTAAATGTTATCGCGAGTTCGTTAATGCGGTTGATGGCCAATGGAAAAGTATCGTTTTTGTTTTTTTTTCAACGAGAGGTAAGTGGAACTGGAAGTTTGCATTGTTTTGTTTTTGTTCTCACTCAGCGGGTGCAAGTTGTGCTCGATGCCGTTTTAAAATTTATTCTTGATAAATTTAAGATCGGTGTAATTGACTTCGACTCCATCGCATGCGCTCAATGTCAGTGGCAGCGTCGGGAGGGTCATATAATCAGTTCGACTGCTTTGAGTCGTCGAGTATGTTACATGCAAATGCTCAAAGAATGGCATAATTAAATATTAGTGAGAGCAGGCATCCTCGCGGCCTGCGTTTCCTCCGTTTGAGTGAAAATTTTAAGTTTTCCAAGTTCGTGCTTGTGTCACTGTTTATTCCTCTTTTAATAGATACACTTTAAGCGGCGTCATTTCGTACTACGAGTTTTTTTGCTGAGCGACACTGTTTTTTACCACTAAAAATACCGCCATTTGTAGGTTGGAGTGCGTAATGAGCGCTCAAGGTTCGCTTTACCTATGAAAAGGTTTAATCGTCCATTGTGTAAGTTATCGTTTTTGGAACGTGTAAAGAACATAGTACGCGATTCTCCGGGAACGACATACTTTGTCAGAAGTACGTAACAGTATGTGAGATTAGGATTATATTTAGTTCTAGATAATGAATATTTATTGTTTGTTTAATTAAATGCAGAAATTTTCCACTGATAAATCATAATGTGACTTCTTGCTCCTCTCCACAGACTACTTATTGTGGTGTAAATCGTTACTGCACTTCTATGCTTTGTCTGCGGAAAGTAATTTCGGTTTCTATTTGAGGAAGTGAATCGATGGTGTATGGGGTTGATGGATGTGTGCAGTTGCTTCCGCTCTCATTACTATCGATTGGGTTTCTCCCGGCTCGTCCGAGAACTGCTTGCGCACGTAAGCTCTCTACAGTGATACACCCGTGAATATCGCACCAGTTGGGTTGATCAAACCTATCCATGTATCTTTGGACTCTGGCGATTTTCTCTGCTTCGGGTGATTCCTTCTGGCCAGTCGCTTTTACATAAAACATATTAATATGTGATCAAAATCTAACAAATAAATGTTTAGCCCTCGGAAAGTTCTGCCTGCGATGTTCCCGAATACGGGCAGTCCTCAAATGTTTCATTTCCTGAACGATCAAATTTTCCAGCGTGAATTCCGTTTTAAACTCCACATATTTATACTCTGCATTTGATTTTCCTTAGTATGCTGGAGTTCTTTAGATATTAACAACTTCTTCATATTATAAACTGGTTTTTAATTTACACAAATGATTGAGTCTAATTTTCAATCGACGGTCTGAAAGCGATTCCCATCCCAGTTGTTGCAAGAGATATCAGTAATTATCTCCCTTCCGCATTGACTACGTTCCTGGGCCACACCACTTTATTTTCCAAATTCGTTTTTAATTTTCATTGGACGAAATCAGCCCGTGGTAGCTATGGGGGAAGTTCTCATTTTTCCCTTCTATCTTTTCATTCTTTCCCCACGTGACCATATATATGTATCATAGACATACCCATTCTTAAAACGCTCTCTGCCCGCGCTCATATCGTTCTCTATCCCTTTTCCTCGTTGACCAAGTTTTATTATCCATCCAATGCTTCATTTACGTAGTATTTCGTAAGTCACCTCATTGGCTGCTACCAGTATTTGGGATCCTCATGAGGTAGGCTTGAAAACAGAGTTGGAACTTTTACAGAGAAGATAGCAAGATACGTGAAATGCCGTTATTAGTCTCGTTAGTGTTACTGACCTCTTGCAACAACTTCGATGGGAATCCCTTGCAGACCGCCGATTGAAAATTAGACTCGATCTTTTATGTAAATTCAAAACCGGTTTATTTTCAGACGAAGTTTTCAATATCTTACGAACTCCAACATACTACGGTAGATCAGATCATGAGAATAAAATATGAGTAGTAGATTGTAGAACAGAAAGGTTTAAAATGTCGTTTTTGCCGCGATAGATTAGAGACCATAATGGCTGCGTCAAGACTTAGAAGTAAGTTAGTTGACAGGTAGTGTTGCTGATTAATTCACATGCCCCCTAATGCATGTTTCAAAATCTGCCAAGTAGTGCCTATACCTTGTTTTGAATTTTCCCTGCATGGCTATTGTGTCACGTGTACATAGTTACATTAAAGATTATTTTAGTAGTTCCTGTAGCATTTTTAGCATACCGATAGTGTGGTTCTTGCTGGTGAAAGTAAATTTCTTTACTCTAGTTCATGTTGGTGATAAGTCACCACCTGCCAAAAATCCTCGTGGTGGCTTGCAGGGCAGTAAGTAGATGTAGATTGGTGTGTGGCAGTGCTACTTTTTCGTGAATCGTCCTTCCACTGGGATTGGTGAAACGCTTGCGGAAGTGCATCAGTGCGTTTTATTGCTAACCCTAAATTTCTCTCTCTGCATTGTTTCTGCTCCTCAGATGTTTTTCTTTCCTCTTTTTCCGCTGTCCCATTTCCGTGACGGAAAAGAAACCGTCCGCCCTTTTGCCCAATATTACGTCTCTCTCTCAGGGTCCGCCCCGAAAATAACCGTCTTCTGCCTTCCGTGCCTTCAAAACCAGTCTCTCGAGGTGACCCTGCTATCCCGCTATGCATCGCTCACCGCCTCTTTAACCCCTCTATCCCCACGATAACCCCTTCGATCCCCCTCTTTCTTATAGTCTTCGATCCTTCCGGTCTCATCCTTGCCCCCTTCCCCCCCCCCCCCCCCCCCCCCCCCAATGCCCTCTCGTTTTCCCCACGCCACCCTGATATCCTATCTTTTTGGTTCTCCCCGTAGCCTCGTGGTTCCTTCCCCACCAGCAATGGAAAGAGAGGGAGATGGAACCGCGTAGCGTGGTAGCACGCGAATGGAAGTGAGGCCATTGCAAACGCGCAAACGGCCATGTTGTCTCTCTGAGTGGGCAGTGATTATCTACGTAATAACTAGTAAGATACCTCAAAGATGTGTGGTATGGGTAGAGCTATCACCAACATGCTCTATAATGTAACCTAACAAAGTTAACGAAACTACGACATTTTATGCATTAGCGTAAAAATAGCGAAACTTACTACATAAATACGATAAAAACTACCACAATAAACTACCTTTTGTCTAACCAAGTGAAAGGTCGCATTAATAGTTATGGTCTCTTTAAATCATTGTTTCGATGTCGGATATCGACTTCCACATCTACGTCTACTTATTACCCTGCAAGCCACCTCAAGGGTGTTTGGCATGGGCGACTTATCACCAACATGAACTACAGTGAAGACATTTTCTTCCACCAACATGCTCCACATAGTGGGTGTGCTACAAATGCGACAGAAACCACTAAAATAATCTATAATTTAACTACATAAACTTGACACAAGAGTCATGCAGGGAACATGCAAAACATGGTGTTAGCACTGCTCGGCAGATTTAGAAACGCATTAAGAATTAATCAGCTACACTACCTGTCAACTAACCTACTTCAAAGTCTCTAATTTTCAATCGACGGTCTGAAAGCGATTCCCATTCCAGTTGTTGCGAGAGATATCAGTAACAATGTCCCTTCCGCATTGATTAAGTTCCTGGAGCATAGCAAGCTGTTTTCCAAATTCCAAAAAAAATCCAAACACAGAATCATGATCTCTTATCAGATCTACCGTTGAATGTTGGAGTTCGTAAGATAACTTCTTCTGAAAATAAACTGGTTATGAATTTACTCAAAAGATTGAGTGTAATTTTCAATCGACGGTCTGAAAGCGATTCCCATCCTAGTTTTTGCAAGAGGTCAGTAACATCCCTGGCATGTCGTTGTGAGTTTTGCATCGCAAGAGACACGAGCTGTCGCACGGCAGCGAACTACATCGCGTTGCTTCTCATAACGTTGGATTTCGTATTAAATCGCACATGGGCGCGTTTAACCTCAGTTAGTGCTCGCATTTGTTAAAGGAAATACATACATACGTATTCGTCAGGCCGGTCTGGGTCAGTGGATCAAAATGAGTTTTATTCTCGATGATAGGCTTCTGTTGGTGTTAGGTTCACTCTACTTGAATAATTTCTTCGAGACGAAAAATTAATGAAACTCTTTATGTATTTCATTTCCGTATTCTACAAGCTGGTTGGTAGAAAATACTTATTGTAGCACCCTAATTTCTGGCCTATCGTCCTGCTTTCCCTCTTATACGATACGTGTTCCACCATTGGATCCGTCTAAACCCTCTATGGACGGAATTATGAAACATCAGCATGGAAAAAATACTGCTACTATATTAGTTTTTTTTAAGTCCCATTTAATCCGTTTTGTATTTTGAAATATGACGTATTTATTTTGTATATATTTAATTTAAAATAATACTTTACATAGTAATAATTACACAAGGTTTACTTAAACATTACCGTCATGAGGTACATTTTTTAAACTTTCCCAATTTTTTCTCCGTATGACAGCTGAAACTTTATTTCAGAGCTCCATCAGGCACGCCATCGTCAGTGAATTGCGTCACACATTCATCTATTCAAATTGTTTGACTAGCCGCCGAAAGAGATACAACTTTCCACACCCTTAATCCGAAGCGTTACAATTCTCTCTGGCGCAGCAGCTTAATGGAAAACCCCATAGAATGCCGATATTTCAATGATTTTGAAACGTAACGTATTTGATTCTCTCGTCAATAGAGGGTTAAATTCCTCATCTCGTCATCCTTTTCATATTTGAAGAAATTGCCATGAGGAAAATTCGGCCTGGACCGGGAAATGAACCACGGACCTTTGGTTTGCCGGACCAATGCGCAGACCACTACGCTATCCATGCTTCCTTTTTCCTAATTTGGTGTATCCACCAAAATTGCCATGGGAATTCGGAGGCCTCGATAGCGTAGTGGTCTGCGCATTGGTCCGGCATACCAAAGGTCCGTGGTTCGATTCCTGGTCCAGGGCGAATTATTCTCATGGCAATTTCTTCAACAAAAATTCACCCGCCATGTTTGAATTTTCATATTTCGTTCAGAATTTCTATCCTATTCTACGCTTCCTCAGTGGTCTACCCATTTTTTATGTATTAGAAGGAGAAGATTCTTTCGCATAAAAACAAACAGCTTAATTTAGTCGTAATTTTCGTGGTATGCAACCAACATGCCTTCGGCGTACCACCTGGCGGCACGCGTGCCATTGGCTGCTACGGTTGTCCGCGCCTTGAAAGTCTGTGACGTATCTCAGCATGAAGCGAGCAATGTGTTCGGTCGCCTCATGTGGCCTGTGCTGCTTCCACATCCATCTCCTCCCCGCAGTGTGGAGTCTTCTTCCGCGGCTGGCCCTTCCACCTCGCGTGCCCCACATGCTCACGCCGGGTATTGTGTCCGTTCCCTTTGCCCTCCACCTGCTTCCCCCACCCCACCACTCCCACCCCCCGCAGGGGTCCCCACCCATTGGAGTTCGCTGCCTCGCTCTCGATGCTCCCACCGCCACCCAAGACTTCCGTTTCGTCGCCAACCTCCCCCCCCTCGCTCTAATATTCCCTCGCCGTCCCCCCCCCACCCGTATACAGCGATCAAGCGACGCCTTTCCTGCTCTTCAGAGGACTGCGAAATGTTCACGAGGACACTCAGGTTTTGTTATTATCAAGGGATATTACCAAAAACATTAATACGATACAAAAAACATCGCGCTTCGTTCAAAACTGCTACAAGCGTACATATAGTGTCTCGCAACTTTTGGGGGGATTTAGGTGGGAGCCCCTAGAGACTCGGGAGGCTACACGCTGGCTTAGCTAGCTTGATAAATTCAGAACTGATATTAGATTTTTCAGAGCGACATAGAGACTATTATCATGACTACTCACTACATCTCTAGGTCTGACAGATGCGATAAAATGAGAGAGATACTCTGTCGAACAGATGGGTACAAAAACTCGTTCTTTCCGCGAACAATAAGCGACCACAATGAAAATTGAGCTCCACTAAAAACACTCCTATAATACATGTCACCATTTCATCTCCAAAGAACGTACACCTTTACACGGCTGGTGACCTAATACCCCCCGCCACACGCCCATGCGGCCGCTCGCAGGTTATTATATAGATGTAGATGGAACTTAGTTTCTCTAATGCTGTGCCGCATATGTTTTGTATTGAGATTGGTCTTGGTGATGAATAGCTAATACGCTATGCACTCGAAGAAAGACAAACGAAGGACAACTAGGTGTGGTGGATGAAATGATATTACTTTAGAAGCTCTAATTAGAAAAAAATAAACTCCTCCGACCTAAATTCCAATATTACCTTTTTAGTCATCCATCTCTTGTAATAACTGTGGGAAATGAATGGGACGAATCGTCTAGGAAAGATAGAATTCATGAGGAAAGTTGTGAATATGTCAGTATGAGAGATCGCCATCGAATTAAGCGGTATTACTGAAAATTGAAGAGGAAGAAAAGCTGCAGCAAACCACTCTGGGAAGTGATGACTAATGGTGGAATTTGCTTTGAATGTTTGACGCAACCCTCTTGCTCATTCACGCAATTGGGTTGGAGTTCGTTGAGTAAACGTCACTTCCGTCGGCTATGTCGTGACGCACTGTTCCCTCTCTGAGCGAGCATCGCGTCATCTACATCTACGTCATACCCTGCAAGCCACCCAAAGGGTGTGTGACGGGGGTGTTTCCACACCAGGCATTCATGAATGATACGGTAGAACACCGAAATTACATTGAAACCCGCGTACCACACATGCAAAGCGCCAATTAAAAATCTAATAACCAAGAAACATTCTATCGTCAATCGTTCCAACATGCAAGGGATACAAAGACTACTACTACATATTCAAAATATGATGCATAAATAAGAACATCAATATTTACATCATGAATAAATAAAGACGTAGAGAATATAAAGAGAAAGATTTATTGTCTGCCTATTGTCACAATTCGAACTATTCATGACGACGATCACAGCTGTTATGATCCCGAATGGTACGCGGAAAAAATGACATTTTATACCTATCGGTTCTACAATCTATATCTCTAAATTTATTGGCGCGGTCTAATCTGGCGTAGTACGAGGGGGTCAATAGTATGTTCGTTACGTCGTCAGAGAAATGATTTTCCTGAAATTTATTTAGGAGGTTAAGCCTATAATTTAATCTACGCTGTGATAGCGATTCCCATCCTAATTCTTCTAACAGTCCAGAAACACTAGCAAACTTATCGTAGCATCGTTTCACAAACCTTGTCATCTATCCATTGGTGTCCTCGGCATTGCCGACTTACTTAATGTCGCGTTTTCTTAATTTATTTCTGTCCCTCGTTTGATGACCCCGTGTACAGCAGCGAAAATCGAGTATTCTGGTTTAGTTGCCGCTATCTTCGTCGAGGAAGTGGCGAGAAATAAAACAAGCCGGAAAGGAAGCCGCCTACATTGCGATAAAATGAACTCGGTGAACCTTGTTCATCATGGTTGGCGGAAATACTTCATGAGATGAGAGGCATCCATTTTCTCTAAAAGAAATGATCGAAGGTGCTTGTCAGTCGTATTTTTTTCGTGTTCCTCTTATGTTCAAATGTATTACGGACTGGGTATTATGTCTACGTCTATATGTAACCCTGCCAGCCACCTCGAGGGTGCGAGTTATCACCAGCATGCTCTACAATAATCCCAGATTAAGTTTACTAAGGTACGACTAATAATGCATTAACAAAAAACCGTACTTGTTAAAAGGTGAACTTTCACCAACATGTGCTACTCTTATGTGTATGCCATCTGTGCTACTGAAACTGTTAGGATTAATGTATTTTTCAACTACAATTAGCGCAATAGTAATTCATTCATGCAGGAAGTGTGCAACACGTGATGTTAGTACTACGATGCAGATAGAGAAAAAGGATCAGGGAACCAATCAACCAATAAGCTACTCTATCCATCCACTAACCCTAAACAAGTCTAATTGGCAGTTATTATGGATATATGAATCTTATGGTGTTACTATTGCGGTCTGACGTAATGACATTTTCGCGGCACTCTACATTTTTTTTTACCAATTATTAAGAAATGGCTGGTGCGGAAAAACCTGTTAAACGCCCTGTGATGCCTTTTTAGTAATATACAACGTTGTTGTAGTTACCTTGGAGGAGTGCTTCTACTCTTCCATTCTGCATCTCTCTCGGGTCTTAGGCAATGAATGCGCTTAAATGGAATCTGATAATTACTATCGATTCGCGGCGGAAATTAGTTCGAGAGACAATAATAAAATGGTTCTAATTCGTTTTACTTTGTGTTTTACTAGTCTGACTGAATGAATTTGGAGTTTTATCAGGCTTCCGTGCGGGATTTCCAAAACATCGGTACAATTCCACACTTTTATTTTCGTAACCGACCGTGGTTTCAGCACATTATGCCGTCATCAGGAGACCCAAACGTACCAGTGTGTTTTCAAATATGAAAGTCCATAGGTTCCACAAAGTTTGTGCCAATACGCTCACCTATGTTTGGGATTTCCAACTTTTTCTCGGGATTTCGGCAGTTGCCCAACCGCTATCCAGTGGAAATCCCGAGAAAAAATCACATCAGTCATACATTGGGAAAGTACCTTATCCATGGCCGAATGGAGTTAAGCGATAGTATTGGCCCTAACATGGTGGAATCATATTATACCCATTTTGGAGAGATAAACTGACTAAAATATTGTCGCGAAATGACATGCCTAAACCATCCTCTGTGGTGGTTTATCGCGTGGAATTATCAACCCGCGTTTCTCGTTCTTGAAGATGAATCAAGTTGTTTTATATCTATTGGAATGAATACCTTAAAAGTTTTTTTTTCAAATATGCGCTCGCATTCCGCGCTCAGAATTTTCCTTGTATTGTATTCCATTTTTTAAAAATTCCAAATGAAACAAGATACATCCACTTATTACCCTGCAAGCCACCTCAAGGGTGTTTCGCAGGGGGTAACTTGTAACCAACATGAGCTACAGTGAAGAAATTTACTTTCACCAACAAGAACCACACTATCGGTATACTACAAATGGTACGGAAACTTATAAAATAATCCATAATGTAACTATGAAAATGTGACACAAGATTCATGCAGGGAGCATGCAAAACATCGTGTATCACTACTCGGCAGATTTAGAAACATGCGTAGGGTGCATGTGGATTAATCAGCTACACTAAGGTCGGATGGTATTTGAATCCCGATATCTAGATATATCCATTATCTTAAAATATTGAAAATAGATCAATATCAATTACCTGCATTGACTAGTGGATTTTAGTAAATATTGGAATATAGGAATATTTTAAATAATGTAATATTGGAAATGTTGTAATATTGGATATATTGTAATATTGGAAATGGCGAAAAAAAGGAATTTTGGGTGTATTGGAAAATATTGATCATAGCAATATTTACAGGGAAAAAACAAAAAAACGGTGGGAGAAGTATATTACAACCGAGGGGGTTACTTCGAAAAAGGGACTTGACTATGTATAAGTCTGTTAATAAAACAAGAAAACCAATGTAAGCTTCTTTTCCTCATTTATTGCTATGAATAATGGTGGAGACCCACGGGCGCCGTCTGTTTTCAAAGATTAGGGTGCTCTCCGACCGCCCTCCTCGCCGGGTTCCAATATTACTTACTTGAATTTTTAACATTTGTAATCCATTATTTCAATCGGAACTGTTGGTTCTTCAATATACAATATTCCTATTACAAATATTGGCTTTTCCGACCACCTATAAGCAATACGAGATATTCAAAAATATCTTGTATTGCTTATAGGTTTAGGCTTACTGGGACTAATATATTGGAAAACCTCCCAGCCCTAAGCTACACTACCTGTCAACTAACTTAATTAAAAGTCTTAACGCAGCCATTATGATCTCTCATTGATCGCGGGAAAAGGGACATTTTTCTTAACCTTTCTGTTCTACAGTCAACTTTCCTTATTTTATTCTCATGATCTGATCGTATATTATATAAAGATGCTGGTGCCGTAGCTTCTCATGCCACACGCCGTCAGGAGCAGGAGGGAAGTAGATTGTAGTACAGAAAGGTTAAAAATGTCGTTTTTTCCGCGATCGAGAAGAGACCATAATGGCTGCGTTAAGACTGAATTAGGTTAGTTGACAGGAAGGGTAGCTGATTAATTCAAATGCCCCCAATGCATGTTTCTAAATCTGCCAAGTAGTGCCTACACCATGTTTTGAATATTCCCTGCATGACTATAGTGTCACGTTTACATAGTTACCGTGTAGATTATTTTAGTAGTTTCTGTAGCATTTGTAGCATACCGATAGTGTGGTGATTGTTGGTGAAAGTAAATTTCTTTCCTGTAGTTCATGATGGTGATAAGTCACCCCGGCCAAACATCCTTGTGGTGGCTTGCAGGGTAATAAGAGGATGTAGATGTAGAGGCTGTTTCGGCGTAAAACGTCGAGGCGCATGAAAACAGATCGTCATTTCACTTGCATGGCGCACGCATTGTGCGCGCTGTGACTCGTCGTCCGATGAATTGACAGTATTAAAATTTATCGAAGCTTTCCGAAGCTTTCAATTATTCCTCTCCCGAGTGTGCGGGATCACGACTCCACGGGACGCGCTTCCGGTTCCCGCTCTTCTCGCCCGAATGTGATCGTTCTCCAAACGGCCTCGGGGATAAAAACACAATGGTCGACAACGCGCCTTTCCATTGAATGAGCGTACGGCTCCACTCAGCCTTCAACGCGTCCGTGGAACTCGGTAGAAATTTTTATCTCTTTCCTTTTTTATTTTACTCCATTCCGATTTCCTGGGAGCCATCGTGTTAGAAGGGTAACATAATGGGCGGAAAATTGACCATAGATTCGTGAGTGGAAAGGCTCGTTTTGGACTAGAGTTTTCTTTAAATGGTTTTCGCGGTTTATTTTGATGGCCTTTCCCATTTTCGCCTCCAATATTACTCAAACGTGATGGTTCTCCCAGAGAAACGTGAGAGTAAATTTCGTCTCTCGCGAGAATCTTTGCATTTTCTCATAATTTTTGTACCTCCACATTTCAAGTCTCGGAAAAGTTCTCCTCTATCACGTTCCTGGTAAATTTTGGTTTCTTTTTACATTCAGTCAACCATTCAAGATAAAGTAGTCTAAATACTGTGGAGTTACATCATTAAATCTTTTCTTGTTTATCGCGCAATGCTTAGTAGCATATATAACTCAACTATCACGCGGTATAATCAGATTTAGTAAGTTTAGCTTTCATAGTTAGATAGTGAAAGCACAGGAGATTCAGTATTAATTAGTGTAGCCAATGAACTGCTCCGAAATGTAGACATTTTACCGAAATAATCCCGAATTGTTGACGATAATTTGCCGAATTTGTTTTATGCAATGAGTTTTTACCGTAAACTGCGATTGTTCGTGGAAATGCATTCATTTTAAAAGCTTTCAATATTTCCGATTCCGACCAGCTTTGCATGTAACTACCCCTATTTCCGGGCTGAGATAATAATTACTGCGTTGGAGAAGCTGATATGATTTCAAATCAATGGCAAATTAATTCCATTAATTGTTCGATTGGCTGGGGTTCGATCTGTTAGCAGTTATCGAGGTGTATCCAATTAAATTGAGATTGAATTAATTGGTTAGCAATTCAGAGCGTGATCGGGTTAATTCCAAAAACACGAGTTTTGTCTGCCTAAAAACTCATTCCGGTATAACGCATCCAGATTTAAGTGGATGCTGGTAAATGCTGCTGTGCACCTTTCCCGGATATTCTTTGTCGCAGACCTCATCTAATTCAATATTAACGCAACGATGGACACGGAGACATAAGCAATTGTATATACGTGTTCGCTCTCTTCGACTTGTGTTTTTTCATTGTGGTTGAGACACTACGACAAAGTGCCTTTTGCGAAATAACTACTTATTCTGCAGTTTTCCTCCTGCGTCTTTTTTCGACGTAATTTGATCTACATTTTTATCAGCATAGTCCTAAATTGATCACAAAAGATTTGGTAACCCGTAGCCTTCCGCACAGCTGGGCGATATCCAAGCACTCCTTGCCACACGACATTGAGGTAAATAATGTAAATATATTTTATTGGCTGAAAGTATTCATAAAATTTGTAGATCTCCTCAAGGAGATGAAGTACTGCTCCAGGCGGCGAAACATGTCTGTTAACAATATCATAAGTGTCATTAAAAACGAACTCATCCTCAGAATATACTGCGTTAGAGGCTAGTCATTCTGGTAGACATAGGTAAATGTTTTAATTGCTCAAGTTCGGCGAAGGATGTTGGGTTTTTGTTAATCTGCATAGGTTAATATAGAGTATTATTCCTTGTGATGCAACTACCAGTTGTACATCATGTCGGAAATAGTTTGAGATTTTCCTTTTGTTAAAGCAGTACTCTCTGTAAATACGTAATATTAACTGTTGAAATTCAGTAGTCGTCAATGGTCGAAAGTGTTCAAGAGATGAGGATTTCTTTAGTGACCTAATGGACTTAGACGATTTTGCTCTGGTGGCTCGCGAGGTGTGTTCATACGCTGTGGGTGTAGAGTATTTGAAATAATCCATCTAGACCTACCCTAATAGTTATTTTTACTTGAATAATAATTGTGGTCGTTCTGTAATTCAGATGGCAGCAGCGCCCTCGTGTGCACCACTTTCGTGCTTGTACCTCTTCCCCCAACTCTCCTCTCCTACCCCGTCTTGGTTCTCATCGGCGACCTCACCTGCCCCATCACTCCTTTCACCTCCCACCCAAGACGTCTTCAACCTCCCTCCCACCCCACTCACTCCTGTATTTCCCCCGTCGTGGGCTACCTCAACTCCTTCCCACTTATCACCCTGTTCATCGCCCCTTCTCGCCCATTCTCGTTCCCTTGCTCCCCCGGTCATCGCGTACTTTCGACCTCCTTATCATCCTCTAGGGTGTCCGGCCGGGGGCCCACGAATTCTGCCCGGCCCGTGCCTCCCGAGGCGGAGCCACGGGCCTGCCTTCCTTGCCTGGGCTCTCGCGTCTTGCTGGGGCGTCGTGTGACGGTTGGATTGTTCGCCGGCCGAGTCTTGTTTGTCCCTCTCCTTTCAGTTCGTGACGTCGCTCACCACGGGCAAAATCCGATAATTACCGCCCTGGTAGCGTGTGCAATTCCCCAGCAATGACGAAACTGTTGAAGGTGAACGCTGCGATTTCCGTTTCTGCTGCCCGGTAATTTCTTTGCCTCTTTTCCAGTTTTTTTGCCAGCGTGGAAACGGTGCAATATTTAAATGAAAGTGTTGGAAATGTATCTTTATGGGCACTTAAGGCTAGCATTAGGTGTGTGTTGCATAATGTGTGTCATCATATTCTAAACACGTGTTTTTCTTCTTTCCAGGGACCTTGAGAGGGACCTAAGCATCTCCGAGGACAGTGATGACAGCGAGGTAAGAGCATACAGTCAAATCGTTTGTTTTTAATCCGTAGGATTCGTTATAATTTCGCCTTTTCGAAGTAAAAAGACCGCTCAGTGGCGCCATTGTATATTGTCTAGTTGTTTCCTTCTACATTACAAGAAATGCCTATGGTTTCTGTCGAAGTATTCATCAATTAGGATCCGGAGACGCGAATCGACATTTAAATGCATGCAACTTGATTTTTCAAGAATATCGGTTATGCTTATTAGACGTTTTAGGTAAATCGTTTGTTTTTTGTTATGAATTCATTTACCCTGTACATGTGACTTCTGCGCATGCATACGATCACTTATATCGACCTTTTCAAATGGCCGGCTCGGTTGGTTTGATGGGCGCATTAAATTAAATTCACTCTCGAAAAATAAACGCTCTAAATGATTTTTATCTTCGACTCCAGACCCAACCGGCCTCGTGCCTTTCATGGGACGAGCTTACCGAAGTGTTAGAATCGGTCACATTTGGAATAGCCACTGGATGGAGATGGAAAGTGATTCTAGTGGCGTGATCTGCAATTTTACATCGTGTAAATCCATTTTAATTCGAAGTTACCATTTTATAGATGTGCTGTGTGTCCCTTAAGTGGTTAGCTCCTAATTTACGTGGTGCTTATGTGTGGTGTTTTTTTCTTCCCGTCCAGGCACCCCCCAAGAATGAGAGAGGTGGAGCCTCCACTAACAAGCGAAGTGAATCTTCGTAAGTACTCGCAATATTTACCCTTTTTTTTGGTGATAATTCACCTGAGCCACAAATGTGATCATTTCTGACTTCACTGACGTTTCAATTATATCCTTGCGCTGAAACTCCTGTATTCGAATTCTAATCTGTCTTCTACACTCTCATTGTCACTTATCTGGAAGCTGACATTATTTTTTGTGGTGCGAATGACCTTAGTCGTCGAAGCACCCTAATCACCCTAATACTATTACTGATTTTTTGTGCAATCTGATTAATATACTCTTCTTTTCTGCCTCTAAAAAGTAATCTACACTTCGTAAGCAAATCTTCATCAAGGAATTTACGTTTATTATTGCCTAACCTCCAGTTATAAAAACTGCTAATACCTTTACTTCATATTTTAATCAAGGAACTCTGCAAATTTAATTTTTTTCTGTGACATTCCAATTTTATCATTATATTATAAGGTTGAAAAATTCTTGAGGCCCCCCTGAATATTTCACCAGAGCTTAAACCAATAGTGGATTTTTAAAATTTTGGATTCTCTCGGAGAGGTACCTATTCATTTATCCTGATTTGGTTATCCACAGATCACTGTCTGCCAATCCCTTAATCTCGAGGACAGTGTTGAATCCTCCCGCCCTCCTGGACCGCCTACCATCACCGATTGGTGAGGGTTCCATTGGAGATGGCTGTGGGAAAGTCCCTGCCGTTGAGGACCCTGGGGGGGGAGGTGGTGGGGGTGGCGGAGGTGGCACCAGTTCCTGCTCTTCTTCGTGCACCACGAGCGAGGATGAAGAGGGTGAAGTGATTGATTCACCAGACGAGGGGCCCACCAAGTGCAGGACCCCGAGGCCCGAGTCTCCACGAACATCCACACCTCTTCACATTCCCCCACCTGAAGCTGAGGTATGTCTCGAATGTCTATTTTCCTGAATTTTTTTGCACTAATAGATATTGTATCTGCTTGCCATGAGAGATTCTAATAAATGTGTCAGATTATTATCGTATTGGGGTAGAGCTGTTTAAAGTTAGGGTATGTTGCAACTGTAAGTGTAAATCAACTTCTCACAACAATGAAAGAGTCAATTGGAAACAATAATTGCAGTAAAATTTACGAATTTCCAATCATTGCATTGATGAATGATGTGATATGAAGTCACTTGCGCGAGTGCACATACACCATGTCAAACTGAACATCTAGTTCACATAAACCCCCCTCAAAATTCGCGTTGAAGGAAGATGATTTGGTGTTGTAACTGCCTAACACACTTGAGCAGCAATTGGGAGATCTGGGTTCAAATCCCAGTCAAGTCAAATGATTTTTTCTTGGGGAATTTCAACCCTTTGTGTGTAAAATTTACGTTTGAATATTTGGAAATGCATAGTTTCAAATCTTGAAATAGAAGCTGGACTCAAGAAAATAGATTGGATCAATTTGATGGCTGGAGTGTGTTGATAATTGTTAATAGTAGTGCACAGTCGTCACTTAGTCCAATTGAGTCATTGCTGCTCGTAGTTGACCCTGCACTGCTCTTGGTTGACTCACCTCTTAGCAGTCTCATATTTCCTAATGGGATTAGACAGAAAAATGAGTCCCTGAGCACGAAATAACTGGATGGCATCATCAACAGTCAACTCAAATTATCCCATCTGAAGTTATGTTTTAATGGTTGTTTGTTTTGCCTACATTTGTGTTCAAGAATATAATATAGTTTTTATTTAACCAATAAATTGTCATCATCTTCCAGATTTAATGAGGAAGGAGACTGTCATTTCTAAACTGCTGCTTTGTCATATTGGGATGATAATTTTTGACTAAAAGTCAAGATGCATTTATTTGTGTGTATTTTCATTGGGTGAAATTTTAGTAGTAAATGCATCATGTATAAATTGCTTGATTGCAGTAATTTATTTTACTGTTTCACTTGTGGGCAAAAATTCCTAGCATGCCAAGCAAATTATTTTGTTGGAGAAGTGCATTTTAAAGGCAATAGGTAATCCTTTTCTTTCCTCATTACAGTGATGTATGATGTTAACTACTGAATGATTTGTAAGATTTATTCTAGAGATTGAAAGTACTCTGCTGGTTGGTGGTTGGTTTGCCCAACTCTTCCTTGTTTTGTTCGGAAATCATGTGGTTAATGAGTGCTTTAATCTGGATGATTGTAGCGATCACAAAGGTTAAGGGTATTTTGACATCCCAAAATGGAGGCCCAGTCACGAGAATCTTGGACTCTGTTGTTTCTAGGAGGAGGTACAGCGACCGCAATGGAACTTGCGCTACTTCCTCAACTCCTCCATCACACCAACTTCGTCCTCTGGTGTGCAGAATGGGAGATCTCCCCAGCCACCATCCACCAACACAACCCCTGCCAAGTCGTCTCGGGTGAGTTCTGTACAAGGGCTCCCTGTCACTCGACCAACCTTGCACACATAATCATCGGTTCCCTCATTATCATTTCTCTCACCTCATCCATAGGTTTCCGGGATTATTTATTTTGTTCATTTGCTTTATTAACGCCACCAATCCTCTTAACCATGTCCTAACACTCAAATCTCCTCCACCATTTGTTTGCTTTGTTTCATCCAAATTCCTTACCTCGCTGCCATGGTTTCTTTAAGGTTATCTTTCATTAGCTTTCTCATTACAGACACATTTGGTTATTTTTTTGGTTGCTTCTAGTCTCGTATCACCTCTTATGTTGACCACAGCTGCTCCTTGGTTCTTTGTATCTGTGAATTTGCTTCTCTATGGCTTCTTTTTATGATTTCTTTGAAGTATATGGGTCCCTTGACATTCAACACTTAATTTTTGTAAGAGACATGCTTTAGTAGTATATGTTTTGTTTAAAAATGGACATTGGATGTTACATGATGAGAAAATATTCAGTCAATTCATTTAACAGGTAATGCATTATTCATCAGTAGAATTTGTGGAAGTGAGAGCTCCTTCATTATGTTGATTTTAGGTAAATATTCTAAAATTATAGGAGTGGGCAGGTACTGCTTAATTCTTTGCCTTACTGCCCTAGTCATTCTGGATTCACCTTAAGAAATGGTAGTGGCCTTTGATTTTGACATCAGTATCTGGAATGGCTGAGTGTCTTTGACATACATTTTACATCCTCATAAATTCTTCAGACATGCATTGTTATTTCACAGTTTGCCAAAATTTTGTTTATTAATTTCTGAGTTACTTAGAACTATTAAAATGTCTCTGATGAAAGTAACTGTCAGAAAATAAGACCAATGGTGGAATTGCTTCTTGATACTTTATCCTGTTTTTAGTTGTGCATCATTCACCATTTTTGCTCACTTATACATCATATGCTACTTTTTATCATTCCTCATCGGAGCTCTCTGGATCAACTAGCTGAATAATGTAAAGTAAAAGTAAATAGTTTTCCAGAAATGCAAGAATTACATTGCCTTTGTTGTTCAAGAAGCTAAGTTTCGTTTATCACTTTGTGATTATTTGCATTTTTACGCAGCAAACATCCATGGTTTAAACTTGGTTTGCTCAATTTTGGGTAGCTTTGGAAGAAGGAGACATGTGCTTATTACTGGTCGGCCAAGTTGAAGACCTGTATTGCTGTGGAATAACAAGATTTTCCAATGAAAATGTTCACTTTGAATTGTCTTGTTTGTCCTTCCCATAAATAGCTTATGAAGGAGCAGCTGTGTTAGTTCACCAACAACCCCTGGTTGAGGGTTAGGCATTGTTTCCTGCGTAGTATTAATATTGTGTTTCATCGGCTTTCCCACAGCCTTCAGCTAAGGAGGCCTCCTCGAGCAAAGGAGAAAAGGAACCACACGTTGCCAAAGGTAGCAGGGAAAAGGACAGGTCGGAGTCAGAAAGCAAAAAGAGCAAGAGACAGCAGCAGCCCCTGCCCCCTCCACCCCCGCCACCACCACCGCCGCCGCCCAAGGAGGAGCCGGAGGAGGGCGAGCTGGAGGACGGAGACACAGACGAGGAGCAGGAGAAGGAACTGCTAGAGGAGGTGAAGAAGCCACCGGAACCGCTGCTCTCGGCCCTCTCCGACTCGGATGACCAGATCCCCGTGCGGGGGCGGAAATCTTCCGGGCCCAGGAGGACCCCCGCCGCCGTCAAGGATGACGAGGACGACGACGATGACGAGGTGGTCTCCAAGCCGCCGACCAACCGCAGGACGCGGGGAGCAGGCCGCCCCGGGGGCCCCAGGGCGGGCCCTCCGGAGCCTCCGCCCTCGCGGGTCCCACCTCCCAAGCCGCCGCCAATCTCAAGCGACTCAGACGATTCGGACTGGGAACTGGGGTCCCCGCCACCGAGGTCGCGGAAGGCCCCCGGCCGGAGTCGCGGCGCCGCTGAGCCGTCGCCCAAGCGGAGGAGGCGGAGGAAGGGCGCCGAGGGGGAGCGTGGAACGGGTCACCGGCGTCGCGGCGGCCTCCGAGTGAAGAGTGTCGAGTGCCTCTCGTCTTCCTCGTCGTCGGAAGCCGTCGGCCCTCCGCCGAACCGCAGGGTCGAGAGCGACTCGGAGGGCGAAGTGGACGTGGTGGTGGAAGTGGGTAGGCGGACTCCGGGCTCGTCGTCCCGGCCGCCGGTGGTGTCTCCGCCGCCGGCAGCCCCTCCTGTGACGCCGAGGAAGTCTCCGCGGGGCGGGCGCGGGTCGGTTCGCCGTAGCCCGCGTGTGGGTCGGACAACATCGCCGTCCCCTTCCCCGGTGCGCTCCGAACACGGCCCCGCGGGTGAGGGGTCGGGCGCCAAGGGATCGGGCGGGAGCCACAGGGGTCGGGGCCGCCTGCCCGACGACGATGCGGATGCGCCGGTGACGCCGCAGCCGCATCTGGGCAAAGGTAAAGGGGGTAAGGGGAAAAAGGAGGAGAGCCCTCCCAAGTTGGATGTGGACGGGAAGGCGATACAGGACAAAAAGAAGAATGACACCTTGATGAAACTGTTCTGGAAGGGTGGCACAACAGGGAGTGGGGAGAAGGGTGCCGGCGCGGGGGCCAAGGGTGGTGCCAAGGGGGGTGCCAAAGGTGGTTCGGGTGGGAAGGGGGGTGGGAAGGGCGGTGGGAAGGGTGGGGGTAAGGGTGGAGGTAAGGGTGGAAAGTGTGGTGGGGGCAAGTCCTCATGGGATTCGGTGCGGACTGGGGAGGAGGATGTGGATCCTCCCGAGGCGAAAGCGCCATCGGATTCTATACCAAAGGCCCCGGTGTTGCCTCCCCCGCCACTAGTGGAAATTGTGTCCCCTAAGGTTGTGATAGCCCCATCCCCAGTTTACCCCACGGACCTGAGGCCCCCCGAAGATGTGTTACCGATCCCTCCCCTCTCATACACAGAGGAGGGGAGGCCTAGTATCATCTGCAGGATATCCCTGGCGAGGCTGGACTCCATTCTGCCACAACAGGGTGCGGCCGCTTGGACTGAGAGTGAGTCAAGTAGCAATGCGAGGTTGCTCTCGAGGCTCATGGAGCTGGCGAGGGGTGGCTCCAAGAGGGATTCCTCCTCCCCGACCGATATTGGGAAAAGTTCCCTGTTTGGGGGGCGTGGCAGTTCGGAGGAGAGGTTGGACTTGTCAGGCAGCATTCAGTCATCATCTGAGCCGATGGACGTTGTCATCATTCCCTCAGAGAAACGGAGGCCACCTGTTGTGGATTTGGAGAGTTCTAGTGCAGCTCCAGTCATGCCATCTGAACGTAGCAAAGGGTGAGTTACCATAGAATGCTATTCCCTGTATGTATTTCTTTTCAAGTGCATTGAGAAATAATCTCTTGGTTCTAGGGCCTTAAGTGGAAGGATTTGATGTTGAGTATGTAAATTTATGTTTTTTGTATTTGGTGTCGCAACCCTGAGAAATCTCATATTTTTAAACAACATTATTATTAATCCTCTTAGTGCATGGGGCCAATATACTATGTTTTGCATCTTAGGCAAAAAATATGGCGGGCCGATATATTGGATCATGCATACATATTGTTCAACTTTAGTACTCTAATTTCTTAGACGATGTGAAAGTTTTTTATGTATATCACCTAATTCAATTGAAACAATAAATAAATGCATATGGATATTTGAAACAATAACTTTATAATATTTTTTTCCTTTAACGATACATTTCATTAAGTTATCCTCTGCATTTCACGCTAGTAACACTGGCAGGAGTCAGCATTATGAGGGTTAATATAGCACCTGGTTGTCTTTGTCTTACAAAATTAAGTCTCTTGTCAAGATTAATGAATAGCATTAAACTTTGGAAGATTAATAAAAGATATAAATTTTGGAATTTTCTGTAATGGATGACAGGTTTTTCAATATTAGTTGCTTTGTGAATAACATTTTTTTGGCTAGTTCACTCCAGCAATTTTGGATATTTTTCATTCATCCCATAATATTATGTAAAACTGCTGTGGTTTCAAACCCACTGTCAACTTTTTCCAGTTTGCAAATTTGTTGCAATTCTTCTTTAACAAGTTTGTTGCTGTTGGCTTATTGCTATCAAGCATCATTCATTGAAATAGATTAGATGACCTCTGTTTTCACCAAACAGTCCCAGATTTCACTCCTTGCACCCTCCATCTGTCTGTGAATGTTAATGATGGTCTTTCAGGAAACATTTCCCTTTTTGTGCTAAATAGCTCTGTTGTTGTAAACACTAATGTATAGCCAATGGTGTTGACTATATTTGAAATATTGAGCATTGTAGGTGGAACATTGTCCTATTGAACAATGCTATTGTTGAATTCATATCCACTTTATTTCTCATAAAAATGAATTGCTTGATTTTGATGCTTGTTGTTTGAAGGCAAAGATTTAGAAATTGTCATTTTTATGGTAAATTCACTTTATTTTTTATCATATGCCAAAAATGATTAAATTAATTTTATTTTATTATTATCACATGTTTAAAGTTATCATAATTTTGATCTTTGATTTAGAGTTTGGTCAATACACGATCATTGCCATTGTTGTCATTTTTTTGTAACCATTAATTCCGATGCTCACATTTTGTTCTTGGTCTTTCTTTGTAGCAATATGATATAATTTCCTTCATTTTTTTATTGATTGACGTCATATTTATTTCCTTTATATTTTATTGGTACGTTAGCTTTGTATCTTGTTGTTTCAACTACTGTCCATGGTGGTTAAATTAGCATATTTGGTCGAGCAGTGATTTAGAACAGTGAATATTTATGCAAGTTAAGTAGAACATTCCATTATTACAGTTTTTGTATTATTTATGAGTTGTATCTTTATGGCTCATAAAAAAACAAGATAAACCTATGTGTCTGAAAATATTCTTATAATATTCTCCTTAAATTTATTTACTTATGGATCAGATTTCATTTTGATTGATGACTCATTGACTGTGATATATCTTCAAACCTCTTGTGAGAAAATCCATGAGTATTCTAAAAACAAATTATTCTTTATTGGTCGGTTATTTAGTCTGCTGGGCTTGAGTGTACCATTTCAAGACATTAAGAGGTCTTATGCCACTTGAAGTTGATAAAACTGACCCTGGTTTTTCAGGGAGGGCATTTCAAGGTTAACGGAAGAGGAGTCGACTCCTGTGTCATCAAGGCTGCAGCCATCAACCAGTGGTGCTAGGGAGCGGAGGCCCAGCTCTGGCTCAGTGTCTTCAGCTTCCACAGCCTCATCAAGCCGAGTCTCTCGGTCATCAGGGCATGGTCGCAGTAAAGATGGTAGCATAAGGTCGTCAGCAGGTGTGGATGCAGTTCGGTCGGGGGCAGAGAGTCTTGGTGGGGGTCGTGGGTCACTGGAAAGGAGGCATCGCAAGGAAAGAGACCGGAAGAGGAAACACCATGACAACTCGTCTTCATCGTTGGGCATTCCACACCACTCGGAGGGGGCGAAGAAAAGAAAGTGTGAGGAGGTGGGGGAGGACAACACATCAACGGTCTCTAGTCGGGTGAGTATTTTCACGTTCATCCATCGTCCTAACTTGCTGTGTAGTCTATGAATCAATGGAAATTCTCTTATTCCTTGCCTCCATGGACCTTGGTTTGGCATAATAGGTCCTGCACCTATATTTTCAGGGGATTTATTAAGTTGCAATACAGCTATGTTGTGCTCAGAGAATTTTTTGCATGTCTTACTGTATGTTTTGATTATCCTGATGTATTGAGGTTCTATATCATCTGAGGTATAGATCCTTATGTTATGATTATACCAGACCAGTTTTGCTCATGTAAACAAACATCCAAAATCAGTATTACAGTGTGATCTCCAAATGAAAAATGTAGCCAGGCTGTGTAAAACATTTTAGTCCAGTAAACATAGAAATATCTTATTTTTTTGCCATTTTTATATCTTCAGAGTTGTCCGAGTTTGATCAACTGAGGTGGCCAAGTCCATATTACCTCCAATAATGAAGACTTCATGATAAATTACATAAACAAGCCTGAAATTTAATATTTTGATGTTTTTCGCAATGTCAATGGTTTTTCTACATCCCTGTTTTGATTGTTTCATATCTATCTCCTCTTGCTACCATTGCAGTGTTAAAATGCCTTTTGGTGCTGGTTTCAAAATTGCTCCCTGCTAGTAAATTGGCTTGGATTTTCATGCATGTCAGTATCAATAAGTTAATTTTTATAATTTCAAAGATGCCATCGGGGCACATTTTTTTAAATCACCCTTTTAGTCAATACAGTAAACAATCTTTGATGAATTATTATTAGTATGATAAGCAAGGAACATAACTTAGGGAAGATCTCCTTAAAAATCAGAAATTCAGAATATCTATGGATACCTACAGTAACGTAAATTTTATTAAAACCTTTGATGAAACTGAGTGAGAGTCGTTCTGTAAGCTGCGTCTAATGGAGCATCTTGTTTTCATTTTCTCCTTCTAGGTCCTAATGGAGCTTGGACCACGGCCAAGTGCATCAACAGATGCGCCGTCAACCAACCATGACCGGGAAGGTAGTTTGGGTTGTGCCACAGATCCAGAGGTGCCATGGGCTGAAGAGTCGAGGGCCCACACCCCACCATCTCACCTTCCCGACTGCTCACCTAGTGTTCTGCCCTCATCCAGTAACAAGGAAGGCACGGACAGTATGTGGAGGGATACCGCTGCTCTCCCTGGCAACCGCTCCTCTGCATCACATCCGTACCAGAAAGTGTACCATTCATACTTTGAACGGTCGGAGGAGGACTTCCCAGAGTTACAGGAGAGGTAAACTTCTGATCACCTCCTTCTCAACATGAAGTTCTGCCCTTTACGAAAGAACTGCTCAGACATTGTTTTATAATCTATGGTTGAATGTTCTCTCAGGAATAATACCGATGCTGTCATGCTTTCTTAATATTATCTTGTCAGCTGATGGTCTGACATACTATTGAATTGCCAGCTAACATCAAGTTAATAAATTCTATATCATCTGATGGTTAAAATTATTCAGATATGAGGAAACCTGGCTTAGTTTTGTAAAAGAAAAGCTTTGTGATTACTTACTTCTAAATATTTAAGCCTAAGTAATTTCCATGCCACAGGTAATTAAATTATATTTTTGACTTCATGTTCAGATTTAGTTTAAAGGCTATCAGACAGCTTTCAATGAACAGTGCTGCAAACTTATAGTTAAAAGTTTCCCCAATTTTCTATTATAAATATCTGTTGAATTTTTGGTTTACTGATAATTGGTTTCAACCTATGGAAAAAACACGTCTGACATCTTATTTTCCAAGAGTATTGGTTGAAATCTGCATGACACAAATCTTATAATTCGATGGAAGCAAGATGAAATCCTAGATCACTCAGTTCCCTTTTGCTTTGGCCATGAGGTGAAAGTCTTTCTCCATTTTCTCTGTCAAGAGAACCCAAGTTGACTGCTTGGAAGTGTCACTTTTTTGTGCGTAGCAATACTTCTCTGAGGTTCTAACATCCTTCCTAATGTCTGCTTCAGGGACCAGAACAGGTACTTGACTGAGGCAAAGAGACTCAAGCATGGAGCAGATCGTGAGACCGACCACACAGCTCAAGCCATGCAGTATTTGGAGGCAGTGCTGTACTTTCTTCTTACAGGGAATGCAATGGAACATGAGAGCATCACAGAGAAAGCTGCATTCACAATGTACAAGGATACTTTGAGCCTTATCAAGTAAGTATCCTTTGATCTTATGGGAAGTATTCTGTTCACATAACTGCTCTTCTCTGCTACAATTTCTGTTGAAAGGAGTGTGAGGAAAAATGTTGTTAAATATGCCTCCATGAACGTGAGGAATTTTTTCCTCCCTTCCAATGAATTAATGGGCTATCCGAGACTCCAATGACCGATGGCGGCGCTATTGTCGCTGACGTCATTTCCCAAGATGGCCACCAGAACGATGATAAACATCAGCCAAAGTATACCATAACACGGTTATGTTCAGCAAGAGCGAAGGCAATCTGTCTGGATTTACGCTACTAAATTCATCGAGTTTAATTCTCTTATGTGGGGAGAAGGCATCCGTTGATTTAACGCCTTAGAAAGTACTCGGACTGGCCTCAATTCGTGAGGAGAATAACATCTATATGTTTGAGAGTTTGAAGATTTTGCAGCTTTAACAATGTCTTGCACGAATATTTGTTCACCACGCGGGACTTGTTATGTAGAACCATGTAGGATCAAGCAAGATAGTACGATATATTATTTTTAAAACTGTGTGTGCAATGCCGTATTTTAGGACATTTGTCAGTATATTGCAGTCATAGTAAATTTGAGTTGTTTAGGTGCGTCGATGACTATTTTAATTTTCTCTTGAGTTACAGCTCAACTTCTCATTCCCTATTCTAATGACTTTCGTTGATGTAATTCCCACAACCAATGAAAACTTTGCATCCCTCTTGCATGCTAGTCCCATATTCAAGTTATGTATTGCTATTATATTTCTTTATTTTATTCCTGGGAGTCCTTTTTACACGTAAACGCAATCATAGCTTACGTATAACTAGCTATTCATCATAGTTTTGGAGGGAATGTGTAAAGCAAACGTAAATTGAAATATAAACTCAGGAAGGTATCCCGTAATTGCTTGATGTCATGGTGAGGGAAATTTCCTCATAAGTTCTTACCATCTCAACAATAGACGCTTTACAGATATAATTCATGGTATCAAACATATATTGGAATATATATATATCATAGTGAACTCCAAAATACCCCATCAAAAGTTATTTTTAAAAATAAGAACATCCTGATTTCTCTGTTTTTCCCTTTGTCGCGAGGTATGTTTTATCGTTAATTTCAATGATTATATAACTCGTACAACTTACACCCATCCTTCTAAATCAAAAGCAAAATTTTTCTTGCATGTCTAGAGATATATCTGTAAAATTAAACATTGAATATTTCAATAACAAATACACCTCTACGATAAACACACGAAAAGCACGGCACGCCCACTGGTAGTATCATCGTTCCAGTGTTTTCAACTTTCCCTAGTAGGTGGTGTCTTCCCATTCTGGAGTCTCCGATGGATTCTTGATTATTCAATAGGGCCTGCTTTGAAACTATTGTTGGGTGGTTATCGTATTCTGGGAATGAGAGGAAGATAATAGACTTAAAATCAGTTGTGCATCTTGCTACGGACTATGTTTGCACCGTCAGCTCTGTTTGTTCTGCAATTTTAGCAATTCAGTGCTCATCTTCTATCTAAATATCCTCAGACTATGCTCTGAACATATGAACTACCACTTCAAGCTCTTCTCCCTTTCAAATTAATCCTCTTTTTGAACAGTCCTTCTCTATTTATATTGTAATGGTATATAGACTCTTCAACTAAAACACTTAATTTTTATTGACCATTTCCTCTAGTCCTTGGAGAAGAGAGAGATTGATTATTATCCTATCTGTACATTTTATTTTTGTTTTTTGTACTCTACATTAATATTAAAATAATAAACATTGGAGTTGCTAAGTGAATGAATAAAGTCCATGTGTTGCTATCATGAATGCCGCAATATTACGTGCTTTTGACATGACATCAGATCTCTGAATTTATTTGTAGAAAATGTGCATGAAATTCTACTATATATTCCTCCCTTTTGAATTTTCTCATGTTGAGCTTTCACCATTTGGAATAAATGTTGTGTCGAGAAGTTAGTTAACAAAGCTAGAACTTTTAAAATGAAGTCATCTGTCCTCTACTATTTTAAGACACTGATGATTTGGTACCTATGAATTCTGAGTGGAAGAGGCAAATAAATCATGGAGTGAACAAGAAATCTTATTCATTGTTATGGAATGCTTAGTAATACTTGTCAGTGGCATGGGCCATGAGCGTGCGTGTATGAAATAGTGTTTGATTCTCCTACAATTAAGGCCTAATTTTGGCTAATCTTTTTATTTTCAGATATATCTCGTCTAAATTCCGTAATCAACAAAATAACTCTCAGCAGGGAAGTATAGACAACAAGCTGGCAGTATTAAGGTATATTTATTTATTTGGTACTTGGCATACAAGCAAGCCAGACTTTATTGATGCATGATTGTGTCATGCAATTTCTCCAGATTGTCTAAATGTGGAATTACCTTTCTCCTACAGTCTTCGGTGTCAGTCTCTGCTTCATCTCAAGTTGTTCAAGATGAGGAAACATGAAGTGAAGGAGTACCAGAAGATCTTAGCAGAGTATCAGCAGAAGGTATATATTACTTATTGTTTATATGTATTTGACAGGTGTTACGTGTATTATTTGAAACTTGGATTGAATTAGTTTTGTTATCACTGCTATTAATTGTTGGCTTGAGAAGGCAATTTTATTTTATGCAGAATCTGGTACTATTTGTTTATATTATTATGAGACACATTACCTGGCTTTGCATGGGTTAATTTCATCCAATAAATTATTTTATTGTGTTTACTATGTTGTTATAGGTGTTATTATAAATAATTGTTCTATCTATTCATGCCCATTACTGACTGGTGTTAATATTATATCTGTAATTTAAACTCTTTTGGTTGACAAACTATGGAATGGATGCAAGAAGTCTTGAATGTCTTTCAGATGATTTGATGGTTACATTTACAAAACCACAACTTAAAAAACACACACGACCCGGGTTTCAACGCTTGAGCGTCATCTTCAGGTGGAAATGGAAAAAATAGAATACCTCAAAGTTACAAAAGAACTTGTATTATTTATTAAGTCTTGAATGTGCAGAAAGGGTTGAACATTCCATCTTGGTGGGTTGAAGTTACTTTTCGATTTTGACTTCAAATTACTCAGAGCCTTCTTACACTTCAGTAACGGGTCAATCACCGTGTACTAATGCTGGAAATTATGGCTTTCAGAATATCACCATGCATTTATATCAGTTTCCTCCTGGTTTTTTCATTATTTGTGAAATGGCTCAAAGCTGCACATTAAAATTTTGCTGAAGGGAGTTCAAATGGGAGGTAGTTTTTCAAAATGAAATATGAACTGTAAATTTTCTCTTTCTTCAACTATTAGGGTGCAAAATGTCATCGGGATTGGAATAAAACTACATACAGTGGAGCCCACTTATAATGAACCCACTTGTTACAAAGTCCGGCTTTTAACGAAGTGAAAGCCGTTCCCCCGTCAAAAAAGGCCCTTTCGCCATGTAAAAAATCCCGCTTTTAACGAAGGCACACTGAAATGAGTCCCACTTATAATGAAGTAAATCACGCAGCAAGATATCCTTTATATTTTAAACCTCTTCTTACGAGATGACAAAATAACCCCTCCTCTGTTTACTATCTTACTGTGAAAAAGAGTTTAATTAGTATGTTCATTTGAGTGTATCTGGTAAAATGTTCTTTAGAAGTTGACGAAGGCGACAGACTCCGAAATGGAGAAAAAAAGCTGTTTTTTCGGTCGATTTGGATGGTAGCCTTTTTCCTAAATGCTTTTGATTCCTAGACACTTCTTTTCATTTCCTGTGCGAGGTTATAAAATAATAGCCATGATATTACAGCAGTTTGCTTGGTTCAAAGTTCACTCGAAGTTCTCAAGATATACACATATAACGAAGTTCGGGTATAGCGAAGTAAACTGCTGGCCCCCTCAACTTCATTATAAACAGGCTCCACTGTATCTATATAGAGAACAAACATTATTCTTAATGTATAATTGGGGTGGTTGGAATTCCAGAAAAAGTCATGGAAGGTGAAAACGGGCATGGAAAATTTGTAATTGTCAGGCTATCATTTCACTAATCTTAATGGGGTTATGATGCTTGTTTGGAGTTTTGACTACATACTTCTAGTTATCTTAATGTCATTTGGTATAAACTAAAAAGTGAATCATGGCCTTTTATGAGTTACAGTTATGACCTATGAAGTGTGTACTAAATGCATACTTGTGATGCAGGTAGTTTATCATATATGTTGCCAATATCACTGTTTTAGTGTCCCGTTCAGATTTGGGAATCCTGAGCATGAAGTGCTATTTTTGTGGCTTATAATTGATATTGGTGTATCATTTGAAAATTCTGATTGTGGAGGTGCTTCGCGTGGGACATCCGAGTAGGAGGTTACCAGTTACTCCTATTATATAATGTTTGAGTCAATCCAAGGTAATAGTGCAGTTGTGATTTCTTGATTTAGCTTAGAAAGAAATGAAAAGTGAACAATTGTTCATTATTATATTATTTAAATGAAGGATTTTCAAAAGTTCTTTGGTTATGTGATTCCATTTCCGAAACTACTTTGGATGAGTTTGCGATTCTATTGCTTTTCTGCCAACCGCACTATTATCTGGGGCACAATCTAGTAGAGAAATCAGGCTGTATTAGTTTAAGGAATCAACCAATCAATATTGCTACGGTCAAGGGCAGTTCCCTCTCAACTTATCTCTCTCATTCCCTGATTCAATGGTCCATTTTAACTTTGCTTGTCACAAATTTGTACCTGTATTTCATGATCCCCATTGTCACATCTTCATACCTCTTACTGCCTTGTCCTGCTTTCATCCCTCAATCTCTCCCTTCTACCGTCTGTTGCCTTTAATTACGCAATGGGACAATTTGTTCTGCGTCTTTTGATTATACCCCTCAAATCCACAAATTCCTTCCCTTAGCCATAATTTTCATTACTTCTCTTGCTTGTCTTTCTGTCAGTTTGGCTTATCAACCCTCTCCAGAGCCATGTGTTGATAGCCTCCAATCTCTGCCCGTTCTAGTTACATGTGAAGAAAGTTCTATTTACTGTCTTAAATCGTGGCATCTCCCTAATGGCTGCACAGTACTTAGGTAGGCTTGATCTTTGAGTAAATGATTTTACCAATTTTTCCCTTCTCCCTTTCCATAGCCACCAATGACTGCACCACCAACGCTACAGCAACCCTTACAGGACCAGCTTCCCAATGGCCAGGCAGGGGGGCAGCACCTCGCGGGCGTGTCGTGTGCCTCAGCGCAGTGGGGGAATGGTGGCCCTTCCCGCACCACTGGCACACCTTCCCCCTTGTCTCCGACACCTTCGCCGGCTGGGTCTGTGGGCTCGGTTGGCAGTCAGTCGTCTGGATACAGCAGTGGCGAGCTGGCTGTGGGAGTGAGCCGAGCCTGTGGGCCGAATGGGGTTGGTCGGACTCCGCCTCCACCACCACCACATGGGGTTCCTTACCCACACAACCAGGCAGCACCCGCTGGGGGAATCCTTGGTGGGGGTGGCCTGCCCCCTCAGCAGCCCCCCGTAGCCAACATGGGGCCTTGTGTTTCTGTGCCCCTTGGCGTTCACAGTGCCATGCAGAAACAACACCAACATTTCAGCTACCTGCTTAGCTGCCATGACCTGTGGGAACAAGCAGACAGCCTTGTCTACAAAGGAAACTCGAGAGGTTGGTCCCTCCTATTGGCCTATTGTTGTTGGAAATTTGCGATTGAAATAAGTTCTTAAAAATACTGAACTAATAGGTTGGAATCAATGAAGGTGCTGGTCATTGCTTGTCATGCTTTGTCTCATTCAGCACTTAAATGCCTATATCCCTCTCCTTAGTTTTTTTGTATTTCTGTGATCCTCATGTGCATACCATCGCTCAGAAATCCTTTTTTTGTTCAGAAATAACATGTGCATTTCTTCTTCACATCTGAGGAAGTGTAGTCCTGTCGGTAGGCATCATTCTTGCCTTTTGTTATGGACATTCCTGATGAAAAACAGCATTTTGTCATCTGTTGTGAGCTAATCAGTCAAATCTTTGCCAAGCATTTCATGATTCTGCTTCAATGTCATTTTCAATTGAGGTATTGTCAATAATCAGTGATTTATGTTCTCTAGCATAAGTTCTTATTCATAATAAGTGATGGTATTCATTGCTGATAGCAAACTGGAAATTATGCAAGGGGAAATATTTACTTTAATTTTTCGAATCACTTCATTTTTCCTCCTCTGGTTTCAAAATTTTTCTATCATTTTTAACTTGCCTCATGAAAACTGACATGAAAATATTGGAACTGGTTGAGGAAAAGTAAATTGTGTGGAAAAGAAATTACTTAGTGAATATATCCTTTCACTGAGTGATGTTTAAACAGGTTGGAGTCACCTGTACGTATTTATTCTCACATAGTTATTTTTGTACAAATATGATGCCATTCACTGCAACTTAAAGCCATATTTGGAATTCGTAAAAGTTAAATGCTGTGAAGCTTAGAGTGATGCCTGCTATTGAATTTTGGTAATTTTTGTGGTGCTTTGTTTTTGTTTCAGTTTTAGGTCTTATTTCATAACATTTTATACAGTCATTATTTTAAGTGTTAGATAACATATTTTTTCATTTTTTCTATTGGAATTTGTTGCTTCATAGTAATTTTAGTATAAGTGAGTTTTTGAGGAGTGGATGAATGCACTATCCATGAAGATTTTTGTTTAGTTAATGAGTTATTGCGTCACATTCTTTTAATTTAGCCCCACTCTGTGCTTGTGTATTTGTAGTCATTGAGGCCACCTCCTTTTGTACATGCTCTTGGATAGGTAAAGTTCTGAATTGCGGAAAAGTAAGAATCGGTGTAAATGTTTCAAACTTGTGTGTTCTGACAGGTTTAAACTGTTGTGTATCCTCTATGTATCATTAAGTTTAACTTTTTAGTTTGTGGAAATAGAATATGTAGTGATGGCAGACTTAATTGGAAGTAGCAGTAGAAAGTTTTTCTCTCTTTAAATGTTATTCGGAGGCCTTAATTTCCTCCAGTGCACTGCACATTTGGGAGCACACTTCAAAACAGATTGGAAGCAGAGTTGATGTATACTAGGCAACCAGGGAATGTTGATAATTGTTTGTGCTATAGTTGTTTTTGTGTTGATTTCCTATAAAATTGTAAAACATTTTATTACTCTATGGTATAAAGCTTTGAAAAAAGCATTGTAGAATAAATTCCACAGCTATTCCCAAAGCATTCAACCTTGACTCTTTTGCTCCCACGGAATTCCAGATATGGGCAGGTTACCAAGTGTTTCACCAGCCCAAGTCATTAGTGTGTGCTATATTTGCCAGAGGCAGGTCATTGTCTTGGGGTAGTGGGGTGCAAATTGCTACTTCCTGGGTGGTATGGACGATTTAATGGCTAAAATTTTGCCCAGTAATTGTAGTGTGTTTGCCTAGTATAGATTGTACTGTGGTGAGGCACCCCACTCGTAATCCACTGTGAAGTGTGCTGATATGTTCTGATTTGCACTTACTTCAGCACCAGAAATAGAAAACTTCCAATATTTGGCTGATTTGTGTGTTGTTTTTTTGTGATCCCAAACAGAGTCCTTAACTTGTACTTTTTTTGGGAGTTATTAGTTTCCATTAAAATCTTTGGAACTTATAGCCTGTGGTACAATCCAAAAAGTATTGTGTGTAGTAATTCCATGTTTTTTCTCTCTTTCAGAATTCTTTGTGGAACTCGACCAGTGTTATGGGCCTTTGACCCTTCACAGCTCTCTTCACCACCTGGTAAACTACGTTCGACTGGGAATTAGGAGGCTAAAAGGTGTATAGTACCGAATGAGCCAGGTTGAACCAATGGGTGGCCAAGTGTGGGAGTGAGTGGGACTGATTGTTCTGGACAAAATGAACGAACAAAGCCACAAAGAATGCTCTGTATATTTTTGTATATATTGAAAAAAACTGTAGTGTTGAGAGTTCCATGTCGATGTTGGTATTGGGCCGACTCCTTTTTTGGTGTGCCATGGCACTCCTTGCCGTTGTGAGCGAATGAAGTAACCTCTCCGTGCCGCCTGTCATTCATCCCTCCCTCGGGGGTGGCACACATTTGTGTGGTGTCGCCGGTCACCGTGACCTCTGCACCAAAAAGAATCACCAACAAGCTGGCTTCACAAGAAACACCAATCTTAAAATTCTTTTCTGTGATTTGGTAATGGAGTCTTAACGAAGAGCCAAGATCTTAAAGATGGTAAAGAACACCAAGATGACTCCTCTTTTTTTATTTGTTCGACAAGTGCTTGTCTCGGAAGGAAGAAATTGTCACACTGGATATCAAGATGGGGAAACTGTTTGGGCGTGAATGTATTTCCGTGTGCGTGTGTTTGTGTGTGTCTGCATGCATCTGTGCATATTGGACTGAGTAAATAGGAAATTTATTATTTATATAGGTTTATACGCATGGCAGAAATGTGAAGCCAATTTAACAAGGTTGGTTTTTGGCATGGGAGATTGGTTGTATTGTGGATGAGGAGGGAGTGTTGTTTGATAACTGTCACAATGCTCAATATTTATTCCGAAGACCTCCATGAAATAAAAGAAAATGCCCTGGTTAAATTTGTTTTGGGTACTTGATCCTCTTCTTGGTTGCCTTCAGCTAAAGTTTGGTTAGAATTTTCTGGCAGTGTGTCTCAGATGGCATTAAATTTGAGGGAAGTTCCTCAACAGATACCTTTTTGGTTTTGATTCCTGCTGTTTATTTTTGATGATTTTATTAGGATCTTATTGAGGCATGAATTTTTGGGAATTATATTATAGGCTGAGGTTGTCTGATTGATATATTTATGCTCTACGCATGTATCCAAACCAGTTTTCTGTTAGAAATTTGAGTTGCCATGAATCACAATCTGATTATCCATGGAGGTTTGGAGAGAGCTCCTCGTTATTTATTCGTATTTATTGGCTTTTTGAGTATTTATTGGGCAAATCAGTGAACTGAATCCCTCCCTCCTGTCAGCGCAGTTATCCTCTTAAAGAAATGACATGTGTGCCACGAATGAGAAGAGGTATTTTTTTCTCTTGTGCCTTTGTGATTTTGCCATGCAATATGCAGTGTAATACAGCTGTGAATATCCAGTGTTCGTTTCAAACGCTTTATCAGGGCACTGAAGCGTGCCTTGGTGGTGGAACCGCTTTCTTAAGGAAAAAAAGGCCTGAGCTGATTGACTGATTTTGAAAAAGATGAGGAAATTCAATGTTGTGAACCGAGCAATTTTGGTCAAGAACTGAAACATTTTATTTTTGTGCTTTACTTAAATTTTGTTTTTTTAAATATTGTTTTAGGTCATTGATTTAGCACAAATGCCTTACTACTTGATCACCAGTGTTTGGAAACCCTTGTGACAGGTTTTTTGACATTGCCCGAATATCTCCTGCTCTCACTGGATTTGCCATTTGGATCCAGCTAGAAGTGTGGTACTTAAAGTGATTGAGTGCTTTTTTAAATATGCATGCATTTATGCATGTATATACATTAATGTATATATGTATATACCCTCGTATTTATATACGTATATATTTATATTGATATATACATATATATATATGCATGTATATATGTATATGGGAGGCAATGGACTTGAAGGGTTACCTTAGGTTTATTGTTGTTCACTAGTTGTTTGGTCTAAAACGATAGTTGGGGTCACTACCACTTCATCAATCCCGAAATGATGTAAAGGCTCTGCTATCTTCTTGTATGATCTTTGCCCACATATCACTTGGGTGAAATTTATTGAGTACATGCAGTACCAGGCCATAGCATTCAAACTGTGAGAATTTGATCCAAACTTTAAAGTGACTTCTGTTGTTGAGTTGTAAATGGCATATTTTTGTAATCATACTCAGCTCATTCTTATTGTGTGTTTAAATGAATGAAAAAAAGGGAGAACCAGGTCACTTGTAGACTAGGAGCATATTTTTTTTTACTTTTGGGATGCCCCTGAATTTTAAAAAATGCCTGAATGCAAAGTTAATGCACTCATTATCGAATCAACTGTGCCTGAAGGGGAAATTAGTGCCACTTTGCCATTTTTTCGGCTGGGACTCAATATTTATCGGCTGATCAGTTAATTACAACCTTGTTTTTTTTGTGGAAGATGTATCAACTAAAGAGCATGAAAAGAACCCAGAACTGGTTAATCAAACTGAGCTGGCATTTAAGTTGTGAGCATTTTAGTAAATATTATCTGGGGGCCTGCACATTCTGTTGCTTGAGGGACATTATTGCCTTTGTCCCATGGAGGCCATGGAATCAATGAACTGCCTGGAATGATACTGCAATACAGGAGAGGCTGAGGGATACACAAATCAAGGGGTCGATGACAATGGATGTGCCGGAGAGTATTCACAAATGAAATTACAATTGCCGAGAAGTGACCTTCTTGTATTTAAAAAAAACAACCAGTACCTTGTGCATAGAAATGAATACATACAATATGTAAGACAGAGATCATATATTTCATCCATGGAGGATCTAAATTGTTTTACAAGTTTATTATATACATGTAAATATATAATCATTATTTAAAAAAACACTTGTTATTATTTTCTTAATTCTCTACATTCCACAGGTCTGAGTAGGCATCGTTGATTCCGTGAGGAAAAAGTAGACCGCAATTCTTGTACCTGCCCAACACAAATCTGAAAATAGATTTTTAATTGATTGTTATGATATATGTTTAGGCCAATGATCTTGTCAAAGTAGCCACTAAACTAATTGCTAAAAGTAATGTCTGTGAAACCATTATATATTGTGTATTGCCTATTCTTCTGTGCTGTGGTTGTAAATACCAGTCATTGAATGGGAGACATGATTTTTGAAGGAGCAGTATGAATGAAAAGGAGTGGCTGATTTCTTCAAAATAGGTAAACTTACTGATTGATGTATTTCACTGTTCTATGTGGTGAGTGAATTTCTCTCAGTTAAATGGAAAATAGGTGATTATGAGTAATCAAGATCAAGGTTTCATTCTTTTTAACATCATTATATATTTTACGAGGTAAGCAATGAGTATCACTGCAAGTGCCTCCTTTCCTACTGATCCTCGAAATTTAAAGCCTATAGGTCTTATGTAATTTTTCAACCCAGCAGCAGTCACTTGTCAGGGTCAGGGAGATAAGTGGCTGAGCATGACCATGCCTGTTCATATCAAAAACATCTTGCTTGTTGTGATGTCTTCTTTTTGGTGGAATTAGTAAAAGAACAGGCAGTCCCCTTTCTTTCATCAGGTTACGTCCTCTAATATCATGATGAAGAGGGGAACTATGAAATACAGTAATTTATTATTATTAGTTATGATCCCCATTATGTTTGAAGGGTAAACTTATACCCTGATTAATCAATCAAAAATAACATGCAAAAAAAGATAACATAGGTATAGAGAGCAACGGTATTATGTATTACACAAAATTGAAATTTGTATACTCCAGTCCATTAAAAAATTTACCATCATGGAGCCGAAAAATTTCTAAGTCCTGAGTTGACGTCGATGTGACAACATGGTCAAACCACGTCCCCTGCGCGGGAAAGCAATAAAAAAATGGAACAGAACAAAGGCCTTCCTCCCCCTAGTTGAAAAGAGAGAAGATGCTTGATGGGAAAATTTTGACCTGCTAAAGGAACTTCTTAATTATGGGAGGAGGGCCCAGGTTTCTGTTCGCTTAATGTGTGAGCCAGAATGAAAGGGGAATGGCTCATTTCGGCTGCTCTGATAGACCAAGACCTCTCATTAACGACAACTGCTGGATGATGCAGAAAGCCCATCCTTCGTCTTTATTCCCGTTGCTCTCTATACCTATGTAATCTTTTTTTGCATGTTATTGTTGATTGATTAATCTTTACCTTCCTGAGTTTTTTTGTAGTCGTAAGCCTTGATGGCCGGGGTTTTTTAAATGACAAAGGTTTTTAAATGTCCATCAATGTGCCAAACGAACACGCTCGGCAGGCTAGGGACACAATTTTTGTGCCGGAGAGACACTCTTGGAAGAAAAAGGTTAATCAGGGTATAAGTTTACCCTTTAAACATAATGGGGATCATAACTAATCTCAAGAAGGAAAGATCAATTTGGCAGATCAGCAGGTGAATACAGTGCAACATATGATTAGTGGCGTCAGAGTTTAACCAAGGCACCACTGAGATTGCAAAAAATGCTTGTAAGAGCCTGAAGTCATTCTGTGCTTCATCACGTCCCCACCAATCTCTTGCTTGCTACAGTATGCTTCCCACAAAATTTTCAGCTCCAATTTTTGAAGCAGTTTTTTTCTAGGGACTATTCTTGAAGTTTCACTTATGAGGATTTTTATCAACCCTGTAACTGTAGACCACTAAAAAATGTCGATATTCTGTCGTTATCGTTTCTTTATTATCTATTCAGAATTCATGTTGATATCCAGCCATTCTTTCACAATATGTATCGCTCTGACATTAGAAAATCTAGTTCTCTGCTAGATTTCTTTCTGATGCTCTGACATATATTCTCACCCATTCTTCTCAGCTCAAGCAAATTCTATTCCCAAGTATCTAGACATAAATCAAGGATGGAAAGACTTACTCATTGGCTTAATTCCAGGTGCGTTTCAGGATACCATAAGGCATGGGTAGGTATAGTGAACTCAGTGGCACACACTGATGGAGGACGAGAGGTAATTCAGGGTGAACATAGTGCTAATAAGTGGGCAAAGTTATCTTAGCCTTTATTGGTGACTGGCCAATATATTGGCTTTAGCATCTTGGAAAAAAAGTGCAGCGGGCTAATAAATGGGCTCATAGGTAAAAATTGTCCAACTTTACTGAATTGAAACAATTACCTTAATTTTTTAGATGATTTAAAAGAAGAGTATCATTATTAACCAATCTATAATTTAAAAAGAACCATGTGGATATCTGGTGCAATGACCTCATTATTATTTGTTCACAATGACCCGAAGAGATTATGTTTTCTCACTCATCCCTCTTCCATTCCTTTTCTGGAAAGGAGCTGGAAGAGAAGAATGTCTGGACATAGCGAGGGAAAAACGACTACAACATTTAGAAAATGAGGATTACTAGTGACATTTCTGTTGACTGAACTAGCTTAAGTGATTGAGCCCTGGTTTTATAATCTGATTAAATATTTCCTTGGTATAAAAACCCAAATTAATGACTTTCTTCATTGATATCGACCATGCCAACAATCCTGCAATATGTAGGTATGGGAAAATACACAAAACATCAACTTTTTGTTTGCATGCAGTATTCAGAAAACGCTGCGTCATCTTTCTGTTAAAGGTGACCAGATATTGGAAAACTGGTCGTGAATGTTTCTCGTCACCGAGCGATTTGCCCTTCCATTTCCACTCATACCAACTGCTTGGTGAAGGAAAGGGTTGCAATGCACCATAGAGGGCATTATGTGTGCTTAGCTACTTCCATTGGTGAAAAGTTGCTCCTGAAGCTCCTCCCAAACAGGATAAATGAGGCTGTGGCAATATAAAGGGTGCGGCAGCATAATTTGCTGATTTGAATTTGGTGCCAGGAAGAGAGGTTTGGCTGTTAGAGGGTGCGGATGGTCTCATTCGGGTCTTGAATGGGTGGGTTGGAAGGCAAAGACAGCCTTTTGCAACCCTTCGCCCCTCATTACCTGCACCAATCATCTATTTCTCCTATTAGGTATCACCCAATAATATTTATGGCATTATACATAAAACATTCGTTGGCCCCAGTGGTGGTTGGTAAAGTCCTCGCCTGCTAATCCTAGGGTTGTGAGTTGAGTCCCGGCTGGGTAGAATATTATCTGCACAGGACATGGGTGTTTGTGTCTCATCCATTGTTACTTTTATTCACCCGATGTAAATTGGCCCATTGTGCTGTATTTGGGATGGTGAAGATAAATTAAAAAAAGAACTTTTTTTCGCATGTAGTCTTAACCCTTAGAGTGCCACCAATTTTTCGGTGGGTACTCCCAGAAGTGCCATGGGTATTTTGATATATTTGTAGGCCTTTATTCATGCAATTTTTATTTGTTTATTACGGCAAATTAATTATTATTTTTTTACTATTTTTACATGATCATTTCTGTATTTGAAAAAGAATACTTTTTTGCTAATGAATATGAAAAAAATAATATTTTTTGTAATGACTCATTGTTTAAACAGGTCTCCTCATAGACAACGATATATCGTCGTTGGCACTTCTGGCACATTCTGCAAACGACGATTTATCGTCGCGTGGCACTCAAAGGGTTAAGAAAAGGCTGCATCAGCTTTCTTTTAACCCTCTTAGTGCTGACTCTTGCCAGCGGTTCCAGCGAGAAATGCGGAGGGTAAGTTAATGAAATGTATCACTCTAGGAAAATAAATATTATAAGGTTGTTTAAAATATCCATATGTGGTTTTTCTTATTGTGTATACCTACACTGAATTAGGTAATTATCAAAAAAGACTTTTACATCATACAAAAAATAATTGTAACTAAATTTGTGTGCTTAAGTTAAACAATCTTTTGCCTATGAGCCGATATATCGGCCATAATAATATTGTGTGTCACTCAGAAGAAATGTTCAGAATTTCTCAAGCAACCTAAGCCTAGAGTGTAGCATCAGAGTCTCTAGGGGCTCCCACCTTCATCCCTCTAAAAGTTGTGAGACACTATATGCATGCTCGTAGCAGTTTTAAACGAAGCATGCTGCTTTCCTTTGTATTAATTTTTTTGGTTAAATCTTTGCAACCAGGGTCCCAAATGCTCACAGCATATTCAAGGTGTGGCCTAACCAGAGAGAAGTAGCATCTCTCTTTTACTTTTTTATCCGAGAACCTTCCTATTATACGCTTAGCAAAACCTAGTTTCTTTAATGCTGTGCTGCATATGTTTTGTATGTGTGTTTCCCACGTTATATCAGAAGTTAACCCTCTTAGTGCTGACTCATGCCAGTGGTTCCAGCGAGAAATGCGAAGGGTAACTTAATGAAATGTATCACTCTAGGAAAATAAATATTATAAAGTTATTGTTTAAAATATCCATATGCGGTTTTTCTTATTGTGTATACATTGAATTAGGTAATAATCAAAAAAGACTTATACATCATACAAAAAATAATTGTAATTATATTTGTGTGCTTAAGTTAAACAATTTTTTGCCTATGAGCCGATATATCGGCCCGCTGCACTTTTCACCCGAGATGCCAAAGCCGATATATCGGCTTGCCTCTCTAAGAGGGTTAAAGTTGCCTTTTCTGTTGAAGTTGCCTAAAGTTCTGTCCTCAATAAATCAGCAAATTAGGCGGCCGCACCCTGTAGTTGAGTCCATAATTCTAGTGCTTTGAAGTATCATCTATGGTCATCATGCTGAAGATAGGCTTGAAGCAGTTTTCCACTCCTCTCCCTTTTCCACCAACCACTTCATTCTCGTGCATCTCCATCATCTTTTTGTGTTTAACATGACATTTTATTGCTAATAAGTTCTAGTCTGTATCAGCCCCTGGATATGTATGTGAGTTTTTAGCACTCATCTGGAATCTGTCTCTCACCATTATATGAGGACCCCAGAAGTCAAGGAGTCTAAGTAACAAAACCATTGTTTAGAGAAAACTTAAGTCAAAGTTGAAAATGTTTGGTACAACCCACTAAATAGTTAAGAGGCATTACCCTAGATAGCAGCACCTATCAAGAAAATCACTTGGATCCCTTGACCACCTAAAAGATTAATAGTTTCACAACCCATTCCTGTACCTAACTTATTTTTTTCAAAAATGTCACTTAGACCCCTTGACTTCTGGGGTCCACATATAATCTATCTTGAACCTGTCTCTTCCAGATTCTTCAATGTTTACCTGCGTCGAATGTGGTTCCCAAGCCATGTATTTGTGATTACTGGATTATTTCTCTGGCAAAACTACAGTTTTCTCGCTGCGGACATACCTCCTTCCTAGCCCATACTCTCTTACTTCCCACTCATCTCTTCCTTCACTCACCACAGCATTCCAATCCTCCAAAACTACCAGCTGCTTGCTCCCAGGTATTCTATCTTTTCGTCCATCTATTCTATCTTAACCCTCTTAGTGCGGCGAGCCGATATATCGGCTTTGGAATCTCGGGTGAAAAGTGCAGCGGGCCGATATATCGGCTCATAGGCAAAAAATTGTTTAACTTAAGCACACAAATATAATTACAATTATTTTTTGTATGATGTATAAGTCTTTTTTGATTATTACCTAATTCAATGTATACACAATAAGAAAAACCGCATATGGATATTTTAAACAATAACTTTATAATATTTATTTTCCTAGAGTGATACATTTCATTAAGTTACCCTTCGCATTTCTCGCTGGAACCACTGGCATGAGTCAGCACTAAGAGGGTTAACTTCTGATATAACGTGGGAAACACACATACAAAACATATGCAGCACAGCATTAAAGAAACTAGGTTTTGCTAAGCGTATAATAGGAAGGTTCTCGGATAAAAAAGTAAAAGAGAGATGCTACTTCTCTCTGGTTAGGCCACACCTTGAATATGCTGTGAGCATTTGGGACCCTGGTTGCAAAGATTTAACCAAAAAAATTAATACAAAGGAAAGCAGCATGCTTCGTTTAAAACTGCTACGAGCATGCATGTAGTGTCTCACAACTTTTAGAGGGATGAAGGTGGGAGCCCCTAGAGACTCTGATGCTACACTCTAGGCTTAGGTTGCTTGAGAAATTCTGAACATTTCTTCTGAGTGACACAATATTATTATGACGCCTCATTACATCTCTAGGCCTGACAAAAGTGATACAGTATGAGAGATCTTCTGCCGAACAGATAGGTACAAAAATTCGTTCTTTCCATGCACAATAAGCGACCACAATAAAAGCTGAGCTCCACTAAATACACTCCCATGATACATGTCACCATTTAACCTCCCAAAAACTTGCATCTTTACTCGGCTGGTGACCTAATACCCCCTGCCACACACCCATGTGGTGGCTCGCAGGGTATTATTTAGATGTAGATATCATTTCCTCCACCTTATCATATACCACATCTTCCTCTTTCTTTCTATGATTCTAGGTAGGCATACACACTTAGGCTATAAATATGTTCGATATTTGTTGGATCTGCCTTTTGGTCAATTGACTATAATCCTATCCCTCACCTGTTCCCACTATTTACCAAGTTTCCTGTTCATTACGAATTCAACCCCATGCAGACTTTATTCCCCTCATATGTCACTCTATAGTCATCACTACAGTATCTTCCACTTTCTTTCCATCTTCTGTCGCTTCAACCCATGTCTGCACCCACCTTCTGCAGTTTCTTCTTCATTTTCTCAACTTCTCCACCCTTAGCATAAAACTAAGGTTCTCCATGCCTATTCTGATGGTTGAGTTCCTCCTCTGCATCTAATTTCCTTCTGCTTCAGCATTTGCTCATACTTCCAGGCAAAGATTCTGGACACCTGGCCTACTAGGCTGAGTACCTTAGTTCCCAGCTTTCATTTCTGTTTGAGTACTGTCTGTAATTTCAAGGTTTTGTTCTGATTGAGTGAGTTTTCCATGGCCATCTCAAGAGTGTGTTTTTATGGACACCATGTCACGATAGGCCACCCCACTTGGGTCAGCCCTTAAGCAGCCGCCTCACTGAGGAACAGATGCTGCATGAACTATTGTTTGTCTGTGTCTGAACCTTTGACCTATGGGTGGGCTATGGGACCATGAGTGGCCCTACCAGGAGGATAGCTCCCACTAGTTCAGCTCAATGGGACATTGGAGCACTCAAGCCCTTCCACCTCGACAATCTTGTAGTCCTTGGGAAGAGCACGAGGCATCAGCTACCACGAAAATATTTTATTTTTGAAAAACAGTTGCACATGTGACAAGATGGAGTAAATTTTTGCCTTAAATGTCTGTTACTTGGCCTGTGGTCTCTAGGAATGATTTGTCCTCTTCTTATTGAAAAAACTGAGAATCATTGCATTTGTGCCTCTTGATGGACCTATGAATGGCGACAAATAGAGCCAAATTCTTCACAATGTCCTTTCTTCACCCCATAGCACATTTTGACTGATTAAAATAAAAAATGGGAGAAAGAATAAGCCACACTCTAATGTATGTACTTGTTTTCTATCCAACTCTTCCTATGACTTCTTCTTTGTGATTTTCTCCATCCATTTGATATTCATCATTCTTCAATGTCACCATCTCTGTTGCTTCCAATCACTTTTCCTCTGCAGCTGTTATTTTTAAGCCTCCTTCTACATAAGAGCAAGTACCGAGTATATATTTAAATGAAGCATTTCCTTACTTCCAGCCTTGTGTTTGTAGCTGCGAGCCAACTCCTCCTCTGGTATATTGCCTTACTTGCTCAGGCGATTCAGCTAGAAATATATCTTCTCATCACTTCGATTGGTGGTGATCCTGATTCCTAGATAACAAGTCCTCCACTTGTGCAAGTTTTTGCTGTCCAAGTTTGACAGTAATTCTGAAATCTTGATTTCTTCCACACAACACATATTTAGTTTAGTATTAATATTCAAGTTGTATCTCTTCATAGTTGTTCCTATGTAGTGTAACATTTTCATCACATCTCCCTTCTTCTCTACAAGAATCTGTGGACTGAATACAAAGAAGTAACCCTCGAAGGGTAAGGATTGCGCATAAAATAGGAGTGAAATACATAGGACTATTAAGGATTTGTGATCATGATAACAAAATTGCAGTTTTCCACCCTTATGGTGTTTTTGAGCTTGAAGAGGAAAGGTTGTAAATATATTCCTTCATGGTTGACTTATCAATCAAAGAATGTATAACTGTTGGTGGACAGATGTGATGAAAGAATTGTCTGTGGGGCAGTCAAAAATTGTTAATACGTATTTTTAAAGTTTTTAAATAATATAACTGAAATGTTCAATTCATGCATTAGTATTCTTTTACCAATAGAAAAACTTGTATTCCTCATTGCTCCCCCAAATTTTTCCACCATAGAGAACATACATATTTTCAAAACATCGGATTCTTGAATAAAAAATGTGGATAGTTGACTTCTTTAAAGTGTAAAAATGCCCATTGAGTAGTTTTTTGTGATTATTCTCATGTAGCCATAAGATGTGTCCAGATGGTAGAATTGCAGTGTGCTGAAGTAATTTCTTTCACTAGCCTTGTGGATAAAATTCTTCCAACATAAATTGTGGCTGTCCTGCAGGGAATCCGGTGTATTTTGAATTGAATTGCTCTTCTTGAAAGGCTTAATGGAAACTCCGCTTTTACTTATTCTACTGTGTGCAAAATTGACAAATTTATAGATAAAAGTTTCAATCCTTGTTGTGCATCCACCTTTCCTCATAATTGAAAGGTTTAGACAATTACACTTTTGAGAGCCAAAGCAAAGAGAAACATGCTAAGGAGGGTGTATTCAGAGGCATCCCTCGAAAAAACTCAAGGGCTTTACAGTCGAACTTTAAAACTCTTCTTGATCTACTATAGTGTACATATAGCCATGGGCATATGCAGGGGGGACAGCTGCCCCCACCCCCCCGGATGAGACATTTTATGCCAAATCTGCTATATGGATCCAAACAGGATGATGTCCTGCCCCCATGGTATATATCTACAGCTGCTATGGGTGTCCTACCCCCCCCCCCCCCCAACATAAATCCTGGCTACGCCCATGCATACAGCTATTTAGTAGTACACTATAATGCTCACATAGATATCACACCCCATATTGACGATCAAAACTGTAATATAAAATATACTTACAAGTCTGGAAGAGCTATTCCTCGATTATCAAGAGTGTAGCATGTCTCGTAGTGAGTTTCATTGTTCATCATGTACACTGATGCCACTGTTGCATGCTGTACATTTGCTGGAAGCAGAGCAAGTGGTACTAGAGCCTCAACCATCCATTTATCAACAGCTAGTGTTGTGGTTACAGCCATTCGATGACCTCGAGAAATCATGTTATATGGTGCACTGTAGAGATATGCGTCATATTGGCCATAGCTGTAAATAAAGGTCATGCTCACAGTTTACAACGAAAATGGTTACAGTCACGCATTCTGTGACAGAATAGTTAGGTACCTATATCGGTTTGAGCGTATTGGTTAATGTTCATGTCATTTTAAGAGGTAGATTTGAGTAAAAATTGAATATTTAGGCTGTATTTTGTTGTTTTTTACAGTTTATTTTTCTCATTAATTACATGTATATGTTAAAAATAATACTTCCAAGTTTGAACTTGGCGCTCAATGAGCGATGATTTGCGATAAGAGAAATTCAACTGTTTTAACGAGCACCGCAGTGGGCATTTTTGAAGATTGTAAACACGGAGTTTAGAGAATTATATCTAATGTTCGTAATTTAAATGGCATGGCTGCCCGAAATTTGAGCATAAATGTTTTAATTTGTTTCTTTATTAGATTTTAGGCGAGAATTTTCGACTGCTTTCGGTGAGTGTATGTCTATTTTATGAAATGTTATCTTTAGTAGCTAAATTAAAATGGCATCAAACAGACGTCCGTTAATTTCCTCTAAACGTTCCTCTTTAATTAAAAGTATTGCGTGTTATTATGAATAGGGAAATCTATTGGTTGAGATTAGGTTCAATATAATGGAGAAAAAACGCATAGTTTCTTACAAGCTGACGACCTTTTCTTCCATGCATTCTTTCTTTATCTCAACAGACTTCCAACCTCATTTATCCCGTTCATATTGACAGTTCTCATTCATCCCCTTTACTGATTACGTAATTCCTCCTGTTACATCCTTTATCATCGCTTTTGCTTCGTCACACGTTTTCTCTCTAACACCCTCGCCTTAAACACCGGCAGCATATTCTCGGAGTCCGCGTTTCTATACTATGTGACGATATTCAGAGATGGGCAGTATAGAAAATACGTATTGTTAATAATTTTGTAATTGTTATCGCAAACGCATTGCCTTTTTCTTTCCTGCCTGCTTTCCTGAACCGCATGCAGTGTTCTTGTACATAACAATCTATAGGCAGGAAATAAGTTGTCAAAAATTTTAGGGTTACCAAAGTATACTTATAGTGAATAAACTTGAAGTTTAATCGTTATTAACCTGGAGTATTGTGTAGGAAAAACAAATTTAAATGTATCTTTAAATGGTCAGTTCTTTCTACATTGCCATAAAATACTTATTTTCAAGTTTATGAAACAACTTTTTCTTGGTTATGAAAAGTAACAGAAGCATGATCTTGATCTCGTTTTGAAGCTCTTTACAGCAGTATTTTATAACAATTACTATCATAAACCCATATTGTGATATCGATTTTTAGTGAGTGAATAAACAACCGATTATTTTAGCAGGCCCAAGCCAGCGGTGGGGCAGCCATCTTCGCGAGAGGGGTGGTGAAAGTTTGAATGCTGTTGCCACTTGCGGGTTGTAATTGTTATTAAATACTGCTGTGAAGAGCTTCAAAAAATAATTTTGACACCTAACTACATCTCTAGGTCTGATAGTAGTGATAGACTAAGAGAGATGATTATAACTTGTCACTTTGTTATTCCTCATATATTTATTTGAAATGACATTGGTTGTCATTTCAAATAAAGAATATGAGGAATTCTGCTTCGGGTTTTGACATTCAATGCTATCTTCTGACATTGAACATCAAAACCCGGGTTGTTTCAAATAAAAGTATGTGGAATAGCGATGTTACAAGTTATCTTAATTATGTTAACAAATTACACAAAGTTACACCTGAAATCACCAATAAGAGAGATACATTTCTGAGCAGATTGGTACAAAAATTTATTGATTTTAAGGTTTCTGTGGGGTTCGATTCAAAGTGGAGCTGCTTTTGGGTGACAAGGTGACCTTCATAATAAGGTGGACTTTGAGAATCCAAGGATTCTATCTCAGGAAAGCTACTACTATCCCAGATTAATCTGGGAAGCCATTGAAATCGTAAAGTATCCTAAAAACTTCAACCTGGAGGACGGTTACAATCTCCCTATCACATGGAAGAGGATGTTTAAATAAAGAAATACGGAAACAGGCAATGCACCAATCAGAGAAATTCCCACCAATCAGACCCGGCTATATAAGACCGACCAGAACAAGGCATCGCCACTTCAGACTTGAAGGTGCTAGCGGGATGGCTGGAGAAACAGTTGTCAACAATGGACATTATATGGAGGAAAGCTGCTCCACTTCGGACAAAAATTTGTTCTATCCACGCACTTTTAGTGACCATAGCAAACCTTCAAACACTCAAAACTCCACTTAAAACACTCAAAAAATACCCTTCGCCATAACTCCGTCCTATAGTCTTCTCCTTTACACCATTATATGGCTGGTGTCTAAACACCCCCAGCTACACGTCCATGGGGCACCACACAGGGTAGCATGTGGATGCTTGCATACTCCTCAAGAAATCTTGGGCTTACTCAACCCTATCTTCTTTGCTACTGAAGGCATCTCACATTTCATCTTAAAAAGTGCTTTAGTTATAAGTAGAGATGGATAAATAACTGTGGCGAATAACTAATTAATTTTCTGCAATTAATAGCTAATTGAGGATTAATTAGGAAAGCCAATAGTAATAGCTATGGATTAACGCTGTTAAAACCATTTTTATTGTTACATTCATGCATTAGAAATGAAGGAAAAAAAACAAAGCAGTCCACACACAATTCTTTTCAGTTTTATTCTTTTTTTAGCATGAGAAATTTTCATTCAAACTGTTAAAATGATAGGCCCACAAATATTCCTCAAGTAAAAATATTCCACAAATGAGTAGTACATGCCTTAATTTATAATTAAGATTCTATGAAATATAAATAGATTTGACCAAATATAAGATCTTTGGAATACATCAGTATGAAAAATATCTGAGATGGAGGTGAGTATTACAGAGAATTACAGTAATTTTTAGGGGTTGTGGTGAATTATATAAAATACCTTGATAATTAACGAAAAAAACAGAGGTAATTTTCTCCCCATCTCTAGTTATAAGGGATACGTTAAGCCTGGCTCTATCTCTCCAAATGCTATTTCCCATTTGTAATTCTGACTCATACTTTCTCTGTGTTGGTTGAGGTATAATTTTTCGGGATCACATGATAACTAAAACACTATCTTGGTTAACTTGGTGTTTCCATAGTCATATTTACTGGTAACTTTACTACACCACAGGAAAACACAACCCGGGTTCCAATACATAAGTATCATCATCAGGATCCTCATACAAGAAAGACAAAATGGTGATTCATCCAATTTTTAGGTCCCATCTGTAACCATCTCGTTAAATTTTTCCCCAAAGATGAATTTTATATTTCTTTTAAGACCCCTTGTAATTTTAAGAACACGCTTGTTAAGTGTAAGGATCACATAGATTAAAACAAGAAAAGTGGTGTGTATGCCAAAATTGTAATGACTGCAATTGTGTGTACATTGGACAAACTCAAAGAAATTTTAATATAAGGACCAAAGAACATTGCGGTGCTTTTGAAAACTTGTGAAAATAGAAGTAACTTCGCCAAACATCTATTGTGCAACGATCATGGCAGTGAATTTGTGACCAAAATTCTGCATTGTAACCACAATCCATGTGAGCTCGATGCCCTCGAGGAACTAGAAATTCGGAGAAGAATGCATGACCCTGATGCGTGTGTTGTTAATGAATGCTTGTTCCCCTCCCTCTCCCCTATCCTTGAGCCAGTTATACACTGATGCCTGCCACCTTCCTCTCTTCCTCCCACCCCCTCTTCTCCTTTCTTCTGCACCCCGCCCCCTTCCACACCTATGACTTCTGATGAGTAACATGTTTGTGTCAAGATTTAAAGTTCAGCTTTACATTTATTATTGGAGATACAATTTCACTCACACTTTAGTCAGTCTCACTTGGTGGTATTCTATCATTAAAAATTTAAGATGACAAGATTTAGATGATTTAAGATGACTTTTAGTAAAAGTTGTCATCTTAAATTTTTAATGATGAGATCCAATTTGTCACGTGATGTCAGAAGTGGGATAAATTGTAGTTTTACCCATACAAGGAAAACTGAATTCTAATTGAAGGAGTTCTAAGAGGCTGAGAAAAGAAAATTAAGAAAGGGAAAATGTCTAAAGTTTCTCTAGATGGATCGTTAAGACCTCCAGCATCTCTTGATTTGAAAGGAGCGAGTGATTTAAGCAAGACATGGAAGACTTGGAAACAGAGTTTCATGAATTACTTGGAGGCAGCCGGTTGGAATGATAAAGTGATATCTGGAAAGAGACGAATAGCTATTTTGATTAATCTGCTGAGTGATGATGCAATTAAAATTTTCAACACATTTAAATTTGAAGGAGAAGAAACCCATGACTCAATATCTTTCACCTGACTTGGCCAGAATAGCAGGCTTCTAGCATTCTTCTTACATTTCTCCTTCCCTAAATGACCTTCATGTAAGATCTTGAGCATACCTGGCCATATTGATGCAGGAACCACAAGTATATCTCCCACAAAGATCAATCCATCATCAACTGATATATTCTGATGATAGTCCCAGTTAGGTTGTGCACCAAGAGCAACGTTTCGGATGTACTCAGGCCAACCTTGTAAATGATATTGAATAATATAGTTATTTTTACGTTGTGAAACTGGAGGATGTAACAGATGTTGATTCAGTTGTATTTTGTTGTTAAGAGATTGAGTCAACAGCTTCCAAGGATACATAATATATGACTTCTGATGAGTAACATGCTTGTGTTGAGATATTTAGTTCAGCTTTATATTTATTATTGGAGATGTAATTTGTCACAGTTCCCGAACTTGGACTGTAACAGATGATAATACTGATGTATTGAAACCCAGGTCATGTTTTTTTGTGTTTTTCTGTGGTGTAGTAAAAGTTACCATTAAATATCAGATTATAACTGTTCTGGATTTAAACTTCTCTGCGCTCGAAAGCAACGCAAGTCTAAACTAGCTTCATCCTGAGCTATCATATGTGTGATGGTCCAATGCCATTCTGAAAAACTTTTCTCCGAGAAATCTTCCTATATTCCTGGGTCAAATGCAACACAAATAAGTCTGGCTTCATGTCTGGTATTAGTATGTCTCAGTAGTCACATGACATTCCTCAGGGTCGTCAAGCTGCTTGGCAGTTTGGTGTGTTGAGTAGGTTGAATTGGGAAGTGGTATGATTTTTAAAGTAGTACTAATATATAATGCTTTTAGTTCAGTCACAATGGTAAATTTGTGCATTATGGTCCCACTTTTAACCTCTTATTCTTGTGTTTTCCCACTACATACCCCAGTACTTTAACGTCAGTTTGAAGCTGAAGATGTAGGATTTCATATTATATAACGTTCTTTACCAGATATTCAGTACTTTCTGGCAAATTTGGCCTCAAAATCACCTGCTTTCAAGTTTTTCACTTGTGCGACGACGCCATATTTCCGTATTTCCAGCGTTTCCACCAGAGGGATTTCACTTATTTCATCTCTTCCAAATGTCCCAACCCACCCACCCAACAAGCTCGTGGGCTTATGGAGTGAAACAAAAAAAAGTTTTAGTTGGGGACCGTAATGTACAAATTTACCGGTCACAATTACTACTCATACTACTTCCTCCTCTAAATTACACTAAGTACGGCACAGGTAAGGGAAACATGTGGAGGCTTAATTTCTATTCTTAAAAGAGTTACTCTTAACTAATAGGGCTTGGATATTCATGTGTGTACCCATTTTCTAGAGCCATGCCTGGTTATGGCATGCTATTAATTTTTTTTTATGGATAATACTTACGGACTGAAAATTAGTACCAAGACTTTTCCTTCGTCATTTGCAATATAGGCACGTAGAGCTGTAATTTAAAGAAAATTTAGGACTGAGTGTCTAAAAGTTGGACAAATATTGCATGAATTTCTTCACTTTCCTTTTCATGTTCATGAGTTATGCCTGGGGTTTTATGTGAAAATTGATCAGCTATTGATTATTATGTCTCAAGTATAGTATTTTAAGGTTTATTAGTAAATGGGTGAAAATTATCACAAGGCTGTGATCATATCATATAAAATTATTTAGATAATAAATATTTTGTACAATATCAATCTGCCATAGCAGATCTGCTGTTTAAATCTTCTATATCCCAAAGACCATAGTCATCAGTAGAGATGGGTAAATTACCGCAATTTTCATTTGAGGTAAATTACCTTGGTAAATTCTGGGAATTTTTAATTTACTGCAATTATTAGGTATTACAGGATTTAATAGGAAAGTCAATGGCAATAGTAAGGGATTAAAGGCATTTAGACCATTGTTTTCGCTACATTAATGCATTAGAAATAAAGGAAATAAAAAAAAAACAAACAGCACTCCACACTCAATTTGGCGTTCTTTTTTTGGCATGAGAAATTTTCATTCAAAGCATTGAAAATGATATCCCCACAAATATTCCATAAGTAAAATCGTTCCACAAATGAGCTGGACATGCTTTAATTACCAATGAATATTGTATTAAATGTATATAGACTTGACTTAAAATGATATGTTTGTAATATAACGGTATGAAAAATATCTGAGGCATGAAAAATTTCCACAAAATTTTCAGAATGGCCCATCTCTTGTCATTAGAAAGTTCCTGACCACTGCTGAATGAGTCAAAAGGAAGATTTTCTTGAATTTTTGATTAAACTAATATTATTTTGTTCATCCCTAAGTGCACCCCATTCCTAAATGAGGTCTGGTTAATCTTTGTACTGACCCAATTTTTAATATGGGCCTTCGTATGCCTCAACATACTTTGCCAAGCACTCCAAATGAAATGGATAATTATATGAATGTACAAACAAACCTTCCTTTTATGCTAATGAAATGAACTATATTTTACCCACCATTTGTCCATTTCTCTAACTTTAGATAGTTTGAATGACTTACTCTCGTAGGTATCCAAATCTATGTTAGATAATGGTTCTTCTACTGCTCCTATTGGTACATTTGATCCATTGCCTAAGAAAGCTGCTGATAGGGAGACGTTGAGCCAAGCATCCTCGCCATCCACCACATCAATCAATGTTAAAGAGGCATTTGATACAGCGGTGTCCCCTCCAAGAGTCTGTGTTGCAACTTTGACAGGACTGCACTTACTTCAAACAATTAAGCACATGAATTATACACTTCATACGAACAATTGGAAAAATGCTAGATAATATTTACTTATCATAGTACATCTCCAGGTTGGGTATGGATTCCATGGCAAGTTTGGCCTACTAAATTTTCTACAGGAGAGATGTGACTCAAAATCTGTTGATCTTTGTATTTTCCTTGCCCTACTGATTATGTTTTCAGCAAAGGGTGTACTGAAAGTTTGGGAAATGTGAACCTGTCATACACCCAGGCAGTACAAGCATTGCTGTAGGATAACAGAAAATTTGCAATCATAACGTTGCAACTTTTTGGCTCGGCTGCCAATGTACAAGCATTGCTGTAGGATAACAGAAAATTTGCAATCATAGCGTTGCAACTTTTTGGCTCAGCTGCCAATGTACACTCATTCACATGGTGGTAAGGTTGCAATGAAATTTACCTCAACCCAGGGAAAAATATTTGGTCTGCAACTGCTCTTTAATATACGATCTGGAATTGGTATATAATTGGACTGAACTGGTCTGCATTTTGAAGATGTTTCAAAAACAAGACCAGTTATAGGCCACTTCCAGATCAGTATTATTATTATAGTATTATATTATAGTATTTCAGAAAAGTTTCCAAGCAGTTACTGACCAAATATTTTTACCTGTGAAGGTTAAAATGTCAATTTATTTGTTCTATTGGCATGCAAATCCTGTGGTCAGGTTAGAAAAGTAATGCTTTGAAAAGGTTGATGCATGTGAAAACCAGAGATTGATTCACTTTTGAGTTCTTGGGTTGGCAAGAGAGACATTTGGTGGCTTGATTGACATAAAAATAAATTGGACTGCAAATTGTAATTCCTCTCTATAATGTATTTGCTCACCTTCAACTTTATTTGGATTGTGTGACCCAAGGCTCTTCATTGTGAATGTTGCTGCTGGGTTTCTGAATGTGGCCTCATTTACCAATGTATTAAAATTGTTGATTCTAAAAATTTTTAAAAGTGATGGGACCTACTTTTTTTCCTTTTCTGGTTCTCATGTCAAATTCCATGAAATATTGAAGTGCTAGGAAGACTACGCTTGATTTAATTGCTCCAAACCTCTTGTCATGACCGCTGCAAAGCTCCTGTAGTTTTAAGTCTTCCAATATCTATAACTAAATACAGTAGAACCGCGATATAATGAACATGGATATAGCGACATTTCGGTATTACGAAGGAGGTCAAAATTATTCAGTTTCCATTAATCACTAAATATATCTTGCGTTGCACTTTTCTTTATTTTCCTTCGAAAATTCAGCTGATTTTTGCAATTCCATGGCTTAGAACGCACTGCAGACGTGTACTGTTGACGATTATTGGACTAAAATTAGTCAATTCATCACAATTATCAATGAAGTTTCGTTTGTCAATGGCTTTGAGGTCCACTGAACCTCCAGGAAGTGAAGAGGTGGGAGAGGAAGTCGAGTGCATAGTTGTCATCAAGACCGCTAACATTTGCGGGATAATATCCGGCGAGAATAATTGGCTCCATTAACATCGACTTGGCAGCTTTGCGACACTTCCTCTTTCTCCCTTGCATGCATCTTTGATGAAGGTTCGAGGCAGTGGCTTAACTAGGTCGGAAGGCAAAGCGGGGCGGCCCGTCCGGGGCGCCCTTTTAAGGGGGCTGTACTGTGGGGTCTGCTGTGGGCGGCACTGTGGGGCCGGGGCCGCTCAGGGCCGCCCCGGGTAGCACACACTCTTGCTACGCCACTGCTGGGAACTGCCTTCCCCTCCAACTCGCCGCGAAGTGTTGGAAAATGTTGCTTTTTCCGATGACACGTAAATACTGCAGTGTCAATGTTATTGTACGCCTACCTCCTTTCATTTGTTTTCTCGCCGCCGAACTATGAAGGGTCCACCAGCACCGTCCGCGGCGAAATCCATCGTGATCCCCGCCGCCGCTGACCTATGAAGCCGGCCTATGCCGACATTGGTGCTGGCTACCTTAAGAGCAGAAAGGGCATTAAGTACAGGACAGGGCATAGGGTGCACCCTACGGATTGGAACACGGCCTATGTATTTTGATGAGAAAAAATTAGCTTCACAATAACGAATTTCACAATTATGAAATTGATCATGTTTAGGTCCCTTAAATTTCGTTATATCGCGGTTCTACTGCGGCATTTTGTGTTTACCCTCTCATGAGTGGATCACTTTTTCATTGATCCATTCTACTTGCAACAGATAGTTGACCAGATTGTTGATGATTTTGGTATTTATAACAAGTAAGGCTTCAACTTTTTGGCTTTTTGATTATTGAGAGTGTGGATAAGTTTACTTTTACCAAAATCAATGTTTAGGGTCTACCAAGCCACTTCATGAATGAAATACCAATTTTGAAGCAGAGTAAATGTTCACATAATGTCTCTTATAGCCCATTATGTATTCTCTTTTCAATTTTTGGCAAGTCTATCAGGCTTCCTGTAACTTGAACTAATTTCTATAGCAGCTTTTATTTGGTTCCAGTTATGAGCTGTATACCTAGTCCAAGTATCTCCTGAATAATATGGAACAACACCTTTCCTACTCCTTTTCATCATTCTAAATGTAAATATGCCTCTGATGGTCAAAGAACTGGTTTTAATCAATATTCTTTCCATTCATTCGATCCATGCAGCCGGAAGTTCAGTATTTGGGAGTAGGTAGCTAGAATAAGTTGTAGTATGTTAATAATTCAAAAAGGGGCTCTCTGGACTGTGATAAACCTTAGACAACAGAATCGTGAAGGAAACTCAAAAACGTGACTCTGACTTGCCTTTATGTTTTCTATTCAGTTTCAATGGGTTAAGTTCTGGTAAATAAGTTGGGCTTAAAGTGGGAGTCAATGTATGGGGGAAGCTGATAAAGTCAGCTAGATTCATGGACGATCAGGCATTAGTTAGTCAATCTTTGAAGAATTACAAGCTTTAGTAAAAGCTTTAAAATTTCAGGGTAGGGAATATGGGATGGAGATAAATCATAAGAAAACGAAAGTAGTGAGATTCTTTAAGAAAAAGAAGGAGAGGCTGGTCATGAAAGTAGGAGGGTACAACTGGAGAAAGCAGACCATTTTAATTACTTGTGCAGTTTGTAGGAAGAAAATGGGCAGAGTAGTGAAGAGTGTAACTCTAGTGAAGGAAACAGTTAGTAATAGGGAGAAGCTGATGATGGGAACCTTGAGTAAGGATACTAAGAAGAGGCTGGTGAAAAGCTTGATATGGAGCATAGCATTATATAGGGTAGAAACGTGGACCCTGAAAAGTAGGACTGAATAGGCTGTAGGTATTTGAGGTGTGGGTGTGGAGAAGGATGGAGAAGGTACAGTCGACAGAAAGGAAGACTGATGAGGAAGTGCTTCATATGGTTTACGAGGAAAAGGAAACTTCTGAATAAAATCCAGGATGGGTAGAGGAAGTAACAAGGGGCTTTGGCTTGCTCAAGACTATGATAGAGTTAAGGATGTTGAGCAAGCGGGGCAGTGAAGAAAGACATGTTATTGATGAGATCGAGAAGGATAGATTGTATGCTGAAGTGGAAAAGGAAACTCTAGTGCTAGATGGGGCCCTGAAAGTGTAGAAAATCGGGAGGAGTTTCTTTGACTCTCAACAAAACCTACCTTCAACTGGTAGACAAAAAAATGGAGACATTTATTAGTGACACTACAGTAATTTTAACAGCTACCTCCTTCCACAAAGATCTGACTGCAATAAGGGGCTGTCCATAATCCACATGGACACCAAACAGGGTGGGGGGTACGGAGGGTTGTCAACGAAGATCCCACATTGGGGGGTTGAAGGGATGTCTACGTAGACAATGGTCGACACGACGAGGCGGGAGTGACATTGCAAGAGTAGTTTTTCTTTTACTTACCTTTCCTTAAAATCAGCCTTAAATTACAGATAGTCCATGACAATCAATTAATAACTCGTTCCACAGCTTTCCCGCAAAACAAACGAAAAGTCTACGTTGACAACAGGGGGACGGGGAGGTCTGGATCAAGTCTAGAAATGTCCACGATGGGGCGAGGAGGGGTCAAAAAGTGATCTATTTTTGCTTATGTGGATTATGGACAGCCCCTAAAAAGGCCATATCCTTTTAAGTTTATGCTGTATGCAGTATAATGCCTATCCTGCCTGACTGAAATGTTTAGTTCATAGTGAAAGTTTCAGAAGGAAGCTTAAATTAATCCTTCTCTGTGCATTCTTTTTATTTTAATTCCAATTTTATTAATTTTTAATAATTTAATTCAAATTTTACAGAATGCCTTTACTTTTATCCCTACAATCATGTCATTACAAAAATTGGCTGGGTGGCACAATGAAAGGTAATTACATGCTGAAGAGGGTGATGGAGAAGAGAAAGTTGGGTATGCATGGAAAAGGAAGGAGAAGGATAGGAATTGAGGATGATGTGGAGGAAGGCATAGGGTATGAGAGGTTAAGTGTGAATACAATCATATGAAGGATAATTTTTTGAAGGAAACATGAGAGAAAACTCCTTGTGGTCATCAAATTATTAGCTGGGCCATCCATGATCCCACTATATATTTGATTGAACACATGTGGTGATGATATTTCTAAACATATTTTCATGAATGTCACCTTAATTAATTTAAAAGCAGTACTTTATTTTGTATAAGAACCCTTTCACATTTACAGACTAGGACATTCTCTTTATTAAAGAAATATGACCCACGTTGAATATATATGATACATAAATATGCACAAAACATCAGTTTCACATGTTAGTTGTAAGGTTTGAAAGGTTGCTAAACAAACATCATACGGGTGACATGAAATTAATCACATTAAAAGACCAAACAAGAAAATGACAATTACTAGATAAGTTCAACATTCCTGGACGGGTTTAGGAGATTTTTAAGATGCATAGAGGACAGATGAGCACACCAATGTGATAGTCAAGACACAATGCTGATAGAGGACTTGCCATAGCTAAAGAGCATTCCACGTATGTATGTCTTACCACATATTTATTTTATGGAATACCTGAGGTGAAGGTATATTAAAGACAGCATTAGTGTTGTTTTTTCATTTAGTGTCGGATACAATGTTACTTACAAATAACAATGTTACTTACTGTGAATATGAATGGAACATATGTAAAAAGTGTCTCCAATTGAGACATGAATGAACGTTTCATCATCAATACCTGCGAACAACCACATTACACAAATTTGTTGCTCGGTTTGAAGGGTTGTTGTGCTTGACTTATGAAGATAACATTATAAAGACGCTTTGAAATTTTCAGGATAACTTCACCTTTCCTGCATGGCTTCAGGAGATAAACAGTGTAAGATGCGTACAGGACAGGAGAACATGTAAATGTGATTATCAACTCACTTTGCTGTATATGCTGACCAAGTTTCAGAGAGAACAGCCTTCTTATTTCCTGACTGCAGCAGCTCAAAGTTTAGAGGTCTGAAGTATTCCAAGCGGTGGCTGAAATTAAAAGAGAGTATAAATGTGATTATCACATTATTGAAATGAAGGTATTGCAATGCGTTGATACATTTCTGCACCACTGGGAAATATGCTTCAGCAGATTATCTTAATATCATAATACTAGCATTGCGACCTTAGAATTCTTTTCAAATATCCTTGCGACTGAGAGGCAGACCTAAGTTTTTTGGGGGTGAGGGAAGAGGGCACATGACTTCACAAAAACCAACCAGAATACAGTAGGCGGAGCCTAGCCTTTCAGAAATTCAGTCGATCACAGACCTCTATCGTGTACGCTTCACAATTCAGTTAGCTGTGTTGCCAAACCTCCATTGCAATCCTTTGCTGGGCATGCAGTGATGAGCTTCCTTCAATCTAACCTTTTTCCCACCTTTTCCTTCGAAACTAATACCTTTCTTTCTTTTTTCCGTCACCCCACTATCTTTCCTTCATATAAGTGGAATTATTTTTGGCAGTTATATTTTCCTAAACATCCTATTTTTAAAGTTAATATATATGTAGTAGTTTCTGATTGATTTGAGACCAAATGGCTTACAATTCCATCATATTATGGCAAACAAGCATGGCAAAAACTTATAATAAAACTCTTCGTCCAATCACGGCAATAATCAGAAATCAACAAAATTATATGGTATTAGGATTTATTTGAATTGACTTGCTTCACTAGAAACGAGTTTAACATTTGTTTGTTAGAGTATTTAACAAATAAAAGTTATCACTTTAGTTTTCCAAAGTCCACTTCCGAGTCACTGTCAGAGCGATTACGAATGATCCTTTCTACGATCTTTGAGATTGGTCGAGTAAAGAAATCCCTGTTGGGAGTGAAAAGGAGGAAGAGGTGTAATCCCTTGGACCGCAGTGCTGCCGGGACTCCAGTCCTTCGCAACGGGCCGCATGGTGGTGGCTTGTGGATTATTACAAAGAGGCAGTTTTCTGTTTCCATTCACACATAGTCTTCTATATCTAAATCTACATCCTACTCTGTGAGCTGCCCCATGGGCATGTGGCAGGGGGGGTTAGGCCACCAGCCGTGTTAGGATGTCAGGTTTTGGAAGATGAAAAAGTGATGTGTATTTAGTAGAGTTCAGTTTTTATTGTGGTCGCTATTATGCATGGAAAGAACGAGATTTTGTACCTATCTGTTCGGCAGTGTATACCTCTTATTTTATATCTTCTATCAGACCTAGAGATGTAGTGAGGCATCATGATTATATTCTCTGTGTCGCTCTGAAACACACCAGTTCTGAATTTCTCAAGCAACCTAAGCCTAGCGTGTAGCCTCAGTCTTTAGAGGCTCCCACTATAATCCCTCTAAAAGTTGTGAGACACTATTTGTTCGCTTGTAGCAGCTTTTAATGAAGCGGGCTGCTTTTCTTTGCATTTTATTAATTTTTTTTGGAAAATTCTTTATGACCAGGGCCCCTAATGCTTGGGACATGTTCGAGGTTTGGCCTAACCAGGTGTTTCGGCTCTCGCCGCAGGATTACAACTTCCACCTCGGAATCAAGCTACTCGCTTATGTCCAAGGCAAGGAAGCAGTGGGAAGGGAGGGAATGGGGAGGGAAGGTTAGCGAGCCAACAGCCCCTTCGAGGCCGATACCAATGAGACAGATTGAGGTCAAAAGGACCTCAATTGGGCCTCCGTCTCCCCGAAGTAACCCCTAACCAGCGCAAAGTATAACTTCTCTTTTACTTTTTCTTCTGAGGACCTTCCTATTATATGCTTTACAGTGCCTATTGCCTTTTCTTTAATGCTGTGCCGCATATTTTTTGTGTGTGTGTTCGCCACAAAGTCTTGTGAGGAAAAGTGGCGACGTCCACCTCTCTCTCCCCGGCACCTCACCTCCCTGGTGTCAGAGGCCCCACCTCCTGCCGCAATGCCGCTCGAACCGTTCCGAGCACGCACGAAGGGCCAGTCGCAAAGATATTTGAAAAGGACAATTATATCTGATCCGGAAGTGGTCTGTAACTCGACAGAACTGGTCTGGATTTTGAAGGTGCATCAAATCCAGACCATTAAGGGGCCAATTCCAAATCAGAAATTAGTCTTTCAGAGCAGTTACAGACTAATTTCAGAGAAATTACGAACCAGTGTCAGAGTACTTACTGACTAAAAATTGTTACCGGGGTAGAGTCATGGTAATGCATATCTTTTCTAATGCAAAACAGGGACTGTAACTGTCAATAAGGATTTAATAAATGTATTCATCCATTTACTTCCATGTGCCACACTTGGAGGGCTGGTTGGACAATGTCTGGTTACAGCTCAACTTAGGGCTTCCGCAAGTAAAAATATTTGGTCTGTAACAGCTCTGAAAGACTAATATCTGATCTGAAAGTGGTTTGTACCTGAACTGGCCAGGATTTTGAAGATTTTTCAAATCCAGACCAGTAACAGATCACTTCCAGATCAGAAATTAGTCTTTCAGAGCAGTTACAGACTAGTTTCAGAGCAGTTGCAAACCAATGTCAGAGCACTTACTGACTAAATATTTTCACCTGGGTAGATTCATGGTAATGCACATCTTTTCTAATATAAAATAGGGACTTAAACTGTTACTTAGGATGTAATAATTCATTGCTCTACCAGCCCTATATCAATGAATGGATTTGTCATAATGTTGAAACTATATTCCAACTCACAAGTTTGCTTCCTGGTATTTTCCATTTGGAACAGGGAAGAGTGCTTCATATCTCTTCGGGTCTCCTTCAACACCCTCCTTGTCATGGATTGCAAATGCATTGAATCGGGTGACCTCGGGTGGGAAATAGCTGGCTGGTATGAGGGCACTGCCAGTCCACCGATTCCCAGTTATCTTTGCTGTGTATGTAATAGGTAGTTCTGAGTGGATGATATTTTTGACTCCTTCAAGGAGAAGGACCAGGTGCTGTCCCCACCTGCAAAAGAGATGAGAAATGTAGGATTTTTTCCAGTTCTTAGGAAAATAATAAATTTTCACCAAATCTCAAAATGTACGACTTTTTAGATAAAATTGATTTATTTAAATATGGCACTATTTGTTCTCATCCAATCCTCCATCACACAATTTCATTCAAGTCATGTCACCTTATGACTGAATTGAGGCTAGGCTATGAGAAATATATGCTGTAAAAACTTACTTTTCCTTCTACCTGAGGCGCTATATTTTCCAGAACAAGATGTATTGGTCTAATATTAGTCCTTGGTTTCCCTAAAAAGTGATCCTTTGCGACTAAACATGTATTAGCAGTGGTGATCTTGAACAAACTTTCTCTCTTTCAAAGACATCCAAAGCCTTTACAAATGTTAAAGCCTGTAACCCAATCATCTATTAAGGCTAAGGTAAAGCAACTGGTAAGGTTTTCAGCAGACTTGTTGAGCTTGTTTGAATGTTATCCTCTACCTCATCTCTGTGTCAGGCTCAAACCTGCTTTCACAAAGACTATTTTGGATTCAGTTATTATATTTTGTTGTGTAGCATAAATATTATTAAAGAATAGTATAAATATAGCTGGAAAACCATAATTACATTGTGAAAGACTACATAATTACATCCAAAGGCATAGAAAAATAATTTAACAGAGTTTAATACTCAAGTGATTTTTCATGCACATTGATAATGAAGAATTTCTCTACTTTTTCAGGCTATATACCTATTTTAACTCTAAAATATTAAAAATTCTATGGTTGGGCAATGGGAAATACTTACGGACTAAGTTCCACCTCCAAGTATTTTGGATTTCCCTCATCACCATCAGCAAAGAACACCTCTACAACTGTAATAAAACCAGAGGGCACAAATTATGATTTTCAAGTATTCATTAGAAGCTTCAGTATTCAAGGTGAAAACATTCTTTCCTAATCAAAGATGATAGTAGTAGATATTTTTATCTCCCAGATTCTGTGCTTGATTGTCCTTAGTGAATGCAATTTTTTTGTTCCACATTGAAATTTAGTGATAAAAGACTGTAGCTCATCTTTGAGTCCAAGGCTGCATTTCGATAGATGAAAATGTAGTTTAACTTGTATATTAAAAAAAAATATTGTACATTCTTTTGGCTGGAGGGTTCTTTTAGTTCACTATTATCATAGGTATGCTGTCAGAGTTAAAAACTGATATAAGTATACAGTGTTTTACGCAGCCAATTCAAGGACAAGGTTGGGAGCTGCTCGTGGCTTGGGGAGGCTACATAATAGGCTAAGGTTACTTGTAGAATTCAGAGAATGGAGTTTGAGTAACAAGGAGGAAATTATTTCAACTGTGCATCTGAATCTCATAAATTGATTAAAGCTACCAAATGTTAGAAATACCGAGTTTAACAGATTACTCTTTGAGTAATCTTCTGGTTAACCCTTTTGTGGACAGGATGGCTGTAGCCACCTTGTCCAGGGATATTACAAAGGATTATTTTCTCTTTCCTAGGACACCGAACTTTCATCTTATGTGCAGCCAGCATGCTCATTGATGGTGAGAACCGTCAAGCATCATTCAGACTCTCAAATTTTGATGGCATTAGATGAAGGGGTGATGGGTTGCTCAAGAATATAATAGCAGGAAGGATGTTGGGCAAAGGGGAAGAGGAAGAAATAGAATAGGTTTCATGTACAGAATGAAGAAGGGTAGATTGTATGCTGCGATGAAAAAGGATATACTAGAGGTAGATAGGCCCCTGAAAGAGTAGAAAAATGGGAGGGGATTCTCTGACATTCAACAAAACCTACCTCAACTAGTAGAATACTAAAAAAAAGACGTCATGACCCATGGGTGACTATATCTCTATGTCAGCTATAGCTCTATAATCTGCAAAAGGGTGAAGATAAATATAAATGGCAGAGAGTTAAAATCCTCTAGATTCTTACATGTGCCGATCACTATCCACCCATGAATACAATATCTTTTTTCATCTTGGCATATGTCCAACCTGTCTTCATCCTGTCCATAATGCCTGTCCACTTCTTCCTCTCCCCTGCTTACCAAGTATTGTCCCCCATAATGACGTGCAACAACTCTTTCCCTCTCATCACCCATTCCAACCACCTACTCTGCTTCCAATTCCTCCAGAAATTTCCTCTACTCACTCAATCCTAGAGCCTTTCCTGGTTTGTCTTCCTTTCACCCACAGCATCTTCTCTATTCTCAATTGAATAGATAGGTAATAATATTCATTCTTCCTTGGCAACATTAGATACCAACATAAACACAGTGAGGCTAATTTACTCAGTTAAGCCAAATTTCATGTATTGTCCTCTATCTCAATCAATTCCTTTTTCCAATTCCCTATTTTCACAATGGCTGGAATGATGACAACCACTACTACTTGGCCTTACAATGGTTCCAATGGTAGTATGTTGATGTGCCATTGATGATAATACATAGAACACCTACCTAGCTTCTTCATGAAATTTAATCACCCATTTTGAATGATTACTTGGTAGTTTTTCACTTTTCATTAGTGATGAATTTTTTATTTTCGTCATAATTATTGGAGTTACTCAGATTCATAAATGAAAGGTTAGAGATCTGAGAAAATCACGACGTGGATTTCACAGTTGTGGTTCAGGAAGAGGATGGTAACTCATCATGCTATTGATAGGGATGGGCCATTTTGAAAATTACCACGGTAATTTTCATAATTTACCGTCGTATTTTACATAATTTACCGCAGCCCCTGAAGATTACTAATTTTCAGTAATATTCACTTCCGTCTCAGATATTGTCCATACCGATATATTCCAAGTGTATTGTTTTAAGTGATGCCAGTACATATTTCGTACATTCTTAGTTATAAATTAAGGTACGTACAACTCATTTGTGGAATATTTTTACTTGTGGAATAAGTATTTGTGGGGCTATCCTTTAATCGGTTTGAATGGAAATTTCTCATAAAGAAAGCCAAATTGCGTGTGGGCTGCCATATTTCTTTTGAAGTTCCTTCTATTTCTCATACATAAATGTAACAATAGTAATGGTCAAGATGCGGTTAATCCCTCGCAATTGCTATCAGCCTTCCTATTAAGTCCCATATTAGCTGTTAACTATAGAAAATTTAAAAAATACTGGAAACTCAAAGTTTTCGAAAATTACCGTAATTTACCTCGGTAATTTACCCATCTCTAGCTATTGAGGTAATGAGAACACTTATGGGATTGAGTATAGCCAAGATTTTTTTGCATGTTTTGTTGATTTTGAAATGGCATTTGACAGAGTTAATTGGGAAAAAATAATGAATTGACTTGTGAAAACGGGAGTAGGTACATATTACTTGGAGAGATAAAAAGCTCAATTCAAAACTTATTTGCGAACCTCGGGGCATAGATGAGGATGGCTGCCAGAGAATCAAGGTGGGAAGTAACAGGATTGTGGGTAAGACAAGGCTGCCCATCAATCTACTTGGTGAGTATACTTTCACATCATGATTCCAGGTGCAAACACTTGTAGTGTATCACATTATACTGATTGTTCTACTGTTGTTTTTAACTGTTCCGCATCATCATCAGGGAAAGTTGCCCAATTTCTTACCATTCTGAGTGCAATTCCCTAGAACGATTTCCAAACCATGAAGATAGCATATAGAGTAGCTGGATTAGTCCTTTGAGGCTTCTGTTAAGTCGAAACCCTCTGCTACAGGGCTTTGCAATCCCTTAGGGTTGATAAAATGCTGCCACAGCGATTATCAGGTGACTATTCAAGGATAATAGAAAAATCTTTATAGTCCGTGTGACTATTATTGCGGAACGTCGATGACTATGCAACCCGCTGAACTTCCACACCATCTATTGTCGCTCTGAGTGGCTGTTTCAATTACACTCCCTTAAGTCGAGCCACTTTCGAAAGTCGGACGCTGTGATATCTGAGATCATTATCGGATTTTTTTAATGCGCTCGATGTGGTGTAGACATATCAGTTAAAATTAATCCGATGATTGACGGTCGCGCTAGAACGTGGTGTATTGATAACGACTAATAAGATAACGGGTGGAGGCTTGTGTCGCGCTAAAATGTGAGTTCTTGGGGAAAATTCGCCAAATATCCTTTCCGTTATTGTCTCAGCTATCCGTATCTCTGTGCTTCATGCGTTTCAAAACTTGGAGTGCCGTGTTTACCGTAGTGACGCCCTTGGTCAGAGACCGTTAAACTATTACGTCAGGCGATTTAAACCACTTTATTACTCTCTCGTCACCCTACATAAAATTACACGAGCCCTCACCTTTGCCCCTCTAACTGGCGTGAGTTTCCATAGTTTTTGGAAGCATCCGCTCGGGTTAACTTTTCAATGAACGATGTTTTGCGCGATTTAGACTATACCCGTGAGCTTATTAAGTATGAGGTTTTGTAATAAATGTAAATAAAATTGCTGTCAGCCGACATGAAGCATTTCAGAGGACGGGAAAGCGCCGATCAACTCATGCCTCTGGGGAACACGGAACTTACGACGATTCAATGAAATCGGAAATTAGAGAAACATAATGCCAGCATTTTCAGTTACTGAAAGAATGGGAAAGCGAGGTAAGGTGAGAGTTCAACGGTCACTATTATCCGGTACTATTCGGGCTCACCACGTACCAAATGAAAGATTGTGTCTTTGGGGATCTACGCGCTGTGCGCAGGACTCAAACGGAGAGTGGTCGTCGGAAGACGGATCAAAAGGTGAATCACATGCGATTACTCATGTAGGAATATAAAATCTCACGCAAGATGATCTCGGACTCCCATGCCTTCCGACTTGGGAGAATTAAAGAGGAGCCATAACCCCCTCCTAATTGGCGCAACAGCTTTTCCCAGCCCCCCTCCCGTGCTATAAGATCTCGCGGGTTCTCATCCCTAATCCAACTCCCTCCAGCTACTTTAAAAATGTATTCTACTGGTAAAAGGTAGGTTTCGTTGAAAATCACGGATTCTCCTACCTGTTTTCTACACTTACAGGGTCCTATCCACCTCTAGTTACACCACCAAGCCATCTTCCTTCAAGGCGAATTTCGAGGGGGGTTTATGCGAACTAAATGTTCAGGCCTCAAGTCTACATTGTTGCACATGAGACGAAGTCGTGCTTACAAAGCCACTGTCGCGGTGGATAAACCCAACATTGTCGTTATTAAAACGACGAAATTGACAAATTTCCAATCGTTGCATGTCCAATGATGTGGTACGAAGTCACTCGCACGAGTGCATATACACCAGGGTTGAAATTCGCTATGAAAAAATCATTTGACTTCAACGGGATTCGAACCCGGATCTCCCAATTGCCGGTCAGGTGTGTTAGCCAGTTACACCACCAAGCCATCTTCCTTCAAGGCGAATTTCGAGGGGGGTTTACGCGAACTTTTCCTTTTTCGCCTCAGCATACAGTCTACCCTTCGCAATCTAATTAAACGTATTCTCTTTCTTCCACTTCCCCGCCTGCCCAATATCCTTCCCTCAATAACACTCTTGAGCAAACCATCCAGCAAACCATTTTACTTCTTCCAGCCATCTGCCCTGCCAATCCCGGATTTCATTCGAAAGTATCCTTTCCTCGTCCATCATACTCAGAACTTCCTGGTTTGTCTTCCTTTCCGTCCTCCTCTCCTTCTCCACACCCACATCTCAAAAGCCTATTATCGTCCTTCTCTCCGAGTGTCCACGTTTTTGCCCAATTCCACACTACGCTCCGTATGAAGCTCTTTAACCCTTTAAAAGCTCAACTGAAATTTTCGTAACTTTCTCAGTGATTGAACTTTGTGTTTGCAGTATTTGACGAACTAAATTTACAGAAATATTAATTTTTTTAATGGTTCATTTTTTTAAGGAAAATGCTGGGATTGAGTGTTCTTCTAACTTCTGACGCTCTAGAAGTGGTCGCCCGCGGTATGACTCGGGTTTTGCGGCCTGCCTCATGTAATAAAAACAATACTGTCGGTGCAAAATTATGTAGACTCGAATTTGGACTCGGATTAAAAATGAACCGTAGTACCAACATGAATGCGAGTTACACCAAATTTTAGCTTGTTTTATTTTACTTTTAACTGTGGTTGCCGATTATTTTTACATTACACACTCGATTTTTTATTCCGGTGAGAACAAAAGAAGTGCCGGTTTTTTGCCGTTTTCGAACGGAGCGCACTCTTTGACGTGTAATACCGACGAAACTTGAAGTTCCTTCCATCCTCAATTATGCTGTCATCTTTTATGTTTTCTTCGAACAATGCTGCTCTTTCGTATTTTACATATGATCCCACCTAAGCTTTCAATATCGTCTGCTTCCCATCACGTCGTCCATTAACCATTTTTTTCCATCCTTGCTACCTGCGTCATTATCCTATCATCTCTTTCGTATCCCATCATCGGTCAGCATGTTCTCCATCCACTTTTCCTGCATCCTCCACATTTCCTCTATCCGTTGAACTCATCATCATCAGTCAACGATCCTTAGATGGGTTTGACGCAGTCCTCATCTCAATTCTCCTATCAGCTGATCTCTTCATACTTACGTATTTCTTCTCTTTCATATCTTTCAACACTTGTTCTATAAATCTCAAACGAGGCCTTCCTCTGACATTCTTTCCGTTGACCTGTCCCTCGACGATTGTCTTCACCAGGCCATCATATCTCACGATGTGGCCGATTAAGATGTTCCGTCTTCTTATGGTTTTCAGAAGACTTCATTTTTCTCCCACTCTTCTGAGGACTTCATCGTTCCTCACTCGGTGTATCCATTTAATTTTCTTCATTCTTCTGTAGCACCACATTTCGAATGTTTCCACCCTTTTCTTCTTTGCAGCAGTCATCGTCCATGTCTCACTGCCTTAAAGAAACATGCTCAAGATATAAGTTCTCATAAATTGTTTCCTTACTTCCACGCTTGTGTTTCCAGCTGGAAGTAGGTTCTTCTTTTGGTAGAATGCCCTCTTCACCTGGGTTTTTCTTTTCACTATTTCTCTCTTGCTTCGTCCATCGCTGGTTACTCGGCTTCCCAGGTTACAGAACTCTTTCACCTCCTCAAGTTTTTCTTTTCCTAGTTTAACATTGGTCTTGGCCTCTTCTCTCCCGCTTCATACTCGTTTTGTTAATGAACGGTGCACTATTAATGTAAATCTCAATTTTTCAAGAAAAAATGAATGCTCACGTTGTAGAGCAAGACCTTTAATAAGTTAAGTTTTTTTGTATTTCCGTTCAGAATGTCTTCGTAAATGGAAGTGAACATATTCTTTGAGCAGCTGTCTTTAAGACGAGAGTTGTAACGAAGTGAGTCTATGTAATGGGAAGCAAATGTATCTATTTAAATTATTATTTAGTTAATAGCTTTAAAGTAAGTTTCTCGTAGGAATGCAATGTTGATTGCAAGTACACAAGGATACGGAATGCTTCATTTTTATATTCAATTGTCTTCGCCAAAACCTTGAACTCAATTTCAAAAGGACACGCTACAAACTATTAGGGACTCCTCTTTGGTATATCAGTCGACTTATAACTTGATTTGTCGCAAAATCGACAAAATAACGAATAAAATTTCAGACGCATGATTTTTTCATATTAAGTAATCGATTATTGTTTCAGGCTGACGGCACATGCCATGACTTTGGTGGAGCAAAGTTGGAATTTATCCTTAAGGAATATTTTAGTACAGCTTGAACCTGTGGTATGATGTGGAAGGTTCTCTTGGCGTGCGGCAGTCTTCAGTAAGATACAAACTCAACAAAACTAGGTAAGAATTTTTCTCCATTGGCCGTAACTATTGACAAAACTCGTCAAAAGCAAGACAATATTTACTGTGCTTGTATAACGGAAACGTCAGTGGCCAACCACAGCCTCTCAACCAGAAAACCCTCTGTGGCGGTTTACGGGATCGTCAATTCCTCGCCAGTCACCACTCACAGGCACACACACTCAACCCAAAAGGGGATCCTTCACAGGGCAAATCCGTTCTACACCCTCGGAAGAAGTTGCTCTATCTCGGTGTGGATATCGATACCGGGGCCTCCACCCTCCGCTTCACTCCGGCGGCGTTAGCCCGGCTTCACTTCACTATTTGTGTCATCCCACGGTTGCGGGCTCTGGACCTCCCGAAAGCCGCGGGGTTTGTGTCGTGGACTTGTTATATTCTCCATCTTCCTTATTTCTTGATTTCACATGTATACCAAAAGCGAACTAAGTGGTTAAATTTGTTCTACGAACATGGTATTTTCTCCCGTGTGCGTCATCTCTCCCAGTTCTCAGTCTCGGTGGACGCGTACGTGGATGCCACCCCATGGCAATGGGCCGTGGTCTGCCCGGCACTTGGACTTGAATCTGCACATCGCCTGCCTCAAGAGCTTCCCATCTATTATGCAGAAGCCACTGCTGCCCTTCGGGGTACTCTGTTCCTATTCAATAATGCTCCTCAATTTGTTAACTTTGTAGTACACACCGACAAAAAGGCGGTGCTTGCTGCCCTCTTAAAGGGCAAAGGCTTGATGTTTGACCACGACGAATTCTGTGAATTGTTTATGTTGTTAATAAAGGATCCGACGCGTGTGGCGTCCTGGAGATTCGTGCCAACCGCCGCCAATCTCGCCGACCGTCCATCACGGACCGTACTGCCTCCGTCTTATGCCTAGGTCGGCCATATTGGCCGGCTTTGGGTATATAAGGAGACTTGCGGCCCGGACACGGTCGAGTTGGAAATTGGTGGTGATTGGCACGAGTGCCCAGTCTCTCACAGGGCACAAGGATGCCTGGGTTATGACCACAAACAAACATTCTGTGAATGCTTACGGGAATATAATCCATGCCAGGGACAAACACAAAGCAATCACTCTCACACTTTCCGTGATTTTATATACAAAATCGTTGACTTATTTGATTGATGTCATTTCGCTCTACATATAATCCCAGGCTACCTTCGCAACCTTTTGAGGAATTCTTTAACAAAATACCAATCGACTCGAGTGGCAGCACTCTTAAATTAATGGTCAAACCTTTTATCTCCAGCCATTGTTTTATTTGGAAATCCTCCTGTCACATCGGCTTAGTAATGGTTCGGCGGATTTGTCTGAATGCGTGTTTTCACGATGCATATACCCGCGCAAGCACGTGACTGGACAGATGTGTGAACAAATGATCCAGATTAGAACCGGGGATATTTTATGGCTGAGCGTTCTCGCATTCGCGCAATGTTGCGTATTTACGCAGTGCAATTTTAATGGTGAATTTGTTCACGCACCCACTCGCGCGGGTATATGTAACGTGTAAACACAGCTGAATGGATCGTCCAGATCGCCGTCACTCCTGGTAACACTAATCTTTCAGTGTACCCTTTAATGAAGTACTTCACGTATTTAATCCAGAAGATACGGAAATTTAGGGGAAATTTACTTAGTATGGGTGGTAAACATGATATTTGCGGAGCGAGAACGCGCGTTGACTAATAAGATGTCCCATCCATAAAGCCTATTCTTTATCCTCCACTTCCCCGCTGGCTTAACGTCCCCCCCTTTCGTCGTCATCAGCATCTCCTTCCTCCCAGCCACCTTCTCTCCTCTCCTAATCTCCTCTACCAATCTCTTCTCTCTTACCATGCCGAGCAATACCTCCATCGCCTTCCTCTCCGTCCATCGTACTTTCTTTATTCTCCTCCACACCTGCACCCCAAACGCATGCAACCTCTTCCCATACTCATTTCTCCGAGTGTGCTTCTTTGCGCTTTACAACGCCTCTTTCCCTATTAGACTATACGCCAGTTTTTCCTGTAAAACCTCACAAAAACCATCATTCGTACAGTACGGGACCATAATAATTGCGATGGATCAGTTCTGTGAAACTTAGACCCAAATTAGGTAAAGTGCGTTTTGTACTAGTGCTGAATACCTCACCATCATTACTAAAAACTTACCCCGCATGAAATTTCCGACATGATTTAGCTTTCTGCCTGACTTATTGCCTTGTAGTACTATTTTTCAATCGCATTAATAATACTAACCATTAGTTGTATCTTAAAAAGAGAACTGTCTGGTAGCATGTTCGCGTACGTATCACTCTCCTGGTTTCTGGTCTGACTGCGTACTTTTGTCCTGACTGCTTTTGGCCTGCGCCTAGAGGTCGGGGGAAAGTGCGTGGTTTTTATTTGAACTGGGATAATGCCTAGAGTAGAATCACCCCGTGCCACACACTCTAGTGGTAGTTAGCTTGCAAGATATTTCGTAGCCGTAGATTCGCCCACCTTCGTAATCCCACAGGTGGTCGAAAGGTTTTCCGGGTTCCCCTCCGGGGTTTCCAGGCACTCCGAAGAAGGGGGCGTCGACCTTGATCTCCACGCCTTCGCTGCCCCTTCCAGCCAACGTGATCGTCACGGGATCGTGGTCAACTGGTTGGTCATCCCAAGTCGTCTGGATCTGGTAGGTCATCTCTCTGGAAGAAAAAGGAACGTTATGGACGCTAGCTTTGGTAGTTTGGTTTCGTTGTTGTTGCTTGAGGCCTTTTTCCACGAGGGTGTTTAACTTATGTACGGATGTGCATCAAAAATTTCATCTTGGAGGGTCAAATATTGCTAGAGTGCACGTGTAAATGAATGGATGACATATGAGAAAATAGCCCCTGGTCTAATTTCTGTACCCGCGTCCTCGCCATTTCTGAGCATGAAATTGCGCAATTAAGGCGGCTCCGGTCCGACTCTGTGTGTCAAAACAAATACTAAATGACATATTTTTATGCGGTTTAAAAACTCCTGCTTTGGTTGATGATTTGGGTTAGCTGTTGAATATCAAAATTAAGATGTATACAAAATATACAGATTTTTCCACGAATACATTTTCCGTGACCACATTCATCCAGCCATGGTGTATCCGTGAGAGCCGACTGCCGCGCCATTCGTATGGGATGACCAACCACATTTGGCTTAAATTACGGCAGAAATTCGCTAATAATTTTGAGAAATGTTTGTTTTTTTAGTATTCTACCGTTAAATTTAGCTTTTGTTTAATGTAAGAGAATCTCCTCCCAGTGTCCGACACTTCCAGGATCCTATCTACCTCTAGTATTTCCTTTTTCGCCTCACCACACGTTCTACATTTCCTCATCCCGTCCATTAAACCTCTTACTTCAACTTCCCCGCTTTCCCAACATCCTTCCCTCTATCACACTCTTGAGCTCCTCATCGCCCCTTATTACTTCCTCCATTCTCCTTCTCTACCTATTCCGAATGTCATGCATTACATTACATGCAAGTTTAAATGGTAAATTACATAAATTTTATTATTATATGGACTCTCTGGACCTCTCGCTCCTTATAAATAGTTTTTATTAAAGGCCTTGTGATACTCTCTCGATATAATTGACGTTATTCTGTACTTATGTGATCAGTTGCCATTACATTCCCCGTTAAAATCTCCACTTTCAAGGCCGAGTCAAAGAAAACCTAGCCTGGAAACCCTATATGTTTTCATCTCAGATAGTAATAACGAAACTCAAGGATGCTTTTTTTTTAGACTCCGGAAAAGGTGACCCAGAGGCCCAATCCACCTGAAATGCCCTGTTAACGTAGGAACATTTATTCTAGGCATCTCCGATAACCTACATGGATTTTGATTTATATTATGAAGTTAAATTTCCACAATTAAAGGGTGTACAAATATTACTATTTAATCTGTCATTTAACGAAGACGATTGGTTTAAAAATGATGAATTTTAACGCTAAAATACTTTGCCTTCACGGAAGTACGATGAAATCTCTTCACATTAGTTTTTATCTCAAGTTTCTACCGAATGATATTGTTCACAAACTTGTATAACATTCACTAGATATTAAGGCACCAATTAATTTTTTTTCATCCTAGATCATCGTTAATATAACACGAGTATTTGGGTATTAATTACACACTACCTATTTTCCTCGGAGCACGTAGCCGACATATTGTGATGAATGTGGCACGGTTGCCAAGGAAACTTCTGCTGTTTACCTTGTTTACCAAATCTATTTGTGGACCCCAGAAGTCAAGGGGTCTAAGTGACATTTTTGAAAAAATTAAGTTAGGTACAGGAATGGGATGTGAAAATATTAATCTTTTAGGTGGTAAAGGGATCCAAGTGATTTTCTTGACAGGTTCTGCTATCTAGGATAATGCCTCTTAACTACGGGTTGTACCAAACATTTTCAACTTTGACTTAAGTTTTCTCTAAACAATGGTTTTGTTACTTAGACGCCTTGACTTCTGGGGTCCTCATTTTTCTTAGAGTATAACGAGTATAACATTTAGGCATAAAAATACATTTTCAAATGTTTTAAGCCTGCAGATAATGATACCCTTCCTTCAGTGTGTTAAACATCATAATATGAAATACTTCCGAAATAGAAATGGTGGCTGGTTTCAGTATTTTTTAATTGTCGAGCAGTTTTCTTATCTATGAGTAGTATTTTGGAGGAGAATGGATTTTATAGTGGGGACATAAGTTGCGGAATCGCCATGGCTAAGGAAGCGTTTTCAAAGTGGAGGGAATTGATGAGGGGGAGTCTGAGTAGAGACGTAAAGGAAAGGCTGGTGAAAACTCTAATAAGGAGCGTGGCGCTGTATGGGCCGGAGACTTGGTCATTTCGAAGAGAGGATGTATACGTAGACTTGAGGCGTTTGAGATGTGGGTGTGGAGAAGGATGGAGAGGGTGAGCTGAGAGGCGAGAAGGACGAACGACAAGATATTGGGCATGATTGGAGAGGGGAGGAAGGTGGTTCGGAGGAGGCAGAAGATATGGATGGAGGATGTTTTGAAAAGAGAGGGAATGTTGAAGTGGGGAGAACAACGGGGAAGCGTAGAAAAGGAAGGAAGAGAATAGGAGTTCTAGACGAAATGAGAAGAGGAAAAGGGCATGAAGATTTTAAGCAAGATCCGTTGAATGAACAGGTTGCCTCTATCGGAGTTCTCTATCCGCATTGTTTACTTACTCTGAGGCAATCTGTATATTCTACGGACCTTGGATTTTAAGAGGGATGTAATGGCGGATCACGTAGAGTTGGGAAAACGGATCAATATTCCAGTAATTTGAACGTTAGAATAAATACTGCTCAAAAACTAACACTCACCTTGTCGAATACACAAATGAATGAACTTTATCAGTTCCAGAGGTACGACGTTGGGTCAAAATAATATCCTCTGTGACGGACTGAAACTCGCCGGAATTGAATTTTTATTGTAAAACAAAATTTGAATATGGTCTCCAGGCGTTATTCGAGCCCGTAGGAGAAGTTATCCCATAGTGTTAGGCGAGCCCCATATTCAAAATCTTAAAATTTTAACATCAGTAAGAAGCACGAGGTAATTTTTTTGTATTCTATCGATTAAGGTAGGTTTTGCTGAATGTTAGAGAATCTCCTCTCGGTTTTCTACCATTTCCGTGGCCTATCTATCCCTAGTGTAGCCTCAGCATACGATATACCCTTCTTCATCCAGTCCATGAAACCTATTCTCTTTCTTCCTCTTCCCCGCTTACTCCGCATCCTTCCCTCCATCACATTCTTGAGCAACCCATCAATTACGCTACGCAATCATTATTAAATCCTCCAGCTACCTACTTTGCCGATGTATAGAATTTCATTACTAAAACTCCTTCCCTCACCCACCATCTCAAGCACTTCCTCATTAGTCTTCCTCTCCGTCCACCTCACCTTCTCCATCCTTCTCCAAACCCTCATCCCGAATCCTGCAGCCTATCCTCGTCCTTCTGAGGGCCCACGTTTCTGCTCCATACAACGCTACGCTCTATATCAAGCTCTTCACCAGCCTCTTCTTCACATCCTTGCCCAATGTTCCCGTCATCAACTGCCTTCTATTAATAAACGCCTCCTTAGCTACCGTTATTCTCTTATGTATGTCTTTGCTACTATGTCCATTTTCTTCTAGCGTAATGCATAAATAATTAAAATGCTCTACTTGCTCGAGTTTGTGTCCTCCAACTTTAATCTCCAACCTCGCTTTCTTTAAAATCAATGGTTGGCGAATTCACTTTGTGGAAATTATGATTCATGTTAAGAATGAAACCACTTAGTTTTTTTTCCACCAATATATTTAAACCACAAATCAACCGGTTTCGGCCTTTTCAGGCCATTATCAAGATTGCAGATTCTGTATCTGTAATCTTGATAATGGCCTGAAAAGGCCGAAATCGGTTGATTTGTGGTTTAAATATATTGGTGGAAAAAAACTAAGTGGTTTCATTCTTAACTCGCTTTCTTTGTCCGAGGAAGTAGATAAAGAGATTACATTAACGAAGCTTAAACTTTGTTTTTTTAATGGCTAAATTCTCAGTAATAGTATTAACATTTATTAGGCCTTAACTTGTTATTTTTTAATGATAGTATTACGCCGTATGCTAAAAACTCGATTCACAAACAAAGGTTTTGTGTGTCACTATAAAGTGCATTACGATGAATAATAAATGTATAATTATGTTCAAATAATCGAGAAATCTCATCAACGACCTTATTCGACAATGGTTTCATTTATGATGCCAACTATGAGTGAGGACTCTCTCGTCCGGCAAATTTGGCAAATATCTCGGGAAGAGGCTTGGTTTTAGGGGAGGGAGAGGTTTTTGGCGAAGAAGAAGGCACGGTCACTCACCCGGTCTCCGTGCTCATCTTGATGTCACCCTGTCCGGCCGGGAAGGAGGCCAACAGCAGTAGGATGATGAGAGGTGTCGTCCGGCGAAGGAACCTGAATACAAATGGAATAATCAGAAATACAAGAATGAGGCAGTGCCAGTGACGTAGCCAGAAATTTTCTAAAGTTATGGTCAATGCTCACTGCGTGGCGTACTCCACGGGAGATGAAGTCTGATATTCTACCCGGCGCAAAAGCAAAAAAGTTAATCCTGGCTATCGCTTTTTCCTGCAGATTTCTTCTATAAACCAGATTTTATAGCCTTAGTTCACGGATGAAAACTTATTTAATCCTTTTATTCAACCTCCGCAGCTTTGTGTCACGAGTACCTTTCTACTATTAAATGGTCACCTGGCGATATATACCCCTGGAAACACGATGTGCTTTTATTGGACTATTAAGAAATCAATTCGTAATTTCTGTAGTATTTGACGATTTACTCGCCCGTCGATAGCCTTTACAGCCTTTGAAGAAACAAATTTTCGACTTATTTCGTATGAGTAAAGTGTTACTGTCAGGAAAGAACCTTATTGTCAACCCAGCCTACACCAAGAAAATCTGATGAGCCCGAAGGTTTTATATTGATCAGCAAATGGGTAATTCCAGTGATAAATAATAATTTCGAGTTGAAAACTATTTTTCTTAAGTCAAAACCAACAAAGGCCCGGAGAGAAGGGGCATCTTCTAGTGGCAAAAGACTTACTAACGGGTAAAAAATACTTTCCAGTTGCGCGACCGTTCTTGGAAAGTAAAATGGTTCGAAAAAATTGGAGCATTAAAAAATTTTTATTGATCGTGGGGAACTTGTTCTCCGCCTTACTTTTCGACTATCGTTATATGAACTATTTCAGAGGAAAACAGTCAGTTTCGGGGCGCAGAAACCTTTGCTCCCTCAATTAGGCATTATCAATGATTACGTCATTTTCACGTGTAAGTATTACGGCCGTAGAATGAAGAATAAAATAGCTCACATTACGATATACCGCACAGTTAACTATGTTATCTGTGACATCTCATCCGAAGGGAACCATAGCAAAAATTTTTATATTTTCCCAGCTAATGAATTTCTGGATAATTTTAATATCAAGTATCCCTCGTTCGTAAAGTATTTGACTGAAGAAAAAGTTATCCTGGATACATTTTTGAAATTGGGGAGAAGAACACTTTTGTACACGGCGATTATCGCTTCCTTAGACGGGCACTCATTCCTTGATATGCTCCACATGCTACCTACCACTTTCTTTCCAGCATACGCACGTCTCTTTATCTCCTCATCTACCCGTTCATATTTCGCAAATATCTTACCTAAGTACACAAAATCATCCACTTGTTCAATTACTTCACTATTCACCCTCAGCATACAGTTATTCTCCCCATTCTCCTTATCAAAAACTACTACTTTAGCCTTGCACGCATTTACCCTCAATTCCATTATCTCTGTTGATTCACAAAACTTATCTAGGAGCTTCTGTAATCCCTGTAGGCTCTCTGAGATCACAACAGCATCATCCGCGTTTAATAGAACTCGCACGTTTACATTTTCAGTAAAAACACCTCAATATATGAAAAGACTATAAACAAGAAAAAAATTATATGGCCAATTAAGTGTATTCGTGGATAAAAATTCAGTCGTATGGATCTTTAACTTTCGTTTTATGACCCGCACGTTTGATTGCGGGTCTATAGTAAACTCTTTGAGGAAATGACGATTTTTAAACAACTCCAAGGGTTAACGCTGGCAACCCAAAATGTCAGCGCTGTGAATTCCAACGTATTGAACGTGATGAATGTTTTTGAGTCACAGCAATGAACGTCACCAAGGTACTAAAATATCTTATCGGTTTGTCGAGATGTCCAACGATACAATGTTAAACGTGGATGCACATGGAACATGCTATGGCGGTCGAATTAATTCCAACATGTCGTGAAAATTGAGTGGTTGAAAGGTTACATGGACAAGTTCTGTTCAAGGAAACGCTGTACTCGATCACCGTGGGGAATTATCGTGAAGTCACGATCGGAGAGGGTACATAGGATGGGCTCAGTCACAATGAAAGTAGCGGGATAGTGACGCACGGAAGCATCGTGCGTCTTTTACTTACATGGCCGAAAGTTGATGTTGCTTCGGGTAAGGTCTAGCGGAGCTCTGATCCTCGGAGAGTGATTTTCTGATCGACTAACCGCTCCTATCTGGCGTCCCCTTAAGCCGGCACCACCTTTTTATCTCTTTATCACCTTTTGTTTTTTTTTCCAAACGCAATCTCGTCCGCATCAAATACCTGCTGGGAATCGGAAAACACTTGGCTCTACTACCTGCCGACTTTACAGTTTTTTCCCATTCGCCAGCTTTGGGTGAAACAGAACACCTCAGTCAGTCATGCGGAAATTGCATTTGAACTGTAAAGGCAAGACTAATTTCTTCGAGGAGGATGCAGAGGAACTCATGTATACCTTACGAGTTACAATTATGCTCGTCCCTTAGAATGAAAAGATATATTCAGCAAGCCGAGAGTTTTAAGGTCTCCGAGCGTAGAAGTTAAGAATAAGATGCTACCTTACTCTCGGTATAGAACATGTGTAGTATTCCTCAAGCTTTAGGAACTCAGTAGAGAAAGTTTTGACTCGCAAACTTAGCTCTAAGCGGAGAGAAACCGTGAGTTGGGCTATAACCTACTCCGAGCGAGAAGAAAGTGTGGCTTAAGTATTACGCCTAGGATCGGAGCCGCTAACGATTCTAGGTTTGCATGCTAGACTGTGAGCCCTCTAATACTTAATGTATCTTGTGATTCAGGTCGAAAAGGCTGGAATTGTGTCACCCTGACTCTGCATCTGTAGGACTGACTTAGCGACAAATTGAGAGATTCACCGTTGATCAATAACTTCAAGAATTGTTTCTCTCTGCGCTCCATTTTTATCATTTTATTTATAAATAGAATTACCTTTTACCGGGGCTTATTTTGACTAGCCATGGAACTGATCGCAAGGAAAATTTCTCCCAATTTTGGTATTATTTTTTCCGTTTACTCTGAATGAGGATTGGAATATGGAAATTAAAACATTGACGAAATGTTCTGGGCCCAGAGGTGCATGCACGGCTTACACGAGCATGTTATGAATTGCTTGGACGTAATGTGCGCGTCCTGCCAATAACTCGAGACAAAATTGCCTTGTGATCATGGTGAGTACCTCACCACAATCCTGAGTGCATGGTACCTCTAATTACTAATTATTTCTGTCTACCATGCCAGAGTGTAGGTATCTCAATTTTCAAAGGGCCTGAGGCGTCGACTCAACACGAATACTATCCAGCGCAATTGTATCAATTTTTGTCAAATTTACGACATACTTGGCGTTCGGTTCCTGTTTTCTCATGCGTCTTGTCGTATTTTCACAGGAAATAGACACATTTCGCAACAGACTGCCTTTGCGCTCAAAACAAATGGGTCGAATAATTACGGGGCAGAGGCCCCGATTCGATTCTTGTATGTCGCGAAATGTTTGTCGCACTCCAGACTCGCATGTGTGTGGGCTGTTGGCTGTATGGCTTTCGAATTAACAGATTTATTGAGTGATGAAAATCAATCTGATTTTGAATATTGTCGCGAGTGATGAGCTTCCATTTTAATTAGGTTTGAAAAAAGAATCTGTTTCCATAGGTATGGAAATAGGTGCATTCGATCTCATCGGTGGAACGTTAACATTTTCACTCATTGTCAGTGACCTATTTGAGTGTACTCATTCAAACTCGCCAATGATATAGACGTCTGCCTCCCGTAATTTGTTTTTTCTCCGTAAAAATACCCTTGAGCTAAAGGATCGACGGATGAGGGGACAGTAATGAGCACCGCTATAAAAAAATCCCGAGTAATTACGGTAGTCTTACCCGACGTTGGTGAACTCGTGGACTCTGTGAGCCTGAAGGTCTTCCCCGGCTCTGCCTATGAAAGATGAATCATTCATATTTCTTGGAGCAATGGACTCAATATTCGATAGAGGAGCCCCGAAGAAATTAATGGAAAAACCTGAATATTTATATCTAGACAGAAGGCACCTTACATTAGATTCCTACTGGCAATGAATAAATAAATATTGTGATTAGAGCGCTAGCGATGAATTTTCGATGGCAAGAGAAACTCAGAATGTGAAAGGGCCTCGCGTGAGCATACTGTTGTGATACACTTGAACTACGGGGTGAAGTATGCTGGGAAGGGCCAGCTTCCCTGGAAGAAACTACGCTGAAGTGATGTCTGTGCAAACGGAACCGTCGACTCCGTCGAGTCTTATGGGCGTTTTAGAGAAGAGACCAAGTGATAAGAAGCCATGGAGCTTGTCGAAACTCGGACAACGAAGGCCACATCTCGAGAAGCGAGCAGAAGTAATTATCACCGAAGCGACTGCTGTTTACGTGCCGTGAATGTGAAGCAATACATTAGAAGGATTGTATTTGTTATTTACCCGCTAGTTATTTTGCCTGAGGGACGATCGCTGCGTACCGTTGGCTACGCCGAGGCCGTTGACAGCCGACAATTCACCGATTCTTTGAATGAATTTACAGCAGGCAAATTTATTTATCTAGCGCAGCTCTCAAGTCATGAAGTGGTACCAGGAACAGCGCAAGATGGCAGTCGTGTGTATGAATTTTTTGGCGGCAAATTCGAAATGTAATGATCAGTCGCTTCGCGCAATCCCGTCATGAAGTGTCTACATGTCTACATAGAGGAAGTTCTGCTACGTCAGCTTGAATTAATTTTTTCGTGGACGTATGTGCTCTTAGCTTACTTCTATGGCTTCAGTACTTTGCAATTTCCCATTTGTATAGAGTCAAAACATTCATGTTATGCAACTAAAACTGTAGTTGAATTCTTGGCCTTCACATGCCTTAAATATCATGTAGATAACTCAAGATTTTTCTATATGTAAGTGCCTATGAATGTGATGGCAATTTATTACATTTAGTCTGATGAATGCATCTCAGCATTTGTTGACAACAGTTTGTAGATGCTTGTCACTGAATATGAAAAATAGGCCCAGAGCATGGAGTCATTGTTATGCATTACCAGCCAAAGCTATAGTCTTGTGGTAGCATCTGAAAATGAATAAAAATGAAAGGCTACATGTATTGTTTTTAGCTCTGTTAGACTGATAATATTTTAGGAGTATCACCATTAGTCATTCATTCATGAGATAGCTTGATTGTGGCCTTCAATTATATATATAGTTTGCCATGCTAATTCATTGATGTCCTTACAGCTCTTCTGTTTCATGTTCCATTTTAGGTAGCCAGATTTTCATCCTTGGGTCTTCCTCGATGAATTTTCCTCAAATATCCTTTGTCTTAGCTACATATCAAATTAGTTTCTGTCTTACTGATAATCCAGCATGTTTATTACTTTATGTCATAGTCGCTCTGAACACCACCTCATTTCTGATCCTACCAGTCCATTTGATCCTCAGAATCTGCCTCTTGCATCAGGTTTCAAAGGCCTCTTTTTTTGTTCCTGCTTTCCAATATCTCTGGGCCACATACTGTTATATTCCATGCAAATATGTTCAGGCTACCTTATTAGTAATCATATTTTCTTTGAATACAGTACATGTTATTTCATAATGCAAGGGTTTTTTACATTCCTGAGAGATCATTGTGTTTTTAAATACTTATTGCTTATTTTTACTTTTTGCCCGGAAGCGCTCATATGGATTAATTCTTGTGAACAAAATTTGTCCTTAGAGTTTTATAGAGATGATTTGTGATCATTCTCTCCATTTTCTGGGTGTTCATTACATAAGTAGACTTGGGGTGATAGCAGTTAAGCTGGAAGGTATGAGTTCTTTAACCAAATTTGTCTGAACATCAGCAGAGAAGAAGGATACCCTCCCCACTATGCCTGGAAGAGTTCTCCTGGAAACCACCAAAGAGAGAGCAGCAAATACTCTGGAAGCCTTATCTAAAGGTAGCCAACTTCAACCTGAAGACTCTGGTTACACTGGCAAAGCTGATGTCATCCCAAGTCAACACTCATGATGGAGACACATAAAATTGAGGAAATAATCACAATGCATACAAATGCATAAGCCCTTTTGCATTGATTGCCTGATTAATTATGGTGGCTAGGGCATTTTCTTCCCATTCCAAAGGGCCAGGATCAAATCTCTGCAGTGGAATAGATTTTTCTGAAGGAATCCAGATCTTGCACGTTCCCATAAAAGTAGGCACATGCCAAAACTGGAGTTCTCTTTGCCCTTCATCCACTCCCAAACTTATTACCCTTACTGATTTAATCACCTATCCACAATGGTGCAAATGACCTCTGCTGTTGTACACATTCCCAAAAGACCATCCTCCTCATTCCATGCACAGTATTTTATTCTGTGATCATTTGAGAAATAATGTTCATTGATTCTTTACAACCAGTTTATGATTACACAATCCATTTGCATGTGACTCATAGAAGTACAGTTATTGCCAGTGTGGATTTGAATGAAAAATGTGAGGAAGCAGGAATTTGGATGTTAGGAAAATGGTATTTGCCCAGAGTACTCAGAGGAATCTGTCCCCCGAATGTGATTACTTTGGGGGTCAGATTAATCAATTCAATACAAACTCAGGAAAGTGATGCATGATCCATAATTGGTGTTTGGGCTGCTGCCCACCTAGCCCATATTACACATTAAAATCAATTGCCTTCTTCATACATTTTCTAGCCAGGATAGCCAGGATAATTTAGAAGGAAAGTATATGTAGAGAAATAAAATAACCACTGTAAATTTTATTTAAAACGTAATTTAATTTATTGTAAGCATAAATATTTTAGAATTTTCAGGTACGAAGTATGTACATTGTCAACTTTCATTCATTAGAGTTCCTCTTACCACACACACAGTTCCTCTTACACATTAGAGTTACCTCTTACCACTTATCATACAAAACGAGCAAAATTAGAGATCATGGTGTGCATTGTGGCGGTTGAATGTCCTTCTGTGAAGGATTCGATCAGCTGAAAGTGTAAATAATTCACTGAGGGTTTCCACTTGCCCATTTCCGACAATACTCAGTGGACGGCTAAGATGACGTGGATCAACAACTGTAATGAAGATAAAGGTATGATTGTTTAGTCTGACTAGTTATTTTAATAATACTAGCTGGTAACTTTGACATTCCAAACAGGGCCGTCGCGTGGTTCGAAGGCGCCCAAGGCAAGACTGTGGTCGGCGCCCCCCCCCCCCCCCCCCCTTACAGAGGTGAAAGCGATCGGGCGCTTTCGCCGATACTCGGTTTGGACCCTTGCCGGGAGGAGCGGGAATTCGAGCCGCGAGGAGTGGGGGCTCGAGCCGGGTCAGCTGTAGAAGTCGTGCGGAGCGGACTGTCGCTTGGAGGCCGACCTCACAAGCTTGTGCACACAGTTACCTATGTACAGAATGTTAGCGTACTCAGCCATGTATCCTCTGTGTAACACAGAGACAGAAACTAATACAGTCATTATAAATAAAGCCCCCCTGGATCGCGGCGCCCAAGGCGACTGCCTCGGTCGCCCCACCCACGCGACGGCCCTGATTCCAAATATCTTTATCACAAAATTACCAGCTATCAATGTTATGCTTACAAATTTCATAATGTTACACATGAAACCACCATTTGTTACTATTCAGTCATAGAAATATGATGTTTTCATTATTTAACAGGGAAAGTTCACTGAAGTCTCCAAATTCTATTTCCTCTCATATTATTTGATGAGCTGGTACTAGTCTGGAAATGGTTTATTTTTAATTATCATCAATGGCTGTCTACTGTCATAGGTTGGTTTTGGAAGGAAAAGATGAGCATATATCTTTTAAGAGTGTAATACATAAATTGTTATAAATTTGATGCTTAATAAAGTTTAAAAAAAAAAGAAAAAACTTAGTTATGTCCACTTGGTTGTTTATATGTATTATGCATTGCATTGCGTCAGGTACAATGTGCAGTGCGACAGTTCAAGTGTCATCATCAGGTACAGTCAGGTACATCATTGTACCTGATAAGCATCGAAACACAGTGTACAAATAAACAACCAAGTGGACATTACAAAGTTTTATCTTTAAAAATTCACAATGATATTCCACAATATCTCACCGATTACTATTGAATATATTTTTAACTGTTTGTAAATAGATAAGGTATCTTAATAATTTTTCCTATTTACATCATAAATGATACTTCAGAAATTGTAGAAGGTACAATTAATGAAGTGATTCGGAACTGATAATTTTCAATAAATCATTTGTCCTGTTTCAGAGTCCATGATGGTAATGAATGGAATCTGAACCGCAGGAATGTATTCCCTTACCACTTGGCCTCCGCTTGTGAATGACTGCCAGCTCCTGTGAAGGCTTAGATGGCTCTGGATTACCTCCCTCATACATTCCCCTGAACCCAAGGTAAGGTGTAATCGCCCGAGCGACTAAGTTCTCCAGTTTCAGACGCTCAGCGCTTGGTGGGCAACTTTCATTGACCCCCTGGAAAAAAAATTCACAATTGTATTAATATGAAATAATAATGTTTTTTATTAACTCATAGTATTTACCTTATTTATATCATAAAGTTAGGTTTATGTTAATTAGTATCTGGCTAAATTAAGTAATAAAGTAATATAAAGGAGTGGGGACAATTGAAGATTTTTACTTGGTTATGTGAAGAAATAAAGTAACATTACGGAAATAAAGGTGACTTAAAATTGGCTGATACCTCTTATTGACGATGCATAATTACATAAATTTGATTTATACAGTGCCACAAGTCTAATTCTATATCATCAAAAAATTCTTTTAAGATTAGGGTGACCAGATTTTTTATAACAAAATACAGGGCATTTCTGAAATGTAGAAATGAAAATAACCATACAAAGCAAGACACGAGATACAATGAAAATGTGCCTGTGATGGCTGTGCTTCATCAACACAAATAAAAACTAATGTTTAACATTGAGAGAGGTATATTTTGATAACGAACTTTAAAATACCTATCATGGCATAGCATCATATTATTACTGATAAAGTTTTTCAAGAATTGAGCCATAATTTGAAAAATCAAAATATTTGTAAATTAATAATTAACAAATGGTACATGACATTAATGTGATCCATAAACATTAAAAAACTGCTGAACATGTGTTTGTGGCTTCTGAATCTGCTATGTCACTACTAACTTGTCTCTTATAGGAAGACCTGAAATCTTGCTAGAGCATTGAATTGCTTAATGATTTGTTGTAGAATTCCTCACAGTTAAAGTCTTGAAAATATGTTGTTGCATATGCATCATGTCAAGTTGTATGTATCTTGGTGGTCACTGTGTACCACATAACTGAGAGAGGGAGTGTGTGTGTTTCATTTTTGTCCATGCCTCACTAGGGTCACTGTGATAATTTCAGAAACCAATGTGAAGTAACATGGGAACTATTCATATTGTTTTTCTTTTTCCAACATTTTCACTTTTACCTTTTGTTGAATTAAGAGGTTCTTGGAACAAGGTTAATCCCTCTCCAACCCTGGATGCTGGCGTGTTTGTGCTGCTTCTCTTTTAACTAATTGACCTGCCTACGTATCGTCTCAATTCTACAGTACGCCCTCTCTAACCTTTTGATTCCTGGTGTCTCTAAGATTACAACTTGGGATATTTTATTCTTTCAATAAAAACTATATTTTAGGATAGTATTTACCTGTAAGATCAGAAGCATCTGCTTGATCATTGGTGGTACTTCATTTTTTAAGCCCTTATATGTTTCTCCCGCAGGCTTGTATCCATCTAGAATCTTCTCGAGTTCAGGCTTCAGGGGAAGAACAATGTGGTCTCTGAAGGTCATCAGTCCAGCCTGACGGATACCTAAATTTCTTGACTGGTGAGAAATGATATAAGAGGTTAATTTAATTATTTTAATATGAACAATACCCTTGTACATAGTTTTCCCAATTATAGATTATTTCCAACTATGACATCGGTAACCAATTGCCACTTTCAAGGTACTTCTAATGTACAAAGTGATACATGTACATTGGTCAAAAAGTATAGGGGAAGGTTAGTGAGTAGGTTAGGGGTAGGGTTGGAGATGGGAAAATTACCATAATTTTCATTTGAAGTAAATTACCATGGTAAATTATGGTAATTTTCGAAAATTACCATAATTTTCCAGTAATTTTTAATTTTCTGGAATTAAGAATAAGAATACTTTGTTTTGCTCTGGGTATATCACCCCTAAGAACATTACAAAAATTATCAAAAACAATATAAAATAAAACAAGCATTAAGAACCACAAGGAGAGTACAAAAATGTGAGATAAACTTATTCGATATTAACAGTAAGAATTCCAAAGTAACAAGTTTGGAATACTTTGCAAGCAGGTACTGAGATATTTTGGCTCTGGAAACAATATATGATAAAACAAGCATTAAGAACCACAAAGGGAGTACAAAAATGTGAGACAAACTTATTCGATAATAACAGTGAGAAATCCTCAAAAAGGCACAAGGCACTCAAAAGCAAGATCATTGGTTAAAATCTCTCATCGCTAATACTCTACCTATGATCTTATCTTGAAGTCTTATGGTAAGACAAATGAAAACAGGTTGACTGGTATTGTTGAGTAATCCTACTTCTGGAAGTGCTTGTGTTGACAGCAATAAGAAAGGTTGTCTGACTAACCCTCTTCACCAAATGACTGTCCTCACCTATTTTAAATATTTTCAGACAGATTTTGAGCTATTGGGGACTAGCCATGGAGATCCACTTTTACGGAGTCACCCGCAATGAATTTTTGCGTGAAATTCCACAGAGAAAAAATCATCTGCGTTGACCGGGATTCAAAACCGATGGCTAAAACACTCAGCCGGAAATCAAGGGATCCGGGTTCGAATGAAGGTGAATGATTTTTTCTCAGTGGAATTTTGCGCAATATTTTCTGAGTTCCACTGACAATGCCTCAAATGCATCCACTGCACTGTGCCAGAAACTTTTATTAGAACTACAGAAGAGTTGACTTGGCTGCACCTTGCATTGCTTACTGTCCAATCTTATCTTATTCAAGATTATATCCTTTCTATTTAGGGTACTGGATTGCATACCTTTATTGATTGATAAAGACAATCTACCAGTTAAGGCAAGTTTAAATGGAAGGGAGTTGAAATCCTCTAGTTTTTGCATCTACTGGGCTATATCTATGTATAATATTTCCTTCTTCATCTCAGAGTACATTCTAGCCTTTTTAATTTCCATCCATAAAACCAATTGTCCTTCTTCCCATAGTCTTCCCCAAAATTAAGGCTGTATCATCACAAATTTTATGTGTATATTTAAAAAAATGTATATGTAATATAAAAATAGAGTCCCAAATCTCCACAACCTACTCCAATTGGAGAAGTGCCGGGAAAGAAAAATCTAATGGTAATGGACGACTGGAACGCAGTAGTGGGGGAAATGGAGAGATGGGTATGAAGTGGGAGGATTTGGATTAGGAACGAGAAATGACCCCAGAGAGAAGGCAGTTGAATTTTGTGGGAGAAATAAATTAATAGTTACAAGCACATGGTTTTAACACCATTGCAGGAGGAGGTACACATGGAAAATGCTGGGAGACACTGGCAGATACCAAATTGACCATATCATGGTTAGACAAAGATTGAGGAACAGGGTGAAGAACTCGTGGAGCTATCCTGGGGCTGATGCAGATTCGGATCATAATTTGATTGTGATGAATTGTGAGGTTAGATTCAAAAAGCTAAATAAAAGTAGGAGGATGAAGAGGTGGAACCTGGAAGCATTGATAGGAGAGAAAAGGAGGGAATACCAAGAGATAGTGGAAGAGAACATAGGAGAAGCCAAAGAAGCAGGAACAATCGAGGAAAAGTGGGAGAATGTAAAAATAAGCATTGTAAGAGTGGCTGAGAAAACAATAGGAGCAGCGGAAATGAGGAGGGTAAAAAAGCAGTGGGTTACAGAAGAAATGATTAGGAAAATGGAGGAGTGAAGGGATTGGAAATGTGTCAACACAGACAAGGGTAGGGCAAAATAAAAGGAGCTAAATATAAAAAGTCACCTACGGCGAATCACTAATTGGGCGAAGGAAAATTGGTGGAGAAAGCAATGCGAGAAAATGGAGAAGCTGAAAAAGGAAGGGGAAGTGGGTGCATTATACGCTAGGGAAAATTGCTATCGGGAGGGAAGCGAGGACAAACGGTACCAAAGATTAAGGACAAGAGAGGTAGAATGTTAACCGAGCAGGAAGATATCCTAGAAAGATGGTGAGAATATGTGGAGGAGCTATATGACAGCAATAGTAGACCGACTAATTTCAATATAGAGGATGAGAGAAGCCTAGACGGAGATAACCTCATGCCAAAGATTCTTGACAGTGAAATAGAGAAAGCATTGAAAGAGATGAAGGCAAGAAAAGTTGTAGGAGTAGATAACATACCCTCAGAATTGCTAAAGGGTTTAGGAAGTTAAGGTAGTCAAGCTTTTTTCAAACTTATACATGGGATCTATGAGGAAGGAGTATGGCCAGAGGACTTTGTGAAAACAGTATTGATTCCTATCCCAAGAAAGAAGAAGGCATCAGAATACGAGGACTACAGATCAATTCGTTTAATTTCACACGCAAGCACAGTTCTGTTTTGAATGATCAATAGAGGGTTGGAGAGTAAGGCCAAAAACTACTTAGGTGATGACCGGTTTGGGTTCCTGAAGGAATGGTCAACTAGGGATGCGATAGTGGTGATGGCAACACTTAAAGAAAGAAACATATAGAGTATAATCAGGACGTTTTCACATGCTTTATTGATTTTGAAAAGGCTTTTTACAGAGTAAATTGGAATAAACTGACGGATATCCAAGGAAAAATGGGAATAGATTGACAAGACAGGAGACTAATTCGAAACTTATATATGATGATAAGGGTGCAGGTGAGGGTGGCTGATGGTGAATCAGGGTAGGTTCTATCTATCTAGAATCATCTAGGTCACAGTTTAAGGCAAGAGTGTCTGTTGTATCCATTACTTTTCAACATGTATGCTGAGGAAATGGTAAGACAGGCATGGGAAGAACTGGAGGTTGGAGTCAAAGTGGGTTATAAACTTTTGAATGAAATCTGGGTAGATGGCTGAAGGATGTAATAAAGGGCGATGGGTTGCTGAAGAGTGTGATAGAGAGAAGGATTTTGGGCAAGCAGGGTAAGGGAAGAAAGAGAATAGGTTTCTTGGACGGGATGAAAAAGGGTAGATCTTATAAAATTAGTTAGATTCGCAGAAGATATATTGGCATTAGTTACTGGATCTTCAAAGAGACTACAAGCTTTGGTAGATGCTTTACAAATGAAATGTGGGATATTCGGAATGAAGATAAATCAAAAGAAAACATAAGTAATGAGATTCTTTAGGACAAAGTAAGTGAAGCTTGGGATTGAAGCTAGAGGACACAAACTAGAGTAAATAGAACAGTTTAATTATTTAGGTAGCACACAAGAAGAAATGGGCATAGTAGCAGAGACATAGGGAAGAGAATAGCGCTAGCCAAGGAGACGTTCAGTAATAGAAGAGAACTGATGATGGGGACCTTAGGTAAGGATGTAAAGAAGAGGCTGGTGAAGAGCTTGATATGAAGCGTAGCGTTGTATGGGGCAGAAATATGGACCCTGAGGAAGGACAAGAATAAGCTGCAGGCATTTGAGATGTGGGTGTGGAGAAGGATGAAGAAGGTTAGGTGGACGAGGAAAGGAGACTTTTGAATGAAATCCGGGATAGGCAGGGTAGATGGCTGAAGGATGTAATAAAGGGCCATGGGTTGCTGAAGAGTGTGATAGAGAGAAGGATGTTGGGCAAGTGGGGTAAGGGAAGAAAGAGAATAGGTTTCTTGGACGGGATGAAGAAGGGTAGATGTTATGTAGAGGTGAAAAAGGATATACTGGATGGAGAGAGGCCCCTGAATGTGTAAAAGACCGGGAGGAGATTCTCGGACATTCGATAAAACCTTCCTTTCCCGGTAGAATACATTAAAATAATAAGAAGTTCTCTATACAATGGCTTCTTCGTGTACGTGATCTTTTCTTCAAATAAATAAATATTATCATAATAAATCTAATGGTATGGCATCGGAGAGAATGAAAAATCAAATGCTGGAGCAGTGATTGTGTGAATGTAGATTTAGGTGGAAGAGTAAAATCCTCCTGATGTTTTCCAGCCTAGGCCCCTTTCAACTACACAATTTCATTTTTCATCTCAGGAAACATCCCACCTTCCTTCATCGCATCCATAAGACCTTTTCTCTTCTGACAGCTTCACGGGCCTTTTAAATCCGGTTACTATCAACACATACCTTGTAACACTCTATTACGGACAAATATGTACTCTGTGAGGTGGATAGCTCCCATACATAGAGATGGGTAAATTACGGTAATTTTCAATTGAGGTAAGTTCCCGCGGTAAAATACGATAATTTAAAAAAAAAATTACTGTAATTTTCCGGTGATTTTTAATATTCCGCAATAAATAGCTTTATGAGGATTCGATAGGAAAGTCAGTAACAATATCAAGGGGTTAACGGCATTTAAACCATTACTATTGCTACGCTAATGTATAAGATGATGATGCCTTTGAGGTATGCTGTGTTTATGGTATTTTTGTTTCTTGACATTTCTGTCAACTTTGCTACTAAAATAAAATGAAGGAAAACACTTTGTATTTCCAAGTGAATTATTAAATCATATTTGGTTTTAACGCTTTGCTACAAGTTGTCTTGAAAATGTGTCTGAGGCATTGACATTATGGCTAACCTATTCACAAGGGTGGAAATACGAAGTATTTTCTTTCTTTTTATGATGAATTTCCAAGTAGATCCTGCAACCTTGATTGCATTTGCTGTGAAAGACACTCACTACAATGTGAAAAAACTAATAGGTGAATCTCAAAATGCATCATAGCCTGAAAGCATCTTCAGCAATCAATTTAGTTATTACCAAGAGAATCATTAGTTAATGGCTTTAGTCCCCTCGAAAATTACCTGAGAAATGGAAACTGATTGTGTGGGAAAGTAGAAGTGCTTGTGGATTACTATTAAGTGGTGTTATTACTGAACTATTTTTGGCTTAAAAACCAAATTGAATATGTGGTACCCATGGAAGATCTCGTAAGGAAGAGATAGAACTCTTATTTCATATAATCCCTCCATAAATTCATCTTGAGTTTAGAAGGCCGGTGGTGTGACTGGCTTACTCATCTGAGAGGTAATTCCGAGATCCTGGTTCTGATCCCTTTGTAATGAAATGATTGCGTTCCTGGCGAATTTCCCCAATTTGTTGAATATGTATATAATGGTGATGACATGCCCGCACTTCTTGCTAAAATTATTATTATTCCTGCTGAGAGCTTTGAGCATCTTTTTTCAAACTAGGAAAAGTAAACTCACCTTGACCTGATAGAAGATGGCCTCTAGCAACGTGAGGGAGTGACAGTAGAAATATTCCCAAGTGGACGACAGCTCAGCGCACAGCTTCCGGGCGTCCGTGGCATCTCCTTCACTCGCATCCAACGGCACCGTCTTCGCCGCGCCCCCCGCATCCGCTGTGCTCCTCCTTCTGATCTCTGCCAACACCTCCGACGCCGCCGCCGGGAGCAGCTTGTCCTTGAGATACTCGAAGATGAAAGCCCCCGCCTCCGTCCGCAGCAGGACCCTCACGTCCGAGTGCAGGGCCGAGAGCTCGCCTTCCGCCAGCGGCCCTGCGACTTGCCCCGCGCTCGGCGGCTTGCCCCTGCAACAGTGCCGCACCACCCTGTCGACTGCGTCCCTGATGTTGCCCCATTGCTCCCCACACCGACCCTCTCCGGGACCTTCGCCTTCCTTCCTGCCGGCCTCACCGGAGCTCTCCTCCTCAGGCAGCCTGGTCAGCGAATATCGGAACATGGGGTCGAAGGATCTGAGACCCAGGACTTCTTTTCTCAGGAGCGTGGCGAAAGTTGGAGTGCGCTTTAGTGACATGGGCAGCCTTTTCGGCCGAGTCTCAACGACGACCATGGCTCCCTCCGCCCCCTTGTGGGCCAATCGAAAGTGCAGCGGCATTGTTGTCATATACCGGGGAAACTCGAAGCAAGTCTCCTTACGAGGTTGTGACCGGACGTTCGGGAATTCCCTCGTCAGCCCACCCCTCCGCGGCCTATCTCCGGGGCAGTCGACCACCTGTGGAGACCGTTGCGTCGTGAGTCACCCCTGGGGAGGACACCGCACCCCTGGGTGCCTCTAGAAACGACCGAAGTTTCGCGTCCTGCTGTAATCCTCGGGTCGGAGATGCTCATTCGATGGCTGATGACTAGGGGGGAGGTGAGTGTTTGTTTGTATGGGATCTAGTGGTCAGATAACACACTGGTTCCCTATCGATACGGCTACACTGCAGTCGTAGCTGGCTGCACAACAATCTCGAAGAAAACACACAATGGAAAGAAGCAAATACCCTCGCGTTTTCCGTCACCAAGTGTAATTTCCCCGTTAGAGAAGGCCTGTGGTGACGTTTAGTCTGACTGGTGTTGGCGAATCAAGGAATCACCTTCAGCCGAGGTCTATTAAGATATTAGGGAACAAGTCGCTGAGAGACCGTCGTCTGTCATAACCACATATTCCGCCTCTATCGTCTGGAAACCAAGCAACAGATATAGCTTAACGTTGGTGATACCGGCACAACTGGTGGAAATATCCTCCCAGGATTTTTTTCTCCTAAATATCCCCGTCCTAGATGGTCCTCACCGATACATTCGCAGGCCCGATTTTTCCTGGCGAGTCGAGAGCACTTTTCCCCTCTCCGTCGATCGGTAACTATCGCCCGGAGGTGACTGATGCCTTCTTGATAGTTGTATCGGTTGGCGCAATATTTTGGCTCAAGCAGCAAATGGGTCTAGATAGTCCTAACCGGGCATCGACTGGAATGCCTCAAGCCATTCTTGTTCGGATGCCAGTAACGCGTTGGCTCAAGTTCTAAGGTTGTCTTGGGAGGATGGGTGACGTGATCGCTCGTGTGTTATTGTTGCTCTCGCTGTTGGCAAGGGGACGTTGTATTGTTGTCGTGACGCCCTGCTGGTCTTCTTTCTGTGGTCGAAACCGTGCAGCGATACCACGCGGCGGGCAGTTCCGATGTCGTTCGGTCGCGTTGACGTCTTAGGAGGAGAGCGCTCGGGAGCTACTCGCGGTGGTCGGGCCGTATCGCTATCTCCGCTGGGCTGTCGTCCGCGGTGCATGTGCTCCTAAGTTTTTTTTCGGGTCTCTCTCCCTCCCTTCCTCCTCTCTCTCCCGTGAGCTATCTGTTTGAGTTGCGCAGTGTGGGAGTCTCCCTCACAGACAGTCCGTTGATCATGTGTGGAGGAGGTTGGGTGGCTGGCTTCGAGGGGGGCAGGGGGTCGGGGGGTAGTAGACAAAAGGGAGAGGGACAAAGCGAAGGGAGATAGCGACGTGTCGTGTCGTGCTTTCGGACCCTCCTCCACACCCACACCCCGCTTCGTCTCCCCCTGCTCTCGCCCGGTCAACCCCCTCTCCATTGCCATCAGCTGGACCCCTTCCCCCCTCTCCCTTACCCCCTTCCGCTCGTCAAGGAGAGGATCCCAGGGATAACTCAAATGGAGGGGAACAATTTAACACTTCATAAGTTTATAGCTTGCACTTGTGACTTGGTGCGCGTTAAGTGTATCGAAAACTCATGTCCGTCTGCTGTTGCCTTTTCCAGCTGATGGTCGGAAGGGGGATACTTCGCACGGCGGATATTTCCGCGTAGGAATGGGCGCGATTTTTTAACCCAAAGATCTATATCTTAGGAATATCTTGCAAGGCACCTTCAGGGTGTGAAGCACGGGGTGATTCCACTTCCGGCTTGCAGCACACGCCCCAATTAGTCAAACCTCGCACGTTGCCGTGGGCAAATTATTTGGGCCGTATGATTTTGGATGGGGGATGTTAATGCAATCAGCAGAACGATGCTATGAACAACTTTTAATTTGTGAAAATATTAGTTTACATCTTCACCTCTGAATGAATCTACGAAAAAAAGTGTTCTTTAAAACGACGTGTGTATTCCCCCCCCCCCCCCCCCGCTCTGTCAATGATAAATGCGTCAGAGGAACAGTAGGAGAGGTATGGGGTAAAGATAAACCATAGGAAGACAAAAATAATTATATTCTCTGAAAGTAAGAAGGCAAGGCTGAATTTGAGGATAGGATGGTACAAAATAGAACAAGTAGAGCAGTTTTCGTATCTGGGTAGTATTTTGGAGCAGAATTGGTTCAGTGGTAGATACATAAGATGAGGAATTGTCCTAGTGAACGAATTTAGTGACTACAAAGCAGTAAGTACTAAATTTCATATTAATACTGACAAAAGGGTAGCCGCAAAAAGGAAAGTGTACTTACACTACAAGGCGGCTTTCGATTGCTTAAAACAGGAACTGTCGACCTCTTATAATAAGTTTTGTGATCTTAGCCAAAACCATACTAAAAACGACGCATGGAATACTTTTCGTAACATCACGCGACTAGCCATTAATAACGCAAAACCAAGTAAACTGAGAAAAGTCAATACGGAACCTTGGTGGTATAATGCAGACGTCACACACCTTAGTGGTGGCTTGCACGGTATTTCGTAGATTAAATCTATCAAGCGACAAGAAAACTTGCACGCGAAAATGAAGAACGCTCATCAGGATCTACCCGAAGTGGAACTTAAGAAAATTTATGATAAATATAAGAGAGCTAAAATAACAAAAATCGGCCTAAAAAAAGCACTAATGGAATGCTAGAGTAAACTATTAGGTGAATTTTTGAAATTAACCCTAAGGCATTTTGGTCATACGTGAGGGAGTTTCAAGGGAATAAATCTACAGTAACGTCACTAAGAAATGGTCAAGGAGAGAGAGTTAGCGATAGATTATAAAAAGAAAATATCCTTAACATATTTTTTCTAAGTGTCTACACTTCATGCCCTCAGAATAACTTGTACAAAAATCCAATTCAACCTATAAATATTTCTTGTCGCGGCATAGAAAGTCACCTGAAATCCATTAACCCCAAGAAATCATCTGGTCCCGATGAAATTCCCGCCCGAGTTCATAAAAAATTGGCGTCAGAAATAGCACCGTACTTGAAAATAATATTTGAAAATCTCTTGCGGAACATCATGCCCCTTACTATTGGAATATCGCGAACGTTACACCTATCTTTAAGAGCCGTGATTAGGAAGATCCTAGTAACTGTGGACGTATCTCCCTCACGTCTATCTCGTGCAAAATATTGGAACACGTAATCGTTAGTTCAATTATGAGGTATTTAGATAGTCAAAACTTATTATTTCAAAACCAGCAAGGATTCCAAAAAGGCAGGTCCTGCGAAACCAAGCTAGCACTTTTTCTTCACGATGTTCTTTCCTCTGGAGAAGGGCTCACCCAGGAAGTTGCGATATTTTTAGATTTAAAAAACGCTTTCGATAAAGTTCCGCATTCAAAATTACTTGTTAAGCTAAAAGCCTATGGAATACATCACGATATAATATGCTTGATTGAAGATTTCTTAAGTAACCGCGAACAGAAGGTAGTTCTACGAAGGTAGTTCTCGTAGATGGTGTTAGTTCAGATACAGTTAAAGTCACATCCGGTGTACCCCAGGGTAGCGTCATTAGTCCCTTATGTCATGTCCGGTGTACCCCAGGGTAGTGTCATTAGTCCTTTTGTATATTCATGATATCACCACCGTCGTTACGAGCAAAATTCGCCTTTTCGCGGACGACGCAATATTGTACTGGGGTATTAACACAGTCTGATAGAATTGCGTTGAAGAAAGACCTAGAAACTATAAACGAATGTTGCGACAGTTGGAAGTTAGAATTAAATTTTTAAAAGTGCGTTGTTATGAATTTTTAGAGGAAGAGTAGCTTAACCAACGAGACGTACACAATTAATCAAGAAGAACTAATACATGTAGAGTCAGTAAAGTACTTAGGAGTGACCCTTACTCAGGACTTGTCGTGGGGGAATCATGCGGAGTGGAAAATCGTAAATTAGGATTTATTAAAAGAATACTAAGAAAATGTGGCGAGGAAGTAAAGGAGCGATGTTATTTTTCTCTCGTGATACCTCACTTGGAGTACTCCGCTAGTATATGGGACCCTTGACGAAGTAGGACTGATTTCAGATATAGATCGAATACTGAGGAGGGCAGCTAGATTTGTTAAAATTTGTTACGATAAACGTAGTAGTGTTACTAAATTATCAAGGGAATTAGAGTGGGAACCTCTATCCGATCGAAGGGAAAAATATAGATTAAATCTTTTACGAAAGTTTGATGTAGACTATTTTTTGCCGGACGTTCAACATATTTTGCCAGAGCCAAACTATTATGGTCGAAACGATCTAATTTATAAGATTAAGGAAATAGACTGCAGAACCGGTAGATTTAAAATGTAATTTTTTCCACGCACAATAAGGGACCATAGTGGTTGCCATAAATCAGTTCTAGGTTAATGACTGGGTTTAATGGTTTTTTCAGAAGTGCTAAATATCTTGATTATTATTATTACTTAAGTTATATTTATCCTGGGTTGGATGGGACAGAACCGTCCCCTCTTCCCCCAACCCAGTTTACATACACATACGCCCATGTCCTGGGAAGCTTCTACCCTTGCGGGACTCGAACCCGCGAACCTCGGGTTAGCAGGCGAGAACTGTACCCCGCCGCCACCGGGGCCGACTTTACATGATCATTAGCTACTAACCTGCAATCTCCGGCATGATATACTCTTGCATGTTTTAGTACCTTGTAGTGCTATTTATGCGTCGGATTAATAATACTAACCAGTAGTCATAAGTTGAGCAGTGTACTGCATGGTATTATGTTCCTCTACGTATCACTCTCATAATTTCTGGCCTGACTGCTTTTGGCCTGCGCCTGGCATCCGGGGGAACGTGCGCGGTTCTGATTTCAGCTGGGTTGAGTGTTTCATGCCTGGTGTAGAATCACCCCATGCCACACACCCTAGTGGTGGCTTGTGCGGTATTTCGTATATGTAGTAAGGAATTCTTTTCAAAGAGAAGTGAATGGTGTGGGGGTTCTGAGTAGAGACGTAAAGAAAAGGCTAAGTGAAGACTCAGATTTGGAGCTTGGCACGATATGGGTCGGTGACGTGGTCATTGGGAGGGGAGGTTGTATATACGTATACTTGAGGCGTTTGAGATGTGGGTGTGGATGAGGATTGAGAAGGTGAGCTGGGCGATGATAAGGACTAACGAGGAGGTATTGGATATGATTGTGGAGGAGAGGAAGTTAGTAGCGGATATTTATTAACTTGAAAAATTTACAGACCACAGAATATATTCTGTAATAATATTCAGAATATATATATTCTGAGGTTTGTAAAAAGTTTCAAGTTAATACATTTGTGATGGATTACCATAAATTTAACGAATATCGAGCTTTATTCTTAGTAGCGGAGGCTTGGAGGAGGCAGATGAGATGGATGGAGGGCGTATTGAAAGAAGAGGGAATGCTGTAGAGGGTAAAAGAGGAGAGAACTCTGGGGAAGTTTGGATGAGTAAGAAAAAGGATAGGAATTCTGGACGAAATAAGGAGAGGGAGGCGATATGGGGCGTTTAAGAGGGATCTAATGGAGGGTCGTGAATGCTGTACGTATAGGAAGGAAACGTTATGCCATAAATTTGGACGTTGGGATTGGCACTGTCCAAAAACCTACCAATCAGCAGGTAGAATACCAAAATAAATGACTCTTGCATAAATTATTATTCATAGGTAATCATTCAGAAATATACATGCACCATCTTCATGGTATCATGTCCAAACGTCCTGTTGATATTATAAGTCTACGTATGAAAAACCTCCGCTAAGGAATTTTCCTTAAAATGTGAAAATTATGTGCCATTGTCAGTTCTTCGGCCTTAAAATTGATTTGATCGGCGAAGGTAACTGATCTCTGAAAATCCTAGATATTTTGTCCAATGGGTCGTGAAATTACCACTACAGGGCGAGAAGGTTAGTTTTCTCCCAAGGGTAGCCTGAGATTTCCCAGGAAGAGCCGGTTCCGAGATAATCACATCACTCTGTGATCCAGCTTGCACTGTCCAGATGCTTCTCTGTTTCCCGGTGACGGGATTTTATGTGATGTAGCCGTCTTTCGTTCGGAAAAGTCGGGCGTAGGAAGCAGTCACCTTGAGGACTGGGTGCAACCATTAAACGTGTATCACAAAATGAAAGAGAATATTCCACTTCTTATGATGATTGCGACCGACCTCTCCATAGCCGACATATCTTGACGGAGTGTCACACTGTTACCGAGACGTGCGAGATAGACAATGTCGTGATCTGTCTGATTCCATTCGAATTCTTATGGGATACGATCCCTGAAAAATCAGCCGCCTTAATTAGTCAAATTATCAGCCTTTCAAATTTGTAACTTTATACTTTTGATATAATTTTAATTGATCAGCCGTTTAATAATAAATTTAAAACGTAATAACAAATTTCCCCGTGATTTTAATTACTATTTTTATGACAGTCGTCCATTTTCACAAAAATATTTAGTTGTTATTTAAAGCCAATTGCTTTTTTTTGTTTTTACCAGTACATATTGTGTAGCGATGAAAAATGGCAATGACGTCAGCGTTCCCTGCAACTTTCGGTCCTCATACATATCGTGTCCACGTAAGCCAATAGTATTATGGTAACGAGAGGTAGAGTTATTTTATGTTCTTGATGTTTTTTTTTATTTTTTCGTGTAATGCATGAGGTGCTAATTGATTTTATTTTTTATGTACTTCTTAATTTGTAAAAAAAATGTTTGCATGATAGTATGACAGAACTTTTGCGACTAACCCCGTGATAAATGAATGCAGCATCTGTACCGAATTAGCAGAATTATGGTTAGCTGTTATATAGCATGTGACAACCCTTCTACGAGCGTTACTGATTTTAAAGTTAAAGTTTATGTAGTAAAATAGCTGATAACAAAATGGTAGAATGTTTGACGATCAATAAATGGCCAATGTGGAATCTCCCGCTGCCTCACGCCATTCAGGTGGCTTGCTTGGTACCAACTTACAACTCTTTGACACTCCCGCTACCACTCAATGTGAGGCGACGAGCGTGCCTTCAACTGTGGTACCAGCCCGTCTCCATACTAACAAGGAAAGGAGCTCAGTATAATTATAATTCCTAGCATATCAACTATGTGGTGCATGCTGGTGAAAGTAAATTTCTTCACTGTAGTTCATGTTGGTGATGAGTCACTCTCTGCCAAACAACCTTGTGGTGGCTTGCACGGTACATCTACATCTACGTGATACCCTTCGAGCCACCACGAGGGTGTGTGGCAGGGGGTGAAGATCACAAAACATGCACTATTGACCTGCAACTAGGATATTTAAGGGAGATATGCTAGATAATAGGGTCACATGGAGCTAGATGGTTAGTATCTACATAATAAGGAAGGGATTATTGGTTGTTATTACATGCATCATGCACTACAGACTACTCTATCTATATTTCACCTACCTATCCCTTTGCTACGCTGCCTATTGTTCTCTCTTATAGTACGTGGGAAAAATGACATTTTAAATCTATCGGTACGGCAATCTATCTCTCTAATCTTGTTAATATGATCAAACCTAGCATAATACGCAGGGGATCGCAATATATATCTAACGTCATCTGTGAACAACTCTGTTTCGAATTTACTTAAAAGTTTTAACCTTAATTTTAACCTGCGTTCTGATAGTAATTTCCATCCTAGTTCTTCTATTAAACTCGTAACACTTATACAATTATCATAACGGCCTTTAACAAACCTAGCAGATCTCCTTTGCACGCGCTCTAATTCTTTTATCATACCTTCCTCGTACGGATCCCATATACTAGCGGCATATTCTAAATGAGGCCTGACAAGTGTAAAATAGCTTCTTTCTCGTACTCTCTCATCTAATTAGTAGATGAAGCTCTTGTGTCACGTTTACATTGATGTATGTACATCCACATACTACCCAGCAAGCCACCTCACGGTTGTGTGGAACGGGTTGAGTGATATGTACATATTACCCTGCAAGCCACCTCAAGGGTGTTTGGCAGGGTGTGAGTTATTACCCGCGTGCGCTATAGTTTACAGGTAACTTTCGCCAATATGCACCACACCATATGCACGCCACCAATGCTGCGGAAATGATAGAATTAAGGTGGTTTGAGCGAAATATCAATTTACCTAGAAATCAATGAATTTGGTCTCGTTTTTAAAGGAAAAGATCCCATTTTTCTAAATACAAAAAATATCAGCCTCTCAAAAATTCTTTAAGAAATCATTGTCGGAAAATGCCTGCCCTTTTGTATGGGAAATGGTACGTGTATGCACTCCAGGTAGACCTAATTTAAAATATCGTGGAAATTCTAACACCTAGAACTCGCAAAAAATGAACAAAGTGTAGTTTGGATGTTCTCGACTTTTTTTTAACACAACTCATATATGTACCGCAGTATTTTTTCAGAATCACAAAAAATTTCCGTCGCGTATGAGTTTTAAACGTACTGCGTGAACAAAATTCTCAAGTCTCAAGCCTTATATAACTATGTAATTGTACCGTTAATATTGCATGTTCTATTCATGCTTCCTACAGCTGTTGAAGTTAAAACGTGTATCTCGAATATGGTTTCCGATATGACTAGGGATCTATCTCGCTCAAAATACATTTATGTATACGAGCAACATGTACGAATGTGTGCCAATATAAAGTGTGCGAAACTACGGCTATTGATGTATTGGCAAAATGCTGCGAATATTGGTCAGGAGGTGAGATATCGCATACATACACTCTAGGGACTCTACCATTTATTGTGAAACTAGGTATTTGTACGTATGAATTTTGCGATTGACATATGCACGGAGATAAAGATGTTATGCCAGAAACATACACGACGTATAGTTAGTATTAGGTAACAAATGAGGATACAAGAGTTAGAGAGCAAAACAACTAATTAGCTATTATTAATTAAGTTTATTAGGTTAATTGTATTGCACTCCTTTAAAGTCATTTCAGTAATGGCCTAGTATTTCTGTGACGGTAGTCTCAACTCAGTATTTTCTTAGAGGCTAGCTAAAGCATTCCTACTTTCTGTATCTAGAAATCTTTATTTGAAAATTGTATTCCGGAAAGTATATAAATTATTATTATTATTATTCTACTTTTCGATAAACCTCAATTCAAACCAACGAAGTCTCATCGGCAGCTATTTTTCTATCGGCGGTGACAGCCCTTCGATTTTCACTTGTGCAGCGTATTCTTAGACGACTTAAAGAAAGGACCATTTAACGCGAGACTCTTCAAAATTAGGGTATTTATCAAGATTTTTACTCTTGAGTTGGAGATGGTGATAAAAAGACGATTACGGATTTGAGATAAGAGCTGTTCCACCACGTAGTCATTATCGGGTCCAATTATTACTCGTGCCTAACCCAATGAGCCGAAAACGAACTGAACGCATTGAGCGACACAATCCTGCCGAAAACTAACGCAATGGCGCATAACACCTCGCGGCGGACGAGAAAACTGAGGAAAACTCGAAACGATATTGATTCTATGGCTACGTCTAGACATTAGGTTGGGGAAGATAGTGAATGGCGTTTTCACGCACAGATGTGCGGTCCTTCTTTTTGACGAAAAATGACTGATCTAACTTGTATATTACATGCAGTATATCCAATTTTACTCATTAAAGTACTCTGCCAGTGAAAGGTAAGTTTTAATGGTAGTCATAAAAAATCCTCTAAAAAACTAGCTATCAAGTAGGGCATTTAAATTACTTAGGTAGTACGCTAGGAGAAAACGGACATAGTAGCAAAGATATACGGAAGAGAATAGCGCTAGCTAAGGAGGCGTTCAGTAATAGAAAGGAAATGATGACGGGGACCTTAGGTAAGGATGTAAAGGAGAGGCTGGTGAAGAGCTTGATATGGAGCGTAGCGTTGTACTTATGGGGCAGAAACGTGGACCCTCAGAAAGGAGGGCGAGGCGAGAATAGGCTGCAGGCAATTAGATGTGGGTGTGGAGAAGGATGAAGAAGGTTAGTTGTACGTATAGGAAGACTAACGAAGAAGTGCTTGAGATGGTGGGCGAGGAAAGGAAACTTTTGAATGAAATCCAAGATAGGCAGGATAGATGACTGAAGGATGTAATAAAGGGCGATGGATTTCTCAAGAGTGTGATAGAGGGAAGGATGTTGGGCAAGCGGGGTAGGGGAAGAAAGAGAATAGGTCTCATGGACAGGATGAAGAAGGGCCGTACGCTTAAAACGTCTTGAGAACCGAAGATTTATTTGCTATTCTCTTTAAAAATTCCTGCTGTGAGTCATAAATCTTTTCCTTCCAATTTGGACGCTATCGTCATGTTTGGAATACATATTAACACCGTTTTCACGACTTCCTCAGGTCAAACTCCTCCCTCATAGATCCCACGAAAAAGTTCGAAAAAAGATCGTCATCCATTTTGCCTAAATTGTTCAGTAACTCTGAGGGTATGTATATAATCTACTCCCGCGGCTTTTATTGCCTTCATCGCGCGTAACGAAGGAGGTCAGTTGATGGGTAGTTTCGCCTATTTGTCCCTAATGCTTGTTTCTTAACCTGCCACGTAGTATTAACGTCACGTTTCGGATGAACCCTGAATAGCTCTTGTATCACGTTTGTGTAGTTGCAATATACATTAATTTAAATATTTTCTTTGGAATTAGTAGCATTCCTATAGTAATATGCAATTTGATGAAAGTTAGCCATTCAATTTTTCGCTGGTTGTTATTAGTCGTGGATTCGTTAAATTTATTATGGTACAATATTAGGGTATGTTGGTGATAACTCTCTCATAATGAAAAGTAAAGAAAACTTTGTAATTCCACATAAATATTTATTGTACGACCTAGGTTTCGACGTGGCACGTCATCATCTGGTGGATGACGTGCCACGTCGATGTCTAGGTCGTACAATAAAAATTCTTGTGGAATTACAAAGTTTTCTTTACTTTTCATTATGTTAAGTCGATTCCATGAAGTCACGCCCGAGACAACGAATGATAACTCGTCGTCCCACCAGATGATGACGTGCCACGTCGAAACCTAGGTCGTACAATAAATATTTATGTGGAATTACAAAGTTTTCTTTACTTTTCATTATGTTAAGTCGATTCCATGAAGTCACGCCCGAGACAACGAATGATAACTCTCTCCCTGTCACACACCCTTGAGGTGGATTGCAGGGTAGTGTGTAGATGTACATGGATTTAGATGTAATACCCTCCTTATTTCGCTGTCGAATTTCTCCGGTCAAAGATTATCCATATTTTTTATTCTCTCATTCTCTATTTTTAGTTTCACGGGTATATTATTTTCGTGGTATAGCTCCTCGACGTATTCTCTTCACCTAATAGTATCTGTCGGTTCAACGACACACACCAGCGTCGTCCCGTAATTGTCAGGGCTACTCTCTGTGATTGACTTTCATATTCCGGGACATTGACGGCTAGGAGATCTCCTTCCACCCTTCCCGACCCACACTTTGACCTATCTGTCATTCGACCTACTCGGAGCAGTATAGTGATTGCTCCTATCATTCCAGCTTTACTGGGTCATTGGGAAACACAGGTTCGTTCACCACATTAAGGTAGTAGTTTAAGGGAAGAGAATTTATCCATGAATTCTGTATATAATGCAGTGTTTTTTTATTACTTATATTTAGATTTTCTTGATAAATGATTTTATTTCTGTGATGTGAGTGTGTTCCCTTTATAATCTATGGTCTAACGCCGGCGTAATACGTGATGAAGTGCGGCCATTTACCATAAATCGAGAATTATCTTGCGATTTCATGCTATGATAGGAAGGAAAGGTTGATGAAGATATGGTACAATAGAAAGCGACGATTTCACGCCGACGAGTGCATCGTCGGAGAGTCGCGCCGAAAATACCCAGCGGCGGAGCCCTTCTGTATCGGGTACTCTTCCTTTCTGCTACGCCATAAAATCGCATGATACTTCCCCGTTAGGACTAATTGCTGACTGACATGAACAGGGATTTATAAAGTTGAAGTGCCTAGAAATCGGTTCAGTCCGTGATTTGCACAGGGGCGCGATTCATGAGTTAAAGCACTTCCTTGAATGGTTTAATAATATATGACTCAACGTATAAGTTCATTAATGTGTACCAACATTTTCCGAGTTGCGTCCGCGTATTTTGTTGGAAACACAACAGTTTCGCCAGCTATCCTTCTGGCATCCTCAGGTGAATGATAGAGAGAAGGTTTTTGATCCATTCTTATACAGGCGACGTTGGCTGGATGTGTTTCCAACAACATACACCGACGCAGCCCGAAAAACGTTGATATCATCTGATCAAGCCGCGGCAATCTGCGAACGAGCATCATCAATGTGTAATATCCTACCAGCCCTTGCAATAGCTGTAGCTACTAAGTGAACACAAGCTATTTTGTCCAATTTCTCAGTTTCGCCATAACTAAGCACCAAACATTTTGCATTCATTTGGGAGCTCGAAACCAGAGTAGTTTTCCGGAATTAATGCAATTAATCATATTGATGAAAAGCATTAGATAAAAAATTTTTTGCTCTCGTCAACACAGAAAATAACAAGCTTTAATTTAATGCACAAGTGATTGAAATAGCCTCTCGCCGTTTTTGAGGTACTACGCTTCAACCAAGGGGGACAGAATGTTGCAACGGAATGAAATTCTAATTCTATGGATGTAATCATCTACATATAATTAGCACCCTACAAGCCACCACAAAAGTGTTTGGCAGGGGGTGACTTATCACCAACATGAACTACAGTGACGAAATTTAATTTCACCAACATGCACCACATAGTGGGCATGCCTCAATGCTACAGAATCTACTAAAATAATCTATAATGTATCTATCATATACATGAACATGCAAAACATGGTGTTAGCACTACTTGGCAGGCTTATAAGCATGCATTAGGGTACATATGAATTAATCAGCTGCACTACATGTCTACTAACCTACTTCAAAGTCTCAACGCAGCCATTATAATCTCTTATCGGTCGCGGGAAAAACGACATTTTAAATCTTTCTGGTGTAGGCACTACTCGGCAGATTTAGAAACATGCATTAGGAGGCATATGAGTTAATCAGTCACACTACCTGTCAACTAACGTACTTCAAAGTCTAAACGCAGCCATTATGATCTCTTATCGGTTGAGGGAAAACCGATATTTTAAACCATTCTGTTCTGCAATCTATTTCCCTTATTTTATTGGCATGATCTGATCTACTGTGGTATGTTGGAGTTCGTAGAATAATTATAACTTCGTGTGAAAATAAATCTGTTTTCAATTTACATAAAAGATCGAGTCTAATTTTCAATCGACGGTCTGCAAGCGATTCCCATTCAAGCTGTTGCGAGAGGTCAGGAACACTAATGAGACTATCATAACGGCCTTGCACGTATCTTGCTGATCTTCTCTGCACGCATTCTGACTCTGTTTTTAAGCCAACCTCATGTTGATCCCAAAACCGCCAGATTATTCTAAGTGGGGTCTACCATGGGGGAAGTGGCAGATTTCTCTTATCTCATCAGCGGACTTTCTAGGTACTCTTTTGACAAATCCCAATTTACGATCATCCTGATCAGTTATTTCCCGAATATGTTTGCTTCATGAGAGGTCATTACATAGTTCGTTTAACTCCGAGGTATTTAACAGATTCTACAGTTTCTAATTGGGTATTTTGTACGTAACAACTGCACTGAGGGGAGTTTTTCCTTTTCCAGAAGTTCATTACAACACATTTTTTTTTCAAATCAAATTCTAGTTGCCACGCATCGCACCTAGCTTTAATTGCCATGAGGTCCTTCGTTAACACTTCCTTATCATTATCATTACGGGTATCCCTGTACACCATGGCATCGTCTGCAAATCGTTGAATTTTACTGTCTACTACTTCACCAATATCGTTAATATACGTAAGGAATAGAAGTGGACCTATGACACTCCCCTGTGGGACACCCGAAGTAACTTTAACCTCATTGGAGATGGCACCGTCTAATACTACTCTAAAAAAAGCAATAAGTTTTATTCAATAAAGGAATGAGTCTAATTTCCTGAATGTATTCACGCATCAATGCGGCCAAGTTCTTGCGTCAAGTAAACAGAGATTTGTACATGTTCGATGTTAGCTGGTGGGGGAAATACATCCCGCAGCCTCTTCACATGGTTCCTCCACTATCGTCCAATTGTCTCGGAAGCGACCCCACTCCGACCTCGTATCGCACCCCCTCCACCTTCTTCCGCCTCCTCCCCCCCTCTCCCAACCCCCTCCCCTGCGGCTCCTCGAGATTAAAGGGCGAGAATGGGAAGATAATGAAGGGGCCTCTTATCTCCGAGTGATGTATGTGTTTGCACTAATAAAGTAATACCTCCGGGAACGCCAACGTGATAAAAGCAATGAGTTTTATTCGAGAATCGCATCGCTCTCGGAGTGAATTCGACCACTCGCACGTGGCTTGCGACAACTTGGATGGGAGTCGCTTTCAGACCGTCGATTGAAAATTAGATTCAGTCTTTTATGTAAATTTCAAAACTATTTATTTTTAGACAATGTTGTCAATATCCTAAGAACTCCAACATACTACGATAGTTCAGTTCATGAGAATAAAATAAGGGAAATAGTTTGTAGAACAGAAGGGTTTAAAATATCGTTTTCTCCGCGATCGATAAGAGACCGTAATGGTTGCGTTGAGACTTTGAAGTAGGTTAGTTGACAGGTAGTGTAGCTGATTTACTCATATGCCCCCTAATGCATGTTTCTAAATCTGCCGAGTAGTGCTAACACTATGTTTTGCATGTTCCCTGCATGACTCTTGTGTCACGATTACACTGTCACATTATATATTAGTTTAATAGTTTCCGTAGTATTTGTAGCATACCTACTTTGTGGTGCTTGTTGGTGAAAGTAAATTTCTTCACTGCAGTTCATGTTGGTGATAAGTCACCCCCTGTCAAACACCCCAGTGGTGGCTTACGGGGTAATGAGTAGATGTGTATGTGGCCTCCAGTGTTTTTGTGTCACTTCCCACGCTGTGCGCTCGTTTTTTTACCGATTGTCGAGACCGAATGAGATTATTTCCGGGATCACGGTCGATGATTATTGCGTGCCAAATATTCGTATAGATTGACCTCTTCCGTCTTCTTTATCGTCGCTACGTCCCATTCCGATGTTTTTCCTTGAGAATAACTTTTTTGTCCGATTTTGAATGGATCTCATCGGTTCGAGCTTCGGGTCCTTTCAGACGGGAGAAATAACTCCTAGAGTTTCAGCCTTAACTCAGTAGAATTTTTCCATAATGATTAGGAATTAACAAATCTTTGTAAGTTTTACGTATAATATTTATTGGACGACCGGCTTCGTCGAATAGTCGACATCCACAGGTTGATACTGACCAGGTTGATGTCGAATATTCGACGAAACGGGTCGTCCAATAAATATCCTACGTAAAACTTACTAAGTTTTATTAATTCCTGCGCATTAAGGAGAAATAACCTCGTTTCATTACTCAATCTGACGATGGCACGCAAGTGGATACATTGCTTTTCTTACTTTTCGACTGCATCTACGAGATACCGCGCAAAACAACTCTGCGGTGGTTGGCACGGTGTGATTCCACACAAGGTACGCTACACGCGCCCTAGGGACCCCACACTTGTCATGACTCCTGGACATTTGGCGCAAACCAGGTGTGATCTTGTTTCTTAATCTGCTACATAGTTCTAACATCTCTTTTCGCGTTATTCCTGTAGGATTCTTGTATTTCTGGTCGATTATATAGTTGAAAAATATAATAGTATTAATTATGTCTGTAGCATTGGTGATATACGTATAGTATGATGCATGTTGATGAAAGTTACCCTCTTGAAAAAATTTTCATGTTCTTGCTAATGGATTAGTAGCTCGTATTTTCGTTAATTTTAGCATGGTACGTCATAGTACACATTGGTGATAACTCACCCCTTGCCAAGCCTGGTGGCCTGCAGGGTAATATGCAAATAGAGATATAGATGTAATTAAGTGAACAATCCACAGCCAAATTGGAAACCAGGAGAGTGGCACGCTGGATAATATGCCAGCATTCAGTGCCATAACTAAGATAAAAGTACTGGCTATTGCAACCAGTACTACTAATTTACTAAGAGGGAAATATTCATGGATATGGATAAATTCTTGGAGGAAACTAAGTCATGCAAGGCTATCCTGACCAGGAAAGGTGCTAATGGTAAAAATAAGTTAATCAGTGCATGTACAAGCTATAATAAACCCAACGGTATTTTCATATCCCCTTACCTTGAAAGGCAGGTTTTCACTTTTAATTTCGTTCCAATATATTTTCGTGATTTCAACCTTTACATGCCGAGTATTCTGAGGAAAGGAGACGAGAATAGCCTGCAGGCGTACGTGATTTGTCTGCAGCTGAGGATGGCTAAGGCGCAGTGGATGGAAAGGAAGACAAACGAGGAAGTGCATCTTTTCTTCCCCACCTACAAGGTGGATGGAATTTCTGGTTACTTCTGGATGACATGTAGAGGGGGCAAAGTAGGTGCTTGGAGGGGGTGATTAGAGGTAGAAGGATGATTTAGGACAAGATAGAGGGATGTTTAGCAGCTGGGCAAGAGTAGAAAATAATGATTACGGTCAGGATGAAGAAGGGTAGGGCATATGTGTTGTGATGAAGAAAGAAATTATATTGGTGGGCGGATTCCTACACGTTTGAAAATCTGGAGGTTATATTCGTAATTTCATTGTAAGCATACTTTAACCGGAAAATCACCTAACAATGCCAATCATGAGTGCTAGGGTTATTGTGTCTTAAGCCAGAATCACACGATCATTTTTTCCGTCCCTTTTAAGGGATAGCTCCAATGATAGCTTTTCAGGGACCGTGACAATGATAGCTCGAGCTCTCATTTTCTGAATCACACGGTCATTTTTGCCGTCCCCTTTTCCATCATTTTTTCCGTCCCTTTTCGCATCATTTCTATGTTAACTACTCTCATTCCATTGAAAACCGAACGTGGCGTTAGAGTCGCTCTTTGCGGCTGAGCGCTCTGATTGGCTAAATGGTGGAGTCAGCGATGCCTCCAGGGACGAAAAAAGGGACGTGTCCAGTGATGGAAAAAGCGATAGGGATCCCTATCGCTGGAGCCGTCCCTGACTTTGTTCGAGTCACACGATCATTTTCGAGCGATCATTTGAGCTATCATTGGAGCTATCCCTTAAAAGGGACGGAAAAAATGATCGTGTGATTCAGGTTTTATATAAGTTGCCCCCGTGGGGTCGGATCCCACTAGAACAGCTCCGAGCGAGTCGGATGGGAGAATTTCTCGCGCAAATATTTGAGTGGAACCTCTTGTCATACGACATTGTTTAGTTTTTAAACGAGTGGCCTTGAGGGGTGATCGTTGAAGAGCCGCGAAAATTCCTTTATGAGACATTGGACCTCGAGCCCTAGATGTTGGCGATATCTTCGAGTTTTGGCTCCATAAGCCTGCGTAATCTATTTATAATTTGATCGCCGAGATCAAGGCGACTCGCACTGGTTATGTGCCTGGCTCGGGTGCACCGCATGATACGCGTGACGTGAAACCTTGAGTCTAAACGCGATTTGTGTCGATCACTTCGCCGGCACGACTAATCGCGAATCGGAATCGAACTTACGAAGTAGGACTAGTTTCAGATTTATATCGAATACAGTGGAGAGCAGCTAGACGTGTTAAAAAATGTTGCGATAGACATAGCAGTTTTACTGAATTGTTTAGGGAACTAGGGTGGGAATTTCTATCCGTTCGAAGGGAAAAATATGTAGTTTAAATCTTTTACGAAACGATTTACGAATTTTACGTATACGATTTAGACTATTCTTTGCCGGACGTTTAACACATGCTGATAGAACCAAACTATGATGGTAGAAACGATCACTGGCATATGAAAAAGGAAATAGACTGCAGAACCTATAGATTTAAAATGTCATTTTTTTCTATGTATATTAAGGGACCATCATAGTTGCGATAGATCAGTTCTTGGATGCTCTGACCCTGACTAGGTAAAATCGGTTTTTGGGCTAGTGCAAAATATCTTAATAACATCATATCTACTAACCTCGCATGCAGTTTCCGGCATAATATAGTTCTTGTATGATTTAGTATCTTGTAGAACTATTTATCTGTCGCAGTAATTATAACCTGTAGTCGTATCTTAAGTGGTGTACTGCATGGTAGCATGTTCGTCCTCGTAGCACTCTCCTAGTTTCTGGTCTGACCGCACACTGTTATCCTGACTGCTTTTGGCCTGCGCCTGGCATCCCGGGGAACGTGCGCGGTTCTGATTTCAGCTGGGTTGAGTGCTTCATGGCTGGTGTGGAATCACCCCGTGCCTCACACCCCAATGGTGGCACGGTATTTCGTACATGTAGATGTATTTTATTTGCATCCTACATTATCTTTGATGCAGATTACCTTCTACACCAATTGATTGGTTGTTTTTTTTTATATTTATGGCCCTAGTTAAATATATCAGCGTACATCTACATAATACCCCGCGAGCCAGTTCAAGTATGGCAGGGGTGATGCCATCCACTATACTCTATTAAAGTTGATGTACTGCGACTACTGTAGGGCGATTCCTCGCAAACTCAACCAAATGGCTATACACTGGTGGCTCGACTACATCCGATCTTCACGATTTTTGGAACAGAGGAAGAATTTATTAAGGAAAGACATTTTGCCAAGTATTAGCTTTCAGTGATTAAACATCTCAAAGATATGATGCTTCGAATAACATAAGATAGTGCAAAATGGCGCGCCGCAGCTCCAAACTTCAGCTCAATTATATGTCGATCTAGTGGTCATGTTTTAAATATGATTACATTTTCGGCGTAGGAGGACAACAATCTGCGTTTTCTATTAACTTTTGGCTTCCCTTATAAATATTCTGAGCCTTTTAAGATGACTTCAATTTTTCCCATTTTTTTGCATTTTGGTATAGTTTTTATATATTTAATACAGCTATAGGATTTGTGAAGTTTGGAATTTTGGGCTACATATCATTAGCATAATCCTGCTAAACCTTGTCCTGAGGCTAAGTTTCACAAATGTGCGCCACACTATGGGCATGCTACCTATGTAAGGCATTTTGTATTGATTTTTTAAAATAACTTTCCAAATGCTAATAGAGTTACTAACACTGCAAACAGGTGCGGGATACTGTTAGTACTAGGAAGCTGACAAGAACGCTATCATTAGGGGGTAAATCAACTGACTAGCTGCACTACCTATTGACAAACCTAGTTACAAGTCTCATTGGCAGCTAACATGGTATTTTATCGTTCGATGTTTAAGTACGTATATATTGTGTTCTCCATTTCCTGCTTAATATTTTCTGGCTTTACGGCCTTCCTCATCACCCTTACCTTCCAAGTGCCTATTCTTGCTGCATCCTTCCTCGTCGTCCTTTTCTCCCTCTTCTGTCTCGTTGGACTAGTATCTTCTAATAAGGTTTTTAACGTTGTTTTTGTGATTCTAAGACATTTGAACTCTCATAAGGAAGTGAATTTGTTAGTGCAAAGAAAATAGCGGACCTTTAAAATTGTAGAGAACGCTCTTTTTCCGAGAATCGCGGAAAGAAGGGATTTTATAGACACGCGACTCCCGTGTCCAGAAGAATTCAATGCGGCTCCCTGATCCGCATCACTTTTCATCAACTTCAACGACCGTATCCACTTCCCTGTAATAAATGTTTCCTCTTCAATTCTCTACCTGTTGACCTCATTAGCAAAACCATTGTTCCCGATTATTAACCCTCTGACTCGCTCCTACCTCTTCTTCAATTTCAAATTCAATGATGACGATCGTAGAACATGAGTTTCACCTCTCGATCTCTATCTCAGGCATTCAAATTACAGTCATACGGGATAAACCAAAAAAATAGTTTTTTGGATACGTAAATTTGTCAGTGATGGCAAGCAATAAATAGTAATTGTCGGCATCGGGTCTTGTGGCCATGGCTAGTGTGACAGCCGGCGCCCCACACGGAAGCGTGATCGGCCTCCTTTTATTCATGATTTATACGGAAGAGAAAGCGATAGCTAAGAAGGCGTTGAGTAATATAACGGAGCTGCTGAGGGGGACCTTGGATAGAGATGTGGAGAAGAGGCTGGTGAAGAGCTTGATATGGAGCGTAGCGTTGTATGCGGCAGAAACGCGGATCCTCAGAAAGGAGGACGAGAATAGGCTGCAAGCATTTGAGATGTGGGTGTGGAGAAGGATGGAGTAGGTGAGATGGACGGAGAGGAAGACTAACGAGGAAGTGCTTGAGATGGTGGGCGAGGAAAGGAAACTTTTGAATGAAATTTGAGGTCGGCAGAGTAGGTGGCTGGAGGATGTAATAAGGGGCGAGGGGTTGCCGAAGAATGTGATAGAGGGAAGGATGTTGTACAAGTGAGGGAAAGGAAGAAGGAGTTTCATGGACAGGGACAAAAGAAGGGTAGATCGTATACTGAGGCGAAAAAGGATATACTAGAGTTTGATAGGACCCGGAAAGGGTAGAAAACCGGGTGGAGATTCTCTGACATTCAGCAAAACCTACCGTAACCAGTAGAATACTTATTGAAAAAATATCAATGATTTAAGTTCCCTAGTTAGCAATATACTTTGATTGTTGCAGATTATTCCATGATCCACCGCGAAATTTGCGGAGATGTGGACTTCGAAGTTCTATCATAGGGCCTAGACAACTTTAACTCGTGGTGCTAGGAGAGGGGGATTGAACTAAATGTTTGATAATACACTGCTGAACACTTATAGCAGAAGTCATCGCACCATCGCCATATCTACACTCTGGGTGGAGATAACAAAAATTCTGGGAATTAGTCCAATGCATCTAATCTAGATCTTTTGTCTTGAACTCCCATTACGTATGACCAATATGCTTTCGGGTTATTCCCTATCTGTCCTTCTTGTATTTTCCTTTTAAAATCCATGAATGCATTCCGAAATTCTTACTTCGTAGAAGCTTTAAACTATTTTTATTACTATTTCTTCAATCATTGACAAATCATCAGTGGACATCATTTCAACAGTGGACAAATATTTACGGACTTTTTTCATCATGGTGTGGCATACTCTTTATGGTCTCAATGATTTTTAACTTCCGCATTGTACCATTAATTCGCTTCTCTCCTTCCTGACTTAACTAAGGATATATTTTCTAATCTCAGAGTGCGCGATCGAATTAAAAGCTTTCCAAGCACCCTCCGCGTCTAGCTATATGCTTGATTTTTGGAATTCAGGAATGGAATTTATTAGGTTAGCTAATGAATGCATTGAAGTCATCTTTTGTTAAAAATGTCGAGTTTTCTCATTTGTTTAATATATTTGTTGATATTCAAATGAATCTTGACTGTACTACCCAATGGTCACTAATGCCCTTAACAGTCCGCGAGAGAGCTCCAGGGCGAATCTTCTACAGTAGAGTCTTTATTGGACACAAAGGGCAAAGTGGTCGCCAACAGCATCGACAAAGACAACTTATTAAACCACCACTTCGAAAGTGCATTCACTAAGGATGACACAGTACACAATTCAGACATTCCTGACTATAACGAACCGATGGCTGACATAACAATTCAACGTGATGGAATAACTAAACAACTACGTTCGATTAAAAATATCAATTCCCCAGGTCCAGAAGGAATACGTGCACGTGTGCTCAAGGATTTAGCGTCACAGATTGCACCATTCTTAGAAATTATATCTAGCAAATCACTATCCGAAGACAAGGTGCCCCAAGACTGGAAAATAGCCTACGTCACACCGATATCTAAAAAAGGAAATAGAAGTGACCCAGGAGATTACCGGCCTATATCGTTAACATCACGTATATGCAAGATCTTCGAACACATTGTCGTTAACAATGTTATGACATTCCTGGATAATCTTAACTTCTTACATGGCAGTCAGCTTGGCTACCGGACGGGCAGGTCCTGCGAAACAGCTTGCGCTCTTCCTTCATGATATCCGAAAATCAGGTGAATCGGAAAAGCAAGTCGACGCGATATTCCTTGATTTGAAGAAGGCATTCGTCAAGGTTCCTCACAAAAAACTTATTTATACATTGCATTTATGCGGAGTTAATAAAAAATAGTGAATTGGATAAGTGACTTTCTCAGTGATCGAATATAAAAAGTAGTGTTATTGATGGTTTTAGCTCTAATATGATCGAAGTAATATCTTGTGTTCCTCAAGGAAGCGTGATCGGCCCTCTTTTATGCATTATTTATATTAATTACCTAAGTTCTAGAGTTAGCAGTAAATTAAGATTATTTGCAGACGATACGGTTATATATCGTGAAATAAGCGAAGATGCAGAGTTTTAAGTTCTGTCATCGGACCTTAAAAACGTTCATTCGTGGTTCGAGGAGTGGGGGCTGGAAGTAAATCTTAGTAAATTCACCACAGTTCACACCCTGCAAAAGTCATCACACAAATGCCATTCTTAACCATGGGTGGAGTAAACATAAAATCTTCAGATACAGTAAAATATCTTGGAATTACCCTAACCTCTGATATATCGTGGGGAACACACATACCTACAAAACATATACGCCACAGCATTAAAGAAACTACGTTTTGTATAGTTCATTGTGGATACTTTAATATGTAATGATATGTGTGATAAATACTCTCTGGAGCGGCAACAAATTTTAAAGAAATTACAATACCCTGCTGTGAAGTGTACCATGCCTCCTCTCCTATCGCCACTACCGTCTCCCGTTTAGCCATACCCATCCCACTGACCATCCCGCCCCCCCCCCTGACCTTAAATCCTCATCCAAAATACCACCCTAATCGCCCATTCCTCCCATTTCCTAGCGTTGTATACAAGGAATTGGAAATCGGGCAAATATCAGGTGAAGGTATCGCGAAAACGTTGACCCGGGTCGTGGGTTATTTTTAATTTTCACTGTTGTAAAAGTTATCTATTAAATACTTCAAATGCTAAACTGAATGACTTTTACATGACAAATACAAGGGATTTTTTTATTTGCTAAATCTTTGACTGAAGTCCAGAAACGGGAGGGGGTGTGAGATGCAATTAAAGAGGTGAGATCTTACGTCATTTTCGTTAGTGTTTTTTATCATCGGCCCAATTTGCAAACCATATAATTCTCATTTCCGACTTTTAATAGTAGGAGCTATAAACTGATTATTTTTTAACCTGAAAGCAGTTTTTTTACCACTTATATAAAAAATTAACCTTTTTTTTCTTTCTATCTCGTTTATTGAAGGTTTGATAAAGCCCAAAAACGCATTTTTTTGGAGCTTCGTGGTTTGTTAATTGTGCCGCCATAATATTGTGCTCCCTCCAACTATGATAGTGAGTGAGTGAACAGTAAATAAAGCTCCTATTGTGTCAAAATGTCTTGTCGACGTTTTTAGTCCGAGATATGCACAAGAGTCTTAGGTCGTTTACAGTGTAAGTGTTCATCAATGCGATCCCAAGTCATGTAACTCTGATCGATAGTGGAGGGATATTTCGGAAACGGTCGATAATTTTTCTTTTGTAGCCTTTGGATTGCACGTTATCCCCTTGGAAACTCATAAATCCATGCTGTATACTTTGGAAGTCCTCTATGAGCTCATTATTTTCGTATTTATCCCTATTTAGTCTGCTTAACAGTGATAAATTCGTTTCGGCTGACTGAAGACCGGATCGACTCACTTGACGTTGAAGCGTGGACTTCGCGCGGAACCATGCCGTGCATATCCAACCAAATGTATACATTAGAATTACATATTCCATAACAAGCAACTTAATGTGGCGATAATGCGTATACAGCCCATGTAAATCGTGAAATATGTTGCGTGGAAAAGGTTTATGATGGATTTACGGCTTTGAAATCACAGGAGGGGACAAAGGTCAAATCTAGTAGTCGAAATAACGGATTGTAAACCGCTGCTCTTTCAGTCCAAAACCGTTATTATCGATATTAATACTAACCGATTACGCGCCAATTACAAATTACTCCGAAATTAACGATTACCCAGATTTAACCTTTACTTTAAGAATAGATTTCAAGTGAAAATAAAATTTGTAAAAAGTAACTATTACTAGAAAAAGTGATTCAAATGTAATCGTCGCCGGTAATCGGGTTACTTGTAGTCGATTACTCCTCGTCTCTGTTTTTGATTTAGGGTATCTTATTGAACACCGCACAGATTCTAGGCTGGTCCCTGGAACGAATCCCACTTGTCTGACGATTTTATCCTTTACTGTATCACTTAATGCGACTCCGGCTAGGTTGGATCTTTCTTTTATTTAGATTTCTGAAAAGAGTGGAAGAAATTTTAGAAGGACGCCATTTCCCCAATAAGCCTATTAACTCCATAATTTACTCTGATAAAAAGGTCGTCTCATCAGCAAAAATGTGACTGGAAACGGGTTTTTTTAATAGATAGGAAAATAATATTTTAATCGCTATGCTTCACTCTTCCTCGAAATGGGAATGGGTCCTTTGATAAGTCGACATTTAAAGTTTTCTCTTTGGTTTATTTGAATACCACTCGGTTCGACTTTACCTCATGTCAAGGTACAGACTAAGATTTTTTCAATGTGTCCCGCTACTTACGGCTCGGGCTGTTGTAGGAAGCGCAGCCAATGGGAGACCTTCGAATCTTTTAAATATCTCGGAGTTAAACCATTTAATGATCTCTCGTGGGGAAAACCTATTCGGGAAATAACTAGCCAAGCTAATAAAAAATTGGTCGAAAGAGTGCATGGCAAGCACGGCGATAAAGTTCTGGAAAGTAGCAACTTCCTTGCTTCCTCCTTTTTCTTTACGTTGGCCATACTTTTTGGTCATTATCCTCTTCCTCTAAAATTATCTTATCTAAATCACCTCTCAAATCATCACCAGAGAACAACCTAACATTTTCCGACGAAGGATTTCACGACGCAACACTTCTCTCCGTAACATTACGTAACCTTCGAGTGGTCACAACGATTTAGAGCCTAAAGTAAATGTAATACATCGCCTTTACTGGATTAGTAAACAAACACTAGTCGGCCAAGAGAATAAATGCTTACTCTCGAGCGCAACGATCGATGTAGGCCGGGAACCGGGTGTGATTGCAATGGTTGGTACCGACTAGAGGCACCGTATTAACAATAGAGGGCATCTAGAAAAACCGACCGACCACTGCGGTATATAGAGAGACCACTTACTATGCTGGCCAATGCTAGAAACTGAAACCAGTTCGCCATCTTCGTTGACCCTCATTTCCTAAGAGCGCTTTCGGGCTTACGCCCTAAGTTTGCAGTTTTACTATGTTGTCCATCGCTAACTAACTAGTAGGGGTGCCCATCCCCCCCAATGCTGATGGCGCATCCCCCCCCCCCCCCAAAACGAACAACTCCCCCTCCGGTATATAGCTACTTACCAGATTATAATTTGATAGCCTGTCCTTGTGAAAAAGTTTTTTAATTATTAGCTTCACAAAATCGTTTTTAACACTTTTCTGGCAATAAAATCTAAAATCATCATACACGCTGTCGACCACTGTGATATCCATACTTTTAGAGTTAGTTTTGAGGGTTTGGCTACAATGATTTAAGACCAAACCCTCAAAAACTAAATCTAAAAAATTGAAATAAAATCTCAAGCAAACTATTGCGCTTGTATGAGGGAACTAATTAAAACTTTATACAGTGCTGCAAAAAACCATAAGGGTGTGAGAGTTAATTATTTACGATATCATGCTTAAAAAAAGGAATAAATTGTAAAAATGAGAATCGTTTAGTTCTTATATTTTATTAAAGTTACTGAAGGCTTATTTCATATTTTGAATTAAGAAAAAATATGGGAAATATATTGAATATTGCGCACCTAAAACTACACAGCTGAATCCTGTATCTAACAAAATAGGCGGTCAACTTACTGCAAAGACACTATTATGATACTTTATACCACACCTTACAGCTACATAGAGCTCTCGCGAAAGCTTATGGCGTTTGGATGCGCAGCATCTGTGTTGTCCGTTTCATACAAATTCCATTTTTTGAAATGCACTCAAGCATGGCACAAATGCCATGTCTTCGCTTTCCCCTACGTCCCTTTTCCCTACCCCTTCCACCAAACTTTACCCCGCCAAGACGTCTTCTTCTGTGCATCCGAACGCCATAAGCTTTCGCGAGAACTGTTCCAGTGAAATGTGCACAAAATAAGGACATCTAAATAAACTAAACATTTATTAAGATTTGTCTTTAATTAAAATGAACCCATTTATATCATTATCCATAGCTCTTATTTACAAATTATACTGGTAATAAGCTAAAATAATTATATTAAAATAATACGGATAAGATCAGTACCTACTGGTGGTGGTGATACCATTTTGACTACCCTAACCTTGATGTCCTTTAAACCGTAGTAGTTTTGTTCTTTGCTCACTTGACAAAGCAAATTTTTCTATAACTTCACTGCTATGAATGAATTTTAAAATGTCTTTTTCGGAAGAAAGGACAAGCATGTCGGAGAGCCAGACATTTCCCATGCTGCTTCTCAGCCTATTTTTTACAATTCTTAATCTGCTAATTACCCTCTCTGCTGAGCAACTTGTTGCTGGAAATACCAGAAGTATCTGGTATAACATCGTTAGGTAAGGAAATCCAGATATATTTAATAACACCTACAAGGCCCAATGAATCCTTTCTTTACCCATTGATCCGGAAATCTTTGTTCTGCTATATTAGGATCTGTACTTGGACCATCAGGCTTGTCGTCACAAGAATTTGGGTGTCACTTTTGTCATTGTCTTGGCTCAGACTCTCGTAACTGAAGATCAGCACATCTGATATATCAATGCTCGGGTAGCTAACTTTGTACAGTTGACTAAATACATTAACTTCTTCACAAAGTTCTTCACCATCGATTCCGTAATACTCTCACAATTCACCGACGAGAATCGGCCTCAGGGTACTATCCATATTTTTAATAAAATTGAGTAAACCTTCGTGGGAAAAGTAAGTCATTTGTTTGACATATTCAGAGAACTTTCTGGAAACCGATCCCGCGGCTGAAGATTTAGGGAATCAAGGATTTGAAAGTACACTTCTGGTCTTATTTTCGCTAATTTCATTTCTGGTCTTATTTAGAATGCGTACATATATATTGTACCTTTTCCTTCGTCCGCATCGGAACGCGGGTGCGCTCGTGAAGTGAAAGGTGCGGGGAGCGCTGGACGTCAATATTATTAAATATTTATGATAAACAAATATAGTTTCACAATTAAAAAACTGAAAATAGCGTTATTCTATTATATCTAGCTCTGTTACTTTGCCTAATTTCCACCCATCCCTAAAAATAATCTTACTAAAAAATAAGATAATATTTTTTAATTGAAAGTTTCATGCGTAGAGACAAAGTTACTTATCGAAGGAGAGGATGGTACGAGGGGTTGAGACAAATGGTTGTCAACTAAGGGGAATTGAGGGTAAAAACTCACCGGAAAAGGTAACATGCAGTGTATGCACGATCCGCAAGTCTAAACCTTTTGACTGTACTTCGATGTGACCCGTTGACAGATGTTGGGAGGAGGGATGCTGAGTCAGTTATGCTACAGGGTTGCGTTCGGGGATCTTATGGTGGCCTCAACGACAGCACGGTGTGGCAGCCAAGGAAGAGTATAGAGAGACGCGACCGAAATAAAAGAAGCTTTCGGCTGCCTGAATGATTTTCTATAACTGCACGATGTTTTACTATATGCACTACACTTATCGATCAATGTTCATTTATCGTTATAACCTTTCGATACGTATATAAATTACTGTAAATGGGTAAAAATATTTATATTTAGTGAATGTCTTTATGCAATTTAAAAATCCCCCCCAAATATTTTATTCCCCCAAAATTTTTTTTCTATGGCGCAACATGCGCCGCACATCCCCCCTGTGGGCTTACTAGAAATCAGCATTACTTACTAGAAATCAACATGCACTGACTTCTTTAATGTGGATTCTCCGAACAAATTTTGTTTTTTAATTTTCATTAATAGTGGTCTCCATCCCGCTGACAGCTTAGGTAACATCGACTTGAAGCCAATGCAATAAGTAACCAATGTATGTTTGATGAGTTATGAGTTGATGAGCCTGAAATTTCAAACAGATGGTTGATATTCTTCCCTTACATCTGCTAAGTCGTCCATTCCGTCATGCTATCCATAGGAAAGCAAGTAAATTTAAGAGGTGGGATTTGGAGCTTAGTAAGGTCACGTTGGAACCTTAAGTAGATTTAAAACTTAAAAATTGTGAAATAATTTACCCATGCATTCATATATGCCTTACAATTTCTCACTAAGTTCTTGAATGTGCTGTGGCCTTATACGAAAAATATTATGCTCCAGATTAGAAAAGGGGAGATTTTATGGCCTCGTGGCCAACCATCTGTGCAATTTTGTGTGTTTACACGGTGACATTTTTATGGCGTTCATATTCATGCATCTACCGGTGCGGGTACATGCATCGTGCAATTACTGCTTGAGGGAGTATCGTGATGGTTATTGATAAATCTCGCTCATTGATAATATGTTTTTATTTCAAAACCATTATAAATTTACCGAGAAATAATTTTTAATGCTAAAAACCAACCAGAATGGAAAAATCAATGCTGTTTGTTGTAGCTGGCGTAGGAGATGTTTATATGGCGGATGTTGGAGGCCGTGGATCGTCATCAAAGGATTCAGGTTGTGTAGGCTAGCCTTAAGTCCGTGCCGTTACAATGAGATAGCCAGCCGATGAATGATAATTGCCGACTGCATCCTTTGTCTCGCCCAAGAGATAGCATAGGAATTTTGCAGCTATAGTATTGACTACTGCTGTCATTATACTCGATTGTCCTTTTCAAATTCATAGTAATGCCCTCGAGCTGACACTACTACGAATGTTGCACTTTGGTGCGGGCGAAAAATTCGCGCTCCTGGCGACTTAAAGCGCGGGTTTCGCTCCCGCGTCCCAAGCCGGTGCGTGCAGAACCTAGCTCCAATCTTTCCTTCCTTCTTCCGTATTTTCAATTCTTTGGATTTTCTATCGTAATTGTATTTGCATTAGTTAGTTTAAAACTACTTTTAATTCCCGCGTCCGAAGCCGTCGCTACCGCGTCCCAAGCCGGTGCGTGCAGGACCTAGGCCGTTTTCGAACTTGGCAAATCTAGCATCTTGCCTTGAAACCTAGTACGCATCGAAAGCTATGACGTCATGGACAAGTCATCACCAAGCGCTTGTTCACTAGCTATCGAGGAAAGATACCAAGTCAACGAAAAAGGAGACTTGCTATGCTTGCTAGGTTTTAAGTTCGAACTCGGGGTGTGATAATATGGGCTTGTACGGAAGATAGAAGTGAAGAAACTTTCAAATGGATACTATTTTATCATTACTACGTATAATTGTGTGATATTTATTATTTTTTTGCGGAAAAATTGATGAATTCGTTATATTTAAAGGCTTTTCAAATGTGAATATACTGATAAAAGATAGTTGTTTATGTGTGTTGTAGTAAGACCTAATAGTTGTGTGAATAATTCCATACATTGTAAATGTACCGTCCTTGTTTACTTCATTGAACCTACAAAATCTATCTTCCTTACTGTGGAAGGAAAAGAAATGAAATAATGATGACAGAAATTATATGAAAGAGTTATGGTCCGATGGAAAGTACTCTAAGGTAGCCATAATTTCATTGGCAGCATTATTGTTAGCTAACGAACATAATAATTGTTAATAACGTTAACATTGGAGAGGTTTTCACAGCATTCATCAAAGAAGTGGGACAATAAACCTTTAGAGTAAATGTAATTTGTTTTCAGCTTAATTATGTTAGTTACAACGCGCGTATTTATCAGTCAACAGTCAGAGATCATAGGTAGTTAGTTCGGAGTGTAATGCATTAATATATTGTTACGTGTTTTTTCATACAGGCAAAAAATATTATGCCTTTTTTTGCACAAAGACGTTGATTGTGGTGAAATACAGTGAGCGATATGTCGTCCACTTTCGCAGCCCCAAGTAATCGAAGCATATTAGTTAATCACCATATTATGGTATATGAGAATTATTTTATTCATAATCAATAAGATTTAAAAAATAATATTCTCTGTTACTTTGCCGTATAAGGTTGGGAAGCATTTTAAAGAAGTAATCCACTTCCATCACCCACAATAATTATGGACACGGATAGCGCTTTTCGTATGTTTTACGAAATGAAGGCCGCATGGTGTCTCTTCCACAGTAAAAGGCCTACGAAAGTGTCAAGTCAAGATTCTACCCGGTCGGTCTTGGGATCAAGTTAACTTGATATCAAGTTAACTAGGCGTTTGCCAAGTTCGAAAACGGCCTTAGTCTGAAAATGTCAAATAATTAATACTGAAGCCTTGATAGAGGATAATAAAATCCATGGGCATAAGATATTGGTTTATTTTTTGGCATATGACAGTGACTGAAAATGTAATTTCATAGTGATCAAAGAAGCTTACTTCTGTGTTTACACTTATGGTGTGTCGGTCTTGGAATCAAGTTAACTAGGCGTTTGCCAAGTTCGAAGACGGCCCTAGCTCCAATCTTTCCTTCCTTCTTCCGTATTTTCAATTCTTTGGATTTTCTATCGTAATTGTATTTGCCTTAGTTAGTTTAAAACTACTTTTAATTCCTTTCAATTGGATTTATATGAATTTCATTTGTTTCCCGGAGTTTTTTTATTTGTATATAGTTAATTTCACATATCTTTACCGACTACAAGAAAAACCGACGTAAGTCGTGGTATACCGGTAACTTCACTTGGCGTAACATAGCTGTCATACAGTTGTTCACTTAGATTATTCAAATTATAAATTATATTCTTTTTTAGTACCTAGAAAAAAGTTAGTATTCCAGTAAACCTGGTCGAAAAATAAACCTTGGTCGTTTAGGCTAACATGAGATAAGATAGAATAAGAAAATATTTGTTTGTATTTGTAAATTCCAAGACTCCAGGATGTTAATTTGGCTGGCAGCTCTGAAACATGGTCTAATTGACCAAGGTTTAAAGGTGAATGGCTTGAATTTCCATGTCTGTGAAAGAGAGTCACAGACAAGAACTTTGTAAAGATGTCTCATAATCCTAATAATAAATAAGTGAAAAATGTATTCTATACAGCTACAGAATTGGAGTTATTTTCTTATTTATATTAAACTGATTCTTATAATATTTTAATGGGTACTCTTTTAATTACCAGATGATCGAGTAGGTATGGTAGGTTGAGTATCGCATTTCCAGTGGGGGTCAGTGTTTGAATTCCATCTCATTTGAGTATTCTACCAGCTGATAGGTAGTTTTTGGATAGTTTCTCTCCTACTGGTATGTCTTAGAGTTTTTGCTTCTATGGATGGCCAACCTTTAGACCCCTTTTAAATTCCTCATATCGTCTTCCTCTTCTTATCTTGTCCTAAGTTCCTATCCTTTTCCTTCCTCTTCCACACTTCCCCATAGTTCTCCCCCCTTTAACCCCATTCAACATGCCTTCTTTTTTGAAACACCCTGCATCCATATTTTTGGCCTTTTCTGAACCTCCACCACCGGCTTCCTCTCCTCTCCAGCCATATTCAGAACCTCCTCATGTCTTTCTTGCTTCCCAGTTCACCCTCTCTATCCTTCTCCAAACCTGCATTTCTAAGGCCTGGAGTCTATGCACATCCTCCTTTCATAATGACCAGGTCTCCACCCCATACAGAGTAAAGCTCCTTAACAGAGTTTTCCCTGGTCTGTTTTTATGCCTCTCCTCAAACCCCCCCTCATCAATTCCCTCCTCTTTGAAAATGCTTCTTTAGCCATGGTAAGTCTGAGAATTCTTTGTCCCATCTGATGTCCCTACCATTAAACCCATTCTCCTCCAAAATACTGCCCAGATATGTAAACTGCTCTACTTGTTATATCTTGTGCCCTCCAATTCTTACATTCAGCCCCACATTCTTACTTTTAGAGAATCTCATCACTTTCATCTGCTTATGGTTTATCTTCATCCTGTATGTCTCATACTACTACTCTAACGTATTCATCATTGACAGCAATCCCTTGGCTGACTGGCAAACCAATGCTTGGTCTTCTGAAAATCTCACTTCCTGTATCAGATCCCCTCCTACCTTTATTCCTACCTCCATTTCTCCCCTTGCCTCCATTAGCATTTCTTCTGAATACACTTTAAAAAGGAATGGTGATAGTGGGCATCCCTGCTTCACTCCCCATTCACTCACAGCCCTATCCATATCCCCATCGCTACCCTAACCTGTGTTGTCTGGTTATTGTAAAGATTTTTATTGAGTAGTCTGTTTCTCCAGTTGACTCCGTATTTCTTCATCACCTCCATTTATTTTGCCCAATTTATCCTATTAAATGCCATCTCAAAGTCTACAAAGCAAGCAAACACATCCTGCACATATTCTAGGCTTCTTGCCACTAGCACCCTCACTCCTATTGTATCTTGTCTTCCAATACTTCTCTTAAATCCAAACTGGTCAACCCCCACGTATTCATGAGCCTTGATCTCCTGCCTTCTATTCATAATTCCAAGGATTACTTTGGCTCCCTTCGATACAAAGCTTATATTCCTATGGCCTTAGTAGGTTTTCATATTTCTCCTCTTAGGTACCTATTGGAATAGGTGTTGCCTTAAAAGCTTACTTTTTCAGTTCTTCCCCATACTTAGAAACTCTGCAGGTAAGTTATGTACTCTGTATGTTATATATTGTATCTCTCCTAACCTTTGACCTTTCTGGCATGAGTGGCCCTACCAGGAGCTCTACTTCCCCCTGTTCAGCTCTAGGGGTCATCAGAGCACACAATCCCTTCCATGACAAGAAGGTTGTAGTCCTTTGGAAGAGGTTCAAATAACAGCATAGGTGAATTTTTCATTGAAAAGTGGATCTCTGCTTGGGTGCCTTGAGGAGAGCACTTGGAGTTCAATTCTCAGTCCATCAGATGGGTTGTTGAACTGAGTCTATTCGACCCCTTTCTTTAAGATCAAGCTAACCATTCTACCCTTCCTCCATTTCCCAATGATTCTACTCTAACATACCTGACCTACCCCAACCGTCTGTAATGTCTACATGATTATACACAACATAATTATCAGTGTATCCCCAAGTAACCAATCTCAACTAATCAAGCATCTGTGGTCTGCTTTGTTTGCAATGGTATTATGGTACTCATTAATTAATGATTAATTTTTACAGGTGTCCTTTGCTATATTGCTGGGAGCTGTTCTAAATAATCCTTGAGATGTGGGAAACCTCTCATCATTTGGTTAGATTTTATGAGGCACATCCTTTTCCGGGGATGACAACCTAATGCTGCCTCAATAATTGAGTCGGCTGCTGATGGTGACCAGTTTTGCAGGAGCGACTGGAGATGGTACAAATGGCTTGCACTCATGGGTGCTTCTGTTACTGTAGGTATGCTAATGTATCACACTCACTCAATACTCAAGTGACCCATATTGCTTCAATAATGGAATGAAATATGGTTATATTAAATGCCATCTAAGTTTTTTCACTGTTGAAAACACACCTCAATCTGTAGTTAAAATTCAACTATTAAAGTAAACTAGTTGAGTTTGACCTGGGCATAGAAATAATTGCCAAAAGACATGGATGCAGTAAAAGGGGCAATGAAAGTTAGCTCTTGAAATGATCGAATGGATATAAATTATTATGCTTTTGTAACCTTTGTCACTTGATAGTAAAGAATTAATGCTAAATATGGGGAATGATTATACCATTTTATGTCATTCCTCATTTTGGTTGTGCAATCATGTTCATGCTTTAGATTGTGTGAGCTTTTTCATTGATATATATCTGATTTCATTGTTTTTTTTCAAGATTTCATTAGCATTACTAGATGATAGTTGATGCTTGGATACCATCTCATTTATTGTTTGAGGACTTCATCCTTTCCCTGGAAAGAGATACCCATGCTACCTTGGCCTTATACCAGCTGCAAATGTGATCATAGATCTATGCATCAGGTTAATGAGTAACTTTATTTGGGCCATGCTGGGTACTTGAGGTAGGTACTTGGTGATTTAATGATAGAGTACCTGTACAGTATCCACACCTTATTTCATCTCTGATTTATTGTGACTATCTTCAAATATTTTAAAGTAATAGTTTCATAAGAAAAATTGGCTGATTATTGTGTGATAAAATTCCAATTCAGTAGCTATACATTATCTCTCTCTTATTTTTGAAGCTTTGTTTATTTGATTAGAAAATGCATATATGTAATGTATGTACGGGTACTTATGATTCAGTATGTTTAATGATTGGGAGTCATTTATTAAAAGAAAAGGAATATTATTGTTACTTTTGAAAATGGATATGAACTTTTAATTTTAAAAATCATGATGCATATCTATTGGTTATATATTATTGTCTTGTGCCCATGGCTTTTGTTTTGAATGTTTTAATTGAATTGGATTTTTCGTGATTTCAATTTTGGATCATCTTTAAAAAAAATTCTTGAGGAATATATCAATAACTCCATAAGCCATGTGAATGATGTACAAATTACTTTGAAAAATCCAGAAGGGAAACATAACATATATGAATCATGGACTTTTTTTATTTTCATTTACAAGTTTTACATTATTTTGGAATCTTACAGGCATGCAGTAGATTTCTTATTCAATTGTCAAAATCTGTGTGCTATTTTTCTCTTTCTTTCAGGGAAAAAGGACGAAATTTGCTATCAGGGAGTGGACCACCCTCTGTTTCAAGTTGGTCATGATTTGACTCCAAGTGGTCTTTAATGTATTCACTGAAATTTTAAATAAAAATTCTGTGGCCAATATATATTTTATATGTATATTTAAAACCCTTCAACCTTGGAGATATCCAGCAAATGTACTGAAGAGATGACCAATGAATTAGGACCATCTTGGGTGCCAAGGCTACCACAACTAGGGTGCCTAGTTTCAGATTTGACAGAAATAATCTGAAATGGCTAAGATTTTTTTTTATGATCCTAGGAATTCCACCATTCATATCAATGTAATGTACAGCATAGAAAAGATACATAATGGATTACATCCAGGTGCTTATTATCAATCTTTCAAGAAATCAATCAATCAATTACAGCAGGTAAAACTGTAATAAAGAATATGACTAGAGGTTAAGCTTTTTTATAGGTAGCATCTTTAAGAATTATTAAACATATTTCCATAGGCAAAAACCTCTAATATATCCTTGAACGTAAAAAAGAGAAACGAAAAAGTGATGAATAAACATCGCTGGGTTTAATTCATACTAGAGTTCAAATTATTACTTATAATTCCCAATGGCTAAATTATAGATAAGAGACTGAGTAATAATCTGGGACAAATAAATCATGGCAGTTGTTTGAAATAACCCTGTCGGCGAAAGAACGACATATAGACGACTTCCTGTTTCGAAAATACCGCTTAGCCCGCTTGTAATCACAGCGCCACAAAACAGCCAATGATGGAGGAGGCACTGCGGCGGAAATCGTCCCTAATTTCCCCGCGAAAACTTAATCCTTCGGGCACTTTTAACCCTTTTTAACTCTTCACCCGAAAACCACGACAATCCTAATTTTTTCTGGGAACGAAATTTTTCGGATTTTCACGCGGAAAAGGCCGTTCAAGGTCAAAATCGGGAAGGGTGTGGGGAATCTGCGGAGCTAAAGGTCGCTGAAGGTCGCTGCAAGGGCACTGCGAGGACGCCGAGGAGAGTCAAGTGGGCCAAATGGCAGTTCCATACTACTGAAGAGAGTAAAACAAGTGACGTGAGAGAATAACTTAATTATAACTCTCTTAGCGTAATAACTCGGCAACCAGGAAACGTAGAGGTGAATGATATGACTCGTTTGATAGGCAATAAAAATTGCTCTCATTTGAAAAGGTTCAGGATTTGACTTGCTCGCCCTTACGTAAGGAATAAATTTTTTCCTACTTTAATGGTTGCGCATGAATTTCTACCCCGACTTCTAGCCACTTGCTTTGAGTAGAATCGCCGCGTCAGCTGCAGTAAGGACGAAAGAGAAAGTTGGCACTAGCCTTCAACTTCGCATTCACTTATGTAACCCAGATCCAGAAGTATTTAATGTGTGGGAATCAACTGAAGATTACAAAAATAAATTTACCAATTAAGCCAGGATGCTTACATTGAATAGCATAAATTTTGTCGGCAACCACTGATACACTCAACTTTAGCTATGGTAGAAGTATTCACATGGTGGTTATTATGTTAGGGATTTGATTAAGGGTAATTTGGAATGGAAAGTTTCATCGGTATTTCCCTTACAAAAAAAATTAATGGAATATTTTTTTCTCTCATTCGCACTATGCCACGTCGAGAAGTAATCATGGTGGCGCACGGAAACAATCTGAAACAAAGTATTTTGATCGCGGTGCTTGTGAATATGATTCTCTCCTACAATTATTGAAATTTCGGAGGAATTAAGTAAATGGAAGTATTAAGTAGCTACCAGTACAAATGATTGAGTATCGAAGTATGTTTTTAACTTTTGGTATGACTCTACTCCTGAAGAATTTATTCATATTTTTGTTTCTGCCGGAAATTCATTTCCTGGGTACCAATACTCCAAGTATCTGCCTTTTTTTATTTCGCCATATGCCTCATGTCTGAACGCGTAAAACTCACCAATGAACGCACACATTTCAGCTTGGTGTTGGATTTTCATTCCAAAAGGGAGCAGGAACTCTGAAGGATGTATCTTGCTTGAGTGTAAAGACCGTGTGGGTGAAACTTCATACATTAAAATAAACGAGGAATTTTAGATCAAAGGCGAATTATTACCTCAAATGAAGCACAATATGACTACAAGGTAAGAAGAAACTAAATATGCGTTGCAAATATAATTACACATTTTCAGCGCGCTGGAAGCAGATGAATAGGTTGTTCGAGCTGGCGATTATAACGATAATAACAATATTAAGTGTTTATTGGGGGCAAGATTGAGACTAGGGTTTCTTCCATCTATCCCAAAATGATGAGTGCGCGCACACATAACGAGAGACAACACCATTAAAGTGAGCTTGTGCTCCCAAAAATTCAGGCTAAAAATGGAATCTTTCACCTAATAAAGACCCACGGAAAATATCAACACACCAATTGAGATCGAAACTGCTATAACTTAGCACCGAAGCATTGAACATCTAACCTTTCAATACCGACGGAAAAGTCAACAAAACTTAACTTAGTTACTGACCACAGAATTTCAATTCAAAGACTTAGAGCTCAGAATGAGAAAATCACAACAGACAAGAGATAAGTGAAACGTCGCAGGTGCCTAAACTTTTGAAATATTATCAGCGCGCTGAGTAGCCGTGAATCATTTGCTAGCGCTGGGATAGATTACCTTTCAGAGGTCTCGGGTGTAATCGTTTTGAACATCTTGAACAATGCAAAACCGTCACTTAGAGGATGGGGGAGGCAAAGAACAATATGTTAATTAATAAAGAAGTAAACTAGACTGGTAAGAAGTTCGCAGTTTGGCACACAGGATCTTTCAATACCTACTCACAGCAAGAACACGGTTGAAAATACGCAACTTTCGAAATACTAGCCGCAGAATTTCCATTCAAAGTCGCTTGTAAAACTCAGAGTTATCACATCACAACTATTACACAAGCGTGAATTGAACCGTCGTAGGTTAACTTTGGAAATATTATCAGCGCGCTGAGTAGCCGTGAGTCATCCGCTAGCCCTGGCGTGGATTACCTTGTTAGAGGCCACGGGGGCCGTCTAGCTCAAGTGCAATCGTTTGAATATCTTGAACAATACGAAACCGTCATTTGAGGGGGAAAGGTCCATATTGGAGTAAATCAAGAAGTAAGCAAGATTGGTAATAAGTTCGCAGTTCGGCACACAGGAATTCATGCTACTCACAGCAAGGATACGGTTGAAAAAACCGTAACTTCCTTAATACTGACCGCAGAATTTCAATTCAAAGTCGCTTGTAAAACCCAGATCGAGCAAATCACACATAATAGACAAGTAAGAAGTGAAACGTCAAGGGTAAACTTTTGAAATATTATCAGCGCGCTGAGTAGCCGTGAATCATCTGCCAGTGCAGGCGTGGATTACTTCTAAGAGGCCAACGGAGCCGTATAACTCAGGTGAAATTGTTTTGAATATCTTTTGAAGTACAATACCATCACTTAGAGGTTTGGGGAGGAAAATGACAAGATTTGAGCTAATTAAGAAGTAATACTACTTACTTACGGCTACTTACGGCGAGGATAAGATTGAAGTAAACGTAACTTCCCTAATACTGGCCGTAGAATTTCAATTTAAGGTCGCTAGAGAAACTCAGAACGACCACATCTCTAATAATAGACAAGCGTGAATTGAACCATCGTAGGTATTCTTCAGAAATATTATCAGCGCGCTGAGTAGCCGTGAATCACCCGCTAGCCCTGGCGTGGACTACTTGTTAGAGGCCCGTGGCCGTCTATCTCAGGTGCAGTCGTTTGAATATCTTGAAAAATACAATTCCGTCACTTTGAGAGGGGGGAAGAAAACAACAATATGTGAGCTAATCAAGAAGGGAGCAGGCCTGGTAATGAGTTCGCAGTTAGCCACAAAGGATCTTATGTTACTTACGACCAGGACAAGATTGAAGTAAACGTAACTTCCTTAATACTGGACACAAAATTTCGATTCAAAGTGGCATGTGAACCTCAGAACGAGCACTTGACAAATAATTTACAAGCGTGAATTGAACCACAGTAGGTAAACTTTGGAAATGTTATCAACGCGCTTTGCCGTGGATGAAGTACTGGCGTGGATTAATTCCAAGAGGCCAAAGGGGCCGTATAACTCAGGTGTAATCGTTTCGAATATCTTAAACAATACGAAACTATCACTTTGAGAGGGGGGAGAAAACGACAATATGTGAGCTAATCAAGAAGTAAGCGAATTGAGAGGGGATGGGGGGAGAAAAAGACGACATCTGAGTTAATCAAGAAGTAAGCAAGACTGGTAAGGAGTTCGCAGTTTAGCACATAGGATCTTATAATCTCACAGCAAGGACGCGATTTAAAATACGTAACTTCCTTGATACTAGACGCACAATTTCAATTCAAAAGTGATATTTACAACTCAGAATCATCACATCACAACTAATACACGCGATAGAAATTAAATTCCGAGGGTAAACTTTGGAAATATTATCAGCGCGCTGAGTATCCTTGAGTCATCCACTAGCCCTGGCATTGATTAATTGTTAGAGGTCACAGGGGCGTCTATCTCAGGTGCTATAGTTTGAACATCTTAAACAGTACCAAACCGTCACTTTGAGAGTGGGGGAGAAAAGCACAATATCTGCGTTAACCAAGAAGTAAGACTGGTAATAAGTTTGCAATTTGGCACACAGGATCTTATGCTACTCAAAGCAAGGTTGAAAGGGTTGAAAAAAGTAACTTCCAAAAACTGGCCGCAGAATTTTAATTCAAAGACACCTCTCTACCTTGGTCTAAGCACATAGCTATTATTATGCAAGTGGGTAGCTGAACATCGACATTAAACTAACGAAATGTTATTTGCGCGCAGAGTAACAGTGAATCATCCACTAGCCTAGCCATGGATTGCGTGTACGGCCGCTGTAGCAAAAGTGTAATCGTTTAAAAAAATGCAATTCCGTTACTTTGTGGAGGAATTAGATAGTATCTGAGATAATAAAAAAATAAGTATACCTGGTTCGCTGGTTGGCACAGACCATCTAAGTTACTTACATCGGGTATACTGTTGTAAAAATGTAATTTCCTTTATACCGACTGCAGAACTGCGAACTCTGCGTGTTACATAAATGAATATCATTCCTCGATGCATTATTTGTGTTTATGTGTAACTTATATGTATGGTAAAAATCTTTTTCTAGAAGAACAAATTCTTATCAATTGGACCTATACAATATACAATAATATTTTGCACAATCAACATGATTTTCTCAAGTAATTTATGTAAGGCTTTTTATAGAGGATATAAATCAACTCCAGATGAGTCACTAAATATCTCAACAATGACATTAATATACTTACCAGAAAAATGCTTTTGGGTGTATTTTACTGCTTTCCTTGATATAAGTTGTAATCTAAATAGTCTTACTTAAGTTTTAGAGGATCCACTGCAATTAATATTCTGCATATCTAATAAACAATCATGGGAGGGTTTTCACAAGGGAAATAAATATTTGTAGGTTTCCTATACCTTCACATATGTTCACCACCAGGGTTATTAAAATATCCTTTTTCATACTTTATTTGCCAGATGTTCACATTTTAAAACCATTAAACCCAAGATATCTTGAGGTCCCCAGTACATGGGTGTTGCCAGAGTGAAGCAAGGTGATGGGAAAGTTCCCACCTCCATGATATATATCTACCGATGAGTGTCCTGCTCAACCCCCAGTAACATAAATACAGGCTATGCCCCAGTACCCAATATTATTTCAAGTAGGGTTGAGTCGAGGAGACCCTACATCCCTGCCAAAGCTGTGACCTCACCCCCTAATTACCCAAGTATTTGGTAATTTTTCTTCCTCTCTAGAAAACTCCCTTACTGCAATTTTTTTCTACAAATGATTAGCTAATTTGATAATTTTGAAAGAAAATTTCATAAAAGTGTACTCTAAATAAATAATACTTTTATAAGCTATGTTAATGGAAAAAAATGTACATAGCAAATTAAATACATCACCATAGTAAATAAATAAAAAATTGTTGCCATGTGTAATGTGGTTCACAAAAAAATTGGTTGGTGAGGTCACCATCCTACCTCTCCTCCTTCGTGCCAACTTGTGTTGCCACGCTGCCATACTGTCAGTCATGCTTCACCTTGCTGATAATACGGTTTCCTTACTGCTGGTTGGTTCCATCATGTTAAGATCAAATTGGCGTTAATTTCAGTAATTTCGGATATACATAGTTAAATAGGTGTGTCTATTCAGCAACATGCCAAACTGGCACCAAGGATGAGATGTGCCACTTCCAAACCACCCCTGATTCTAGTTTTACCAGGAATGACATGGAAGCTGACATTTTGACAAATCTTCCTGTTTGTTTTTTGCTCTATAGTCTCTTAGTCACACAGGCTGTCCTATCATTAAGTATCTTGCTTTGCTACCCCCGGTGATCTACGTTTGTTTGGACTGATTCTCATATACAATGTTAGGCACTGATGGTCTAAGCAAGTCCAGTCTTGTTCTCAAACTTTGGTTGAATATTAATTTAGCTGGAGATTTCTTCGTGGTACAGTGTGCACTATTCCTGTAACTTGCAGCATATGCTGGCAAACTTTTCTTTGTTCCAACACTTGACAATAACAGTTTATGATCTGTAAGTATGTTGACAGTTTAAGCAGCAGTCCCAGACAAAATTTGTCACTGACATTGCTGTGCACCCAAAAATGAAGTTGAGGCTGAAGGGGCGACGTTTTTATACCATGGAAGACATTCAGATGGAACCACCGGTGGTCTTTAGCACCCTTCAATTTGAGTACATCTAGAGAATAAATCTACTCATGCTGAGGCACTGGAATCCATCTACAAGGTCACCAAGGGATGACAACGAAGGAGATGGAGGTTAATTGAAAATGAAATGAGTCTTATTAATTTCATCAGAACAGAGGTAGCACCTGGTTAATTGCAATCATAAAATTCACTAAGGATGATAGAACTTCAACAAAATATAATTCCTCTCTTCCTTAAAAAAAGACAACTTTAGAAGTACCTCAAAAATTAGAACCCTCTCTCCCTTTAGAGAAATGACAACTTAAAATCAGGAACTAGAAATATGAGAGTAAAATCGCATTTGAAACATATGCATTACCTCTAAGACATTTTATTGTCAGAGTTTTGACGATGAAATCATGATGAGACACATAATTACAGAATTTTCACATAAAATCCTTTAGTATATATTCCAAAACAATGACCAGCATGTTTTTATCACAAATCTTCATGTAAGTGTATCAAATTTGTCATCACACTGTCAGGCAAAGACCTATGAAATTCCATAACATTTCATAAAAGACAATGATAATTAGGTACCTTATGGTTTCATAATTAAATTATGCACAAATTGAAAGGGATATAAAATACTGATGGTTTTTGCAGCAGAAGCAAAAACATGAAGCCAAATATGCTCAAAAGCTATGTGGGTCCAAGTATAAAATATTTTACCTAATGACTTTCTTAGTAGTACATCAATAGCAATTTCCAACATGTATATCAACAATAAGTACATACAAAAGCATTAAATCAAAAACAGAGAAAAGCAAATGATGCCATAACACTTACTTTCAAATTTACTCAAGTAAGGATCAAATTGCTTTACGTACTTTGGCTAAAGATCACACTAAATGTTACTGAACAAATTGAAATACAAGAAATATACATATGATACAATTTTGTATAAAAACAGCCATTAACAGAATTATTTTCACAAAGAAATATTTAATCACAACAGGAAAGTCTTTATGCAATATGAGCTTCATTTGAAAATATGTATGTAGGTACCTATATTTATTACAATGTTTAAAACAACTTTAATCATTAGTAACTCACATTGGGTCATAATATCCCAAGCTTTTTCTTTTAGTAGTTAATATTTTCTTCTTCTCTGATTTTCTTAAGATCAACCTTGATATAATCTCTGGCAATATCATTTAGAATCCAGTAATCTGATTTTACTGTAATTTCCACACTTTGTTAAGCAAAAGCATGCTATTTGACTTGATGCAAGAATACTTTTGAAAAATATGGTTATAGTCTGGCCATGTCAACTGCCCAAAGCAGTTTTATTGAAAAGAAAAATAATAAAATTATTTTCAAAGGAGTATGTTGATAAAATAATGAACACTACATATTTGAAATCAAATTGACGAAAATTTTTCCATAATAATACCCAAAAGATTATGTAGATAAAATACTGATCCAACCTTCTCGGAAAAAAGACCCAACAAATGAACATTAAAATATTCTTTTTCCAAGAAATCAACAAAGAGTAGACGAAGTATAAATAACTTGCAAGTGGTGGTAGGTACTTCATTTCAGAAAAATGTCCATGTTATCATTGAGGCACGTCTCTTCAGAAAATACCTCTATGCTTGAAGATGGGTGAATACATTTAAAAAAAACATACAGGTTCCATACACAGTCTTAAAAATTAGAATTTTGGCCATGACATTTTTGGGTGAGCACAAGCATATTGATCTATTTCTGACTTAGTATGAATGGTAAAAAGGAACTCTTACATAATGATGAAGAAAGAACAGTTTTCCCAGACATTATTTCATTTCATGAAAAGTTATGATTCTATCCATAATTGTCAAGGGAAGCTTTAGCGGTACATGGCTTTCCTCTCAAGTCCTTAAAAGTCCTCTTTTACACACAATTATCATTGCATTGAAACCTTAGCTTCACTTGGAAATGATGAAATTCATTCAAAGATGTCATGATATCAAAGTAAACACGTAGAAAAATGACCTTCACCCATTGTGCCAATGAAGAAAATTAGAAAACTTCAACACTCAATAAAAATTGTTATGGGCTAGTTAGAAGTAAATATGAAATATTTCTCTGTCCAGAAGTTATCAAGCAAATGCCAATAACATGAATCTCATGGGTAATTTATGAAATATGGTTAAATTAAAAATTAATGACTTAGGTAAGAGCACTGGTAAAGTTATTCCTCCAATGAAATAAAAAATATTTTTTTCCAAAGAGTCAGAATGGATGTTAACCACCTCTTGATGACAAGACAAAAATGTATTTACATTAATTGACCAGAACTACAGATAGCACACTGAAATGTTAGGTTTACTTTTAAAGAAAAACCTTATGACATTTTCCATACAATGATTTCCCGCTTGTTTATGGGACACTATTCATGAGACAACACACATTGAGCAATGATAGGACATACAAATGCTAATATATGGTTTTTATGATTCTAATGGATATTTTTAATAAAATATTGCTACTATATGAAAGAGATGTTTGGTCAATGTAGAAATACTATGTATTTTGGAATAATAAGAAATGCAAATTTAGTTTGACTTTAAAATTCAAATGCATGTATCTTTCATGAGAAAATAATAACAATTTTTAAGCAGTTTTATATATACACAATTGTTACTAGATTTTTTTTCCAATTTGCAAAAAAATGTGAAATGTTTTTCTTGTTAATAGCATTTTGATTTTGCTTTTATTTTACTTGTCGATATTTTTCAAAATTAAGTACCATTTTTATATCACATTATGAATAACCAATTAAAATTACAATTTCCTATTTGAAAATTTACAAAATAAATTAACTTTACAAACACTGTACATCCTCAATGAGGAAAAATTTTTACAAAACTCAATCACAAACTTAGGTAATTGTCTTCACTTGTACTAACTGATTTTAGTAAAAAATAGCAATTACTGGTCACATTATGATTGCAAATTACTGCTTACCAGTTTTCATTACATACCAATTCCATATTTCCTAACTTGCCTATGCTTAAATTTCTATGCATCCACCAGGGTCATGGCATATCACATTTTAGGCTAAGAAACTCCTCTTTCATGGAAAGGTATTGGTTTATGCGAGCAGCAGCATACCTTTAAAAAGGAAAAGAAAATTTGTCAGTTACTTACATGCCCAAAAACAAATGGATACCTTTTGTTTATTTATTATAAATATGGGCAGCTACCCAATAATAACAACTTTTTAATTAATAATACAATATTTTATACATATATATAAAAAATTCAATACAAATAACAAAATCATAAAATTATAACAATTACAAGTTTGTCATAATGGTTTCTTTAAATTATTTTTAAAACCTACCAATGACAAATGAAAAAATGTACAGTTGTCATTCAAGCTAAAGGGCCACAGTACACACAGTTTCTATTATAAAAAAAACCCTGTGAAATATCTTGATATTACAAGTTTTAACTACCAGCAGCTTAAAGAGGTATTAATTACAAAAGGCCTGAACATGATGAATTATGGAATGTTTTGTAAAGGAATAAAATATAAACATATTAGCCATAAAACCACTAATATTTTCTATGTTTTCACAGTAAAACTCACTTAAAATGAATTTAGGGGACGGGCCTTTCATTTTGTAATAAACCAGATTTCATTTCATCCAAACATCAGCATTTTTTGCTGTGCGTACTGAGGGATTCCAGGCTTCTTGTTGTTAATCATCTGTATTAATGCTTCAGATCCTTATAAACTGATCGCCATCACAAAGCATAAACTCTTTCATTTACACTAATATTGCTCATACATAATTGTATTAGTTGATGCTAGTCCATCATTTATAAAGCTCCATAGAAATTTGTTCCTGAGTTTCGAATCTCAATAAATAAAAACTGATATCATCCTCAACGTCTTCGGGTTAAAGAGTGCCTTTGTATGATCCATTTAGTCTTAACAAAATTTTTACTTCCTCTTTACTGTTGACTCACTCGTTATCTATTGTTTACTGTCATTCGCATTTCACAAATGAGGACTCTGACATTGGAAATTCATTTGTGATGCCTGACTGCTTCAAGAAATGAAATGTGGACATCTAACAATAAGAGAAGAATAATGTCATAACACACCATGTCAATATTTTATGAGCATAATACAAGAATGATATGGAATGACATGAGAGAGCGCATTATTAAATTTGACACACAAGGACATATGAATCAAAAGCATCATAATGAAATTATAATACAAGAATGACATGAGAGAGCGCATTATTAAATTTGACACACAAGGACATATGAATCAAAAGCATCATAATGAAATTAGTAGAATGGCAAAAATTAGAATGGGGGAGGAAAATGCACGCTCTCTTGACCGGTCCAAATGATCAGCATTTTTGACACTATGAAATCAAGAGACAACACATTACTATCTCTCCTTGCAAACACAGTATCACCAGCATCTGAAACTATGTAGATGTTCATAGCAAGCGATGTGAAGTTGCACTTAGGGCAAAATGGTCTAAACCTATGACTTTGAGGCGGTGGGATGTAAACTGCCACAACTCTCATTATTGAGTCAGACACTCTTCAATGACAAGTATTGCTGAGTTAGAAATTTTGATGAGTTGTTTTTTTGACTACTTTTTGTCACAAGCTCTTACTGAATGATGATAACTTTGTTTTTCCACACATTTTTATTTAGAACATCATGGGTTTTGACATTCAACGTCATCTTCAATTTTTTTCATTAATTTACTAAACGAAAGGACTCTACTCTAGCAAAAAAAGTAGAGAGAAATAAAAATCACTTTACTAAAATAATGGAAACTTTGTACAAAAACGGAGATCATTTGGATAGATGAGGAATCATAGATTATGTTTACGTGGGCAAGCATGAAATTGCTCCCGTGAAACATCCTAATTCTTCCAGTTTACACAAAAATTATGGAATGAATGAAAATAAGTACTTAGAAAAGATTAAATCCTACGTTAAAATAAACTTACCCCAGGAAGTCAAAGTCGATTGTGGAATGCTCAGCTTGTATGAGGGCCCACACACCCCAGAAGAGGTTCGATGAGAGAGAAAACTTGTTGACTTGCGTATACAATTCATAAACTTCCCTCTCAGAGACTTTCATATGCCTTGCATTATCTTCTGTACCATTTCCAACTGACTTCTGTTTCTTGGAATAGGAAGCTTCTTTGAATGCTTCCAAGTACACTCGCAGCCATGGAAGCTGAAAGTCTTTCGATGGATAGCGAGAGTAATCAACATCATCAACACCTGTAGGGATAGCAAAAAATTCACGTCAAAAAAGTAAACAAAAATATTTCCATGAAGCCAATTCTCAAAAAAGTGAAGTTCTCCTTTTTGGCCAAAGAAACTTGAATATGTATTCTTGTAAATTCAAAGTTTAAAGTGTACCTGGTAAAAGACTTTCCTTGTGCATGTAAATAACTATAAGAATATTAATATCATTATAAAAGTGAATATGAATCAGTTTTTCTGATTATTTTTTAAGGTAACCCCACCCTCAGGAAAATGCCACAGGCGTCACCTAAGGCTCCTTTCCTTTATTTTCTTTTTAGCTTTGTAATTTTGTTTTTTTTACACAAAAATGGGAAATGAATCAGCAACATATTATTATATATAACTAATTTTTTGGGGTGGGTAAATTGTGACATTTCCAATGGATTAAGGTATCAGAACTAATACCAGGTAACTTATGAAGAATCATTATCAGTCCATATTAAGGGGACCATTTTTATTCACTGCTTACTAATACACTTAAATATTATTGACCCTCTCAGGGCCATTTACACTATGTCTAATAGTGGCATTAGCTTTGGCTTGAGTTACAGTTAAGCAGAAGAATCTCCAGAAACCAGTATATTATGCCGAAAGCCAATATTTATACAAAACTTCAGTTTCTCCACCAAAAAGGACAAAAAACACCACTATATATCAGCTTCCATTCATAAAAGTGATCCGATAATTTATGTTTTGCTTTTTGTTGTTCCTGTGGTTAAAATTAAGTCCCATAAGATGTGGGTACTCAGCTCTTAAAGGGTATACTCTAGATTTAAAAAAAATTTTACTAGTTTAGTTTAACACGTTCACTGCGGGGCTGATCAAAGCCCTACCCCTCACAGCGTGGCGTGGCCCACCGGTGGGTCACACTCAGCCTTTTGCATGGGCAGTGTGGCCCACCAGTGGGTCACAGTCCTTCTTGATTCCTACTCTCACAATACTCCACGCAAGTTAGGAAAATTCAATGAATTATATGGCAGCATCGCTTGCTGGATTTGTGTGACCCACTGGAGGGCCACGCCACAGTGAGCTTGTTAAAATGCATTACAATTTAACAGATGGAATAGAACACAGTTTGCTATGTGAATTGTCCCACCATATGGCTGATTAACAACACCGAACTTCACTTTGGGTCCCACATGATGAAGTTAAGGTGATGCTATCTTTGCATCACCTCACCTTTTCCATTTTTATAATAATAATAATATCTTTATTTGCCCAAAGATCTGATACATTGACTATTACACTATTCCAGGGAATACACTATTCCAGGGAATACACTATTCCAGGGAATGAGGGTGTAATGCAAAGTTACCCACTGCATTCATTACTTCTCATCACTATAAAAAGTAAATTGATAAAATTTACAATGACACCTTCGATTAATTGGCAAATAACTATACTTTTGTAACATTTAATTATTGCGTAAGTACATTTTTTCTAAATGATGGCTTGTGAACTTGCTAGGCCATTTTCTTAAAAAAATCTCAGATAAGTGACACATCCTAATTCTATGATATAAACAACAATGACTCAAATATAACCAAGTAAATTGCAGGTTAAGTTTTTAAAGGTATATAATCATAAAGCAAGCCTAACTTTTTTGTGAGAGATGAAAGCTTCTATTTACAATCAGCCTGGGCATTTCTTTAAGATTCCACTGAAATTAGGAGATACTCTGATGGAAGCAGAGTGAAAAGGAGAGGGATGCATGAAAACCATTAAATTCACTTGAATAATGAACATAAATTCAAATTGACTACTATTTAATATCTACATCGAGGAGATGGTCAGTAAAATCCTGGCGAATGGAGAAGGGATAGGAATTGGGGACGGGAGATAAAAAGCATCAGATTCGCTGATGATATGGTGATTTTTGCTGATTACCAAGCACTTCACGGAATGATAAAAAGTTTAAAGGAAGGAATGCAAGACTATAGAATGCAAATAAATATGAAATGGGTGGATAGAGTAAGAAATGAGGAGGTGCTGGGAAGAGTTAGGAAGGAAAGAACACTACTGAAAACAATACAGAAGAGAAAGGGAAACTGGATCGGACATATTTTTAGAGGGAAGGGGATTTTAAACACAGCAGTTGAGGGAAAAGTGGAGGGAGAAAAGGGAAGAGGAAGAAGAAAAATTACAGACGAAGTGAAGATAAAAAGAAGTTACAAGGAAACCAAGGAAGAGGCCCAGGACAGGATAATTTGGATACAGATTTGATGTTTGGGACCTGCCAGTAGGCAGAATACCAGTTGATGATGATGAATGAACATAAATTCTTTAAAAATTACCATTACCTCTGTTATATGAAACCCCAGACACCCACAGAGAGGCATGATAAAAAAAAGATTCACGGACATGCATATTGAAAAGATCTAATTGACAATGCAAGTTAGTCTGAGAGGCAATTGAAATATCTTCATCAGATTACATGATTAATTCATTATGAATTTCCATTCATTGGTATGTCCCCATTTTGGTCACCATTGAACCAGTTTAAAGATACATTAATGATTAAATTTAGATGATATGAAAATTACCTTGGACCTTTTACTAAACGAAAATTATTATCTGATTATGATCCTGGGGAAATAGTACTAAATTGACATTTATTGATAAGCACAAGAAATCAAACTAGGGAAAAATTCTTCACCAGCAAATTCATTGAAGTGGTTTCCGATGTCGAATCCTTGGTAGTTATAGTCTGCATATTCATAATCGATGAACGTAACTTGGTCATTGTTGTATATCACATTTCCAAGCAATAAATCATTGTGGCAGAATACAACAGGACTGCCCAGTCCTTCTAATTCCTTTCGAAGTAGAACCCACTCTTCCTTAAGTACCTTTTTGCTGGGTATCAGCTTCTCAAACCTTAAAAGAAGAACACCACACAAAACATGTGTCAACGAAGCAAGACAAAATGGCATTGCAATTTTATTCCACTTCAAAATATTTTAATCTCCATTTCACCTCTTCCTATCATACTGTTTTCATAAAATATGGCAAAAATCAATGGCTATGGGGCATTAATTTTAGTATAAATAATTTTTCCTCGTGTTTCTGAATTCCTTATAGTTAATTATTATTACCTTCTCTAATAGATAATTAGGAGTCGAAATTGATGAAAAAACTAATCTATTTAAGTCACAGAAGCCAAAGGAGTTTGATGGTGAATGAATTATGTAGAATTTGAGATATAAATTACTCAAGGTATTATTGAAATTAATTCTATACTTCAGATTTAAGAATTACCAAAAATGTATACATGTATTTAGATGTGGAGAGTAGCATTTATGGTGTAGAGAGGTGGAGTCTGAGAAAGGGGGATAAGGATATGCTGCAGGCATATGAGACTTGGGTGTGGAGGTGGAAAAAGAAATTTGGTGGACAAGAAATATGGAAAGGGAAGGATATTGAGTGAGCACGGAAAGGGAAGAAAGAGAATGGTTTATAGACTGGATGAAGAGAGGCAGGATCAGAGACAGGCCATTCTGAAAGATACCATGGTATTTTACGTAATTTACCACAACCCCCTGAAAATTATCATACTCTTCGGGAATATTCACCTCAGTCTTGGATGTTTTTCATACTGATATCTTCCAAGAAGATTATTTTAAGCCAAGTCTATATGTATTTCATACAGTCTTAATTGTAAATTAAGGTTGCATCTACTCATTTGTGGCATATTTGAGGCGTTATTGTTTAAATGAATTGAATGAAAATTTCTCATACCAAAGAAAAGAACACCAAACTGTGTGGGCTGCTGTATTTATTTTTAAATTTTCTTTATTATTAATACATTAATGTAGTAATAGTAATGGTTTAAATGCTGTTAACTGCTAGCTATTGCTATTTTCTGTTGCAGATAAGTAAAATTACCAAAATATTTTGTTAACTTTTTTAAAATTACCACAATTTACCATGGTAACTTACCTCAAATTAAAATTACAATAATTTACCCATCTCTAGATAAGATGCTTGCTGAGATGAAGAAGAAATCACTTGTGGAGAAAGAGGCCTATGACTGTAAAAATCTAAAGATTTTCAAACTCTCACACACTCTAACCTATCATAGCCCATAGATTGCCTGTAAAAATTTTGATAAGACAAAGAAAAATAAACTGGATACATACTACACAAGGTCAAACCCATAAGCTCAGGCTAGCAGAAAAGGACAGTAATCTGTCACTACTTAGAACCGCAAAGTGAAAAACAGGTACATGACATAGGTAAGAGGCTTTATGAGAAATTTTAGAAAAGAAAATAAAACTCCAATTTTCCTTCCTCACACTTCTGCGCTTGCCAAAAATATAATTTTGAATGAACTTAGGCGAGGAGGAAAAAACTAGGAATAGGTTGAGAAATCAAATTACATAGGTAAAAAAAATCTTGATGATAAAATTGTACCACATGACAATCTCATTACTGTAATTGTTAAAACTTTAGACAGCTTAAAAACTAAGAAAACCATTAAAAATGAATGAAAGATTTCATAAAGTTTCTTCAACTTTAGTTCATCTAGGTAACAGATAGCTTTATCAGTATTACAGTCACCATTTTTTTTTATTAAAAGCAACTTTGGACCTGAAGTTACTGATGGTAACAGCTCTAATAGAGTACTAATATTATTACACTATGGTAAGGATGAGTCGAATCCAAATGTCGATTCTCGATTCCACCGAATCTCAGTATTAGAATCGGTATCGAGAATCGATTGCCTGAAGTCGATTCCGATTCCAGGTAGATAAATATTCAAATCAAATTTCATTTATCACATCTTATTTGTCTCAGTAATTTTGGGTGTAGGCTATCAATTTGTGCTTTTTATCTACCTCACTAAGCTGAGGATATATTTGTTATTTGTTAATAAATATACTTTTTGAGTGACTTAAATGTCTTTGTTAATTTATTTCAGCCAATACTTGAATTTAAATAATAGTCGTACGCTACTGGTATGGTATATCAATATCAATCCCACCTGTTATTAGGAATAAGATTCGATGGAATCGGAATCGAGAATCGATATTACAGAATTAGAATTGAAAAAAAGTGGAATCAACTCATCTCATGTCCAAAATACCAGTACTACCAACACCATGGGTGTCTACACAGGGGGCTGCATGGCACAGGTTGTGCCATTGAAATTTTGGGGAGGGGGATAATTTTGAAACATTAATTTAACAACGAATTCAGAAAAATAAATAAAATAAAATTTAAAAATGAATAAAAAAATCCAAATGTAGTCAGTCTAGAATAAACTATTTATATTAGAAGGAAGAGAGGCTTTCTAAATCATGATATCACTGGAAAATTTGAATTTGTCTAAATATATATAAAAGGGAAAAGTGAATATTCTCCTGGTAGATGGACACCACATTCACTTTTCAACACAAACAATCACATAATCTAGACAACAGGAGTGGCTAACGTAATCTGAGGCATTCTTAATATTATTTTTGGGGCAGGGGTTAGATTTGGAAACATTTTTTCATGAAAGAAGGATATAAATAAAATATTATGCATAAAGAGATATAGGATAAGATTTTTAGGAGAAAAATAAAGATTTTTGTTCTGACTTATAATATTTTTCTTTTTTTATATTACCTTTTAATGATACTATAATTTATATTTATTTATTCTTCACATTTAAAACAAAAAAGCTAGAAGGAATAAACAAATTTTAGGGAGGTAAATAAGAATTTTGGGAGGGTTTGAGCTATAGCTTTTGAGGGGAATCAGCATCCCTGACCAGCACCACTGATGAAACAACTCTAAAAAATTACTAGAGAACATTTTATCCTTTTGGGTCAAAGTAGGACCGAAGGGCCAAAGTAGCCCAGTTCCAACGTTTACATTTCCAGTTCTTAAAATGCATGGATTTACTCACCTTGCTTGCTTCTCTGGCGATGCAAATGATGAGGGTGCCAGCTCCGTGAACGAACTAGCCTTCTTCCACAACATGGGCTCATGGATCTCCTCATTGGGAACTGAGTCACTAGACCCATTGCTCAGGGAAGACGTTTGGTCCAGGTCCAAGCAGTGCATTTGGGCCAGCATTCGGGCCACCAAAGTGAATACACTTGGGGACCGAACAGTTTCGACAGTTAACGTAACACCAGGGACAAATTCGTATGCCAGTCCATTGCCAAAAGTTGCATACAAACTCGGTGCATACCCAGCTTTATGCATTACCTAGCATGAAAAGAAAATTTTAAATTATAATTGTATTGTTTTTAAATATTACTTAACGCATTTAGTTAGTATTGGCCCTGATGGTGATAAGTGCATACTGAATCTCTTCAGTCAGTCTAGAATAAATTACTGATATTTGAAGGAAGAGAGGCTTTCCAAATCATGATGTCACTGGGAAAATTTGAATTTGTCTAGATATATATAGAAGGGAAAAGTGAATATGTTCCTGGTAGATGGACACCACATTCACTTTTCAACATAAACAATCAACGATGGCAGTGGGGTAAAGTCCTCGCCTGCTAACCCGAGGGTTGCGGGTTCGAGTCCCGCCTGGGTAGAATATTATCTGCCCAGGACATGGGTGTGCGTATTCGTACTGTTAAAACACCCAATGTAAAAGGCCTTTGTTATGCTGTTTTCAGGGGTGTGAGTATAAATAAATAAATAAGTAATAAAGCCATATTTTAAAGTAATCAAAATATATTTTGAATGATAAATACTTCTGCAAAGAATTTGTACAAATGCCAAGGTAGTTTTGGAGAATGCTTATAAGAAGCCAAAGCTCAAATGAAAATGAAATGGTAATGAATTTATAACAGATCTAATGCAAAACAGTTCTAGTCAAGTCTGCACTATTCAAGGTGTAAGTGTATATTCAAACAAGTACATTAGATTTCCTAGGTACAAAATCATTTGCAACATGACATTTTCTGAAAGCTGACATGCAGTTGGTCATAATACACACACAACTCAAGAAGAGTATCCGTATTTGCATACAAAAATTCACAAACAAAGCTTCATAATATTTGAAGGTCCTTTGTCATGTAAAAATTACAACTTAGTTCATAAACAGCTGCAAACCTCTTACCAGAACTTAATATCTATGTACTGTGATAAAACTTCTGTAAAAATTTAATACATGTAGTCCTCTGCAAGAATTAATTGTACACTTCTCAAAATCAGAACCGGTACATACCTACTCCTGAAAGTTTACTGATCCTGAAATTAGTTAAACCAGAGTTTGATAGTCCCCATGAAATATGGGTGTATGAAAAATATATATGGCAGTGGATGGGCTTATTCACCAATTTTGACACCAATACCAATTATTGAGTTCAAATAATAATACTATTCTCAGGCCCAATTTTATAATCTGCTTAAAGCTTTATCTGATATAAAATATGTTCTGCATTAATAACACTATTGTCAACTCGCTGATAGTCCGATTAAATATACAAAACCCTAGCTAACAGTTGCCATCAAGCTAACTTTAAAGCTAGATTATCTCGAAGTTTAAAATTAATCACACATCATACCATGTTAATCATATAGGTATTCAATCTGATCCCAAATTATCAAAAAATGGAGATGAAAGATTGAAATGCCCTAGATGGGACGTATTCCAGTTATCTATGTCACAATCAATATCCTATGCCTAGCTATCGACCATTGTGATCAATGCCAAGCACTTGTTGTGACAAGGCATGCCGTGAACACGAGCATTTGTCCAAGTCTTTCGCGAATTGCTGAGTAAATAATTGAACATCATGGAAGGTTCAGTCTACAAGATGACTTGCTCAGATCAAGAATAAATTATTTGTTTTCAATACACAGCGAACCGAAGAACAAAGATCGTCGTCTCTGTTTCACTCTCAGAAGAGATATGTTAGTTTAAAGAATCGTTCTCCAGTAAGGCCGTGACAGGGGATGATGACGTCGATACAGTACAGATTCGATCATTCGGAAATCCAATAGACCGATGTTCTGAATTATCCAAAGAAAAGAACCTGACGTTTGGACTGCATCAGGCCAGGTCAGCTCACGCAAACGAACCCCAGAATTCGGAAATAGAGCGAATTTTTATTTAAGTAGGAACTCGCATCACCATTTTATCCTTTTGAGTCACGTCACGTCAGGTACGGCATGTGCTAATATGAGAAAAGGCTCACTAGCTGGCCATACCCGTCGTCCCAAGGTCGTAATACATCGGGGATAAGGACCTCTAGTCTTACTAATTTATTACGACTACCGCAATCGTAAGGGTCGCGAACTTCGTTGAGTGATCGTGACGGCAAATTTGGGTGCGTGTGCAAATAATTCCACCATTATTGATGTTTAAAAAAATAAAATGTCACCCCTTAACCCAATAAACTTTTTTATAATTAAAATTCCATTCATAAGAGCTTTCACGAGTTTTGCCCATGTACATGGGCACGTGTCGGCTGCCGTCAACCATTTGTTTGACGTAATTCGGACTTTTCGATCTTGCGCACATGTGCGCACAAGCGCTAGTTGTCTATTCCAAATCGCAAGTGTGGTCTACGCTTATAATAGCGTCCATTGCACATACTAAGACGTTATTATTGAACTGGAACAACGCCTCAGTCCATGTTGCGTTAGATATTCAAAACTGGACTTAAACTCAAATAAAATGAGTGGGCGGAAACTTTCACGCAGTAAGTACTCAAATGTTTACGGAAAAAAACGAATGGCATTGAAATTCTTTTTGAAATTCAATGACGCAGCTTCACATAATGGCTATTTGGGATGAGAGTAAAAGATGTTATTGCAATTTTTCAAGACCGGGATGTACAAATAAATGGCACTCTACCTTCATGTTCCTGGTTTCTGCAGCGCGGTCGATAAGTAAGTCCGTCTTCTGCCCGTACACCCTGACAAGCACCATTTCTCCGATTTCGGGTCCATTTTTGCACCCCACGAGTTTGTTCGTAATTCCATCGGTGAATAACTGAAACAGATATTGATTACCGTGAGTCACTCGAGAACTTTACATGAGAAATCCCGGTATTTACCAGTGATTCCAAATTCACCTCAACTAATATATAAAAATGAATGTTTTTTTGCTCGTCTTCTATGCGTTCCAATACCCATTCATCAGATTACGATGAAACTAGGTGAGTTGCTGTGCGCCCGCTCACGAGGATTCCTTCTTTGTTTTATGCTGTTTAGGTATGAGGAATTTATTAGACTACTAGTAGATTAGTAGGTCTCAAATTCGTTTAGGGACCGATTTTGAACCCAGAAAAGATTTGTGGGACGAACCAACACCACCTAGATACATCTATACCGTTTGTATAAGGTTAAACCGTGAAAAGTATAGAAATCAATGGGGACTTCAGGATAGACTAGGCATTTTATTTTGCAAATTTAGGATATGATAATATACACTGAAAACAATAAGGCTTGGAAGTAAATTATGGGCTATAAAAGTGGGCGATTGGAGGACTTTTATACATGTCAATGTGACTGCTTTGTATATATGTGCCCACTTAGAAAGAAAAAGAGGCATTGCAACGCATGGTGGGCACAGCTAGTTAACAATAAAATATACTTTTACTTCATGGTAAATTATCATGAATTAAAGCCTAACTATCTGGGACAAAGTCATATAAAATAAAAAAAATCTCAGCATTTTCCAAACAATTATTTATTACCGTTCATGGTTTCAGCGATTTATTTCCATTTTCCATGTTTATCAACCGTTATAAAATCGTTTATCAACCCCAAAAACGGCATTGAATAGTTGAAATAATGGGCGGTAATTAATTATAGTTTGGGATATACTAAGCTATCGTTTTTATAAATAATGAGTGTGAATGGAATTGAACGAAACGACTCAACATGTACACTTAAGCGACTTGAAGGCAGTCACTACAGGGACGACCATAAAGATATTGAGCATTTTTCAATTAGCTTCTTAGTTCCAATTAGGTGCTTATTACCTCCTTAAAATCCTTGAAATTTAATTATTGTGATAATTATCGTTAATTGAATTTCCATTATAAGTATTAGTGTAATGAAATTTCAAGGATTAAGAAGCGCATCAATTGCCATACCAAAGCTAACCATGCACTCATCTGACGGCTATGCCGTCTTTTCTGGATAAAAATTTCTTTCCACCAGCTCAGGTGGTGACGTCAATTAGCAAGCTTTACTTTCACCTTTCATACGGAAATCGGGTACGGAACTTTCCAAAATATCGAAAATGGCCACGACTGACAGGACACGAGAAGACAGGACAGTAATTTACAGCGTACGGAACATTACGATACCACTCGTATGGGGGTTTGATAATTGGTTTCCCAGAACAAATTCTACCAACTAACGCGATACCTACTTGATCTAGCACAACACTTGCTATGTTAGACAGCATTTGGGATTCAGGATGGAATCGTACTTGATCTGAGCCGTCCTAGAAAGATAAATCCGACCATTGAAACTGCACTCCCGAGGAAGCGTTATTGTCATTCACATCATAGCGCCTGCCTAACCTTACTATTATATGGATCATCCACATATTTCAATAGAATGGCCCAGATTTGGAGATCCATGACACATACGCATTAAACAGGATACCAATTTTTGGTAAAATAGCAAAAAAAATTATTAGCTCGTTCGGAAAGACATTTCCCCGCGTTATGTGTCCTCAATATGCAATATTTCGTCCCATAACCGGGATTCCACTCCGAAGTTGGAGCCTTGAGCCCTACCGACCTACGTATGGCCCAAACCACTGCCTAGGTTTGAATAGGCTGATTTTTCGCAGCCGGCAGAAGGTATCCAAAACAAATATCGAGACATTACTATCTATTGTCGATTTGACGGCCAGAAAATAATTAACAGATCCAAGGAAGGAAGGCGCTGATTTCAGTAAGTGAAGTTAGAACAACAACTGCGAAAGCTAATGTGATTGCTCAACAGCTACTAGATCCCATAGGAAGAGAATAGAAAAGTGTCGCATGAATGATGAAACCAAGTAACTTGGGTAAGTTGGGATGAAAACGCTCTTGTAGAAGTAATTTGTGAATGGAACTTGCCAGTTGAAACCCACTAGGTGGAAGTGACCTTTGGGTTCATGTAGGGGTTCCTGGGGTACTAATGTAGCCTGAGGGGTCCTCTGATTATTTTTTGCGATCTATTTTCATATCGCGGTTGTTTTTCATTTTTCCTTCTTATATTAATTTCTACGGCATTCCAGATCAAAATTCAAAATGTAATTATTTTACTACCTTTTTCGGACCTCCGGAATGTCAACAGCTGGTCGCCCATGCCGGGTAATATTTTAACTTTCTTAGTTTTCAATTTTTTATTTATTTAACTTATTCATTTATTAATTTTAACTCGTTTTTAACCTTTTTTAGGATTTAAAACGAGCTGAGACGGCTGGTGAAGTATGAAGAGGAAGAAGGTAAATTTTAACTTACAATGAAAATTTAAAAATAATGTATTCAATTTTATAAACAAATATGCAATAATGTATATTCTTAATAAGCCACTGTGGCATATAATGTATCTAACTATATGAGCAATAAAATATCGCATTATAACGGTTTCCAATAAATATCACGGTATCATGCCGCATTAAAAACACGCAATTACATAAGAGTTTCACTTAAATTTCGAATGCCGCGCCGCTATCCGAAGTCATGACCATGATTTAATTGAGATGAAAATTTTAAAATATAATTCTTTCATCATTTATGATACAACATATGAGGCTGTTCCAACGTATAAATTGATCTACTTTAGAGGAGTGTGGTCCAAGAATTTTCTTCGGCTTACTTGAAAAGTTATTAAATATACACTCAACGACTCACGATTCGCGCTCCAACCACCTTAAACTGGTATGGTAAACCCTAGCTGATATATCACCTTGAATAAATAATATAGTACTATGAGTCCGTGACTTCTCCCAACTACAGGGCTAGATCGGCGCCGGGAGATTTGTTTTGGCCGCATCGCACACTCTCCGGGTCCAAAGGCACGAAAATTTGCCTCCGTTAGCAGAAAACCTTGACCACTTTTTCCCCCAAAAGTAGTCCTATTGGGGCCGCTGAGCGTCTCATTTCGACTACAGTTCGAAACGAAATGAATTTCTCACGTCACGCAAGCAGAAAAGAGAAGGAAATTCACTAAATGTGGAACGAATTCTGAAATATTTTCTCGAATCGAAATCCGAATTCTATAAGGTTCACAATTCGCTTATTTCTCCCCAATGGAAGACGTATGATGAGGAGAGAAAATGAGCACGCTTCGAGTAACATTTTGACACAAGAATGTTTAAAAAATGTGAACAAAACAAAGTAATGGCGATGAAATGGTGAAGCTCACCAAATTTTTCCAGCTAATAACTGGCTACACTAATTATAAGAAAATCAGGAATTTGTCTATTTGAATATTTATATAGATGAAAATTAGCAAAAGCTCGATGACAAACCCAACATCACTAGAAATTATCGGACAATGAAACATGAGCTATTGAGAAAACGCTTCTTTATAGAGTAATTTCTTATGTACCAGCACTCAAATGGTACCCACAAAATGGAATGACAATGACAGCTTTAAGTTACACTTACGGATTTGTAAAGAGTCGCCAACCCTACTATACTACTTCCTGACTATATTCCTAATGCTTTTGTGCATGGTGTATTCTATCATTGAAATATTGAATTAGTTAGGATTATATTCTTATAATTATTGCTACTAACAGGGACAGCAGAAAAATGTTAGAATACTTTTTTTAACCTTTGATTAGGTTATCTCCAGAAAAGATAATATTCATTGATGCTTTAATGGGCGCGAGATATGACTTTCAGGGTCATGTGAACATATTGAAATCTTTTAGGGGTAAGTGGCATTAAAAAAGTCAAATTAAAATTTCTGCATTAGGCGAATGATATAGGAAGCCGTTAAAAGAAAAATAAATGCATACGAAACCTATTTAGGCAATTTAAATATTTCTTCGGCAAACAAAAATGCTTTTCTGAGAAAAACCAGAACTTATCGTGGCCTTCCATTACTGAATATTTACAATATGGAAGCAAAAACATTTCCCGCAAAACGCGCCAAAAGATTTTCTTTCTTATCAACCATAGCTTCCTAGCATTATATCATTATCAATATTCGTGGGTATCATATGACATCAATGTTTCCATACCGGGCACCATTAGAAACTGGTATCACTCAGAAGATGACGATATTCCATGTTTTAATACTGCCCACTCGATCTTTGCCAGATTGGTTAAAAATTCTTTCTGACATCGCATCAATTTAATGATAACAACAAAAACAGAGCGGAACACTCATTTGCCTGCACAGATATAATTTTTGGTTGTTCCCCTATTTTAAATCCCTTCCTTATTAAAAACCTACCTTCTTCATGGCTGGCGTCCCAACACCCTCACCCACACGTGGCTAGCGAGGTGGTCACGTAGATGAAGATTTCTGTCTACTTCCAAGATTCATTGATCCAGATGGGACATTTTCGAAGGATTAGGATAGGGCAATTTCCAAAAATATTTGTACGCTGCCAAAGACCAAAGTTTTGTCACTAAAAAATGTATTTTATGAAAATATTTTGGGGCTAGAAATCTCGCATGATTGGCGGCTTCAAAACACTACGTTATCGGAAATAGGCGGACGACGTCACGGAACGGTAACGCAGAAAGTAATACATGACATATTGTAAAGGGAAGTTTAGCTGGTTAGCCAAATTAGTCGGGGACAATCATTTATATTTCCTTAATTGGAATACTGTGAACTATTATGATTTCAATCTTCCTGTTTAAATGCACTCATGCAGAGAGAAGGGCGGTCGCTCATATCCCGCTCTGGACGGGACTTTTTTCAAAATTTCACCCACTTATAAGAGGAAATTAGAAATGCCTGGGATTCACATTTATTCATGCGAGTTACACTTTTGACTTTGTCGGAAAATATGCTATCGAATGCACCACCAAGTCTGAGAGGTAAATCTAACATATGTTCCCCCTTGAGTCGTACTATTATATGAATATGAGTCGAAAGTGGCACTTGTGACGTGAAAAATTCCAGTGCATGCTTATGGAACGCAAAATTAGTCCACGTGCTTAAGGAAATGAAGAGACTATCCGCGGAGTGAGGATACAACAAACCTATCTTCGTACTGATAACAGAGGATTGCGGTGACAAGCGGTGAAAACAACGGCAATTGATATCGCAACGAGATAATCTTTTATTACACTTATTCAAAAACAATATTATGCAATAAGGTTTCCATCATTGGCACGTGGCAAAGTACAGGTATTTCGTAACAAAAAATGAAAATAAGCGGTCCTAAGTATAGACCACTTGATAATCGTGTGACAGAAAGTGTCGACGTAGAATCACGGAAGCTTCAGTAATAACGAAGTCATTTACGCAACGTGTGGCTGTTTTAGAGGAATACCCAAATTCTCGAACATATATGCATTGCTACAATTAAGAAAGCACGATATATTCGATAAAAGTTCACTCAATATAAGTAAAACTCGCTCAGTGTAAGTAAAATCAATTGCATAAAAACTAGAATCATAACAATATGACATCTAGTACTTGAACTACTCGGTCAACGTAACGCTCAAAAGGCAGCATGGCATGAAGGAACCAATAGTCTTAGAGAAAAAAAAATCGCTCATATATTTCAATTCATAAATGAATGAAAATAAGGAATAACACCACAGCGACTTTCACCTAAATTTATTATAACGATTTCAAGCCATTACAATAACTAGCGAAGGGTAATACATAATAACTGAATCAATGACACTCAAAAGATATCGTACTGTCTACCATTTATTACAAACTCCTACAACACGTGTTTCAACTGTCTTGCAGTCGTCATCAGGTAAGACTGACCTGATATGAGGGATGGGAAGATGCTGGGGGCCGTGATAGAGGGGAGAACATTGGTTTAGCAGGGGAGGTGAAGAAATAGGTGTATTTTGTTGATCTTTCAGATGATTTAATGGTTACATTTACAAAACCACAACTTAAAAAACACTTGTGAATTTTTTAAGTTTTTGGATACCAATCCATGGATTTCCACAAAGTATCAGCATCATCAACAAAATAAATAATACAAGTTCTTTTGTAACTTTGTTGTATTCCATTTTTTCTTTCAGGTGATTTAATGGTTATATTTACAAAACCACAACTTAAAAAACACTTGTGTTTTTTAAGTTGTGGTTTTGTAAATATAACCATTAAATCACCTGAAAGAAAAAATGGAATACAACAAAGTTACAAAAGAACTTGTATTATTTATTTTGTTGATGATGCTGATACTTTGTGGAAATCCATGGATTGGTATCCAAAAACTTAAAAAATTCACTGTCGACTAGTTTTGCTACTCTGTAGAATCATCAGGTACATACATAATCTTTTTTGGGCATTTACATGTAAGAGCTTGGTGTAGGAGGAGGGTGGGGGTTGAAGGAGTGCAGTGGGGGTGTTGGCCAAGGCAGTGAGAGGGGTGTTAGGTGAAGGTAGAGGCGTGAGTGTCACAGTTGGTATCGGAAGATGGGGGTCGGTTCGATAATAACATGAGGTTTTGAAGGCTATTTATTTAAAGGAAAGAGTTGCAATGGATCACCAATGTAGATTGAAATAAATGGAAAAATTGGTAAAGGGTCTTAAATAAATGAAAAATCGAACTGTCATGGTAACTGTTTCGTGTAGCTTAATTTTGAAAGACCAGTTTCATCGCATTTTTCTTACCTCTTTCCCTCCCAGCTCTGCCTTGTACCTTCCTTCCTCCCTTACCTAGTAGAATATATTCTGTAGGTACCAGACTGAAAATATGTACCTACAGATGTCACCCATGCAATAAAACTGGTCATTCGAAATTTAACGGTGTGAAAAAATTATCGAGTCAATTGGATTACTTGTAATGGAGTTTCACAAAGTAAAGCCCCAAACTGTCAGACTGAAATATAGCCTAAACCCAAGGTAACTAGAATAGGAACTATTCTACTCACCTTGGCCTAAACTGACTGTATAACAGTGAGGATTTGTAAGATCTAATAAGTAGCCACTAGCAGTTAAAACCAACTGTGTAAACATGTTGTAATCCATATACCAACCACAATACGAATCTTTTGAGTATCATTGAAAAATGCTGGTCTACAATATCTCGCCTGAGAAAGTGGAATTTATAATAACTGAAATCAACAAATCTGAAAGTCCTTGGCGGAAAATCACCCAACTCATTTCCGGCCAAGGGAGAACCTTCTGAAGAAAATTATACTTAATCCAGAGGCCTTTACTAGGCGGAAAAATGTTTAACCACTAGTTAGAATGATAAAAACATACAGTAAATTTTCATAGAATTTTCATTTTTAATAATATCCTCTTCAGTCCAAAACACTGACATCGAGCGTCGCCCTTTCCGGAACGGTGTCGTGATATGCTATAGTGGTTGACCTCGACCCACACACGAAAGATAAGCAATTCAAACATTCCACTGCTCTTTTAGATAGGTGCTATTAACTGGTTCTTTACCACTTAACGATGCCACAAACCAGTGATTCGTTAATTTGTGCAAAAATCTGTCATTCTTTGGAAAGAAAACAATATATTTGACAGCATCTGCTGTTCGCTTGGTAAAGTCCTGGCCTGTCAACCCCAGGGTCGTGGGTTCGGATCCCGCCTGAGAAGGATTTTTCACATCACAGAGCAATGCACGATATAAAAGGCCCAAGAGGCTATTCATAGGCATTCATACCAGAGAATTTCTAATATTTTAGAATGGGTTTCAAGTTACAACGTCATAATCAGGTAAAGAAATATAATTTCATATACTTACGCATATTTTAATGACATGTGTTCAGGAGGATTGGAACTGCAGTAAGTAGAACAATTTAATAGCGGGGTGAACGCCTAAGGTGGAGGATAATTGGAATAGTAGCAGATAAACTAAAATGAGAAATTCAATAGCAAACGTGTTCAGCATTTATGAGGGAGCTGATGACGGGGAACTTAGAATGTGAAGAAGAGGTTGGCAAAACGTTTATTGTGCATTTTAGCGTCGTAGATTTTTCATTTGAGTATTATACCATCTGATTGGTAGGTTTTAGGATAGTACTTAGCCTAACGTCCTAATATCTGGCATATCGTTCTGCTTACCCTCCTATAGGTGACCCGCAATTAGATCCCTCTTAAAATACTCATATCACCTTCCTCTTCTCATGTAGTCGAGAATTCCTATCCTCTTCCACGCTTCCCCGGTGTTCTCCCCTCTGTTACCCTCTTCAGCATTCCCTTTCTTTTCAAAACGACCTCCATCCATATCTTCTGTCTCCTATAAACCTCCACCACCAGCTTCTTCACCTCTCCAGCTGTATCCAATACCTTCTCGTTCGTCCTTCTCACCACCCTGCTCAATCTCTCCATCCTTCTCCCCACCCACATCTCACACGCCTCAAGTCTACGTTCATCCTCTCTTCGCAATGACCAGGTCTCCGGCCCATACAGCGCCACGCTCCATATTAGAGTTATCACAAGCCTTATCTTCACGTCTATACTCAGACCCCCCCATTAATTCCCTCTTCATATGATAACACGTAAATTTGTTATTCCACATATCTTGGAATAACATAAATAAAGATATGTGGAATAACAAAGTTAAGTGTTGTCATTATAATGTTCACAGATACCACAAAGTTACGCCTGATACTACCAATTCCCTCTTTGAAAATGCTTCTTTGGCCATGACAATTCCACATCTTATGTCCCTACTACTGAACTTATTCTCCTCCAAAATACTACTCAGATATGTGAACTGCTCGACTTGCTCCATTTTGTGCCCTCTCACCCTAATATTAAGCCCCGCCTCCTTGCCTTCAGCGAATCTCTTCACATTCGTCTTCTTATGGTGTATCTTCATCCTAAGAGTGAGACAAAAGAAGACTAAAATAGGCTGCTGGTATTTGAGGTTGAGAGTTTGGAGGGGGATGACTCAGGAGCGGAGGTCGAACGAGGGAGTGCTTGATACGGCAGGTGAGGGCATTTTCCGAGTAGATAAGAAGGCAGAGTGGGTGATTGGAAAAGCAAATGCGAGGCGAATGTATGCTGAAGGCCGTGATAATATCAAAGTTATTTACCATCAACTCTCTTTTTATAAGCTACTAGCTGTGCCCGGCATGCATTGCGATGCCTCTTTGTCTTTCTAAGTAGGCACATATAAACAAATTACAAAATAATTTATATATACAAAATAAATGAAAGAAAATGATTTTTTATGTATTAAATTAGATTTTAAAAAATATTCAAGTGCTTTGGAATATATAATATTTTTGGTCTTAACGCCCTACGAAAAAACAAAATTTTCGGCGGTACCACTCGTGAGCATGCAACGAATAACTGAGCATGTGAATAGCATGGTTTTTCTACATTCACTGATACGATTCTGACAATGGGCTGCTGACGATGACGAAACTGACGATAGGCTGCTTAAACTGTGATCGAGGGAAGGATGTTGGGTGGGCGGGAAAGAAAGAAAAAAAAGTTTTAAGAAGGGGACGAAGAGGTATAGGACGCACGCTGAGATGAAATAAAATTTTTTTTGTATAGATAGGGGTCCGCGCTTGTAAAAACCCAGCGAATTTTAACTCTCTTCTATTAAAAACCCACCTTAATCAGTAGATTGCCCAAAAACTACGTTCATTTCATGAAAGTAATTAAGAGCGAACTTTTTTCCTCTGATCGCAAAAAAATTCAAACGGGGTTGCTGACAGCTATGAGTTTAGAAGTTGCGACACTTCAGAGCTCTGACCTGATGATTCAGCGTGAGAGCGTATCTCCGTCGAATTTTTGCTTATCACTCAGCAGAAAATATTTCAGTCGTCATATTTCATGCGATTTTTTCTTATCAAGCGAAAGGGCATGGCCGTTGTCCGACACGGTTATTCTGGGATGCCTGCGACTTTTCAGACTCAAACGATTTTGTTATTTCTTGGGGAAGGAATTCAAGGAGCCGAGTTTGCACAGCAGAAGAGGTTAGTAGCTATCGGAATAGTTTGCGTGATATTTTTCCCAGGCATAATATCCGACAATATTAATATGTCGGATACTATGCCTATGTATAATAAAGCTACAAAACTGACTGAATGACTCATCAAAACTCCTGGGCATTTCTAAACGAGCTAGGTGGGTGAAATTTTCAGGGTGGAGCTAGAATCATGTGTAGAGTTGGGAAAAAATGGAAAAAGTTAAAAAAGTCGATTAGGCTTCGATTTATTGCAATCGATAGCTTTACATGGGATTATATGGGAAAAATGAAAAATTTTAGTGTGGACCTTTTTTCTTTCGTTCATTAAAATATGAAATAATTGAGCTACAAGACTGATTCTTTCACTTTTATTAGGCTGAATGTTTGAAAAATCTTATTCTTGCAATCGATTCTTTCCTACCTACCGTAAAACTGATATTTTTAAACTTTTATCTGGGGTTTTAGAATTTTTTTCACTTTCCTTGCTATGGATATATTTCTCCATTGTCGCCGGGCCGAGTGTCGATTCGAGGTTTGGAACTCAGCGAGGCGGGCCAGTTTCAGGGGAGGGTTAGATTTATGTGTCAATTTGGGGTAAAAGTTAAAAAAAATCGATTAGGTTTCGAGTTATTGCAATTGATAGCTTTACATATATGAGTTAGGTATCCTAAGTGCATGTTATTTAGTCTTCTTTATACCATTTTTCGCACTGCTAAATACTGGGTATAATTTCTTCAACTTTTTCCTGGCCTCTACCGTAGCTTTGATGACCAATTTCAACCAACCAAGCTTCATGATATTGTAGTTTTCATTAAAAAACATGCACTCCACGTAGAAGATTGGAAGAGAAAAATTGAATACGAAAGTATATTTATAATATATTATATTAGTATATTAAAAATCTCGATTCTGATCGAATTTATAGAGTAAATTTCTTCATGTGAGCTCTTATTAAGTATGCTGTACTGAAATGAAATATCTAACGTAGAAGAGCGTCTTATATGCCGTCAAATGAGGTTATGATGATCTTCCAGTGGTTCCACGTTCGTTTCGGTATACTGATTATAGTATTTTGAAAAGTCGTTAATAACCGGATGACATACAATATATAAGTTTGTACTAGAACTGTCTGGTATCCATACCTCATGGGGCGCGTATTTCATTTTCGAGAATTATACTTTTCTTTGCTTGCATGTAGCACGCAGACTTAAGAGCTTTCATTGTTATTTTTCCTTATTTAAAGAGTATCATCATATAACACTTCCCTCCCTGCTTGCAAATTGCAAGCACCCATTTACTCGTTCTAACATAAACACCTGCGTTGGGTAGAAGCACCGCCACTGCAGAAGCTATTCTCCACTCTGCGTTCTGCATTTGTAGCTATGGCACGCCGTATTTTTTTTAGAAGTAGCAGTGGCAGCTACAAATATTTAGGTAGTTTGGGCTATTTTCAATAGGGATATTTCCGATATTTACCTCTACTTTTCCAGATAACTAAGTAAAACCGGCACGGATAGATTTAATTCACGAAGAAAATACAATGAAAAGGCAAGTAGCCAGCATCGTTAGAGACTGCTACATGCAAAATGACAGAATTACACAGCAGATGAAAGAAATAGGTTGGGAACTGTCAGAGACTCGGAGACTACACGATAGACTTAAATTATTTGAAATTTTTAGATTAGACGAGTTTTAGTGCGACACAAATGGTATTATTTTGACCCCGCGTTGTATCCCCAGAACTGATAAAAACGATAAAATAAGACAAAGAGACACTACCGAACTGGTAGGTACAAAAATCCTTTCTTTACACGCACCATTTGTGACTGGAACAAAAACTAACAGAGACTAACATATGACACATCGTAAACATACGTATCACTTCCGCCCTCTCCACCCTCAGTGTCCCTATTCCCACTATTTCCATGCCTGGAATCCTAACCCCCTTGCATCAAGCCTCAAGGTATTATGTTGCTAAATGCGATTTTGCAACCCTTAAATCAATTTTGATAGCGAACTAAATCGTTCAAAATCATTTTTAAAGCTAGAGAAAAAGGTGCATGTGGTGAGTCAACACGATAATTATGTACTCAAGTGGAAATCACTGGTGGCTGTTCGGACTGATAAAGACGATGAAATGCTGACGTTTGCGACTTACTTGTTGACCTGCCCTCGTATTCGACACGTTTTGCGACACAAAAGCCCAACGGTGTCCCATTTTGAATCGATATCTGAAAGTCATGAGTCTTAGGGTCTCAGGTGGTGACATTCGATGAGCAAATGAGGCATGAAAAATAATTCTGAAATCGGATTTTATTTATGGGTCGCGCACGCAGCCTTTCGTTTAACATGGGGGCTCCCATAAGCGCGCGCCGCCCGTTTGAAAAGCCCGAGCTCCCGGGCCTCCGCGCCGCCCCCCACCATCTATTCCCCCACCTATCGAAGGTTCTGATAAGTAGGCTTAAATTGGCTACCCCTTTGGGGGGTCGTTAACGACCTCGCTGAGCGTGCCGGTAATCTCGTCAAGGAGTTGACCAAGTCAGTATCCTAGAACTGACCTATCGCAACTATTATGGTCCCTTATTGTTCGTGGAAAAAATAACATTATAAATCTATAGGTTCTGCTGTCTATATCCTTAATCTTATGCCCGAGATCATTTCTACCTTAATAGCTTGACTCTAGTACAATATGTTGAACGTCCGACAAAAAACACTTTAAATAAATAAAATAAAATACTAAAATACATCAAACTTTCGTAAAAGATTTAAAATATATATATTTCCCTTCGATCGAATAGAGGTCCCCGCCCTAATTCGCTCAACAAGTTAGTAACACTGCTATGTTAATCGTAACATTTTTAACAAATCTCGCTGCCCTCCGTTATGAGGAGATGGGAGTGAATGCTGGCGAAAACCAATCTTCCGATTGATGACAGCCGATGAAAATGAAGGAGAAGTGATTTTAACATCATATAAACGCATCTCATCGGTGGACTGTCTCCAATGATAAAAAACCATTCATTCATTCATCGGTGGTTCAATCCTAGGATTGGTTGACTGCAGCCCTCGACCTTTCCCCATCTAATGCTAGTATATAAAAACATTGATGACGATTATTTGTACGACAAAATGTTTTCCGGCAAATTTGAAATTCGAGGCACCACATGTGAATCAAATGACTGGAATCGGCGCGGTTTCATCTCAGCTTTGCCGACATGCAACTAACGCCTTCACCGAATGGACTAATGCCCGCCTACTTTCACGGAGACGTCTTCGACTACTTTTCCACATTTATGGCTTCTTAATTATCCGCTCAAGGACTCCGGGAACCCTGCCACCATTCATTCACTCATGTCAGCAAAAAATCCATTCCCCCGTGCTCAATGCATTGCGCGAAAATACACAGGAAGGCTCCACTCAAGACTCTCAGAGGAAACTTTTCAACGGGAGTCGTGTACTCTATGAGATTCCCACTTCCACGTAAATTGAGTCGCTTATTGGGATCATCATTTTGGCAATAGTTCTTTGTTTTATGGCCAGTGTCCACGTCGAGTAACTAATGCATGGTCGTGTTTAAAGGTTCCTAATCGGGGAGATAAGTTAAGCTGGCAATTTTAACCTCTACTCACTGAAATCCCTTAGTTACATCGACTGTTTTTTAGTATTCAACCAGCGGATTGGTTTGATTTTGGACAGAATTTATTTTAACGTCCAAACTCCTGGCATATAGTTCTACTTTCCATCCTATACTAAATCCGTCAATAGACACCTCTTATGATACTCATATCATCTTCTTCTTATGTCGTCGAGAATTTCTATCCTCTTCCACGTTACCCCAGTGTTCTCCCCTCTATTACCCTTTTCAAAATTCCTTCTCTTCTCTACGAGTCCTCCATCCATCTCTTCTGCCTCCTCCTAACCTCTGCCTTTAGCTTCCTCTCCTCTACAACCTTATCCGATACCTCCTCGTTCGTCCTTCTCACCACCCAGCTCACCCTCTCCAGGCTTCTCCACACCCACATCTCAAATGCCTCAAGTCTTCGCACATCCTCCATTCGCAAAGATCTAGTCTCCGATCCATTCAGCGCCACGCTCCATATTATAGTTTTCACCAGACTTTTATTTACGTCTCTAGTGATAATTATTAAAAGTACAGGAGAATGGTCGGTCAAATTCGGTTAAGATGGACGAACGGATATGTACAGTGATCAATCTTTCACAGCCGAAAGCCGTCGACTCCTTCCACGATTTTATTCACCAGATTCGGCACAAGTCCTTCCAATCTATAAGTTACAGTTTTAGGCTTTGTGGACACGCGACACATGAAATAATTTCTCACTTTGTTAGAAATTGTTTTATCCAAATAAAAATTGAGAAGTTATTTCATCCTTCCTATCTATCCTTTCCCGTCGATGACAAGAGTCTTTAACTTCCTCTTCTCCTATATTACCCGGAAATCTCACCTCTATCAAAGCCTTAAGCCTCCATTCCCCTCTCATCACCCCCTACAACCAGCTACTTAGTTCTCTCATGATTTCCGCAAGCATTGTGATCTCCCAATCCCACCATGCCGAGCACTTAAACATTCCATAATTTGATGGCATATGAGAAACACAAAAAAATTACAAACACCTCGTACACATTAACTCCTGCCCAGTACCTATATAGATTTTTATAATACCTGCTTTAAAACTGACAGTTTCAACGGGGCCAAGAACTTGAGTGATTAACCCTGAATAACTTTCAGAATAATAAAAATGCTTTAGGCTCCAACAGATTACTCACCATTTACCCCAACTAATTGAGTGATCACTACATTCCACACCAAGCATACGAGAATGCTAGGAGTGGAATCACTGCGAGCCACACACCATGGAGGTGGCTTGCACGTTATTTCGGATACGATTATGGTGCATCGATACCAGCACGGCGCAACCGGAGTAATTTGAAATAAAATTGGGGAGGTAGCTTGATAAGTATGAATAAACAAGATAGGCAAATAAAAAGCATAAAAACAAGAGAAAGTATAAATATAAAAAGTAAAAATAAAATACTTTTTATAAAACGTCGCTGAAATGTTTCCGTACTCTTCCGATGTACCTGCGGAGGATAAAATCATTGCCTACAGAGGAAAGATCGTTCTTCTTTCAAGCAAGCAAACACATAATATGGATTCATAAAGCATTTCAGACGTGATGGATGCTTAAAAATGTCACACTCCGCACTAATTGTATCGTGGCCTCTTCTCTGTGAGAAGAGAGCGATTCTCATACTCAAAGCATCATAATTTTCATTCATATTTAATTTTGCGACACCGATTTCGCTGAATAGCCAGATTCATTACGCTCCATAGTAGAGAAATTCATTATCCTAAACATTTCCTGTCCTTTCTTTAAACGTACCCAGCTACAATCTTTAAAAAAAATACAAAATTTTACGGATATAGGTAACGAAACTTAAGATTTTTTAAATAGGTAGCCTGCGCGTAGAAACTAAACCATAAATAATTCTCATTGGTCGTTCAATCCTAAGATTGGTTGACTGCAGCCCTCCACACTTACCTACCTAATGCTAGCTCCCTCACCTCCTGATGTCTTTTCCTATATACTTTCCTCTTTGTTTGGTCCATGAACTTATTCCTGGTAGTAGGACCCCCCTTACTAAGGGGGGTCCTACTACCAGGTCCGACTTACGAGCGTAAAGTCCCCCTTGGGACTTTACGCTCGTAATAAATAAATAAACAATAAAGAATTAAAACGTGCGATTTTCTGCAAAAAAGGAAAATTTACTTCCGACACGGGTGTCGACGTTAATAGATCACTTTCAGGTAGCAAGTAGCGTTAAGGTGACTGGAGCGGTTTTTGTTTATGTTCAAATAACATGTATGAATGAAAGCCAAAAAAAAATAGTATGCTCCCGACTTGGTTTCTGGGCAATTTAATGCTATTTAACACGTGACCTAACGGCATTTGGCACGTATTTCGAAACGATTCGACAACATTTGTACAGATTTTCTCCTAAACGCGAAAAAATACCTTTCATATTATTATAATGGTTCCTAGTAATTATCAAGGTATCATGCCGAATAAAAAACATGTATTTACCAACGAAATTACGCTTTAAATTCGAATCCCGCGCCGTAAATCCTAGTCACAAAAGTGCCTCAAATAGACGAGAATTTTAAAATATGATTCTTGTATCATTTATGTACACCATGTATGGCCATGTTCTACGTATACATCGATGCACTTAAATGAAGAGAGGTCTGAGAATTGTTTTTCGACTTACTTGTAAAGTTATTACGATGTGTAAACAACGATTCACGATTCGTGATCCAACTACCTTAAGGTAGTTTGACCGAAATACCATTTTACCTAGAAATCAATGAATTTGGTCTCCTATTAAAGAAAATTATATCATGTTAAAGATTAAATCAATTGTAACTTACACAAGATTTATTTAAACCGACCCAGGTTTCGACACACCATGTGTCATTATCAAGGTAGTTCGAAGGTAGGTCGAGAGCCTTAAATAATAGACGTCTACATAGCCGTGACTCCAAAGCGGCGGGAGGGGGGGTGAGAAGGGTGGGAGATACCAGAGTGGGGATGGGGTTTAGGAAAGGGTCAATGGAAAGGGTATGAAGGCGAATATTGAGGAGAGGAGAATGGATGGAGAACACAATGTCATTACATAAGGGCATATTTTCTGGAGTATTCACAATCTCGAACTGTTCAAGAAAGTCCAATTTTATACCTTTGCCACAAACATGTAAAATATTCACTTCAAAATCACTGGAATGGCGTGACTCACATAAATGTTTTGAGAACGCTGATTTTTCGTCATTAATAATAACATGTCGTCTATATTCCTTAGCACGTATATGAAACGTTCTGCCTGTTTGACCAATATAATTAATGTCACAATCATTGCACTTTAAAGAGTATACAACACTCCTCTCCAAATCCGGTGGCGGTGGGGTAAAGTCCTCTTCTGCAAACCCGAGGGTCGCGGGTTCGAGTCTCGCCTGGGTAGAATATTATCTGCCCTGGACATGGGTGTGTGTATGTGTTCGTCTATTGTTAATGTTAAAACACCCGATGTGAAAGCCCTTTGCTGCGCTGTTTTCGAGGTTGTGAGTATAAATAAAAAAAAATAAAAATCACCAAGACGGTCTTAAGAATGAAAAAGTAATCTTCCCAGCGTCGAAGGGTTGCACACAGATAATCTCAGTTTGTCTCTAGGGATTACTTTAAAAAGTCTATACGTTATTTTAACCTTCTGTCCTCAGTGATAAAATTATATCACCCTTCCATTGACATCAAAAATTCAACGCCTTACCACATTACTTTCCGAGATATTTGCAAGAAATATACCAGTCCTTTTACGTGGGAAATGGTAAGTGTATGCACTCCAGAGAGATCTGTTATTAAAAATGAGGCATTCCCTACACTTAGATCTCGTCAAAACATCACAAGTGTGCAGTTTGTGTGTTTCCTCAACTATTTTTGAAAATTAATCATAATGTCACCGCAGAAAATTCTTCGGGATCACAAACAGCCTTCCGTTTTGATGGAGTTTCAAACGTACCGCGTGAGAAAAGTAATTCACGTTAAAGACTTATTTAATTATTTTCATTTGATTACTCACAGTTTCTGTCATGTAAAACTAAATTATTGCACCATTAATAATGAAATATTTAATTCGTATGTCTCACAGCTGGTGAAATTAAAAGGTATAATTCAAATAGTCTCTATTATGATTAGGGAACTATCTCGCTCGCACTGCCTTAAGTGAACACCATGTATACATAATTGGGTTGAGAGGGAGGGGCGGGCGGAAGAAAGGGCATAAGTGGAGTTGTGTGCGGGAAAACCGAAGGGTGGAGGAAGAGAGGGGGAGAGGATGGAAAACCATTTCCTCCTCCCTTAGGTCACCTCTTCCTCCGGTTTTCCCGCTCGCCACTCCCAAAATTGTACGTTTTGTCTCTTCATTATGGACGAATTCCACTCGATTTCACAAGAATCTTCGGATTTTATAAACCACACATGTACTTATTACCCTGCAAGCCTCCACAAGGACGCTTGGCAGGGGTGACTCATCACCAACCGGGACAACAGTGAAATTTATTTTCACCAACAAGCACTACACTATCGGTATGCTACAAATGCTACAGAAACTATTAAAATAATCTATAATGAAACTATGTAAACGTGACACAAGTCATGCAAGTAACATGCAAAACATGGTTCTGGCACTACTTGGCAGATTTAGAAACATACATTAGGGAGCACATGAAATAATCAGCTACACTACATCTACATCTACGTGATACCCTGCGAGCCACCACGAGGGTGTGTGGCAGGGGGTGAAGATCACCAGACATGCACTATTGACATGCAAGTAGGATATTTAATGAAGGCATGCTAGATAATAGGGTCACATGCAGCTAGATGGTTAGTATCTACATAATGAGAAAGGGATTATTGGTTGTTATTACATGCATCATGCACTACAGACTACTCTAACTATATTTCACCTACCTATCCCTTTGCTACGCTGCCTATTGTTCTCTCTTATAGTACGAGGAAAAAATGACATTTTAAACCTATCGGTACGACAATCTATCTCTCTAATCTTGTTAATATGATCCAACCTAGCATAATACGCAGGGGTTCTTAATATATATCTAACGTCATCTGTGAACAAATCGGTTTCGAATTTACTTAAAAGGTTTAACCTAAATTTTAACCTGCGTTCTGATAGTAATTCCCATCCTAGTTCTTCTATTAAGCTCGTAACACTTATACAATTATCACAACGGCCTTTAACAAACCTAGCAGATCTCCTTTGCACGCGCTCTAATTATTTAATCATACCTTCCTCTACACTAAATGTCAACTAACCTAATTCATAGTCAAAACGCAGCCATTATGGTCGCTTATCGATCACGGGAAAAACGACACTTCAAACCTTTCTGTTCCAAAACCCATTTCACTTATTTTATTTTTACGATCTGATCTACCGAAGTATGTTGGAGTTCGCAAGATATTGATAACTTTGGCGGAAAATAATTCGGTTTTGAATTTACATAAAGGATTGAGTCTAATTTTCAATCGACGGTCTGAAAGCGATTCCCATCCAAAATGTAGCAGGAGGTCAGTTACACTAACGAGACTATTACAGCGGAATTTCACGTATCTTGCATATCTTCTCTGCACGTCATACATGTGTATCGTAGAAAATTATAGTTTCCTCTCATGTCCACCTCTATATTTCAACAAAAACACAAAATCAGGGACAATAGTGCAACGAGAAAGAAAAAAACGATAAAAATATTTCATTCAGTCATCCACAAAGAGCATTATTTACAGTTTATTAAGGTGACTCTGACCTCAGGGTCACTTATTTCAGATTTTCTGGAAAGTGGAATAGAGTGTCTTTGAAATGCGTTTTATAAACTGAGATGAAATAAAGCAGGGTTTCTAAGCCAGTTTTACTGTAATTTATCCTTGAAAGTGGAGGCTTTAACATGATCTCTTCTGGAGATTGCTCTGATCACAGTAGAAAAGCGAAAATTTGGAAGAAAAGGCATATTTAAACTTATGTTTAAAACGATTTATAAAAAGCGGAAAGTCCTGGGATATGGAATAAAAATAAAATATAGGCATTCTACCACCTATTTTTAAAGTTATTAGCGAATTAACACCGTAATTGAGGTCAAAATGCGGTAGTTCCAAGCAAATGGCACTGCAGTCGGCCTCTATGGATAGACAAATAAGACCATTAAAATATACTATTGGAGTAATCTGCGTGTATTTTACCTTAATTTTGGTTTTCTCTACGTAACCCATTTCTTCATGGAAAGCAAGATTTTTAAACTGAATAAATACGTGTGAAACTTCGTAAGTGCATTATATAAGAAGGAGCCACTTTGAATGTATTTCGCGAGTTTTTTCGCGAATGACGTGAAACGAATAAGTCAATTCAACGGAATTACCCAAACTCCATCAAAAGAAGATATATTTACCACTAGGAATTGACAAGAACAATCAAAGTATAATTCAAACTTAGAAGAAAGAAATCTTTAAGAAAAAAGAAGCTTAAAAACCCAACTTGGGTTTGATTCGAGCAATTCTGCAAGATAAGTCATGGGACCAGATTTTTATTTTAATTTTTTTCGACACCAACACGACTAATTACGCCATCCGGTCAAATCCGGCGCGATGAACATACGACGACGCTAAAGTTACGTTCCAATAAACGCTTTTTGACCTTGTCCCTCAATTCACAAGGCCAGTCACTCGCCCAAGGACGATGTCCCGCACGCGAGATGGCTATGAGGGATGTTTCGCAACGCCTAGCGCTCAGATGGAGACGCGCGTAATTAAATGTTAGACGCTCACTGGCATTGTCGCAATAAAACGATTTCTAGCGCATGAATTACTTCCCGACGATCCGTTGGAAGCAACTAGCGTCGTCCCGGTGGCGCAACAGCATATGAACGCCACAAAGTACGCTCGTCTGGACTGGACGGCGGAGCGGCTTGGAATGAACCGTTGAGGTATATGGAGGCACTTGCTATGCTGGCCGATGCTAGGAGCTGAATCCAGTTCGCCATCTTCGTTTACCCTCATCTTCCTATAGTGCTTGCGGTCTAACGCACTAAATTTGCAATTTTACTATGTTTTCCATCGATAAATTACTATAAATCAGCATGGAATTATTTTTCATACGTATTCTCCCACATGTTTTTAAATTTAAAGTAATAATCATCCGTATTCCTGAGGAAAACTATGGTGAAATGGAGTAGAATCCATATCACTAAGCAGCCAATGTATGTTTCATGAGTTACTTGCCTTAAGTTTCATATAGATGATTGATATTATAGCTTTACACCCGAAAAATTGTCCATTCCTTTGTGCTATCCATAGGAAACAACATGGTTGTTTGGCTTTATTTAAATGACGTAGAGCCCTCTCCATACACCTCAATGAGGAAATCCTAAGTGCACCACTATGTGGATTCTCCTTGCGTACTTTGTAAATTTATTTATATTAAAACTCATCCGCATAACCGAAGAGAATTAGTGTCAAATTGGGTAGAATCCATAGCTCTAAGTAGCGAACATAAGTTTCAAGAGTTATTTGCCTTAAATTTCAAACAGATGGTGGGTGTTCCAGTTTTACATCTGCTAATTTCTCCATTCCGTCCAGACTCCACAAGAAAGTAAGGAGAGAGTCGGGTTAAACAACATGGTTATTATTTCGGCTGCCACACTTTAGTCTGATTACGTAGTGCCCTCTCCATGCACCACAACGGAATGAACCAACTTCAACCAAGACAACAATTATTAATTCAAAAATTTAAGTTACTCTGTCTGACCGCGATTACCCTTCGCATAAGGAAATACACGAAGCGAGTTCATTTATATCCATTGCAGTCTCCTTTTCTTTAGCGTATTGAAATTTAAAATACTGGTCGTACTGATTCGAGACGAACGTCAAACGATAGGGAAAACAATAGAGATTCTCATTTTTTCAGGCAAATTTTCCGTCCCTAGTTTTAAATGTACCGAGTTAAAAAAAAGAGTCAAATTAAGGACTTAAATACATATGTTTATTTAATTACACAATTTCAACCATACAAAAGTTTACTTTTGCATAGTTAATTGTGCAACCTTTAATCCATGCTTCTTACAGCTGCTAAAATTAAAACGCATAATTCGAATTTGGTCTCCATTATGACTAGGAACCTATCTTGCTCAAACTGCATTAAGTTAGGCCATCAATAGCTAACGCATTCCATCAGCGATAGCGGGATTTTTAAAACGACTGAAAAAAGTTGTACATTTGTATTTGTTTTGATTTATACAGTTACGAAGAACCCATAAATGACGCACAACAGCGTCACTACTACGAATTACATGCCTGACTCGATCCAACTTACATTGTTGAGCTAGAATACAAGATGAATAGCCGAAAAACCACTGCTCAGCCACAAATCTACAAGAACACCCGACTTGCCATAAGTCTTTCACTTACGCAGACGTCACGTCGGTTGAATTATAAATGGCATCCAACCATGAGACGCATATCCTAGATTGCCAAAGCCATTTCAAGAACCTTTACTTTCTCGTGGGCTTCATAACGGCAGAGTGCAAGGCTAGGAAGTCCTTCGAGGAATGTGACTCGCTCACGAGATCACGACGATTTCTCCGCGATTTAGACAACGTCGAGTGGAAGCTGCGACCGGCACATGCAGAGACGCGAAAGACATTGAGACCTTGCCTTGAACGCATGTTATCCGTAGTAACTCCGGTTTTAGTAAAGAAAATGGCCTAATCAAACATAAATTGGGACATCATCAACAGAAGTTCATAGCCCAGTCTTGCAGACATTTATTGAATATTTCGTGTGCTTATAACAGTAAATAATATCATTATATAACGTCAATTGTAAAAAATAAATTTAAATAACAAATATTTTCTCTATACATATACTTAGAGCCCATTCATCACAACAAAAGTCAAGGGTTACTTTAAAATGATTAAAGTTGAACGCGCGGACCTTGGATAAGGAAGTGAAGAAGAGTTGAAGAAGTTGAAGAGCTACAGCGGAAGAGATACGGAGCGTCGCGTTGTATGGGGCAGAAACGTGGACCCTCAGGAAGGAGGACGAGAACAGGCTGCAGGCATTTGAGATGTGGGTTTGGAGAAGGATTGAGGTGGACGGAAAAGAAGACGAACGAGGGAGTGCTTCAGACGGTGGGCAAGGAAAGGAAGCTTCTGAATGAAATCCGGGGTAGATGGCTGAAGGATGGCTGAATAATAAGGGGCGATGGGTTGCTCAAGAGTGTGACAGAGGGAAAAATGTTGGGCAAGCGGGGAAGGGGAAGAAAGGGAATAGGTTTCATGACGGGATGAAGAAGTGTGCTGAGGAGAAATAGGAAATACTTAGTATAAGTAGACAGTACCCTGAAAGTGTAGACAACCGGGAGGAGTTGCTCTGACTTACAACAAAACCTACCTTTTCCTGGTAGAATACATTAAAAAAAGCTGGAGATATTAGCAGTTCTATTGTTCATCATAATCATGATGTGGCGATCAGGCCCACTGGGTCGCGCGATTTTACTATCAATGCTCTCTAATCTTTTCTAGACTTCGCCATCACTGCCCAGTTCTCCCATGCATGGAGTTGCTGTAGATCCGCTTTCACTCCATCTGTCCATACCTTCCGGGGTCTACCTACTGGTCTTCTTGCCTCTGGAATCTATTCCATTACAATCATTGACCGTCTGTCGCCAATCATCCTCACGACATAACCAGCCTCCTACTTTTCGTCACTCCCGCAATACCAGGTTGCTGGAAAAGGTGCCCTATTTCTTCATTGTGAAATATCCTCCACTCCCCGGTAATATATTCTTTATGTGGCCCATTTATTTTCATGCAGCATACAGTTTTCTGCAGTCATGGTGTGTCTTCTTTTAGAGAGCTACACCGGTACAAATTGTTTATAACAACTCTGAGTAAACCAAATTGAAGATGCAAGTAAATTTTTCATTTTAAAAATCTTCCCCAGGCTAATTATATGAATGTATGCGTATTGCAGCTTCTGCTGGCTGAACTGCGTCACGTTAAGCAAGACCGGAGGCCCGGAAGACCGGAATCTTCCATTAGAGGGACAAAATACAGGATTTGTGTGTTTTGTTCCGCTGTTTATAAAAAAATTCTAAAACATGATTGACACTTCATATGGGGGCTAGAAGCTGTGATGTCAAATTAAGTTTCAAGCAACATATTCCCATATATTTAGCATTAACTTCGCATTTATCAGGAAAACAAACCTAGGTAACCAAATGTTCGTTACATTAAGCTTTACAAGTCCACATAAATAAATGAAATGCTAGTGAAGGAATTCTACGAAATTATTCGAACAGAAGAAACGAGTGTCGCGCTCCAAAAAAAAATAACCTTATTGAAAATGATCACGAACATCCATCAATTCCACCTTGTCATGATGCATGCGAGGAAGCAACCAAATATATGCTTACTTAAAAGCAACATCCGCGAGCTATGCACATAGTTAATAAAAACTTATTGTATTTCAAATTAAAAATTCTTTGCATAATAAGGTTATAAAATTCCTATATTTGGTTTTAAAACATCTGTTTAAAACACTATGTCAATATGAAGTATTTATTTACTCCAGAGATTATTCTCCTTTCATCAAATTATTTTGTACACCCATAACGAAAAATTGACCGCTAAGGACTAAATACAAAAAAATGATGCATTAGCAAAACTGGATTTTGAGACAAAGATGATGAAATATTGTTTTTGTTGGCAATATTCTGGGTATAGTTTTAGCCCATTCGATATCAAAAGTTAGACAAAAGCGACACGATAAGAGAGTTAAACTGCGGAACTGGTACGATCACGTAAGTACGATCCGTTGCCTCGGGCGTGACGTCGTGGAATTGCTTAGCATTGTGAATGATAAGTAAGTTAATTTTTCCACATGAAGTGGAATTCCATTTAGTTTTTCCGCATGATCTTGTTATAATAAATCTTTGGGGAAAAACTAAGTTACTTATCATTTACAATCACGTAAGAATAATTTTTACCCGCACACTCACTGCCACAAGAAATAAAGTACGAAATCGGGATCCGCGAAAGCACATAACTTTTTCCCCCACTCATTACCGATTATTTTCCTTACTTGGCTGATAGAGAAACCACCTCACCGAAAATGTATGCGCCTATTGGCACCATATTAATAAAGTAAAGAAATTTACGTGAATGACAAACTAAAAATCGGAACAATATTAATTGTCATATGGTCATGTGATCACTTTTCACCATACGATAAAAGCGGCTGACGATAATCTACCATCTACTGATACATCAAGCAATGTCACAATTGCAGTGAGAACGTCGACTTTGGTCTCAACCGCCCGCACCATTACATGAGACTTCATTATCTATAAATTGATAACGTCCCGAAACAAGACTGCTATCTCTATATAACGGATACATTAGTAGTCTGATAGCTCTCGCCCATAAAAAAACAGCGAGCTCTAAAATATTCCAAGGAGCTCAAATCTTAAAGGTTAATTTCAAAACAATGTCCAGCCACTGTAAGATTAGAGCTAATGGGCCCAAGCACAGATATGCAAGCCTCAAGAAATACTAATTTCAATGAGTTCATCATGAACGTTCGACTAGAGAAAATTTAGTTTAACGCTCCAGTTTCTGTCCAATTTTCGTGCACTAATATGCTTTCCGTTATCACCATGATTTGACTCCAAAGTAGTAGATGACTAGAGTAGGACGAATGAGTTTTAGTTGTAGAACAGGGAATCTTTTAAAAATAATGAAATTATAATAATACATTAGCAACTAAGGTCATTAGGCATATGGATATTAGGGATTGCTACTTTGGACACAGGGATGGATAATATAATTCCTCAGCTTTAGTAAGTACATTAGGGTTAGCTGAAGTGCAATAGATGCCACTCAACAATAAGCATCACTATATAGATGAAACTACAAGGAGAGATTTCTTGACGTTGAGGACCAAATATTTTGCACGGTTGTCAGCATTGAAAATAAATGTATCAGCAAGGTACCATGCTTTATCAAGCAACTATCTCGCACTTCTTGTAACATATAAGAATTAAGAATGATTCCCATGAATAATCTTACATTTAGTAGCAATGTAGCACTAACAACACGTCTGGCACGCTTTCTGTATGACTCCTTAAACAGTCGTACCTTAGTTACGGAGGGGAGTTGACAACACACGGCAGTCACCGCAGAAATATACGGTGGTTGGTGCGCGAATCGTGAGTCAATGTGGGTCACATTTAAACGACATTTCAAGTTAGTAGAGAAAAAGTTCATGGACCACACTTCATAAGTACATTATTTATTAGTCGTAAATAACCAACTTGTTCTAATATAAACGATGCAAGAATTATACGATCAACTTTTCGTTTCAATAAAAGAATTATTATGAATTGTATTTAAGGAGCGGAATTCGATATTTATGCGGTAATCGTACGTAAATATGGTTTTTTATTCGGTATGATAATATTACATTTATGAGGAGCCATTATAATCATACGATACTCACGTTTTCGCGCTTATGAGGTAATATGCACGTATGATATCAAATAATTTGGAAATATGTATCAAATGCGATAAGGCAACGAGCTTAAGTAGCACAAAATTGTCAAGAAACCAAATCGGTAACATGCATTTTTTTTTACCTTTTATCCATACGTATTACTAATTAGAAAACGTACGCAAACTTTCACGTAAATCGTTACATGGATGAAAATCACTTCAACCATCTAAACTGCATTTAACTAAATTGGGTAAGTTTCAACGGCGCATTACACGACAACGTTTACAATAAAAAACGAAGCTGGATCAAAGCACGTCGATATTAGTCGCAACCTATCCGAAAACGCTACCTGAAAAACGATATTAAGAGCAATTAGATATAGACCCCTATCCACATAGGGGTAGATAGTAGATTAAAATAACTGACAGAGCATTATGAAGGTGGCAAGTAAGGTTTTCAGCCTTGGAAACCCTGGCAGAAAGACGTAGAGACTACCGTGACCCCTAGTGCGGAGCTAGTTCGTAGACAATGGGCTCTTCCACTTAAAAGAGGTCATCTTCGCAAATGCCGCCACGTTTCGCCAACAATATTCTCTGGCTATCACGGCACTCCCATTCTCCGTAGATCCCTTCCGCCGAGCGCGAGAGTGATTGCAGTGGATGGAGATGGATTACGATCGTCGCTTATTTAAATTCGCGACAAGTGATGATAATCCAGTCGAAGGCCCCGATTCAAGACCGGCGATACCTCTCCACCGTCCTTATCGAAACGGCCGCCTCAGGAACAACCAAACACAGTAACACTTTAAGTACGTCAACATTAGCATATTCAAAGAGTGGTAATCACGAGCTTGTCACTGCTTCGATTATACGCGAAGGTCTTCGAATAAAATAATACAACATAATTTCGAAACAATAGTCGATCGATATAAACATATTGATAATCGACAACGAAACTATTATCTTTCCACAGGTAAGACGATAACTCGCTTCGCATAACATATCCTGGAATTATTAATATCAATCAAACCATTCCAATCGAAGCCACTTCTTAAAGGAACGAAAAAAAGGTGTTTTTGAAACAGTTACTTATTGGCCAGAGAGAGTAATATTTTTGTTACCACGGCAATTTTTGATGAGCAATTGGGACCTAGAACGGCCACCGTGAAATAACTAGGCGCTTATACTAACCGGAGAGTAACAAATCTACCCCTCGATCTTTCGACGGAATTTCCATTTCCACCTTAATTCTAAAACACCGAATCGTGGGAACTCTTGAATGCCATTTCATCCTACAGTATTCGATCCTGGATACCGTTTTGCAGTTCACTTCATACAATAACTATCTAATACAATTCACGATTGAACTGAAAATAAAATAACTATCAGAAATATTAGGTTAGATTAGGACAGGTTTCCGCCATAAAACTCGAGAGGTCTTCAGCGTACCTGACCGCCGGTTTGGGAGGTAGGAGCGCGAATGGCGGTCGAGTTGTGTTTTTAAAGCAGAATTTTTGCGCATAGGTATCATACATTGCACATGCGCACAAAATCATTATTCGAGGGGTTTAGCGAAGCACTATTATTTTAAATATTCATCCCACTGGATGCGCGGTTTTAGCGGAGTAAATGAAATTCCCGTTCAGACCCGTACACATCTCGGTGTCCAATCGTCATATTGAGATTTCCAAGACAGCGAATATGGACATTCTCGGTTAAATTGAATGTACGTTCATGGATAAGGTAAATGATTGAAAACAGTAGAAAGAGCAAATGTATTCAGTGCATAGTCAAGATAACTGTCAAATTTTGGGAGTCGCGATGCTACTATGGGCGTGTTGGCAGGCCTTGGGGTCACGTGTCTCGCTCACGAGATCAGACATTTAACATTCCGTTTCACACCTTATCATCCCCTGCCCCTCCCCCCGGAAAGGTGACGGAAGGTTATGTAAATTTTTCCTCGGTTAAAAATAAACATGCGAGCTCCCGGTTGAATTCAAAGTAGCTGGCATTTGGCTAGCCATTGAAAGAGAAGGCTTCGTGAGGAACTGACAGATATATATTATCATTAGGTATTCACAAAATTAAGAGTGAACATCCTCGTTCAATATTTGTGAGAAACACATAGCAGCATCGAACTCCATCAAATACACATAAACAACCAAATTAACAAGATGACATTCTCTTCAATGCTAATTTTTCTCTTTTCAAAGGTATACTAATTTCAAAGTTACTTAGAGGATTGAAAAGTACGCTCCGTGACAATCGAAATAAAGTCAGCACAAACAACGACAAGCTAAATAAATTTCTCATTTTACTCATATGTGACGTATCAAATTGCTCAATAGATTCATACATATAATCTTCATGACGGGACGTGGTTGGAATGTTGGCTGGAGTACCGGCTTCACATCGAACGATAAGATTTGTGCGATAGTGGGTGTAGAAAAAATAAGATTTGACGGAATTGAATTGTAATGTAGAACAGTGAAACCTTTATTGAGCGACCACCGACAGCTCCGCAGAAAAATGATCATTAAGAGAGGTGGTCGTTCGACAGGGGTTCTTTTTATAGGGGTACATATTATGCAAATTAACAGGCGGCTGATTTGAAAAAAAATGAAAAAAATCTTGAAGCGATGGTTTTGTTAAAACCTATACAGATGGCGTTTATTTCCTCACAATTAAGTTGCTCCTGTGAAATTTCAATACATATTAATTTGATGTACACATACAGTGAAACCTGAATTAAGCTACCACCGACGGCTCCGCAGAGAAATGGTCGTTGAGATGGGCGGTCGAGGAGAGGTCATAAAGAGGGATTTCACTGTAAAAGATTGACGTATACCAAAGTTACGGATATAATCACAAAATGAAGATTCCTGCGTGAAGCTGGGCAGAAAAGATGATTGATTAACAACATTGGATTACACTGTTGAGGTAGTTGGAGAGGGCGCTTGCTATGTTGTCCAATTATAAAAGCTCTAATGTAGGCGTGGCCTGTCCGCCATGCTTGTTAACTCCGATTTTCCTTAGGCGTTAACGGAATGACACGCTAATTTTGAAATTTAAGAATGTTTTCCATCGATAACTTACTACAAATCAGTAGACATTTACTTCTTTAACAAGGATTCTCCTAACATACACTTTTTCTTTCTTAATCAACATTGATCGTTCAATCCTAAGATTGGTTGACTGCAGCCCTCCACTCTTCCCTATCTAATGCTAGTTCCCATACTTCCTATATACTTTCCTTTTAATTTGGTCCATGAACTTATCCCTGGGAACTTACCTCTGGGGACTTTTCCCTCCATTTTTCCTTCAATTACGCTCTTCACCAACCCATTGTGTCTCAGAGTGTGTCTCATCCACCTGGTTCTTCTTTTTCCTATGGTGTTCCATATGGTCCTCTCCTCCTCTACTCTTCTGTACACCTCATCATTTCCTATTTTTTCCTGTCCTTTTCACCTTCAGCATGAGGTTCCGAAGGCTTCTACTCTTTTCTGGTCAGCTTTTCCAATGGTCCACGCTTCTGAATTGTCGAGTTCCACGCTCCACACGAATGTTTTCACATACGGTTTCCTGGTTTGTAGTCCAGTCTTCGGCGTGTCGACTTTTTCTTCATCCAATTAACATTCACCCGTTTTCCCGGAGGAAACTACGGTGAAATCGAGTGGAATCCTTGGTACAAAGGAGTCATCATAAATATCAAGAGGAACTTTCCTTAAATTTCAAACAGGTGGTGGATACTCTTCGTATACATCCGCTATTCGTATAGATCGCGCCAATAAAATTAGAGAGCTAGATTGTAGAACCGATAGGTATAAAATGTCATTTTTTCCGCGTACCATTCGGGACCATAACAGCTGTGATCGTCGTCATGAATAGTTCGAGTATTGACAATAGGCAGGCAGTAAATCTTTCTCATTATATTCTCTACTCTCTTATTTATGCATATTGTAAATATTGATGTTCTTATCTATGCATGATATTTTGAATCTGTAGTAGTAGTCTTTGTGTCCCTTGCATGTTGGAACGATTGAAGATAGAATGTTTCTTGGGTATTAGATTTTTAATTGGCGCTTTGTACGTGTGGTACGCGGGTTTTGATGTAATGTCGGTGTTCTACCATATCATTCATGCATGCCTGGTGCGAAAGCACCCCCTGCCACACACACTTTGGGTGGCTTGCAGGGTATGACGTAGATGTAGATGTATTTCGTCCATTCCGTTATGCCATCGAAAGGAAATTAAGGAAAGAGCAGGGATAACCAATGTGGTGTCATTTCGGTTTTCAGGTTACAGTTTGATGACCTCATTGAATTACAAAGTATACAAACTTATTTGACGGTTGCCAAGGTCTAAAACCCTATTGAAAATAATTCTGGACGGAGATATGAAAGAGGAGAATTATTGAGGGAAACATGGTTGGAAAACGAAATCTATCACTACGTTTACCAATCGATCTCAGATCGATTTTACCGGATCAGCTCGGTATGGTAAATGCAAAGGGCTGTTGGATCGATCTGATAAGTAGGCTGACTCGGTCTGCTTTCTCAGCCAGTCTGAGATTTCAGATCGATCTGAACCAACAGATGTGACGCTCCACGTTATTCTTTTGGTGGTCTTAGGGAAACAAAATGTAACATTATTATTCAAGGCTTGTGTTATAACATGAGAGCAGTCATGGCGAGTGAAGTTACGTTGACGATATTTAGTACATCTCAATTCCATTTCTAACTGGGCAATTTTGTTTACTCGGAATGCGGCTGAAAATTTCTAACTCTGCACTAGTGTACACATCGGGTCAATCGGGGCCTCAACTGATAGATTCGATTATTCAAAACCGATATCTTCAGTCCGTGTAGGTAAACCAGTCGATCTGAGTCAGCTCGCTTGGAATTTTTAGATCGATTTGAGATTAATTGGTAAACGCAGAGTATGAAAGCCGTTGAGAAGGGAAATTATGAAGGAACTCGCGTTTTGCTGAAGTAAGAATGCGGTGAAGAGCTGCAGCAAACCAAATTTCTAATGAATAACATGACCAATGCTGATGATGAAAGAAGAATAAATTTTTTTACTACGCTTCCTTCATACTGAATCACTTTCTATCATCAACAGTGACCAATCCGATAGGATGTTCGAAGCGAATTTTATGCATTGATTGGCGAGAAACTTTTTGCAAACGTGTTCTCATTCGCGATATCTATAGATAAAAAGTGAAAAAATGCACTGCACCGATTTGTTTTCAGGGATATTCAACGGTATTTTCCCAAGTTCATGGACTTCATGGACTAGGACAAGAATAAGTTCATGGACTAAATAAAGAGGAAGGTCCATTATCGTAAATGAAAAACTTTGTAATATTCCACCAACTAATAATGTATTACAAAGTTTTTCATTTTTCATTTACGATAAAATGAACTTCCACAAAGTTAAGCCTGAGACGATAGAGAAAAAGGAAGGTCCATGGGGAAAGATGACAGGAGGTAAGGGAACTAGCGTTAGATAGGGAAGGGTGGAGGGCTGCAGTCAACCAATCTTAGGATTGAAAAACCAATGATGAAAGAATGGCATTTGAACACGTCGTCTTATTGCTCATGACGTATCATTTCAGCACTCTACCAGCTGATTGGAAGGTTTTTGGACAGTAATTATCCTAACGTCATAACTTTTGGCATACTTTCCGTTTTTATTCCTATGAATAACTTGAATAACTCGCTATTAGATCCCTCTTGAATTCCTCATGTCGTCTTCTTCTTCTTATTTCGTACAGAATTCATATCATCTTCCACGCTTCCCCAGTACTCTCCCACCTATTACCCTCTTCAACATTCCTTCTCTTCTCTATGAGTCCTCCATCCATATCTTCTGCCTCCTCCTAATCTCTGCCATTAGCTTCCTATCCTCTATAACCTTATCCGATACCTCCTCGTTCGTCCTTCTAACCACCCAGCCCAGCCTCTTCATCCTTCTCAACACCTACATCTCAAAAGCTTCAAGTATACCCACATTCTCTCTTCGGAATAACCAAGTCTACGACCCATACAACGCCACGCTTCATATTAGATTTTTAACCGTACTTTTCCTTAAGTCTTTACTCAGACTCCCCCACATCAATCATTACTGGTACTAATTAGGTTACAAATAATTAGTAACATACATACTAATTCAGAAAAAAGGCGACGCAAGGTAGCGTTTCGTTGAGGTTACATATCAGATAGATGTATCAGAGGATGTGGTTTCCTAACGGCAGCGCGAATATTTAATTTTCAAAAGTATTCTACCGGTTAAGGTAGATTTCGTTGAATGTCAGAGAATCTCCTTCCTGTTTCTACACTTTCCGGGGCCTATCTCGCTCAAGTATATCCTTTTTTGCCTCAGCATACGCCCTTCTTCATCCTGTCCATGAAACCTATTCTCTTTCTTCCCCTTCCCGTCTTGCCCAACATCTTTCCCTTACATACATAATATTATGACCTACCTTAACCTTACATAATATTATGAATCTACCTTAACCGGTAGAATACTTTTGAAAATTAAATATTCGCGCTGCCGTTAGGAAACCACATCCTCTGATACATCTATCTGATATGTAACCTCAACGAAACGCTACCTTGCGTCGCCTTTTTTCTGAATTAGTATGTATGTTACTAATTATTTGTAACCTAATTAGTACCAGTAATGATTGATGTGGGGGAGTCTGAGTAAAGACTTAAGGAAAAGTACGGTTAAAAATCTAATATGAAGCGTGGCGTTGTATGGGTCGTAGACTTGGTTATTCCGAAGAGAGAATACTCCTGAGCAACCCCTCGCCCTTTATTACATCTTCCAGCCAAAATCTCTGCCTATCCCGAATTTCATTAAGAAATTTCCCTTCCTCGCCCACCATCTCAGGCACTTCCTCTTTAGTCCACCTCGCCTTCTCCACACACACATATCTCGAATGACCGCAGCATATTCTTGTTCTCCTTTCCGAAAGTCCATGTTTCCACTCCATTCAATGCTACGCTCCAGATCAAACTCTTCACCGGCCTATTCTTCACATCCTTCCCCAATGTCCCCGTCATCAGCTCCCTTCTATTACTAAACGCCTCCTTAGCTAGTATTACTAATAAACATTTCTCTGACGACGTAAAAAACATACTATTAACCCCTTCGTACTACGGCAGATTAGATCGCGCCAATAAAATTAGAGAGATAGATTGTAGAACCGATAGGTATAAAATGTCATTTTTTCCGCGTACCATTCGGGACCATAACAGCTGTGATCGTCGTCATGAATAGTGCAAATAGTGACATAGCTAGACTGTAGATCTTTTTCTTCATGTTTTCTACGTTCTTATTTATGCATGATGCAAATATTGATGTTCTTATTTATGCATGATATTTCGAATCTGTACCCCTTGCATGTTGGAACGAAGGACGATAGAATGCTTCTTGGTTAGTAGATTTTGATGGGCGCGTTGCATGCGTGGTACGCTGGTTTCAATGTAGTTTCGGTGTTCAGCCGTATGATTCATGCATGCCTGGTGTGGAAGCACCCCCTGCCACACACTCTTAGGGTGATTTGCAGGGTATGACGTAGATGTAGATGTATTATTCTCTTCCGTATGTCTTTGCTCATGAATATGTAAAAAGGGAAATTTAAAACAGTTAACAGGGAGATAAATTATCACGACACGGTTGCGGAAAAGTCAAACGTGAATGCAATGGTGTGAAAAATTTTAAGCTTGTGGCAGTAGTGTTGATGGTCACACGTGCTTTGAGATACGACTTTGGGTCACGGGGGGACTGTGGGGGAGGGTGTACGTCGAAGCGTGACGCAAGGAGGAAAACACCAAGTCGACCGAGGCATCTTGAGGAAAGCAGACATGAGGACGACTTGGCAATACGAGAAGTGAACCCCGCAGTGGAGAGGAGATATAAGCATTCGCCTTTCAGTAAAGAAAATCCGACCCCTTCAAACTGAAGAATCAGAAACTTAAAAACAATATGTAATACGGCAGAGCTATACAGGGCGAGTTAACCCAAACAGATGTAGTTAAAGAATTATATTCTATGGACCAAATATATATGACTTTGTCAACTCCAATTGAGGTATATTAGCACGACCCGGGTTTCGACACTTCGTGTCATCTTTAGGTCTTCTGAAGTATACTAATTCACCTGAAGATGATACGAAGTGTCGAAACCCGGGTTGTACTAATAAACCTCAAGTGGAGTTAACAAAGTTATTTCCATTTGATCCATAAAGGATTACTTGCACAAAGTAAAGTCTGCAACCATTACCCTTGTGAATTTTATTCTAGTTACTTCGATACTAACTTTGAAGAAACTTGACTCCATTATCCAATGAAATGAAATAAAACAAGCAGAAGCAATACAGAAAACATTTACTGAAAGTAGCTACTAGTTAGGAAACCAAATAAGCCATGTTTTCGATTGCAGTTTCATTATGCACGCATAATCTGAGCGTACAAGACTAAAATTCAACAGCAACCGACAAATATCCCAAGTATAAAACTTAAAATATTAGAAATATCGTCGTTGATTTTGCTGTCACGATATCCAGCTTCACTATTACTCATTTCAAACCGACACGAATTATATTTTCTATAAGGTCATCGATCAATATGCGTAGTTCCCACGTTGAGAGCGTGCAAAATTATGCCTAGGCTTTTTCGGAGTCAATATCCGTGCGTTTTTGCTCGTGTTAAGCCCCACGCAAAATATTAAACTATTAAATAAAACTGCGATTAAAAAATAAATTAGGCTAATAAATGAAAGAGCAAAAGATTTATCTTTCAACAGCAGCTTATTTCAGAGACATTTCCCAAGGACAGAAGTGGTTCAAATGAATGTCAGAAGGCGGCGCAGAAAAGTACAACTGGGACAAATATATCATACAAAACGTGCATGAATACAATATGCTCTGTTTTCAAAAGTATCAGAATATCGATCGCAAACACTGGAATGGTTCCCTTTAAAGGTTCCCTAGGCGACCGGACTAAACATGCAATACCAATTCCACCCAAGGTCACCCTCACTTATCGAAGTTTCCATTTTACGCACAAAAATAAAAGGGACAGTATTCACGGCCAATGGACGGCCGGGATGACAGCGTAACGGGTCACATGACTATACCTACGGGTTGCGGGAAACGACGTTATTGAAGTCATCATTAACCATTACACCAAGTGACTGGTAGGGTCTTTGAGATAGATGGATAGGGCGCTTGCTGTTGTGGCCAATGCTAAAAGCTGTAACGTGGGCGTGTCCTATCCGCCATGTTTGTTAACCCCTATTCTCCTTCGTCGCTTACGGGCTTACGCGCTTAATTCGCAATTGTATGTTTTCCATCGATAACTAAATAGAAATCAGCATTATTTACGTATTTCATATGCATTCCATGATAGTTAATATGGTGGCTTAATTAACTTGCGTTAACACGGCATTCCATAACTCTAGTTAAGATGCTGGTAGCCTATGGTGGAGAGCTATGAAGGTGATGTAGCCCACAGCCCTGCAAGCATCACAAGTCACTTATATGGGCGGGAAAAAAGATTGACAATACTAACATACATTTGTAAATTTATCTAAGTTAAAAATAATACCCATACCAGATAAAAATATGGTAAAATCGAGCTCAATCCTTGGCACTAAGGAACCAAAATATATTTATTGGGGAACTTTCCTCAATTTCAAACAGATGGTGGATATTCTTGCTTCACATCCGCTAATTCGTCCATTCCGTCCTGCTATCCACAGGAAAGTACGGAAAGAGCATAGTTATGTAGCTAGACAACCGGAGAGAGGGCTTTACGTCATCAAACTGTAGCCTGACAGCCGAAATAAGAACCCTGTTCGGGAAATTTGGAATGAAGATAAAACGTAGGAAAACAGAGTTAATGAGATTTTAATCGCAATTTCAACCAGTATGTTTCTTATTTCCGCTGCCAGGCCACAGTATGATGACGTGAAGACCTCCCTATCCCAAAGCCCAGTAAAGCCTTCCTCCTCGTTCTGAATGCCTCACTTGAGAACGCGCTTATATTTCTGACACCCTTGAAATCGTGTCAATTTCTTTTCGATGGACTATCCCAGGAATTAACCAGTTACATTAGCCCCGTTTTGTGCATTCCCACTCCTCAGACAGACCAGGCTTTCTTTGTCAATAAAAAGGTCGTTAATTCTGTTTTCCTACGATTTATCTTCATTCCGCAGTTCCCGCAATGGTTTTCTATTGCATCTAATGTCACCTGCAATACTCTGGGCGATTGTCTAACGCCTAGACGTATGCGAATCTAATACTTTCATAGCTACATTTAGTTTTCCAGTGTCTCTCTCACCACTTCACAAGCGTACAAAGCGAGGGCGTTAACGAGCGACTTTGCCTAACCTCGCAATCTATAAAAGATAAATAAGAGAGATACACAGCAGAACAATCACGTACAGCAACTCGTTCTTCTCACGCTCAAGAGTGACCATAATAACAACTGAGCTCCACTCAAAACCCATAATACACGTCACCAATTCACCTCTCAAAACCTTATTCTTTACACGGCTAACCTAACATCCCCTAGCACACGCCCATGCTGCGGCTCGCAGGGCAGTATTTTTTGTAGTGTTCTACCGGTTAACGTAGGTTTTACTGAATGTCAGAGAATCTCCTCCCGGTTTTCTACACTTTCTGGGGCTTCACTCGCTCTAGGATATCCTTTTCCGCCTCAAGATACGATCTACCCTTTTCATCCTGTCTATGAAACCTATTCTCCTTCTTCCACATCCCCGCTTGCCCAACATCCTTCCCTCAATCACAATGTTGAACGACCCATCGCCCCTTATTACATCCTCCAGCCACCTTCTCTGCCGTTCTCGAATTTCATTCAAAGGTTTCCTTTCCTCGCCCACCATCCTTCGTCCATCACCTTGAAAATCTTTTGTCAATAGAATTTGTATCACCGTTTTTTTTATGTATTCTACCGGTAAAGGTAGGTTTTGTTGAAAGTCAGAGAATCTCTTCCCGGTCTGTTACACATTCAGGGGCCTATCTCCCTCTAGTATATTCTTTTTCGCCTCTGCATAAGATCTACCCTTCTTCATCCCATCCACGAGACCTATTCTCTTTCTTCCCCTACCCCGCTTGCCCAACATCCTTCCCTCTATCACACTCTTCAGCAACCCATCACCCTTTATTACGTCCTTCAGCCATCTACCCTGCCTATCCCAGATTTCATTCAAAAGTTTCCTTTCCTCGCCCACCATCTCAAGCACTTCCTCGTTAGTCTTCCTTTCCGTCCACATCACCTTCTACATCCTTCTCCACACCCACATCTCAAATGCCTGCAGCCTATTCGTCCTCCTTTCTCAGGGTCCACGTTTCTGCCCCATACAACGCTACGCTCCATATCAAGCTCTTCACCAGCCTCTTTTTTACATCCATACCCAAGGTCCCCGTCATCAGCTCCCTTCTAGTGCTAAACGCTTCCTTAGCTAGCGCTATTCTATTATGCATGTCTTTACTACTGCGTCCGTTTTCTTCTAACGTACTACGAAAGTCATTATAATGTTCTACTTGCTCGAGTTTGTGTCCTCCACCTTTAATCACCAGCCTCGCTTTCTTTGTCCTAGAGAATCTCATTACTTTTATTTTCTTATGGTTTATCTTCATTCCGAATATCCCGCACTGCATTTCTAAAGCATCTACCAAAGCTTGCAGTCAGGGCAGTATGTAGATATAAATATACTTGCCCAACCTACTTCTACATCAGCCACTCTCAATTGTACCTTGTGGAGTATATACGCACAAGTTTCGCACCTGTCATCAATCTCTCCAATGTACTCCCCCTTTCATTTATATCTCCAGTCAATGTCCCTCATTTGGAAAGTACTTTCGAAATCAACAGCACAAGTAAAAACGTCTATAATACACCAAGGAATGTTTTCCACGAGGCTTTTCATCGCCGCAACCGCATCTCGCAATACCTTCCCCTTCCTAAACTCCACTTGGTCGTCACTAGAGCAGTTGCATCTCCTCCTCTCTAACCTTTAGTAAATGATTCAACGTAAGAGTACAACCTTTGCCGCGAGTGGAATAAAACTTATTGTTCTATAGTTTCCACACTTTGATGCACCATACTTTTTTGGAATGGGATTCAGAACTGTTTTTCCGAAGTCCTAGGGCCATTTACTCTCACCGTAGTCTCAACGTTAAAGTTAAAACAATCGCCTTCTTCCATTACTTCCAACGTACTTTAATCTCTGAATTAATGTTTTTCTACGTTCACGGCTATTTTTCCTTCATTTATCCAAGCACCTTCTCCAATCAGATGTTTAGCATCCCCTTTTCAGAGATTATCTTTCTCTACAGAGTATACTCTTCAAATAAAAGTAGAATACTCTACGTATAAAATTACTCGACAAATATTTCGTAAAAATGAATCCAGTTTTGTTTCTTCGCAACTCCTCTGTGCATGAAAATTTCACTCGTGAAAGAGATGATGGACATTTGAGGTGGCAATCTTGTGCAAACTAAGAAGGGTCCGCATCACTCACACTTATTTTCAACAAATTACCAAAGAGTATAAAAAATAAATCCACAGTCAAGATTTTTCAATTCGAACGTATGAAACAACTGCTACACAAGTGCTATTACTATGTGGATGAATTTATGAGTGATAATTTGTAATTTGACTTTTTGTAAGGGTTTAATTTGCATTATGCAAGGGAATCCATTTCCTCGTTATCTTTGTCCATGTTCTACGTCTCTGGCTGTACCAACAGAACAATAAAGAATTATTATTACTACCATAAGCAAGCACACAAGCCTACAGTCGCGGACATTAAGTTCTTCCACTGAAGTAGATGGTGAGGGCATTACGTCATCAAACTAAAGCCTGGTAATTAAAATAACAAAAATATTGTTTTACCCTGCTCTCTCCTTACTTTCCAATGCATAGCACGACGGAATGGGCGAATTAGCGGATGTATAGTAAGAAAATCCACTATCTGCTTGAAATTTAAGGCAAGTAACTCAGGAAATGTATACTGTATACATAGTACTATAGATTATACTCGCTTTTACCCACGTTTTCCGCGGGAATGCGGATAATTTTATATTTAAACAGCTAAACAATAAATGCAAGGAGAATGCACATTCAAGAGGTAAGGACATGCTAATTTACAGTAAGCTGTTGATGGAAAACATAAAAAAATTGCAAAATTAGTGTGTAAACAGGCAAGCTCTATAGGAGCATAAGAGTCAACGAATATGGCGGACTGGCTTCAGCTTCAGGCATTGACCAACATAGCAAGCCCTCTCCATATACCTCAATGAGTTCTTCCATATATTGTTTACATTGGTTCTTTTCCCGATCGATTTGTATTTTCTCAATTTTGCCCTTAATTTATGGAATAGTTTCCCTCTCATTCCCCCAGAAGAAACATATAACCTTGCAAGTAGAGCAACTACCTTCCCCTCTTTCGGTAACTTTTCCATTTCGTCGCATTGTCTTCTCCACTAATTTTTCCTTCGCCTAATTGGCTTCTCGCCGGTGTTTATTACTTCATTCCTTGAACCCAATCCTGCCTAGTTCGGTGATCACGTTTTTCCACTTCCCTCTCTTCCCTATATCGCTTCTTTTCTTCCGTGAGCCATGGCTTTTTTCTCGTTTACATTGACATTCTTGGACTTTCTGTCGCTATGGTTATTTCTGCGACTAAGTTCTCCTATCTTTCTTCATCTGTACCCATATCTTTTTTATTTTACATTGCATTAGTACTAGATAAATTCAGATGATCAGAGTCCTCATCCGTACCAGGAAAACTCATCGGATCTTGAAGATGTTTCAAAACCTCAGCCTGACAATGACATAATCTGTTTGATATATCCCAGAGTTTTAAATTCCCCATATGTATCTACGCCTCTGGTGATGTTTAAAACAAGTGTTAATTATGACCAATTTACTTATGCAAGTTTAAACATGTTTCTCACCGCGCTTATTTGTAATCCCTAGTCAATTCTCTCCGACTTAATGTACATCTCTCCCCTGCCACTGCGTTTGAATATCCCATCACTATTAAATATGATTTGCTTTTTTCCCGAAGTATGATACTAAAAGTCTTCTCGGGTTTTCCACCAGGTTAGGTAATTGTTGGCCGACATTTCGATGGCTACCTCCGCCATCGTCCTCAGGGCAACTGTTCCGAAACGTCGGTCAACGGTTGCCTAAACTGGTGGAAAACCAGAGAAGACTTTATTTCCATCACTATTAAGTTTTTCTTACCCAGGACCTCTCTAATTATCAGCTGGGCATACACGCCATCCACCCCTTCCTCCAAAGGGATAATTGTGCGTATAAAAACCTGGACCACTATAAAATTAGTCGGGTGTGATTTTATCGCAACCACTGATAACCTGTCGCTCACCAGTTTAATGCTCATTACCTTCTTCCCCAATTTCGCATTCAATACTATAGCTCTCTCATGTTGGCTCTCCCTTCACCTTCCCCTCATATATTTCCCCCTCATTCCCTTCATATATTTTACCTTTCTTCATTTCTTGTCCAATATTTTACAGCTTCTCTGCCCTCGTCATAGTCCTAACATTCATAGTTCCCGTGTTTACTAGTTCTTCCCTCATACTGCTCTAGGTCTTTCCTTGGCAAAACGTTTGGAGCTGGAGGAAATGTAGTTAATTCACAAGTTTATTTCACATTAACAAGTCTTTCTTGAAAGGCAATGAAGAAGGCATTATAATTGTGGAATGGAAAATTTTACCTGTCAGCCGTATCGGAGCACGCCTGGACCCCTGGACAGGGCATAACATTTGACGAGGCCAAGGTAATAGTGAGAGGGAGCAGATATTACCCTAGGCTAATTAGAGAATAGATCGAGATAGCACGGACGGACAACTTTAACAGAGACAGAGGATATCACCTGGACGATACATGGAGGAGAATCCGGACAGAGCAGCACCAAAAATTGGCGGGAAATAGGTCCTATATTATGAGGGCCAAACTCATAAACCGGCATCTTCAACCTGAAGACGCTGACAGTTGTGTCAGCGAAACTGTTGTCACTATCCAACAAAAGGCGAGGTAGATCCCGAAAAATGAAGGAGATCAACATAAAGAAGGCCCCTTCAACTATCTAATTTCCATGACAAAAGGAAGCCACCCAGAGAATATTAAATCCTGGCAATAGCGGGACTAGGCCCACTGCGGCCGGAGCCCGGGAACGTTTCATTCTCAAGTTATAACCTATTTTCTACAATTCTTCAGGGTACAATGATCATGGGAAACACGCAGGAACAGAACCAAAGCCCACTAGGCTTTTAATTGTGGGGGCATTTGAAATCCCCTGCGTATCGAACCACGGTACAAGATGCAGAGTCTTCGCATCCGTATAGTGGAAGCCTTCGAAACCATACGCAATGCTACAGAGATACATCAACACATACGGGACTTCATCTAAATCTACATAATACCCCGCGAACCGCCGCTTGGGCGAGTGGCAGGGGTTGTTAGGTCACCAGCCGTGTAAAGGTGTACGTTTTTTGGCGATGAAATGGTGACGTATTATAGGAGTGTATTTAGTGGAGCTCAATTTTTATTGTGGTCGCTTATTTTTCGCGGAAAGAACGAGTTTTTGTACCTATCTGTTCGGCAGAGTATCTCTCTTATTTTGTCGCATCTGTCAGACCTAGAGATGTAGTGAGGAGTCATGATAATATTCTCTATATCGCTCTGAAAAATATCAGTTCTGAATTTATCAAGCAAACTAAGCCTAGCGTGTAGCCTCCGAGTCTCTAGGCGCTCACTTAATCCCTATAAAAGTTGTGAGACACTATATGTACGCTAGTAGCAGTTTTTAACGAAGAATGCGGCTTTCCTTTGTATTTTATTATTTTTTTTGTTTAAATCTTTATGACCATGGTCCCAAATGCTCCCGGGGTATTCGAGGTATGGCCTAACCAGAGCGAAGTAGCATATCTCTTTGACCTTTTCATGCGAACCTTCCTGTAATACGTTTAACAAAACCTAGTTTTTTCAATGCTGTTCCACATATGTTTTGTATGTGTAATCCCCAAGATATATATGAAGTTAAAGTAATTCCAAAATATTTTACTGTATTTGAAGATTTTATGTTTCCTCCACCCACAGTACAGGTATGGCATTTGTGTGATTGCTTTCGCAGGAAGTGAACTGTGGTGAATATTCTGATATTTATTTCTAACCCCCACTCCTGGCACCACGAATGAACGTTTTTAAGGTGGATAGTCCGCGTCTTCGCATATTTCACGGTAGATAACTGTATCGTCAGCAAACAATCTTAATTTACTGCTAACTCAAGAACTTAGGTCATTAACGCCGGCCCCGGTGGCGGCGGAGTAAAGTCCTCGCCTGCTAAACCGAGGGTCGCGGTTTCGAGTCCCACCTGGGTGGGTTTTTCACCACCCAGGGCATGGATGTGTGTTAAGCTCTGTTGGTCCGGTCCCTGGAAAACCTGATGACAGGCTCAGCAGCCTATCGGGATTCCGGGGACATACGGGCCAACAGAATCGTCCGGCAGCAAAAAAAATAAAAAATAATATAAATAATGCATACAAGCATGCTTATTTTATCACATTTGTCAGACCTAGAGATGAAGTGAGGAGTCATGATAATATTCTCTATGTCGCTTGAAAAATATCAGTTCTGAATTTATCAAGCAGCCTAAGCCTAGCGTGTAGCCTCCGAGTCTCTGGGGGCTCCCACCTTAATCCCTCTAAAAGTTGTGAGACACTATATGTACGGTCGTAGCAGCATTGAGACGAAAATTTGAACGTAGAATTCTGGTACCATTTGTATCACAACAAGTGTGGTTATTTCCGACCAATAATCAGATATACTTAGGAAGTGTGGTCTACGAACTTGCACACCCCCTGCCACACACCCATGCGGCGCCCTCATAATGTAGGACACATCTCCCACCAATTTTTGGTGCTGCTCCTTCAGTACGCTTGATGCAATGGCGGGATGATGTGTGTACCAACGCTAAAGGAAAGCATTTTGAACATATCACGCGATAATGAGTTTCATGCGGTACGCTGGTACGTTCTGTTCCTGGGCGTCTCCCATAATTGATGTACTCCTATTATTAACGTACTCATATCTACATCTACATAGTACCCAGCGAGCCGCCGCATGGGCGTGTGGCAGTGGGCGAGCAAGTTCGTGGACCACACTTCCTAAGTATATCTGATTATTTGTCGGAAATAACCACACTTGTTGTAATACAAATGATGCAAGAATATTACGTTCAAATTTTCGTCTCCAATTAAAACATTGTTATGACTTGGATTTACGACGTGGAGTACGAAATTTAAGGGAGAATCGTATGTAAATATGAGTTATTTCTACATCTACATGATACCCTGCGAGTTGCCGCATGGGCGTGTGGCAGGGAGTGTTCGGATACCAGCCGTGTGAAGATATACGTGATGAGGTTTTGGGAGGTGAAATGGTGACGTCAATTATGGGAGTGTATTCAGTGGAGCTGAGTTTTTATAACGGTCGCTTATTACGCGCGGAAAGAAAAAGTGTTTGCACCTATCTGCTCGGCAATGTATCTCTCTTATTATATCGCATCTGTCAGACCTAGAGATGTAGTGAGGCGTGATGATAATATTCTCTGTGTTGCTCTGAAACACGTCAGTTCTGAAGTTCTCAAGTTCTGAATCTCTAGGGGCTCCCACCTTAATCCCTCTAAAAGTTGTGAAACACAGCATATGAAGAGTTGTAAAAATGGCGTTTGGCGCATGGAAAAAAAGCGTTTCCGGACTCAAATCATCTAACATATTTCATTCTTCTACGTGCGAGTAATGGGTCCCGGCAGTTGGGCTTGTACCTTACTGTTACACCCTGTATTTGAAAGCCAATACCAAAAGCTATTTCGATTAAGTAATGCTCGGCGTTTGACCTTGAAAACTGGCTTCGATTTTAATGATTCCCTCCATAACACTCTATCCTTCTGCTAACCTCCATTGCTTCGGCCATAGTTATTTACTACACCACACACGGTTTCCCGTTCTCAAGACTCTAATATTCCTCCTTTAACTAGTCTCTTACACCACATTCGTCCGTGATTTTCTCAGTCTACCACTTCCTTTAACGTCATTTACTCTACAGCCATTTGCCTGTTAGGTATTTTCTATGACTAGAAATATATGAATTCGTTTATTTACCAGTAAGGTCATTACATCGATGCCATATCTGCACTGTTAAGATTGGATATTTGGATTATATCATATTATACGACCCATTGCTAAGGTCATTTGCGCCATAAGGGACAGGTAAGGGAGGAAGAGTTGATAGAAACCTGACGTTGGCATTAGCCTGCTCTGAACGAAAGGCGCCAATGAGACCATGGTTCAATGTCTCATCCGAGAGCCGGAGTACTGCACTTGAGGAGCCCTCCACAAGACTCTTAACAAGGGATCGGGTTTCCTCGGAAAAACATCATCCTCTGTAGGGATTTGAACCCTGTAACGTACGTATGGTTGGCCAAAACACTAGCCACTACACCAACCCGATCCCCTCTACACTGTTCATGGGTGGAGTAAGCATCAAGTCCTCAGAAAATGTCAAATACCTTGGAATTACGTTACTTCGGATACATCGTGTAGTACACACATGCAAAACATATGCATCATAGCAATAAAGAAACTAGGATTTATCTAGCGCTTAATCGGAAGGTCCTCGGATGACAAATTATAAGAAAGGTGCTCCTTCGCTCTGGTTAGGCCACACCTCGAATACGCTGCGAGCATTTGGGACACTGGTCATAAAGATTTAACCAAAAAAAATAATAAAATACAAAGAAAAGCTACACGCTTCGTTAAAAACTGCTACGAGCAAACATGTTTCTTAGATTTTAGAGGGATTGGGTTGGAACCTCTAGAGGAGTATTTTCCAAACTTTTTCCAGCCACCGTTCCTTTTTCAACAAACCTTTACCTAGCGCCCCCAACCATAAGCTCTAAAGTCATTGGCTACATAAACAAAGCAAGATGTTTATCAAAATAGAGCTAAAACAATTGTGATTATGCTGCTTATTTCAAATCCAACAGAGAGATATTTCACTCATCTGGACATATATATTCGTTAAGGGCCCAGCCTACAGCGATCACCTTTGCCCCTTGCATCCCCTTTAAATGAAAGCACCACCCTCAAGGGGGGCTGTAGCGCCCACTTAGGGAACCACTGCGCTAGAGACTCAGAGGCTGCGCCCTAGACTTATTTTACTGGAGAAATTCACAAGGGGAGTGTTTCAGAGCGATATAGAGAAAATCACTTTGACGCCACGCTACATTTCTAGGTCCGACAGCAGCGATAAAATGAGAGAGATAAATTGCCGAACAGATAGGCACAAAAAATCGTCCTTTCCACGCACAATAAGCGACCATAATTAAAGCGGAGCTCCACTTAAAACACACCCATAATACACTTAATTTTTCCTCCCAAAACCTCATCCTTTACACCTTGACACGGGTGGTGTCCTTACACCACCTTCCACACGCTCATGCGGCGGCTCGTAGGGTGGTATGTAGACGTAGATGAAAGGGAAGGTCAGTTGTATCATTCAATTCGAAAGATGCACGGATAGATCAACAGTTTTCCAAAACTGTAGATCATCAGCTATATTAAATTCTCTGTACTGTGGTATAAACTCTGTACCTTCTCCGTTGTAGGAAAAAATTTCGTCTTCATCTACATCTACGTAATACCCTGCAAGCCACCACGAGGGTGTATGGCAGGGGGTGAAGATCACCAGACATGCAACTAGGATATTTAATGAAGGCATGCTAGATAATAGGGTCACATGGTCAGTATCTACATAATAAGAAAGGGATTAATGGTTGTTATTACATGCATCATGCACTACAGACTACTCTAACTATATTTCACCTACCTATCCCTTTGCTACGCTGCCTATTGTTCTCTCTTATAGTACGCGGGAAAAATGACATTTTAAATCTATCGGTACGACAATCTATCTCTCTAATCTTGTTATTATGATCAAACCTAGTATAATACGCAGGGGTTCTCAATATATATCTAACGTCATCTGTGAACAAATCGGTTTCGAATTTACTTAAAAGGTTTAACCTAAATTTTAACCTGCGGTCTGATAGTAAATCCCATCCTAGTTCTTCTATTAAACTCGTAACACTTATACAATTATCATAACGGCCTTTAACAAACCTAACGGATCTCCTATGCACGCGCTCTAATTCTTTTATCATACCTTCCTCGCACGGATCCCATATACTAGCGGCATATTCTAAATGAGTGACAATTTCCTCTGAAAAACAGACAAACGAGTCGAACAAACGCAGACAAACGAGTCAAACTGAGTTGTCTTACTTAACAATTTGAATATTTCCAGCGCATCCTCAAAGGATTGGATGATCCCTAAATAGACCGCTTCTCTGATGGGCTTCAAATATCTGCCGCTGGCTTCTATTTATACATTCTTAGCCCAACCAAAACTGAACTCAAATCGGAAAAATAACAACCAATGATAGAAATTTCACAATGTGGCCCTTAGATAACATCTCTTCTTGTTCTCGCCTCATCAATACACTGGCATTCGAAGTTGTATATTTTCCCTTTCAGTGAGTTCCACATGCTATCCAAACGTATATACACTAGTTACATAATCTGTAATGCACAATTGAGGTGTACGGCAGGAGTAAGGCCAGTAGCAGAGGTGGACTGAGGGGGCCCCTTCCATCGGGGGTCCGCCCCGGGTGAGACTTTTACCGGCCGGTATATTTGGCATTACCCTAATTGGTCACACTTCAGTAGAATTGCATAACGGTTACACTGGGTTAAATTCACCCCAGGACCGAAAAAGTGATATTCTGTTCCACTAATAAGTTCTAAAAATCTAAAAAAAAAATATTTAGTTATTACTTAAGGATCACAGATAAATATGTCACAGTTTTCCAACCAAAATTGATTGTTAAATTATTGTACAACTAATCGCCAAAATAAAGGTAATGAAGGATCGTGTTTCGTTACGGAGACATTGTGTTTTCTTTTTACAGAATTGATTTTGAGCAAAAAACTATGAGAACCTATTCCTGAAATCATATATTTTAATAATTTGTTTCAATACTCTTCGCTCCAAAAGTATATTTATTTTGAAGATTGAAAAATGTCAAAAAATAAAAGGCCTTTACTTTGCACGAATAATTAAAATGAAATGATCAACAATCATTGCAACACAAAAATATTATACGAAATACGTTTAATTATAATTCTTAGTTTAAAAAATAGTGGGGGTATTTAACCCCATGTAACCAATTAGGGTTAAAAATGGCACAAACGATTTTAACTTTTTTAATGATAAAAGAGTAAATCTTCCATTATCTTGGGTTTATCAACTAAAACAATTAGATAACAGTATTAATAAATCTCTCAACACATCATTCATAACATAAGGAGTATCAACTGACAAATTAAATAGTTTTTGTGTATAATAACAAGATATTGCATTTTTAATTTCGTACTTTGATTTATCAATATAGGAATTAACATCGGATTGGGTTGGACTTTTGGGTAGGCGACCGACAGCTGAGGTCATTTGCGCCATAGGGGGCATGTAAGGGAGGAAGGGTGGATAGAAACCCGGCGAAACAAGGGGACCACGGTTTAACGTCTCATCCGACAGACGGAGAACTAGTACCTGAAGTGCCCTCCACAGAGCACTCAAGTACGGATCGGATTTCCTCTGAAATACATCCTCCTCCGCAGGGATTTGAACCCTGGCCGCCCGTGTGGTAGGCGAGTGCTCTAGCCACCACTCTAACACGTTCCCCGGAATTCATTATTCTTAAAATTAATTTTTTTCACGAGAGTCTAACAATAAGAAGGACTAATAAGTATTACCATAGCGTAAGTATATATGGTTACTCTCTGGCATTATGTAAACGGGAAGATTGAAATTATTGTTTATGGGGAAGAGTGGATTGATACTTTTCCAGGGTCAGCGGGGTGGGGATTGGATACCCGATGACAGAGATTTTATCCGTTTTCCCAGGAATTCTACATCCACATCTACATACTACTCTGCGAGCCGAAGCATGGGCGTGCGGCTGGGGGGTTGCTAGGACACCAGCCGTGTAAAAATGTTTTGGGAGGAGAAATGGTGATGTGTACTATGGGAGTGTATTTAGTGGAGCTCAGTTTTTATTGTGATCGCTTGTTGTACGCGGAAAGAACGAGTTTTTGTACCTATCTGTTCGGCAATGTATATCTCTTATTTTATCGCTTCTGTCAGACCTAGAGATGTAGTGAGGAGAGGTGACAATATTCTCTGAGTCGCTCTGAATTAAGTGGGCTTTCCACCAACTCCCTTATCCGCTCCTGATTAAATAATTCCAAAAGGAAGAGCGTTCAATCAACAGTCCATAGTACAGGTGACAAAAACTGAAGGAACGCCACTTGGTAAAGTTGATGAAACTCGATCATCATAGATTATGTAGTGACCTGTCCGCACAAAATCCTTGATAAATCGCAACATAGAGTGTACAGTTATTGAAAAATATGAAAGTGTTGTTCACGATCGATCAGTATCGACTAACCATCCCTACAAATTAAAGAGGAGGAAAAGGATAAACAATTTCTGTGACATCGATACTCCGTTTCCAGTTGCCTCAAACGTAATGTCAAGTGTCAACTAAAGTTCAGCTTTACTAAAATTCAGAAGGGAAACTCCTAACATTATTCTGCATTTGAAATAGAATCGCTTAGAATAGGCTGAGGTAGCAACTTTGATGGCAAAATTTATTTTCCTTGCCAGAGATTATACGAAATTAACCTCTCGCTCGACGACATGAACTCGGACCGATCTGAACATTCTAAGCCAGCCGACTCGGATCGCCTGGTTACCAACGCGAAATTGATTGAAATATCGATTTGCATCAGTTACTATCGATTTGAAATCTCAGACTGGCAGAGAAAGCGGTCCGAGTTAGCCCTCTTCTCATATCGATCCCACTAGCCTGTTGCGTTTACCATATCGACCTGAACCGGCCAAATCGATCTGAGTGCGATTGGTAAACGTAGTGTATGTAACTTTGGACGACCGTCGACTAACGTCAATTGACCTCGCGGCTAAATGGACATTGGCGAATCTATGAACATCATTTCCGAAAACGCGACGGCCACCGCGAAGTTCACCTCACAGTTTGAAAATATTTTGCGCAATATTCGCATCGACTACATTTTTCATTGTAGAAATGAACCTCTAGCTCGAGAGAGAAACATAACAATATACCAAAATGTGGCATTATGTGTTGGGGAAGCGCATATAGCAACGCAATAAAACCTGCAGTTGTATCTCAAAAGGGAATAGAAAGAACTGTTAGTGGTAAAAATAGATATGATCCCTCCATCCGGCTATTCCAAAAGCATAAAATACTCCCTCTAAGGCACTTATATATTTATAAAATAATTAAATCATTTTATGTAAAGCATAGAAAAGCTACAACAGTAACTTAAAAGACACATCCCTACAGTCTACGACAAAATGTTTATTCTCGTCCTAACCCAACCATAACGGTATTTAAACGCAGTTATGTTTATAAGGGCCCAAAAATGTTCAATAAGTCACCAGAAAATATCCAGAACACCAATAAAGTTATTCTCAAAGAGTCTAAAAACTTGGTTAGTACAATACGAAAGTGTGGAAAGTCATTTCTAGACTCCTGGCGTTGAATTGTTGCACCATTTACGAACCTGAATATTAAAGGGTATAGAGCAAGTTGATTTTCTCATATTATATACACATATGACCTTGCTTGTAATTGTAATTAAGGCCTATTGATCCTCTGTTAATTCTGCTGTTTATTATTGGTATTCTGTATTTCTGATACTTTCTCTGCGATTATTCACGTAATGAATACATTTAAATTTGCTGTTTATTTTTGTTATTATATTCTGACGTTTTTATTGCGAGCATATTTCATGTAATGAACCTTATTGACAGTTTGACGTCCTGAAACTTGATGATGCCCCAAAAACAGGCTAGCCAAATGGGGCACATTTTAAACATCGTTTTTTCATATTTACTTATTTGTTTTGAAATAAATTCATTTATATACCACGATGTCGAATCAAAACTAGCTTTGCTACAGTCAAAATTCTCCTAATGTGCACTTCATTTAACCCTACTTTTTATCGACGGTCGACAATTTTGGCGATGTCGAATGAAATCAGCGACTTTGGACGTAAGCCTTGGCCGTTCGATAAGTCAAGGGATTGACAGCTATGGTAGCTGTTTTAGAAAGGCAGTGAAAGATATTCGGGATGAAGAAAAATCATACAAAAACGGAAATATGAGAACCTTAGGGACAAAGAGAGCGAGGCCAGTCACATACGGAGGAGGGTAATTTAGTAGAGCAATTAATTACTCGGGTAGTGCGCAAGAAGATAAAGGGCACAGTCGCTAAAATAATAGAAGAATAGCTTTCGCGAATGCAGCCTACAGAAATGGAAGGGAGCTGATTCATGGGGAACTTTGAGAAAGGATACATAAAAAAGGCTGGTGTAGAGTTAGTTACGGAGTGTATCGTGGCATCTGTCGTTACCGCGGATTACGAGAATATAAGACGAGAACAGGCACCAGACGCTCAAGCTGCTAGTGTGAAGGAGGAAGGAGAAGGTGCGGTATGAGAAAAAAAAGACAAGGGAGTAACAGCTGGTTGAGGAAACGAAAAACACCTTTTAGTTGCGGGATTGTCGCGGTATCGCATTTATACACCAATGAGTGTTTTTTTATGAGTATTCTACCGGTTCAGGTAGGTTTTGCTGAATGTCAGAGAATCTCCTCCCGGTTTTCTATACTTTCAGGGGCCTATCTCCCTCTAGTATATCCTTTTTCGCCTCAGCATGCGATCTATCCTTCTTCATCCCGTCCATGGAACCCATTTTCCTTCCTCTTCCCCGCTTGCTCAAGATCCTTCCCTCTATCACATTCTTGAGGAATCCGTCGCCCCCTATTATATCCTACAGCCACCTACTCTGCCGGTTGATACGGACTTAACTTTCGTGCGACAAGACAGTATCTATTTTCCGCTTTAACTTAGGTCAATGAAAAGTTCACACCTTTCTCTCACCATTCTACTGATTTGCGAAGCATGCACAAACAAGGGAATCGATGTTACGAAGGTTTCCGCGGTTTTCTTTCAAATTTGAAAATTTCGGGTTCCTCCCGCGTTACAGAATTATTATGGACGACCGTTTCGGACCTGATGATGCCGACTGGAATTCCGGGGTAAAGGTCGCCCACAAAATGCGGCAAAGCGGGAACAACCAAAAAAATCTAATTTGAAAGAAATCAATTAAATACTCAGAGAATAACGTTCATTGGATATGCCTGCTGCCACGAAATATTATTCGAACGACGAACGACCTTCACGAAGCATTTAAAAAGAACCACGAACGAACGAAGTTTACCATCGCAATTGCTTGACACTAAATTCACTACACCATCTCCGTCACAGTAAACGCATGCATTTTTTCTTCGATAGCGCAACAATTTTTCTCCGGGTTCATAGGATTTTTTTCCTTAAATTAAAGGTGCATTCTCGAGTTGATAGAATTTCATTGATTCTATCCTCATGGCATGATAATGGTCGACAAAGAGTATTCGTTTAACTGCCGCTGGAGTAATTTGAAGGAATGGGTGTCGATTTTGAGGCCCACGGGACTACACAGATACAAAAATTGCGTAGCCAAATCAAGCATCACTAAACTTAAAAAAAAATCAGCATAAAAGTTTTTAAAAATTATTTTCCTCTAAAGCGGGATTTGCAGGGAAGGTGAAGAGCATGCGAGGGTGTGCTTCCTCGAAGCAATTTTTTTCAGGTCACAAGATAGTCGAAAGCAGGGTGCGGCTGAGGCACACACCACCCTCCCCGCCCTCAATCCAGCGCCTTGGATGTGGCCGGAACCACGAGAATAGTAAGCGGTTCCATTCAAGAAAATCACACCAAGGAATACACCACTAGAAAAATTACGCCACGGTACCCCATCAAGGCGGCACTAGAGAGAAAATTCGAAGACTCCGGTGAAAGCCCAAATTCTGCAACTAGAAATTCCTAACACTACATACGTATCTAATACCAGTTACAATAATTTCGCGAAATTAGGAAACAAATAGCCATTTCAAACTAGCAAGTAAGGAGGCACCAATTGAAATAGTAGGCAACACACAGGTCACAGAAATGTTCAGAATCCTATCGAATAAGAGACGCTATCCATTATGAATAAATGAGCCAATTATATATGTACTTGCAGAACTAGGCGTGAAGGAATTTACATTGGGCTTAGCAGGAGAAATATATAAGAAGACGAGACATTCCCAGAAATGAAAGAAAACTTTACAAGAAAAAAAGACATTTATCGAAGAAATGAATTACGTAAAATATCGAAGGGATATTCGCACAGCTCAGTGCGTACTTGGCCGAGGCGTGTGCCGGAGATAGTTGTAAGATACACCAAGATACACTCCGTGAAGTAAATCGTGCTCATTACTACACTCGCAATTATGAAAGAGGAACTGATTAGAGAAACTACGCAGAGTTTTATGAATAACACAGAATAAACAGTAACAAAATGATGATAGTGACAGACTTACATGCCATCAGTGGAAAAATCTAAAATTGAAGTCACACATTCTGATTATTTCAGACGAAGACTCAGGACTGGGACTTGATGGCATTTTCCCCTGTCCCCATGAACAATGTTTAGCAAGCGTAGATGGGAGTATGAGACACTCGCAATACACAACAAACCAAAGAGCTTCTTCAAATCGCTCTTTCGGTTCAAAAATTGAAAATTTAAAATCCTACCTTATATTCGATGTTCTCCTTTTTCCAAAGAGGCCTGATTTCCTTCAATACTGCTAGTGCTCCATCATATAAGTGTGTCTCTTCGATAGTTATCGGCATATGCGGCACAGCAAAGGCCATGCTTCGCTCAGCAGCAATAAACTAAGGAAAGCCCCCGCTTGCATGCGAATTTATCGTGCGCATTGACCTTCGGAATCGAAGTCATTACCCGTACTTGGCCAGTGAGACACTTCATTTATTAACCTCACAAGTCTTTGAAAAAGACTAGAATACTCAACACTAACTACAAGGTACTGCTGTTACCCTAGGGCCCTTTAAAGGGTAATGTAATTGACACTTATGTAGCATTATTTATCACAATAGCACCTAATACATAAAAGTTAATACTGAAATTTACATTGATGACAGCTTCAATTTCAAACGGTACAAAATATATACAGATAAGGCGATCAATAAAGCGTAAAATCATTCAGATAATCCACATGAATACAATCCCACATTGACAAACAAATGCATGTCACCATGCACACATTTACCATTTTATACGTAAAGACATGTTTCTACCGATTCCATTCTTCTCCTTCACTAAAAATTCACCAGAGCGGCGCTGGCAACATAAGCTCTGGATTTGAAAAGTACGGACGGTACGGACGTATTGTCCTCGTCTGACGCTGACAACCAAGGCAATTTGGATTGATAAGTGTCACTGAAAAATTGTAGCTTAATATAATACATAAAAAACGAGGGCACCACATAGCTCAAATTAATTCTACTCTTGGAAATATTTATGTTCCCGTTGAAACATGTTTACTCCCTATATTCCCCATGTACTAGATATGTCTGTTTTGGTTGCTTATCCATACTTAACCTTTAGTAGTGTGTAGATTATTCCCATTACCAATGCATTTGATATAAGGTGCTCTTGTGATTATCAATAGTTCATCTTTTTGGCGCTAGCGAGTACAGTTGAAGATTTTCTTTGATGCATATTATAATGAAATTTATATGTTTTCCTCCCACTTTGAAAGGTTGATTTGTACTTGCTCCTGGCAGGCCCATCGTTGCCAGTTAGGATAGCTACTACCAACAAATTTCAAGCATTTGTTTCTTCAACAATCTCACCCACTTTTGGGTCACAGTTAAAACTGACATGATTTGTTCAGTCTTTAACTCTTCCCTTATTCGGAAGGATTCATGCCATTGTCTTGTCATTTGACTGATTATTTTAGTAATACAATAATACAGCCTGAGATATTAGGTCTGAATGATTTCCATTTGCTTTAGGCACTCACTCATAGATTGATTCATCACAATACCTTAACAAATCTAAATCAATTTCTTGAAACCAACATCGGAAAAGAAGAAACCATCTATCTAAAATGAAGAGATAAAGGAAACTTTTTCAATTGAGAGGAATTTCACCCTGATAGAGGTACCTACACTTGGAAATGAAAGAAGATGATATATATGTATGTTTCCATTATTCATTCCTGTCTTAACTCTAGTTAGGATTGTGAGGGTATGTTTGGCTGACTACTTGTAACTTGGCTGAATTAATTTAGTTTTGACACAATTTCAAAATATCCTTCTATTCAGCAGGATCCAAGGTACCCAATGCCATCTTCTGATGCGCTCATTAGGGATTAAAATCAACATTTCTCAATTCAATACCTATGCCTTCATATAAGATATACCTACTCTATTTCATCATCGTGCATGTTGGCTGATTCAAAAAGTAAACATTGATTTAAAGATAGCTGGGATGATTACCAGATCAATGAGGATCACTTACAATGCCATGGCCAAAGAGTTACACACCAAATGTATATAGAAAATAATCTCTTCAGTCATACGGTCAGTTTGATTGAAGGGAGGAAACCTAATTCTGCATACTGAACCCATTACATGAGAAATCCAGGTGGTGAAAAAATTCAAGTTTAATGCACTGAAGTTGTGGGCAACTATTTTTTTATTTCTTTAACTATCTCCTACGTACAATCTGATTTTCATATATTTGAATTCCACTGAATATGATTAAGGGAATACCGAGGAGTGTTGATTATCTACTTAAAAAACATGAGGTCTCCTGTTTTTGTCAGCAGTGACACAGTACATTGAGGCCATACTATGCCCATATGACAGGACATTAAACTATGGATCCCTAAACAATTCTTTAGTAGACTTGGCTAGGAACATGGTCCTAGCATTTCCTTACACTAGCCTGCACCAGCCATTTACTATATGCCAAGTTGGTCCAACGGTTGAGAATATGACATCACTTCCTGAACGTGGGGAAAATTTAGTAAGGCTGGTATGCCTTTACATGGATTCAAACACACCCTAGTACCGACAGCCTGCCACTATGGAAACATCAGTTCCTGGTCAGTCTCTAAAGTTTGGCATCTTAAGACTCTACTTGAATTTTGAGGGGTGAACCTCCTATTTTCCCAGGTGCCATTGCCAGTGTACCCCATAAGATGTAGGCTTAACTATGAAGTAAAACAGCACAACCTTACTCTCTATACCACTGGGCCCATCAAGTTAAGTTGTAGGTAGAGGTGGATTAAGGTAATTGTTATGGAGGAGGGAATTACTACTTTCAGGAAGTCTGGAATACTTTATCATAAACATTTACCATACTTTTCAAGGAATTACCTAAGAGGAGGTTCCTGGTCACAGAATATATATAAATTTCATATACCACTGAAAGATGAGTTTAAAGGCAAATGAAAACAGTACGTTATAGTTTTAATGATTTACATTAACAGTACCAAAATTCATGACTGAAGGTATACTAATTTGATTGTGCTACATTCACTTTATGTGATACATATTTATAGCTTTATCACTCAGTATTTTCTGTCTATTTGGCAAGTCCCATAACTTTTTGAAAACTTACTTTTTAATTTAAAGACTTTTAAAAACTCAAAATGTTGTCTTTTTGGCAAGTCAAACGTAAATGTATATCCTCTGAGATATATAAAATAATTTACCAGAGTGATATTAGACTTATCGTTTCAATCCACCCTCCTCATACGATTCTTGCATTTACATCTTCTTCTCCTACATGCAAATGGCCTTGGCTGTCAGGCACCTCATGAAATAACCAACCAAACTTGGGGTCTGGAGTCCATTGATGTAGCCATTGGGTCAACATGCTTGCATAACACATAGGTAATGACTACTTAAGAAATCAGTTTAAACATGCTACGGTTGAAGCATTCAGTCTTTCTCGGCTTCTTCTTTCTAGTCTTTCCTGGAATATACCATAGGTGAGGTATTCTCAAGACCCGAGAAGACTTCAGTAATAAGCTTATGGTATTTTCTTTTCCTCTAAGGGTGATGCTCACTTCTCAACATATAAGCACCGTTACTTTCCAATAGTTTCAGACCTTACCCACAAGGTGGAATTGTTATGAAGGCTTGATGAAGCAGACTGGAATGCCGGCTAAAGTTGTCCATAAAAATGGTGCAATGCAGAATGAACCCAAAAAATACCAAATAACTTACCCCTGTGGTATCTAATACCAAAGCAGATAGGTCAGAGAGTTGATATGCCCTGAAGAGTGCTTGAAAAGAAGAGAGAATCAATACCCCTATCCTTGATGGTATTAATTAACAAAAATGGCAGGTCCATTGAACTGAATTTTAGGTTTATCTGTTTTTGAATATAGTGCACAGCTGTACTCTAAAATTCTCACCTTACATAAGCTCTTTGCTTGAATGAACCCATTTCCTACTTGCCAAATTTTTGTCCCAGACTATGGTGTACCAACAGAAAACTGGGAACCAGCAGGTCACCAAACAATTTTTTAGATTTCAATAATGCACACTATTCCATTCATTGTTGTCTGCGTGTACTGAAGTGCACCAATGAGTACTGGACCATGATAACATCAACACTTTCATTGTAAAGCTTCCTTTAAACTAAAAAGTGGTGGCTTCGATACAAATTATGGGAATGCCATGATGGTAAGGTAAATGATTTATTAAAAAACAGTACACATATGATTAGAAATATATCATCCACTTCAGGTAAGCTGCATAAAAAGTGTTGTAGGGAGAGAGATTTTTTTCTGCAGTATTTAAATTCAACAATGAGGAAATATCAAAAAAAGTAAGCCGTTTAGCAAAATAATTTATAGCATATGATTGTAAACTTTGATATTTAATAAAAGAATTACATAAAAATATCTTACAAATGCAATTTAAGCATTTGGCTGGACAATAACAAGGTCTGTCCAATTTATAACAAGCTTAGGACAGCCTTCACAAGCAATGGAGTGAAAAAATTTATGTCTTAGTATTTGTAAAATTACAAGAACCACTAGTTCTTGAAGTTCTTCAGGAGATATCACACAGCCATGTCCAGCACCAGCAGCCAATAAACAACCACCCTCCAAACATATATTTTTCCAATAACAGGATGCACAAGATTAAAGCTGATTATTTCATATTGTGCAACCTCATAGCCAAAACTAGCACAAGTGGTAAAATATAAGTTAGCCCTGGATGTCTTTAACTATAAGAATAATTATAAAATTATTAACAGGTTCAAAAACATGTATGAACAGTCAACTGATGATTTTTAAGAGTGATACTTGGAATCTCTAGCTTAAGAAAATACTCTGATAGTGACTTAAGGAACTTTTTGGAACTAGATAGGACACGAAAATCTCACAGTATAGAGCCTGAGGCAAAGATATACTTCAAAAATAGATTTCATTTTCTTCAATGTAACTGTAATGAAAAATATGTACCTCCCTCAGTCACCCAGCAAACTCACACTGCTGAAAATAAAATAAGTCATGGAAAAGCTAATGAATGCAAGGAGGCTAAAACATTTTCTCATATGACAATTTACAGATAACCTGCCAGAGGGCTGATATATTTTTAAAAATATTATACATAATCCCACGTGCTCAAGGAGATCGCAGGTATTATGCCAAACAACCTGTAGAGGGCATCCTGTCCTTGGAAAATCATGAATACAATGGTAAAATATGTCCCCAAAAGTACAAAAAAAATTTGATTAAGTATCATTAAAAAATACCATGAAAGGTATATGTAATACAAAAATGAACAATAACAAAAAAATATTTGGGTAAACATTTGCAAAGGAACTTTCCATAGATTGGCTAACAATTTTGTACATAATGAAACTACCCTATCCATTATCCTCAATGGATTACTCCCTCAATGACATAGAAGCACTTTCTCTCATCAATTGCCGAGTGTCATCTGCTTAAACAAAGGATGAAGTCGTGCCACAAATTTATCATCCCTGGGAATATATGGAGCTCCCACAAATGTTTTATGCTTTTGTGCCAAGTCGATCACAGCCTTCCAATTTTTATTCCGGCTCAAAACATAAGGATCGCCCACCACAATCAGTCTTGCCATAGCTCGTGTGAGAGCTACATTGAAGCGCTGTAAAAGAAAACATTCCACTAGTAAAAAAGACAAGAACCAATTTAAACCTAACATTTATAGACTATCCTGCAAGCTGCAACAGAGGCTTGTGGCAGCAGGTGCTAGGACAGCAATCATGAAAGGATAAGAAAAAGGACGGGGGAGAGAATGAAGATGAATTTAAAACCAATGGAGTGTCTTATGATAGTGTTACACTGAAGTTTTGATAACAACCTTCATAGTCATTAAGAGGTAAAAATCACAATAGACATTGTCAATTATGATAGAAAAGTATGCACACCTGCATATTTTTACATCATGCTGAAAATTTAACATTGACATCATCAAAATATTCTTGTAGAGCAGGGGTTCTCAACCAGATGTTGTTCACATATCATACAACGAATTTTTCTATCGATGATTAATTAGCTTTATTTTAACTATAAGTGAAAAAGCTCACAGCAGTATTAATTACCTTTGTTTGGTATTTTTTTATTATTGATATGAAAATTCTCACTAGGTTAATTCTCTATGCGTCTTCATTTACCAGCAGTTTTGTAACCAAAGCACCACAAATATGATGTTATTGTTTTTTATGTTGCATCACATTCAAATATTTTTGTTAATTAAGAATGAGTCTGAAGTCACAAAATAAAGTTTCTCCAGAGGGCACCTACATTCCTTATATTTAGGATGAATGTCACTGTAAAATGTATATGATGTTGTGGAATAAACTTCATTAATATTATTATATTAAATATATATCTGTTTTAGTTGTGTGCCACTGCGCACATTTTTGACTAGAAAATGGAGGTAACAACTGGTGGTGCATGTAGCACCTGGTGGTATGCTTACCATATGCTAAGAACCACTATTGCACAGAAGAATATGCAATAGTCAGTAATCAATTATGAACCGCATTGTAAAACTTTGAAAAGTTGAAGCTTTCGACATCATCGGGGAGCTTGATGAATTGCTTAGGTTCCATGCATTGAAGACACCTCTGGGAGTTTTTGCTTGTCTATGGCAATATATGTTTCTTGAACTCCGGTTACCAGAGCCAGAGTTATAAACGCTTCATGTCAGGAAGGCAGCATAGCTATTGTCTTCTTTACAAGCATTTGTACTCTAAGCATATATTCACCTTGTATGGTCATTACGCCACAAATAGTTGCTCACAGTGAGCTAGCATTTGAAATTAACCAAATAAAAATAAGTAATAAATTGCATCACATATAAAGAACAAAATTTGTCTTGCAAATTAATTCGGATCAAATTGTGAAAATGTTGACACTTGAAAATGTGAAAAGAAGATTACAGTAGACCCCCACTTTACGATGTGTTCATTTTATCATTGACAAGCAAGAAATTTCAAAATGGCACTGCTTTTGGCCACACAATTTAACTTCCCACTTTGAAGATCATTTGCACCCGTAATCCTTTTCGATTATTCGATATTCGATTCTGATATTCGAGGCAAATTTTTGTATTCCAGCTCAATATTCAATTTTGGAAAAAAAGGTATTCAACCCATCTCTAGTTGCAATGATTAGCACTACCATCACTCAGTGCTCATGAGATAATGCAACATTTCTGAAGTAGTCAGGGTCATATGTATGATAGTTCAGATTGAGGCTATCATTAGTCATTTAAGCATAGATTCATTACCTTCATTAGTCATTTAAGGTACATATTGTCTACCAATTTGGAGAAATATTATCACCTCTGCCAAAAGAATGTAACTTAGCATTTGAGCGAGTCAACTTCCGTTGATGTTCAAGGGTTTCAAGTTGTGGTGAGATGATGCATCAAGTGAATGAAATGAGTTGAAAAATATACTATCATTTCTTAGTGAATGATTGGGGTGTAATTAATACCTTGTCTATATTTGCACTGAGATTCATGCTCAGTACCACTCCAAATTTTCAACAATAGACATTGATTATCATCTTAGTGAATTCCCCATGGCATTGTGGCATCCTTAAATTCTTCCTGCCAAGACATCAATTGCAACTAAGACGGAAATTTGAGAGTGGATTTCAGCTAAAGATAGCCATTTTGATTTCATTTCACTTCTTATTAGGAAGACCATGCATTTCACTTCAGGTGGCCCACATTTCTCATTTCATTTCTTGCAGAGAAGCTATGATCAGGCTTTGTAATAGAGGTAGGAAGCTGGATGAAAAATAGCAATATTTGAAAAATACAGACTGGTGTATTTTGAGCTAACTGCAGTGAAGTCATGGAGGATATGGTGAATATGTGAGCTAAAATTCCCAATTCCAGATTAGAATGAATCATGCACAAACACACTCAGTTTGACAAGAACAATGATTAATTACTTACCTTAGGATCAGTTAAAAATCCCATTCTATAATTAGAATCTACTTCAATAGCACTCTTTGCAGAACGGACAGTAGAAATAATCATGACTCTCTTCTCTCGTCCTTGGTAGATTTCAGTTGAGCCCACTTCAATATCAGTCCAATTCTTTCTCCTTAGGGCCTGTCTCAGCTTGTAAACCTTGATAGAATGCAAAATTACAGATGGCATGAATTAAGATCACAGGTAATAAATATCTCCTGTATTGACCTCAAACATAAGTTTCTTTTCTTAACATGCTGGATTTTCTTTATTTTACCAACCTGGCAACAAAAGTAATCAACATGGTAAGTCTCCTAGACTTGTATCTTAGTAAATGCACCAGAGTACACTTCTTGAGAAAGTCATTACACAAATGATATACCTACTCTATGGGTAGAGTAAACATGAAATTTTCAGATACAGTTAAATATCTTGGAATTACCTTAACTTCTGATATATTGTGGGGAACATAAGCAGCATTAAAGAAATAAGGTTTTGTTAGATGTATGATAGTAAAAGTAAGAGAGATGCTACTTCGCTCTGGTTAGACCACACGCTCTGGTTAAATACATTTTTTTGCATTCAGTAAAATATATCACGGCACGTAATGAATTTATTGTTAAAAATAATAGAGAAGGAACGTGGACTACAAATCATCAAATATCTGACTTGATCAATCTATTTATCACAATCCTCATTTTTAAAGAAATTTAAGTCTCTGTAGAGCACATACCCACACCATAACCCTATGCAAAACAGCTTGAATTTACTGGCTATGATCTTGACAGGTAGTATGGTAAGGGGCCAATATTTTCCTTTCATTGGAAAAATGAGATCTTTTTCCTCATAATGAGGCTAAATTCTCTGAAGTTATAAGTGAACTGATATCTCACTCAAATTATCATACGGAGACAGGTGTTAGTTGATATGACCTCCTTCATTTTCCTCACTCTAACTTACAGTGCCTTTCCGTGGACTACAACCTTGACGTGGTGGAAGGGCTTGCACGTTCCAATGATCCCTAGAGCTTGACTGGCGGGAGCAGTTTATATTACTCCCGGTAGGGCCAACCATGCCAGATAGCTTGAAGGGTAGGAGCCAGACTAATGGCAGTCCCATGATAGTGTCACGTGAAACACACTGTTGGGAGTCACCATTATACTACCCAGAAATATGAATGTCACACAAAGAGAAATGAATCCTGGCAACTACGGGACACCGCCAAATGGGGTGGGTGTCGGGCCTGGCATCGGAGGAGGAAAGGCCTCAGAGGTCGTCATCACACGAAATCCTTGCACAACGCAGTCATCACAGGATATAAGGACCAAGGAAGATAAGAAGAAAAGGATGAAGAGAAGGAAAGTAATGATAAAAATAGGACCTTGGAATGTTAGGGCAATGATGAGGGCTGGGAAGCTGGAAATATTAAACAGGAAATGGATAGAGGGAAAATGGACGCCTTGGGGCAGTGCAAGGTGAGATGGAAGGACAGCGGGGACTACTGAAGTGATAGTTACAGGATAATCCATAGTGGTGGGGTTGAGAGTCAACGTGGGGTGGCCATATAATTGAACGCAAAATTGCGGAGGGTAATAAATATTGAACAGGTGAGCAACAAAATACTAGTGGTAGAAATAAAAGCATGACCTTCAACTTTCATATTGGTCCATGTGTACATGCCTACAAGCAATCATAGGGAGGATGAGGTGGATGGGGTGTATGAACAGACAGAGGAGATAATCAGAGAAGTGCCGGGCAAGAAAAAACTACTAGTAATGAGCGACTGGAACGCAGTAGTGGCAGAAGGGAGAGATGGGAATGAAGTGGGAGGGTTTAGATTAGGAACGAGAAATGATCACAGAGAGAAGGCAATTGAATTTTGTAGGAGAGGATAAATTAATAGTTACAAACACTTGGTTTAAACACCATCGCAGGAGGAGGTACAGATGGAAAATGCCGGGAGACACTGGGAGATACCAAATTCACTATATCATGGTTAGACATATTTTTTAGCAACAGTGTGAAGAACTAACAGAGCTATCCGGGGGCTGATGCAGACTCGGATCATAATTTAGTACTGATGAATTGTGAGGTTGGATTCAAAAAAGCTAAATAAAAGCAGGAGGATGAAGAGGTGGAAGCTGGGAGCGTTGAAAGGGGAGAAAAGGAGGGAATACCAAGAGATAGTGGAAGGTGACATAGGCGAAGCCAGAGAAGCTGGAACAATCGAGGAAAAATGGGAGAAAATAAAAACAGGCATTGTAAGAGCAGCCGAGAAAACCATAGGAGCAGCAGAATTGAGGAGGGTAAAGAAGCAGTGGGGTATGGAAGAAATGATTAGAAAATGGAGGAGAGAGGAAATTGGAAAAATGTCAACACTGACAAGGGTAGGGCAAAGTACAAGAAGCTAAATAATCAACTATGGCTAATAACCAATCGGGCAAATGAAAATTGGTGGAGAAGGCAATGCGAGGAAATGGAGAAACTGTAAAAGGAAGGGGAAGTGGGTGCATTATACGCTAGGGTAAAATAGCTATCAGGAGGTAAGTGATGGCAAATGGTACCAAAGATTAAGGACAAGAGAGGTAGAGTGTTAACCTAGCAGGAAGATATCCTAGAAAGATGGCGAGAATATGTGGAGGAGCTATATGAAGTTAACCTCGGGCCAAAGTTTCTCGCCAACGAAATAGAGAAAGCTTTGAAAGAGATGAAGACAAGAAAAGCTGTAGGTGTAGATAACATACCCTCGGAATTGCTAAAGAGTTTAGGAAGTAAAGGTAGGCAAGCTTTTTTCGAACTTGTATGTAGGATCTACACGGAAGGAGTATGGCCAGAGGAGTTAGTGAAAACAGTATTGAATCCTATCCCAAAAAATAAGAATACATTAGAAAGTGAGAACTACAGAACAATTAGTTTAATTTCACACACAGGCAAAGTTCTACTTTGAATAAACAATAGAAGGTTGGAGAGTAAGGTCAAAAACTACTTAGGCAATGACTGGTTTGGGTTTCGGAAGGGAAGGTCCACTTGGGATGCGATAGCAGTGATGAGAATAGTTATAGAAAGAAACTAAGTATAATCAGGACGTTTTCGCATGCTTCATTGCTTTTGAAAAGGCTTTCAACAGAGTAAATTGGAATGAACTAACAGAGATACTAGGGAAAATGGGAACAGGTTGGTGAGACAGGAGACTAATTTGACTTAATATTAACTTACATATGATGCAAAGGGTGCAGGTGAGGGTGGCTGATGGTGAATCGGGGTGAGCAACTCTAGGTCGCAGGGTAAGGCAAGGGTGTCCGTTATTACCATTGCTTTTCCACGTTTATGCTGAGGAAATGGTAAGACAGGCATGGGAAGAATTTGAGGTTGGAGTCGAAGTGGGAGGGCATCTTATAAAATCAGTTAGATTCGCAGATGATCAGGCATTGGTTAGTGGATCTTTGAAGAGACTACAAGCTTTGGTAGATGCTTTAGAAATGCAGTGTGGGATATTCGGAATGAAGATAAATCATAAGAAAACAAAAGTAATGAGATTCTCTAGGACAAAGAAAGCAAAGCTTGTAATAAACGTAGGAGGACACAAATTAGAGCAAGTAGAACAGTTTAATTACTTAGGTAGCATGCTGGAGGAAAATGGGCATAGCAGCAAAGACATATGGAAGAGAATACCGCTAGCTAAGGAGGCGTTTAGTAATAGAAGAGAGTTGATGATGGGGACAATGGGTAAGGATGTGGTGAAGAGCTTGATATGGAGTGTAGCGTTGTATGGGGCAGAAACTTGGACTCTCAGAAAGGAGGATGAGAATAGGCTGCAGGCATTTGAGATGTGGGTGTGGAGAAGGATGGAGAAGGTTAGGTGGATGGAAAGGAAGACTAACGAGGAAGTACTTAAGATGGTGGGCGAGGAAAGGACTCTTTAGAATGAAATCTGGGATAGGCAGGGTAGATGGCTGAAGGACGTAATAAAGGGTGATGGGTTGCTGAAGAGTGTGATAGAGGGAAGGATGTTAGGCAAGCGGGGTAGGGGAACAAAGAGAATAGATCTTATGCAGAGGCGAAAAAGGATATACTAGAGGGAGATAGGCACCTGAACGTGTAACAGACTGGGAAGAGATTCTCTGACATTCAACAAAACCTACCTTTACTGGTAGAATACATTTAAAAAAAGTGATACAAATTCTATTGACACAAGATTTTCAAATTTTGAATACAACCACATTGGACATCTCAATCTGCACTGAACCATGATTTCTTCATTTCACGAGTTCTAAAAAATGGTTGACTGCTTGACTTGAGCACAAGAATTAAACTAAAATGATCTATCACAGGTCATGAAGTAGAGAGTATCTTATGATCAATGCATGGATTTTAGGACCCCAAAGCCTGGACATTTTGAAATCTGAGTAATCCTCAAAGGAGGGTCAAAATAAAAGAATTTGCTCACCTGCCTGGTGTATGGTGTGAGAACTCCTATATCCTTCTCGCTAACTTTGCTTGCACCTTTTATTGAAAGCAAGTTGCGGATATACTTGATCACAACTTCTACCTCCTGCAAGTTGAAGTAACTGCAAAAATAAAAAAAATACAACATTGATTTGTTAGAAATCACTTGGAGAATGTAAAATTTCAGACAATGTCATGGAGATGATTGCACATTGTAATTCAATATTTTTGTGTCATAGCAATAGAGAAGTATGGATTATGATTGAAGGTAAAACAGAAAAAGGTAGTTTATACCACCCATGAACTAGTACACATAGATAGGCTCAGTGGGTTACAACACTACATTAGTAATGCCCTACAGTAAGTGATTAAACAGAATTGATTTTTTCAGAGCTTTGAAAAGATATTCTGTAATTTATATAGCTATTTTAAAATTTCATTATCATTTCTATTAACTTTACTTCAAATTTTGAAAAGACAGAGTGACTCAGACCCTGAAAGAAGTATATTAAGTGTCCTCTTTTTGAAGATTGATGCAATGGTTTTATTCTTTTCATCCAATTCTTCTCAATTTTTCTTCCTCAAAATATTCTACAAAGTTAGCGATAAGCAAAGCCCAAGAGGAAACAGAGCTGGCTTCAAAAATGAGAAGCACCACACTCAAAAAAACTGGATCACATGAGAATTTTAAGTTTTTCGTCATCATAATTAATGATAAGTGATATATCACTACACATTTAAATGGCTCTCAAATGTTAAAGTTATGACTTTCACCTAAGGGCTTTCATGAATGACTGAATGGATCCTTAGCTCATATATGTCAAAAAACTAACATTCTCCAAACTGGGCATTGACTCATTCCTTCATAAACAATAGGGCAGGACTGTTTCATCACGTTTACCTCAAATTAGACTATAAAGACATACCTAATTTAAGCAACACACGAAAAGTAATAAAAAAATCAGTCTAAAGCAGGATTCAAACCATGGACCTTTGCATTGTAGGACCAGTCCAAAGACAACTATGCTACGCAAGCTACCTAACTCCTTTGCATATAAAAATCACCTTTATTTGGGAGGATAAAAATCAAATACATGCTAAGTGTGGATTAAGTGCTGGTACAGGATTAGCAGAAGTAGTAATAAAGTTTATCATGCTTCCACGGCTAAGGTCATTTTGTACATACTGTCAGCCAAGGGTAGACAGGGGCTAAAGGACTCTCACAAATCATGTCTGAATCCAAATTTTGAGCTGAGCCCAATGATGCTTAACTTTGGTAACTGATCGGCAACCGGTGTTTCCATTGTAGTAGGACATTGCTTGTATGGGTATAAGCCTAATGGGTACAATGGATAATAATACCTCTTTGGAGTCCTCTTCTCTCTTGCATCACCATCCTCCCAGGGCAGAAAACCAATTTGGTCAGAATCCTTCATGAATTGCCATGAGCATTAGGAAGCTTACTGTCGGTGCAAAAATTATTTAGACTTGAGTTTGGACACTGATTAAAAATGAACTGTGGAACCCTAAAGTATGAAAGTTACACCAAATTTTAACTTGTTTTATTTTGCGTTTAACTGTGGTTGCTGATTATTTTTACATTACACTATTTTTTCCTCCGGTGAGAACAGAAAAAGTGCCGTTTTTTTGCCGTTTTCGAATGGAGTGCTCTCTTTGACATAAAATTGTGAAGAAACTTGAAGTTAAACCGTAATGAACTTGTGGTATTTTGTACAAAAAACTTATTTAAATGCATCGTTAAACGTTCAGTTCTTTCTAATGTGTAATGAAAAAGTTATTAACAAGTTTATGAAACAACTTTTTCTTGGTTATGAAAAGTAGTAGAAGCAAGATCTTGGTCTTGATTTGAAGATCTTTACAGCAGTATTTAATAACAATTACCATTGTAAACTCACATTGTGATATCGATTTTTAATGAGTTAATAAACAATCGAGTATTTTAGTGGGCTCAAGCCAGCTGTAAGGCGGCTGTCTACGTAGGAGAGGTGGTGAAAGTTTGAGCCCTGTTGCCACTTGCAGGTTGTGGGCCGTCTATGTCTTGGAATCTCTTCGGGCACATTGAAGAAATTTAGTGTTTCAAAAGAAGGCCCTTATGAATAAAAGGTGAAGGAAAATGGTTAATTCTAAAAATAGCACAATTGCTACCTAAAATAAAATTCATGAAAAGAGTGCGTGCAGCGATTGTTTTCGCACTTCGAGGCAATGCACAGAAGGAACGTATGAGTAACGGATTCGGCCCACAACCCGCAAGTGGCAACAGTGCTCAAACTTTCACCACCTCTCCTACGTAGACGGCCGCCTTACAGCTGGCTTGAGCCCACTAAAATACTCGATTGTTTATTAACTCATTAAAAATCGATATCACAATGTGAGTTTACGATGGTTATTGTTATTAAATACTGCTGTAAAGATCTTCAAATCAAGACCAAGATCTTGCTTCTACTACTTTTCATAACCAAGAAAAAGTTGTTTCATAAACTTGTTAATAACTTTTTCATTACACATTAGAAAGAACTGAACGTTTAACGATGCATTTAAATAAGTTTTTTGTACAAAATACCACAAGTTCATTACGGTTTAACTTCAAGTTTCTTCACAATTTTATGTCAAAGAGAGCACTCTATTCGAAAACGGCAAAAAAACGGCACTTTTTCTGTTCTCACCGGAAGAAAAAATAGAGTGTCATGTAAAAATAATCAGCAACCACAGTTAAATGCAAAATAAAACAAGCTAAAATTTGGCTTTATCTAAAAAATGTAACTTTCATACTTTAGGGTTCCACAGTTCATTTTTAATCAGTGTCCAAACTCGAGTCTACATAATTTTTGCATTGACAGTAGGTATCATAGTATTCTGTGCATGGTCCAGTTAGCCAAAGGTATGCGGTTCAATGCTAGGAATTTTTGCATGTGGCAGTTTTCATGTACAAATCTGAACTTTTCCCAGCCAGCAATGATTATGGTTTGTCAAACATGCAAACCTCCCAGGACAGGATCTTACTTGAACATACCTAATGCTACGTGAGTAAATGGAGCTACAGACCTAACAAATAAATTATCCCAAACCCCATGCATTTGAACATGGGAGACATAACCAAAAAATATTCATTGCCTTACTCCAATGAAAATACAAACCAACTACCATTTAGGAGCATTAGGCTGATTTTCAATGTCAGCTCCATCTCTGTATGTACCTACTTATAAGCAGCCATTGTATATATCTTCTGATTTCTGCAAACTTTCCCAATTACCTGACGGAATGCCTTATCAGCTCCTTCAATTTTCCTGAACCCTAAAATCATCATCTCTCAATGATTCACTTCCATAGTAATTTAATTCTTTCAACACTGATGATATAGTTTTCAACTTTATTTTTATGAAGCAGGATGCAAATGAATTCACATCCTGCCATAATTTTGGAGTTGGAACAGTTACATTTGCAAAACTATAATAACCAACCTTGGAGAAGACCCCTCTCTCTCATCTCCACCAAGAACACTGTGGAAGTGGACAGGGAAGGTTGTCTTGCAAAGAGGATCCTGCATCACACTTATTGAATGGGCCTGGAGAAAAATGAGGAAAAAATTAACACATTTGCCCTTAAAAATGCCAGGAAAGTAATACTTCCGGGCTACGAATGGTCCAAAACAACTTTACTAATGCTGCAAATAGAATTTAGGCTCCCAGATGATAATTTTATGATTTAAATCAACAACTGCTCAGTGAACTCTTTACTACACCTACATAAGATATAAATTAGAATATGCCTTGTTTGTATGGTATCCTTATGTGAACAAACATGTACAATGGATACAAAATAATCAAATGAAAATAATGCATTACATGTACTAAACACAGAATAACATTTACCCCTTATTCAAGAATTACATGATCTAGTTGAAATAATTAGACTTCAAAGCTTAAAGAATACAAGAAGAAAAAATGATTTACTCTATCTGTTTGATTTAATCAATACTGGTGAAAATATTAACCTAGTCAGTAAAATTAACTTATTAGTGGCAAATATTAATGGAAGGTCAAAAAGGGCATTGAAATTCAACAATGATATGACAAACAATAGTGTAAATTCAACATTATACAGATGGTGCCAAACATACAATAAGCACTGTAATGAACTCAAATTATTTCAAGAAAGAAAGTAATACTGAAGAAAATTGTTTAAGAAAAATTATTACATAAATGCTTCTCCTTATTTTTGAACACAGTCATATGAACGTATGCCTGTGTTCATATGAATGTGTGTCATACGAATGTATGATTGTATGTTATATGTGAAAATGTTTTCCATAAAATTCTTTCATTGGGTGAACTTAAAGTTTAATAAATAAATAATGTGGCTATTGTGGTGATCTCAGCTTATCAACAAGCAACACATATCAAAAAGGCTTTGATCCTTAAGGTCCTGTTTGCAAGTGATACTTCCCACTCCATAAGATGCACTGGTTTGTTTTAAAACTAGATTTTAGAAGTAAAATATAACTTCCATTATTGTAAATATTAACATTTAGTATGAAGAAATGGGTTGGTAAAGATTAAACAAATAGCTTCTCTATGAAAGCTATTCACCATTGAATCCCAGAGACAAATGACTAACATCCAGAACACTTTTGGCTAGCAGACCTAATGCAGCAGGTGGAGAAAATAGAGAGATGGGCAGTACAGCATTGAATGAAGGATAACATGTCTTTACCGTCAGCCCAAAAGACAAAAGGCTTTTGTTAGAAAAACTTTTAAGACAAAAAGTGTTTCCTCTGGGACACGAAATGAGGTATTATCGTGACAGATTTACCCTACAAGACCAGCAGACCGTGCAAGAAAACTTAAGACCCCTCGAAACATAGAACTATAGTAAGAGGAGGAAAGGGCACATCTAATTAAGGACATTTGTAGGGGAAGCAAATGGTCAATCTCAAGCATGAGTGGTAAAGAGCAAAGATAAACTTCACCTTGTCCACAATAAACTTTTTAATTTGCACAACTGCCTTGATGACTGTGAAAGTCATAACCTTGGTTGGCAATGTGATTAAATAGTTTACTCTGGAATAAAAAAAGTTTTACTTTTTAGTTCAAAATGGAATACCAACAGAGAAACCTGAGATGATGAAATCCATGAGTGGTATTTATAAAAAGTAGTGGCATTTTTCCAACATATATTTAAGAGTAGTATTGGTAATGGATCAGTGGTGCAGACAAAGAGAATTTAGAAACATTTTCACAATTGCTAATGCGCACATAAAAAATATAAGGGCATATAAAATTTTTCTAGGATTTTCACAGATTGTCACGTCATAGAACCATTATCATAGATTTGTGATCCAAAATACATCAACAGCGATTCATTATGAACATAAAATTTGAAATAAAATAAAAAAAAAAGTATTCTACTAGTATTTGGTAGGTTTTGTTGAATGTCCGAAAGTTTCCCCCAGTTTTCTACACATTCAGGGGCCTAACTAACACTAGTATTTCCATTTTCGCCTAAGCATATGATCTATCCTTATTCACCCTGTCCATGACACCTGTTCTCTATCTTCCCCTTCCCCACTTGCTCAATATCCTTCTCTCTCTTTCACACTTTGGCGACCCATCCTCCCCTTATTATGTTCTCAAGCCACCTACACTGCATATTCCGGATTCCATTCAAAAGTTTCCGTTTCTTGACCACAATCTCAAGCACTTCCTCGTTAGTCTTCTTATCTGTCCACCTCACCTTGTTCATCCTTCTCCACACATCCACATCTCAAATGCCTGCAGCATATTCTTGTCCTCTTTCTGAGGGTCCATGCTTCTGCCCCATACAATGCTATGCTCCACATCAACCTCTTCTCCAGCCTCTTCTTCACATCCTTACCCAAGGTCCCTGTCATCAGCTCCCTTCTACTACTAAATGTCTCCTTAGCTAACGCTATCCTCCTCCTAATGTCTTCCCTACTATGTCCACTTTCTTCTGGAGTACCACCTGAGTAATTTAAATGCTTGAGTTTGTGCACTCGAACTTTTATGACCAGCCTCACTTTCTTTGTCTAAGAGAATTTCATTACTTATGCTTTCTTATGATTCATCTTCATTCTGAATTTCCTGCACTGAATTTCTAAAGCATCTACTAAGGCTTGTAGTCCCTTTGAAGATGTTTCCGAGTAATTTAAATGCTTGAGTTTGTGCACTCGAACTTTTATGACCAGCCTCACTTTCTTTGTCTAAGAGAATTTCATTACTTATGTTTTCTAATGATTCATCTTCAGTCTGAATTTCCTGCACTGAATTTCTAAAGCATATACTAAGGCTTGTAGTCCCTTTGAAGATGGCCTAACCAATGCCTGATTGTCTGTAAATCTAACTAACTTTATCAGCCACCCTCTAACTTTGACTCCCACATGGAGTTCTTCCCATGCTTGTCTCACCATTTCCTCACCATAAATGTTAAAAATCACAAGGCGAAAATGGGCACCCTTGCCTTACCCCGCGACCTATAGCTGCCTACCCTGATTCACTGTCAGCCACCCTCACCTGTGCTCTTTGGGCCAAATATAGGTTTCGGATAAGTCTCCTGTCTTGGCAATCTATTCCATTTTTCCTGAATATCTCTGTTAGTTTTCCCAATTTACCCTGTAAAAAGTCTTTTCAAAATCCACAAAGCAAGCGAAAGCATCCTGGTTATACTTTGTGTTTCTTTCTGTAAGTGTTCTCATTACCGCAAAAGCATCCCGATTTGACCTTCTCACACGAGACTCAAACTGGTTATCACCCAAGTATTAAGCACCTCTGTAAACATTTTGTACCTAGAAAATAGGCAGTTTCAATTTCAAGTATACATGCACTTTCTTTTGCAAAAAGCTATAGAGCTTGTGTAAACTCTTGAGACCAAATGTATTTGTACACAATTTATATCTCTAAGTATCATTTCCTTCAGTATCACCACCTTTACTAACTACCTGGAAATAATGGACTTATAAGAAATTTGTACTCAATTGTACCAAATATCAGTATTTTCCTACCACCTCAACCACAAAGATGCATGGGAGCTCTTGATGCTGTGACTAAAGGAACACACATCACTTCGCACATCCTCCTTCACATCAATGATGGTGACACTCAGATGCCACCATCATTGATGGGAAGGAGGATGTGCAGAAACCAGAAATGCCAATGACAAAGTCCCAAAATAGATTTAAAATCACACGACATTCCTTACATAATCAAGGACATATAAATTTGATTTTGTGAGGCTTGACTTTGAGGAGGCAAAAGACATCTATTTTGAATAATAACAATTAGTTTCAACATTTTAATTTAACACTGTGACTGGCTTCACCTTGATTAGACATTATCTTGCCTGAGGATGCCATATCAAGGAGAAACTGGTAGCAGTTTTTTATTGAAAGAGTGGAGAAGTATTAAAGTGTTATAATTCAAAATGGATAGAAAGGACACAGCCATTTCAAAGACTTTCGCTGGTTTTCCAGCATTTCCAGAAAGAGTGGCTACTCAGAATGAGTGATCAGAAAATGTTTACCCACTGTTGTTCACTCGCAGCAAAAGAAAAATATTCAATGGTTTAGAAAAAAAAAATGCTTACCTCCAGCTCATTGTCATAAAACAGCTGGTTGGGCAAAAGCAAAATACTTGGATGAGATCGGAAATTTCGGACAAGCTTTGTTATGAAAAGAGGGTTGAAGGCATCATGTTGTCTTTGGTAAAGTGCACACCTTGTCATGAGACGTTCAAGCAGCGACAAGCCTGGAATGAGATCACAACATTACAAACAATGAAACACCCACCAACCCCATAAAATATTTATATATATTTTCGAAAACTTGGTCGAATGACCACAATTTTTTCATTGCTAGGATAGAGGTAATGAGGGGTGAATAGAGGTGGGGAAATTACAGTAATTTTCATTTCAGGTAAATTACCAAGGTAAATTATGGCAATTTCGTGAATTACCATAATTTTCCACTAATTTTTAATTTTCTGCAGTTAATAGCTAATAGAGGATTTAATAGTAGAGCCAATAGCAGTAGCAAGGAGCTGAAGGCATTTAAACCATTACTATTGCCACATTAATGTATTAGAAATAAAGAAAATTTATACAGCAGCAAAGACTAATACACACCAGCAGCAATACGCCTGCACACATTTCGGTGTTCTTTTGTTTGGTATGAGAAATTTTTGTTCAAACTGTTAAAAACAACAGCCCCACATATGTTTGACAAGTAAAAATATTCCATAAATGAGTTGTACGTGCCTTTATTTATAATTAAGATGGTGTTAAATATATATAGACTCTGCTAAAAATAATGTTTAGAATAAACAGTGAAGAAAAGATCTGGGACAGAGGTGAATATCACTGAAAATTAAGGTAATTTTCATGGACTGCGCTAAATTACATAAAATACCACAGTAATTTATGAATATTACCATGGTAATTTTTAGAATAACCCATCCCTAGGAGTATGGTGCTGCTTACAGCTGTGATAGAGGGGAGGATGTCAAGATGGAAGGATGTAAACCCTTTTGCCACCACTTCTTAGGCCAACCGAGGCAAAAATTTGATTTTTTCTTTTCCCATAAGGCTTTCCACCCTCTTCCTCCCAGAAATGGGCCATTTGGACAATTACCACTATAATATTTGTAAATTACTGCTGTATTTTTCTTTATTTACAGCAACCCCTGAAAATTACAGTAATTTCACTAATGTTTACTGATAATTCGGATATTTTCCACAATGATATATCCAAAACATATTCTTTTAAGCCAAGTCTATATACATTTCATTTGGGCTTAGATTTGATTTAGATGGAGTGACTACTAAGAGTCCCTAAGGCACTTGGAGCGAGTAGGTCCATTGTGCCAGCCACCCATTGGTGGTTATCCGAAGAGTCCATGAGCCTTACTTAAGGCCAGCAGGTCCCCTACAGGAATTTCCCCTACTTCGTTGGGCTCCAGAAATGGTGAGCCCAGATACCTATTTCAAGTCCAAGGTAAGGCTGAACATTAGCAGAGAATATGGGAATTGGTTTCATCCACTTCCTTGCACCTCCTGCATATAGGAGAATCTGTAATCTTCAGAAGATGGATAAGTCTCATCAATTGATAATGTCCCATGAAGAATCCCACTACCATTCACATTTGGCCCCAATTTAGTAGGAGGAAACTCCTTGCGAGACTAGGCCTTGGTCCCTTTATATGTAGTTTGACCTTCCATAGCTTCGATGTTGTTTGCCAGATCTCGGAGCGTGGAGTTAGACGCCATGTTTCAATCTCCATCCAGGGAAGATGGAGATTGAAACAGGCAGGCCTGGAGTCTGTCTCAGGGACTCTGGGCAGCATCACTGGGGAACTTAGGGCTGGAGCGCTACGCCTAGAACAGTAGAGTTTTCAATGGATGCAAGCATGCAAACATCTACGCTGCTATCAACAATGGAAATTCCGCTTCCAAAGTAATGGGACTGAAGCGAAATTTAACTATATACATCAAGTACTATAGTCGCATGTCATCGGCATTGTCAGAACTTCTTACACAATAGAGACTGGTTTTGTGAATGAATTTGTGCATATTATTTATCGAGAGCTCATCCATAAGTCCCAACTTACAGGTCAACATCACAAAACCTGTCTTTAGGCTGAAAACGAAACAATTTTTTTCTGAAACAGGAGAGAAATGTGGTGAAAGTGTAAGATTTTCCCTCCCATACACCTGGGTTCGCGATAACATTTGCAACTATAGGATTTCTTTCCACTATTTTATCTGTCATTGCAATTATTTTTGTAACATTTTGAGGAATAAAAATGGGGATATCGGGAGAGAGAAAGTTAATCCTTTGTAGTTCATTACAAATGTATGGCATGATAACACAGTATTTTCTTTTCCTTATTATGTGTATTGTAACTCTAGGAATTTCATATTTCGTTCACGGCGTTATGCAGCTTGATTTCAAATGATATCACATAGGCATGTAAAGCAAAAAAATGACTCCACAACAAGCACATTTAATAAAGTTATCACCAGATGCTTTGCATCTGCACAAATGCTGTTCGTGTGGGTAACATAACTTACGACCATTTTTGTATGTTGTCGAACATTCAGGTCTTACCGGTTTTCCACTGTGTAGGTTGATTGTCTAAGGAAAACACTCCATGAGCCAACGATCAACGTTTTGCTTACAAAAAATACGCCGTTTTAAATACACCTCTTCACAAACCCCACGCACCTGTTATCAACTCTCTCACGTCACAAAATTCTTCATGGTGAGCGAAAAGTTGATTAACAAATATCAGCATTCGAGTATTACTGCTAGGAAATGAAAAGTGAATTCGTCAATGTACGATAAAAATTTACATCTTTGTTAATTGTTAACACACTTCAAATAGACTCACGATCTCTCTTCCCTAAAATTTCAAAATGTGCGTTCATATTTCAAAATGTGCGTCACCAACACACCTTCCACCTATTAAGTGTCTATCCAGGCGAAGTATAGAATCATAAAATTTGCTACTAGGTATACTCTCTTAGAAGGGTCAGTTGAAGATCCAAGTAATAGTTAGAAAGTTAAAAATGATGCAGTTACAGTAATAGATGTTCGGGATTGGGAATTTTACTTTATTTCTGAAACATATTAAACCGAAAAATAATTATGCAGTAGGGTCACGATCCTGTACTACACTGGAGTCCTGTGCACCCAATGCCTTCACCCACACCACCACGTCAAATAATTATAGTACTACCATAAAGCCATTGTTACTTATGCATGAGCAGATGCGTAAGTAACAATCACCATTAAAATTGCATCGTATTTACACCCAAAATTGCGCCAATGCACAAACTCGAGGACATAATTAAATAGCTCCCGTTATGATACGGATAATTTGTTGATGCATCTATGTATCAACGTATATACTTGCAAGGACATGCATCGTGTGAACATGTCATCATACGACGAATTGAAGAGGAGCAAAATTATCGAGTTACCTAAAAATTTCTCGCGAACCTGGGCCTATGGGAGAAATAGCTGTAATCATTTTTCTACATCTCTCCCCAGTCACAAAAAAAATTAAATCTTTGGCGTCACCTCACCTCAGCGTAGGTCTCTCGATTCTCCTCGTTAGACTCTTAGTTGATCATAAGGCGAGACTCACAATTTTTTTCTGATACTTTATGTTTCGGGAATATTTCGCACTTCACTGTGCATACATTTTGCAATATTTGCTGACGAACGCGTCCTATTGCTCTATCGATGTAATATTTCCTCATGGAACTGCAATAAAATTTTAGAATCGAACTTTTCGAAAAGATCACATTTCTAAGAAAGTCAAAATACTGCAATAGAAATTGCAAACAATTAATATATTAATATTTTGGGAAAATCACAGTAAATAATTAACGAAGTGATTTAACAGTTTGTATTTTGGACTATGTCTACATGCTGCATCTCATTATAAGTATTCCATCATCACTAGAGTGTCGACTTCATAGGCAGATTACCTGACTCGACATGAACTTCCGTAAAATTACCATAGTTAACCATGGTAATTTACTGTAAATTAAAATTAATTAATTAAAAATTAAATTAAATTAAAACATTTTTTAATTAAGTAATTAACTTTCATGAATGGTAAATTACGATCTATATAATATCTATATAAATCTTGACTCATTTTTTTCACATGGTACTTTTGGAAACTCCTTCGCAACGGATGGTTATTTTTTTGAGATCCTGAAAAAAATTACTTTGGTGACAATATAATTTTAAAATTAGTTGAAAACTTAAATCAAATAGTTAAGAAAGAGTAAAAAATTAAAATAGTTAAGAAAACATACGCACTACGCACAATTTTTTGATGAGATCTGGGAGTTAGAAATCCCACATTTCATAAATTAGGTCTCTCTGGAGTGCATACACGTACCATTTCCCATGTCAAATGGCTGGTATTTTTTCAGTGTGTCCACTAAAGTCAAAATATTAAATTCAAGCAAAATTCTAGGTTTACAAGGCAAAATTTATACAAAATTCTGGGTTGTTATTATTATCATCATCTGGTGTTTTGCCTGCTGGCAGATCCCGTACACCACTGCTGTCTCCATCCGCTTCTGTCCCGAGCTTCCTTCTTTACTTCATCATAGCTGATGTTCTTCACCTGATCCCCCAATTTAATTCTTCTCTTTCCTCTCTTCTTCTTTCCTTCAATTGAACCCTCAAGTGCCACAGTTATTATACTTTTCCCTCTCATCACATGGCCCAACCAGTTTCCTTTCCTTTTACTTATTTCCTTTAGGCGCGATCTTCCTTCTTTTACTTTGCTCAAAACCTCTTCATTTCTCATCTTATCTACCCATCTTACTTTTCCCATCCTTCTCCACACCTAAATTTCATAAGCTTTTATTCTATTCCTTTCTCTCTTACCTAATGTCCACGCTTCACATCCATACATGAAAACGCTCCATGACTAACACTTAGCTAGTCTCTTTCTCAGCTCCAGATCCAGGCTTTTATTGCATAGCAAGTTTTTCTTCTGGCTAAAGGCCTATTTTGCCATTGCTATCCCGGCTTTTATTTCTGCAATACTTCTCCAGTCGTCTGTCACCATCGTTCCTCGGTCCTGGTAGCTTTTCACTTTTCCTATTACACCTTCATTTATTTTCACACTCGTATAATTTTCAGTTTACTGGCATCACCTTTGTCTTTCCTAGGTTTATCTTCATCCCATATTCCTTCATCCCTTCTTCCAAAACCTTTATCAACCTTTGATGTGATTGCATATCATCTGCTAATATTACAATGTCATCTGCGAGTCTTATACTTCTTATCTTCCTACCTCCAATGCTGACTTCTCCTCTCTCCCATCAAAAGATTTATGGATCATGTCCTCAACTTATATATTGAACAAGGTTGTCAACAGACAGCATCCCTTCATTACTCCTCTACCAAGATCCACCCATTCTGTCATATCCTCATTTATTTTTAATGCAGCTTTTTGCCTCATATATAATTCTCTAATGAGTTTTCTCTCCTTCCATACCAACCTCTTCTCTTTTAGAATTTCGAACATTTTATTCCATTCAACCCGATCAAAAGCCTTTTCCAGATCAATAAAACAAAGTGCCATTCATTTTCCTATTTCTATATACCTTTCTCCAGTTATTCTTAACAGGCCAATGACGTCCCTTGTTCCTTTCCCTTTCCGGAAACCTTGTTGTTCCTCCCCAACATTTTCTTCCATTATTCTTATTAATCTCCTGTTCAAAACTCTCAACATTATTTTGGCTGCAAGTGTAATTAGGCTTATCGTTCTATGTTCAGTACATTTCCGTGTACCAGGCTTCTTAGGAATTGGTACCATCACTTTTCTTACAAAATCTTGAGGCCATTCACCAGTGTGATATATTTTGTTACACATGCTAACAATTTCCTGCACACCCTCTTCATTCAAGCACTTGAAAAATTCAATAGGGATCTCATCCATTCTTGTTGCCTTCCCTTTTCTCATTTCTTCAGTTGCTTTTTCTACATCCCTCTTCAACACTGATAAACCTCTATCTTCCGGGGGGGTTATTATATTGCGCTTTTTATATGAGCCAAAGTGATTTCAAGTTTAAAGTAATGATTTTTCTAGCTTAACCCACAAGTAACAATATTGAACTTAAATAATTATAAATAATTTAATAAGAAATTAGTATTAAAAATAGTAATCAAATATGTAGTTTTCTTTGAATTAAGTATTATGTTGGTTTTAAGAAGACTAAACCAGAAGTAGGCTTACTCACATCATGTTCTGTTGGGAATATAGTACTCGAGTCCTAAAGATGAAATTAGTAAGCAAAATAATAATGACGAATTATTATCCAAGACCTGAAGTAAATTTATTTGGATCAAATTTATAAAATGCGATCTTCCATGTACGATCCAAAGGTGTGGTGGTAATATAAAAGAAATTGAATTCTCATACCATACAGGAAAGATACTTCTAGATAAGATACAAGAGAGATACTACAACTATCAAATAACAGATATGTTAAAGTCATCACTATTGATTTTATTCATAAAACTAGGGGTCTGGCCTGGGCTCCGCCCGGGTCGAGGGCCCAGCCAGTGGGGAGGGTTTTCGTAATACATGATTTTTAGAAAAGAGTAACATGTATTTGAGAAATAGGAAAGAGAACATGCAATAGGTAATATGCAGTCGGTGACAGTGACCTAGGTCGCCACGCCAGGTTAGATGTGATTCTGGAGGCAGCGGTAGTCTCCACTCTCGTGCACTGGTTAGTCGAGCACAATCTTGATCCCACCGCGGGAGGTCGTCCTACACAGCCCTTCTAGAGGCTGCTCGCTGTTCATCGTCTAGCTGCTCTCGAGCCTGGCGCCGTTTCTCCGTGTAGCGCACTTGCTCCTCGGCTCGTTATTCTTCTGTTATTTGCTGTCATTGATGGCGTCGATACTCTGGGTCACGCACCCGTACTTCCAAGCACTCTTCTTCAGTCATGTGCTGATGCCGCTCGTGTCAGTGCTTCATATTGTGCGCTTGGTCTTCGACTCGCTCATCTTCAGTCATACTGCGACGCAAATGGCGTTGGTGCTCCTCGTCTCGCGCTTGTATCTCCGCTCGCGCTTCTTCACTCATTGCTTGGAGGCGTTGGCATCTCCACATCGTGTTGTAGGCGGCTACAGAAGTTTCTCCGGCAGCTGAAAGCTCCTAGCGCTGGCGAAGACGTTCCAGATGATCCAGAGGGTCGTCTTCCTCTCGCTTGCCTTCCTCCTCAAGCATAAAATGTTCTATGGGCTCAAACCGCGGGTCCACGTCTGCCGGGCGGGTCGCAGCATTTTCCTAGCCCTGAGCTAGCCCTTCAGTCTCTCGGAAACGCTTTATCACAGCGTGACGCCGATTGAGGGTGAGGCAAGGGGTCAGGGAGGGGAGCGGGTTGGGGGAAATGGAGGAATGGGGTTCATCCAAATGCAGGCTTAAACTGCACACATTTAGGATATGCGCAAAGCGGAGCAAATTAGCGAATAACTACCTCGTCAAACTGCGCCAACAGTCCTTGGCCACTCGCACCCACAACACCGCCATTCAACAGCGTGAGGCATGAGATATGGACAGACGGACCGACGGACGGACTTACCAAAATATTTATATAGATAAGGATTTTTTTTGCCTGGTAATGATAATTTTAAAAATTCCCGACTCAAACCAGAAATTCATTAAAAATCCACGAACATTCCCCAGTGCTGAAAATTGACAAATAAATCAAGATTTTCCCATTCACTGTTTTTTGACAAATAGGATTGGATTGGATTTTGGGGAGGCGACCGATAGCTGAGGTCATTTGCCCCATATGGGACAGGTAAGGGAGGAAGGGTGGATAGAAACCCGGCATTGGCATTAGCCTGCTCTTAACGAAAGGCGCCAAGGGGACCATGGTTTAAGTCTCATCCAACAGGCAGAGTACTGCACTTGAAGAGCCCTCCACAAGACTCAAGTAGGGATCGGGTTTCCTCAGTAAAACATCCTCCTCTGCAGGGATTTGAACCCTGGCCGCCCCTATGGTTAGCCAGTACTCTTAACCACTAGAGCTGTGTCGTTCATGAATGAATCGTTCAGAATGAACGATTCAATAGCATGAACCGAATGAAATGAATCTATGTTTTACACTCGAATCGTTCAAAATAAACGATTTGATGGAAGATTCAAATCCACCGAATCCAAATCGTTCATATTGAACGATTTGGATTCGGTGGATTCAACACAAATCTTCTTCCACATAAATCGTTCAATTTGAACGATTTGTGTAGAAGATTCTGCTAGCAATTCTCCGAATCCGCCAAATCCAAATCGGTCAATAAGAACCCTGGAAATACCCTTAAAACACCTTGTCAAAGGTCTTGTGTTTCCGAATTGGAGCATCACACTTCACTTTTTTTTTTGTTATTTTGCACACTAATATTTGAAATACAGTAAGTCAACAGATTCACATGGATTCAAGATTCACATGGATTCGAGATTCACTTGGATTCGAGATTCACTTGGATTCGAGGTTCACATGGATTCGAGATTCACATGGATTTGAGATTCACACGGATTCGAGATTCACATGGATTCTAGATTCACTCATGGATTTGGTTCATTCGGTTCATTATGAACGATTTAAAGAACCGAATCATTGCCACAAATCAAATTCCATGAACCGAATCCGCAAAATTAACCGAAATTCCCACCTCTACTAACCACCACATCAACCTGATCCCTTTTTCACAAATATCTCCGAAAGTAGTGCAATAAGGGGTTTACATTTTTGCGTCTTTGGAAAGGTTAGATATTTTTCTATAAAGTGAGACATTGAATTCTAAGTGAAATCGCATTTCGCTCAAGCTATCATAAACCATTCATTCTTCATCCCAGCATCCATCCCACCTTTCTTCATCCCGTCCATTAAGACCTATTCCTTTTCTCTCCCTTCCCTGCCTATCCAGCATCCAATCCTCTTTCAAGGTCTTGGGCAACTCTTTGCTCCTCATTACCTCTTCTAACCACACCCTCCACCTCTTCCTCATCTCCCGCAGAAGCTTCCTCTCTTCACCCACCATTTCAAGCACTTCCTCATGTCTTACCTTCTGTCCACAAATGAGGTGGCGGCTTGGTATGGTGGGATAGATAAACCATTCTGAAAATTACAGAGGTAATTTTTTAAAATTACCATGATATTTTACATTATTTACCGCACCCCCTGAAAATTATCATACTTTTCAAAAATATTCACCTCTATCTCATATTTTTCGTATTGATATATTCCAAACATAATTTGAAGCAAAGTCATTATATATGTAATATAATCTTAATTATGAATAGGGCACGTGCAACTCATTTGTATAATATTTTTACTTTTTGAGAATTTGTGGGGCCAACGTTTTCAACTGCTAGAACAAAAATTTCTCATACCAAACAAAAGAATGCCGAATTACATGTGAACTGCCATATTTGTTTTTTCATTTTCTTTATTTCTAATAAGAAAAACTCGCTTTCGAAAGGTGGCGGCTTGGTATGGTGGGTGAGTAGTGACTGACCTTGCTGAGGAGAGTAACACTTGTCTCTCGCATACCATGCCCTCCTTTCTTTCATCGCTGACTTTAAATGGATTTTCACCCACCATCCCAACAATACATGATCATCACTCTGAACTCAATGATTCAAATGCATAAATGCAGCAATAGTACTGGTTTAAATGTTGTTAACCCCTTGCTACTTCTAGAGGCTTTCCTATTAAACCCTCTAGTAGCTATTGATTGCAGAAAATTAAAAATTGTGGTAATTTTAAAAAATTACCGTAATTTACCATGGCTATTCACCTCAAATGAAAATACTGTACGTTACCTATCTTTATGGGTGAGAAGATGATTAGGAGGGGGTAAAATTGGTGACAGAGCAAGGAACTGAAAAATTCATGCCTACTTTTCATAAACTCTTGCCACAATCAGCAATGAAAATATTTCTGTACAAGACAAAAGATGAAATAAGGGTAATCATGACAAAATTCGCTCACCAAGGCCCATTTTTCCAGCATCCACGGATGCACACACAGGCCCCAATTGAAGCGGATCACCAGCCAACACCAGCATCCCACGGCAGCATGAGTTAGTCGAGCGATTCCCTCGTCCCCTTTTCTTGCGTTTGAGAGCTAAGCTACGGCCAAAGATGCCTGCCACCGCTGCAACTGCCTCTGGTTCCACTGCCTGACCACACTCATCAATGAAAACATGGGTCACATGCTCCTTGGGAATAGACTTAACTGACAACCTGGCAGTCAATTAGAGGAAGCCCATTAAAGTCAGTCCAGATGTATTCACGTACAAATAAATATTAACTAATGTATAAACTTAAATATTGAACTCCCATTTTACCCCAAAGTATATTTACTTTTAAACTCCAAATTTAACCAGGCAATACTCAAGTCAACAGAGAACCAATAATGAACAAATATTTTCCCAAATGATGTCAAAATCAAGGATAGTTCACAAATTTTTCAGGGAGGTCAACCAGGAGTATCACTATTCAAGCACTTTGCTAAGCCATTATATGTACACCCAAGTTGGTCACTTTCATGTCACCAAGTTGATCAACAATTCAGAGCAAAAATGGATTTCCTCTAAATGCACTTACTTCCCAGCTGAGATGAGAGTACAGCAAATGATGCGACTCCTCTTTAAGAGGTCTCTGTCTGGATTAACTATGTCGGCTTTTGGATTTTTCCTTCCTGAGTTATTGGTAGGATCATTAACACCATTAACGCCAAGTTTCAGCACATTGCTGCATGAGTAGAGGACTTCAGGTACACTGTCACTATATGGGAGAAAAGGACATTGCCTCTACAATAGATGTTAATGCTTATGGAGAAAATGCAAAAGCAATAAATAAATCATACAACCCATCGCAATGTTATACGTGAACTACTAGATAAACTAACCCCTTTGGAAAAGTTATATTCAGCAGACTAATTTTCCACCACTTTCATGACAGACACTAAGGTTAAATTAAAAAAAGATAATCAATCATGACTGCAAATTAATCCACACTAATGGCCGGTTGCAAGAAAATTTAGTTATGGAATCAATAGTTATGAGATCCATAAAGTTATAGAACTCATAAATATATTCGGGTTGCAGGAACACATCTATTAGTTACTTAACTTATTTACCAATAGTTACTAGCCTCGTATATTTGATCTAATCTTCCACCGCCGGATAAAAGTTACGAAAGTTTAGCCTATGAATAATTGATAATGCACATTATAATTAGTCAGTAAGAGTAAACAAACTAGTCACTTGTCTAAAAACAACAATTTTATCAAGTAATTAAGTCTCCAAGTGGTTCATTGCGCATCCGCCATCTTGTCTACTTATGGAACTCATAACTCCATGCCATAAGTTATGAGGCCAATGAATTTATTGAATGTTTGTGCAACACTTATTGAATGGTTTCCATGACTTATGGGTCCCATAACTTTATGGAATACATATGTTACGTTCCTGCAACTGGCTATAAGAGTAGCAGACGCTGAGGAGAGTAACACTTGTCTCTCTCACACCATGCCCTCCTTTCTGTCATCGCTGACTTTAAACGGATTTTCACCCACTAACTCATCAATACATGAACATCACTCACGACTCAATGCTTCAAATGAATTGAAGAATAACTTATGATAATGGCTGCATAGAAAAGCATCATCACAGCACTGCGTAACCCTTTGCAGCAACTAACTTATGAGATTTAAATACTACTGAAATGATTATGACAAACTTTACATCCTCACCAAAGCTTTTGAACCACCATGAATTAACACACACAATATTAATCATTCCTATTTGAAGAACATGCATGCATCATTTTTTAATCAGTGCAAATAACATATACATACGTAGAAGTCAGAGCATTGCTGGTTAACTTTTATGGTAGCTTATCTGTCTTACTGAGACGAAATTATGTTCATATATTAGTTAAGGGACACTAATATAAAATGCTAGTTGTATTTCAAAGATGATGTTCCAAACATTGTGATGCATGTCATACACAAAGTCTTCCTCAAGTAATTACTAATAAAACTGCAATGTAAGTTTTCATGTAATTTAATTAATTTAAATTGTACATCATCAAATGCTTTGTGCAAAGTATCATTCATTACGGGATGAAACAAAAATTATTATAATGATTAACAAAAATATACTTACATGCCTCTTGACTTAGAATGGACTCTGTAAATGTCCTTTTGGTCACAATATTGCAATAGTCTCTCAGCCAGAAGATCACAAGCTGAATTAGATGGTGCACAGACAAGGATGACAGAATCACTTTGCATCTTATAAACCTGTAAATGGGATACACCATAAAGCTACTGACAAACCTGAATTTTATTGGGAGTAGTTTGAATAGTCAAAACGAGATGATTTCTTTCATACATGAAAAATGCTACATGCCAGCCAAAAAGAAAAAAAATTAAATCTATTCCATGAATATAAAATGGCTTATGGTTCAGTACATTGAAACTTAAAAATTAAGAAGGAATTACTCTCCATTTTCTCATTGCTAGAGGATGGAATAGGTTGGGAACTTCTAGACTTGAAGCCTAAATGCTATGCTAAGAAAAATACTTGAAAAATTCTCATAACATGAGCTTCCCTAAAGTTGTATTGTCAGGCCCTTGAATAATTTTCCACCAGGATTTCCTCACATTGCTTTCCCTTGTTACTTAGGCCCAGATACAGAATAAGTTAGGGCTTATATTCATTTGAGCACATTTAAAGCTTCAACATAAGTAATGGGCAACTTCTTCCACATAATTGCATTATTTCCCGACAGAAAGGAAATACTGGAGTTCATAGGTTAGATTTTATGATAAGAGTAATAAAAATGATGACTTTAACATTTGAGAAGCAGAAAATGACTACTAATTAACCAAAATAGACTCTCCATTTGGTATCTGAAGTAGAATACCTGAAATGCAGATAGAGAATGAACCTTGAGCCCCTTTTTATAAGTAGCTTGCAGTGAACATATTCAGATGGGATGCACCTCACACCCACCACTAAATTGAATGCATGAAAACGTAGCTTTAATCTCAGTCCATAAGAGGCAGGCTGATTATAGAATACATTTTCCTGATAAAAGAAATTAATTTAATTGTGAGGGATAAACAGTATTACGGAAATTCAAAACCAAAAAAGTTATAAGGGCTGGAGATTAATATGTATACTCCTGTCCAAAACAATACTTACCACCTCAGAGCCGAAAAATTTCTAAGTCCCGAGTTGACGTTGATGTGACAATGCCAAACCACGCCCCCTTGCACAGAAAAGCAATAAATGCATAAATAAGCCTTCTTCGGAACATACTCGACGAGAGGGAACACCCCTCGGCGAAAATTTTTGACATGCAAGGGATTATTTCTGGCGTGGGGTGAGGGTGGGTTGGGGTCTATTGTGTCGGTCCTATCCTGTCAGTGGCGAGGCATGGAAAGAAAGGTCCGTCGGAAGACGAAGAAATCGTCCTAGTTTTCAGAAGCTACCGGAATGAAAGACAGAACTCAAATATCTATTTTATGTCCTCATTGCCACACAGGAAACCTCTTAAATTAATGGGTTTTCCTCAAATTAGGCCGCAGAAAGTCTATTACCGTCGCGATAAGAGGTTGAATCCAGTCAAATCGAATGTAGAAATCATTTTTTATGCTTACATTTCTGATAACTACAAGTCATTGTCTGACATACGATAGAGGTTCCATTATATAGGCAGTAATCGCAGATTGTTATCGATCGTAGGGTTTGAATCATGTCGAATTGGATGCATAATCATTCTATTACACTTAAATACCTAGTTTTGATTTGAGTTTAATATTTTATATGATACATCGTTGACGTCTGAGACGATAAAAACATGTTTACCACACATTGTAGCCCTCAAGGAAATCATTTGACAGACTTTCTTTGTAGTACTGGCCATAATTTTAGTAAATTAGAATAAAGTAGCTTAATATAGATAAAATTATGAATTCGCATTAATTTATTTATCATTCAAGTTCTACTCAGCAAATGAATTTGTCTTGCCGAGTCCCCTAAATTGCTTCACGCCTGCTTATAAGCCTTGAGCAGGGAATTGAGAGGATACTGGTTGTATCCTTCAAGTCATGTTCAATATTTTATCCCCCCTCGCTGAATTTCAACGGGTACCCTCTGCTGATTAAGCATAGAATAAACATGCATGACCACTGGTGGTGGAAAGCCCGCACTGGTTGTAATCGCATATTCACCAACTTAACCGTGTAAACTGTAAACACACCAATGCAGAATAAAGCCTCTTCGCCACCTTCGCTCGCCTCGCAAATGAGGCAGCTTGACATTGTCTAACTTATCAGATCTGCCCCCATTCTCCTCCACAAATAAGGAAACAGAAGTCCGAAACAACCTGAATGATTGGAAACAGCTCAAATACAACACTTCTCCGACATGCCCACTCCCAGCTGAGAAAGAATCCACAGCCCTGTTTAGGACACTTTCAGAAGAGTGGAGCCTTTTCACAATCCAGAGTTGTGAGAAGGGCTTTCTTTTGTGTGGAATGTTTATTGCTCTCCCAGAAATGTATACATGGGGTCGACAGGATGCTGCCTCAACACAATTGATTTTGGATAATGGAGTGGAGGCTGAACTCACTAATTGAGTTAACTCAAGATAGTATTTACGGCACTCCATAGTCAAATAAGTGACATAGAGTTATTTTCAATGGTAGGGATTTAGTGTAATGGCTGCGTGTTAGGTCGATTTCAAAGATTTTCGTTAGAAATAAAATGGAGGCATCGTAACATCATTACAAAAAAGTTAAGCAACAAGAAATTACATGTTATCAAAAGGCATGACGACTGAATGAATGATTTTTGTAAATAAACCAGTAATTATTGAGGTTTGTCTAGTCAATCATTTCCATTTGGAAATATTTCCCGTTTATCATTACTTTGAATATGAATTTTCTGCTTCGATAAGAAGCCGAAGTAGTTGGTTTCCTTTGCCATACCCTTTTTATAATGATTACGAAAGGAATGTTACCGATATTCAACGCTGACTGCCAATTATACCAACGTCGGCAGCTATTTCATTTTTACTTTATCATCTAGACAATATCAGTGTCATTTAAATTAGGGAGGATGTCCATAGAATAATGAAGTTCTCCCGGTGATGTTGTAGAGTTCTGTAAGATGAATTAAATGTTAAGAATCGGTGAATTTGGGAGCAAGGAAAATTTACTAACATATTTACCCTGCATTAATCACATCTTCCGAGAATAACCATGGCAGAAAATGCGCGATGTGAACTCCAGTGGCCAATGCTCCGTTTTTCCATATGCGATGTAAACAATATATCCAACCCAACGACTGGTAAGGTAAGGAGTTGATATTTGAAAGCTGCCATGGGAAATCATTTTGATTGAGTCCCTTCCTCTCGACCAAAGGTTTTTTTTAATTATGAAGTAGAAGGTTACAGTGTAACATACACCGATGAGATGAATTTGGACTAAATGTTAACATTGTGTGGCGAAAAAATGTCTCTGTCCGGCAAGCAGCATATTTAATCCCAATTTATTTCTAACGGGAAACAAAAATTGAGTGAATCCAGAATTCTTTAGATGAGTGGATGGAAGTTGGTTTAAAAGCATTCTAACAGTAGAATTATTGGGTACAGAGTTATTTTAATCCAACTTTGAAGTAATTAATGTTTCTAAGAGGGAGCTATAAAGCTATTTGTGACAAAAATATCATGTTAAAATTTAAAGACGCATAGTCCCAATGTTCCAAACGCGGCAGAGGAAACATTTATGATACCGGCTGCAAAAAAAAATATATTTTTTACACAAAAATCGAATCTAGGAAATTGATTTTTCTCTTCGAGAATATATTCAATGTGAGCAGTTAATATCATATTCCATTCCATATCAGATTCCATTTATGCGTATAACTGTGTAACCTGCTAGCTTAAATAAACACGTATGTGAACTTCGTGAACCTCCATTATACATGACGAAGACGAAGATTGGGCTTTCCACATCTTCTAGCAGTCGTCGTCAACGAGAGATCTTGGTCTCTTGGAGTGACCAAAACAGGCTATCCCATTCTCGCTAAGATATTTAGCGAATAGAAGCCTGGGCTCTCCTCCTACCATTGAGAATTTCCTTTCGCAGGTCAAATTTTCCCTACGAGCATATTCTCCCTCATCCTCCCTCTCCAACTGTGGGGAGGAAGGTCTTCCCGTTCCATTTGTTATTGTCTTGCCGCGCAGGGGGCATGGTTCGACCGTGTTGTCACATCGACATCAACTTGGAACATAGAAATTTTTCGGCTCCAAGGTGGTAAGTTATTTTTGGACAGGAGTATACCTACACAGAGTATGCCAATTGTTGTGGGTAAATACTGAGATTAGGTCCCATAGCATGGTTTGTGGGCCAAGTGAGCACAATTAATTGCTAATTAGGGGAATGAGAGAAAGATGGAGAGATTTCAGGCACAGGTCCATCTTTCAGACTTTATGTTAGCAGTACACCTTAAAATATCTTATGCAACACACTGCTAACGTAGAGTCAGAAAGATTGAGGCTTACAGTCAAAATCCTCCCCACACAGCCACTGAGTAGAGACTGACATTTCACTGATAAAATCTTTCCACAATTTTCCAAGAATTTGGACCCAGGGAGGAGCCACTACACATACCCATAGATCCACATCCTTGTTTGCATAACAACTGGACTATAAAATCATCTTCCGAAAGGCATATAACTACTCACAAGGAGACTTTGCAAGCCAAAAATGTTAATATCCCATCACCAGTATCGGGTAAGTTGAAATATGTAATACATTCAAATTGCTTCCACCATTAATAATACATTAATGATGCATAAGATATTTTAAGGTCTACTGCTAAAATGGTTGCAACATCACGCAGCCATGTGAACTTCTAGGCCCTAAAATGATTCAAGCTGGTTTGAGCAATACATTTAGCCATAGAGTAAGTATAGACAGAAATGACAACTCAACACTAAAAACTGAAAGTGAATATCAAAGGAGCTTTGATAGCATTATCACAATATATACTGCCAGAAAGCAAGTTTTTCAGTTAATGAATAAGTTGAAAACTCTCATACCATGGATAAGAGAATATTTGGCTAAATAAATTAACAGTTTAGAGGACACACAGTACATAATACGCTGACGTACTTAAGAAAAACTTATGGTTTATTATATAAGAAACATTTCCAGACAGCCAAACACCTCAATTAAGATGTGATAGGTACAGCCATAGTCACTGTAAAATTAATAACTGATGAATGTGAGCATGATAAAAGATAGAAAAGATAACTGGGCAGAAAAATGTGGATTCTCTCCTAATCTCAAAACAATTCAACGTATGCTTTTACCAAAATGTTGCCATTTTTTCAATACATACTCCATGATTTATCTTAATTATACTCATCATGCACTACAGGAATATACACTAATCTGTAGGCTCTTAAATCATAATAGGTGATGCAAAAACAGAAGTGTGCTCATTGCTCAGGCCACAGTGCCTACGGGGGGCCAAGTTTCCTAATTCAATGACTTCTAGAATTTTTTTATTTTCAGAGCAACCACACAATAGAAGAAATTGGTACATGGGTTACTAAAGTTAAGGTCAACATTCCAAGCCTGATGAGCACTTCATAGTGCATCATTCAAGGTGGCTAAGAGGTAACAGAAACAACATTAAATGAATGTGACCTGCAAGGAAAAAAAGCATTTTGAGAACAATGTGTAGAAAGCCTATATAAAATTCGTTTGATAATACAGTCATACCTCAATTAGCTCCAAGAATACATTCTTCCAAGACGTTGGACCATTTAAATTTGTGCAAAGCAAGAATTAAACATGATGAAAAATGTGATACATTCCTTGCGACAGCCTTGTAAGAGGCTATTATTACAATATTTGTTCACAACACTAACTTTGGAATCACAGTGGATGCACATAATGCCATATGTTAAAATTCCCCTCATTTCATACAGCCATATTTTCTTCCAGCTTGGGGCTAGCTGATGTCAGACCTTTGCAATTAGTAGATTAATTTATTAGAATGAAAAGTAGGGAAACATTGGCAAAAAAGATGAAAGAATAACAAAACAATTACTGAAAAGAAACATTTATCCTGATGAATATGACCACTTATATCAATGTTCAAAGAGGAGAAGCCTTAGCCTTACATTGCATTCAGAATCTGAGAACTAGCATTTCACTGACTAGAATTCAATAATAGTTGTTGCAGTAGTGAAAATGAAGATATACCTAACAAGCAACAAATAACCTACATAACTGAAGGAACTGCTGCCTAAATTTGGCATTTAGAGGGATTATTTTTCTATAGATCACTACTTAGGCACTTGAAATGAAACAATGTTTGATATACAATACTGCAGTGTTACCAATGGAATGTGGCATGAAAGGGGGGGATGAAGATGAGGTGTTGGGGGCATTTCTAGCCAGAAACCAAAAGGAATGAGAACTAGATATCATTTACAGGAAATAAGGACTTAAAATTAAAATTTAGCAATGCAGTTAAGTGAAATTTCAAATGCAAGATATTCTTTGCACTTCAGAACAAACAGCAGCATTGGGTAAAAATTCCAAGTCTGAAAAAAATGCTCCGCTAAGTTTGTTAATGTCATTTGGCAGTATCAAGTCTTTTGTGTTTGCTAGAGCATAAATAACATCAGAGCCAGCAGGAACTGCACTACAATGCTTAAGGAAGAATTTCCAGAGAATTTTATGAAATTCAATCAAGGAATGTTAAATGTGTGTGTCTTTTTTGGTGCAGCATCCAAATTCATCTTTCCAAAGCACTTAAATACTTATAATTTCTATTGCAAAAGTAAACAAGTAAGAACACTATAGTATATGAGCTGAATGAGAGCCGACTGTATATAAAGAGACTAAATCAGAAGTTTCACAGGATGCTGAATATCACCTCAGCAAATTCATATGTTGGTGTGTATTGAATTTGAAAAAAATAAAAATAATAAAATTTTAAGAATAACGAAATAAAATTAACTTAATTCAAACAGCCAAGATTCATTTATGGCATCAGACATTGATACATTAGCACAGGTAACTCTCAATTTAAGAATGAGTTTGGTTCCTTGTAAAGTGTTTGTACAAAAAAAATTCATAAAAGAAAGATACAATGATTGAATCCACCTGAATTATTTCTTGGAACAAGGCCAAGGATATTCTGAGAAAGGAAAGCTACCACTCAGCAGGCATTAACACGAAACAAATAGATGCTGAATATAACCAGATGATTGTAGTAAGGTCAGGATTATGATCAGATGAGCTAGAATATAGCAACTTTACTTCATAATTAAGATCACAAATAAATAAAATTATTAAATAACATTGAAAAAATTTGCAATCGAAAATTCAAAATTTTCAGTACACAACCCAAATCAATTATGATAAACCATGAATGATTCCTGACAGGCTCTTCCAAAAAAATGAGGCATTGGTAAAAAATTTGGAGAATACCAGGACTAGACACACTATTACTACTTGGGAGTCACCCACAAGTGTGCTTAAGTGTGAAATTCCAAAGAGGAAACAACTCATTCGCCTACACTGGCCTCAGGCAACTCTTTGTGATAATAATCAATATAATGTTTGTGACTTCCATAATTAATCAAAAGTTATTGACTGGTATAGGGGTCAAGCCATCTTCAGGACATGAAGATGGCTCGACCCCTTTACTAGAACCCTCTAACCTACAGGAGGTTATCAGAGGCGTTCCACATGGCTCCATTCTGGGACTGTTGCTATTTCTTCTTCATATTGACCTACCAATGTCACTAAATGGTGACATTTTCATGTATGCAGATGATACTAATCAACTGCTAAGCAGACAGGCAATATAATTATGCCAGCTCAAGAGGCAGTTGTGAACATGGAATGTTGGTGTATTGAGAATAAGGTCTTGATAAATAAGAGTAAATCTTCGTTCATGATGTTTCACCCAATACAGAAAAAAAATGATCACAGTCCATACATAAAATTTACAGATTGCAGCTTGAGAAGCACCACTGATACAAAATTCCTCGGCCTGTATATAAATGAATCTTTAAGTTGGGACACACTCATTGATTACCTTGCCTCCTCAATAGCCTCAGGATGTTATTTGATTAGAAGGATGATCAATCTAACAAATATGGACACAGCCATTACCTTGTATTATGCTCATATATACAGCAGATTAAAATATGGGATTGAAGCATGGGGTAATTCTGCTAAATCCGAAAGAATTTTTAAACTGCAGAAATGGGTAATCAGAATAATATGCAAAACAAGACAACAAGACAGTTGTCGAAATTTGTTCAAGCAATTACAGATTATGCCCATATCTTGTGTTTATATGTATCATGTGATAATGTTTATAAAAAATTTTGAGTGCAAACTAAATTTGATAATTAATCAAGATGTACATAATTACCACACAAGAAAAAATTTCATTATGCAACAATTGCACATAATTTATCACTGTACAGCAAAGGGCCAATTTACACGGGTTGTAAATTATTTAATAATTTGCCCTTAGAATTAAAAATGAGCAAAGACTAGTCTGCTTTAAACTGAAATTGAAGAGATATTTGCTTGATAATTGTTTTTACTCTGTAAGCGAATTCTTGTCAAATGACAAATGATGTGCTCTGTTTTGTTCCCAAATTTGTGTACTCTATTGTCATTTTTTGTACTTTTCTGATGGGTCTTATATATGTACCAACATATCCCTGGACCAATAAACTATACCATTATACAATACCTTATACCAGCATGGCCAAGATGGCTGTAGGGGTTCATTTGAACAATTCTCCACGTCCTTTTCTAAAACTATACATTACTACAGTTATATCTGTTCTCAGATCTATTAGCTCATTACCGTTCACAGGAATGTTGTCCAATACATAGTTCAAGGCCCAGAGACAAGCTAGTGCTTCCTTGAAATTGATTACATACTCTTGTCTAGTTCTAGCTGCCTATACAATGTTATAGCTCGGTATTACAAAGCTAGTGACCATGGAGTTGCTTTTAAGTACACAGTTAAATTCATCTCAGGAACACCTAAGTAATATCTTCCTTACAAATCAACTTAGGCGACAATGTATTTAAGTCATTCTGTTTTCTATTGATATAATTCTGAAATCAAGAACCTTGGCAAGGAAAATACGTAGCATACCCAAGAAACAAATTCACATATCCTTTCTAAATCCTTGTTGGAACAATTGGGTGCATATTTAATATATCTCTTAACTTCAGATACAGTGTCCTGCCTTAGCGTATGGTCAGGACATGAAGATGGCTTGACAGCCAAAACCAGTTGGTAACTTGTAAATAAATTGTGGAAGTCACAAACTTTTTCTTGATCATTATGATGTCCTTCCTCCAAGTTAATATTTCCCCTTTCGATATTATCAACTCTTTGAGTTCTAAGTTCAGCTTTAACCTCATGGTGCCCAGTGCATGCATGGGCTTTCTTGTTACATTGTACATCCTGCAGCGTGGAATACCTAGTTCCTTTAAAGCCTGCAAAAAACATCAGGGGAGGAGGCCAACATTACTAGCACTGGCCAAAAATTAGAATTGTCTTGCACAAAAATGATGACCTTCAGATATACCAAATCTAGCTATCATGTCAAATGGCCCACCCTAACAGCTTACGACTTGCTAGCATAATATAGGTTCTGTTCATTAAATCAAAATATAACTAGTAATACCATTGGTTGTTCCTATTGGAAGAATCTGAGGAAGCTCTTATGACTACATTTAAAAAAAATTACAATTCCACTCAAATGAATTTGCAAGTGCCATTTGCCGTGATTTGCATTTGAGAAGCTGAGAAGCAAGTGGCTTATGTGGGCATATGGAGCATTTTCTCGATTCTTTCCATTACATTGCTTCTTGAGTATGGAAAATCTTATAGCACTGATTTTAATTTCATTTTGACAAAGTATGATTTTTTCTGCATATCCGTAAGTTGTGACCATAGTGCTTTCAGCTAACCAAAATAAGCAGATAATCAATATGAGATTCTTTCAGTTTCCAAAACACTTTGGCACTCAACTCTGATTTAACTTCCATCTTCCGAGTATGTCTCTCCGGCACAAAAATTGTGTCCCTAGACTGCCGAGATTGTTCATTTGGCTCATTGATAGACATTTAAAAAACCGTGGTCATTTAACAAACCCCGGCCAGCAAGGCTTACGACTTCCGAAAAACTCAGTAGGGTAAAGGTGAAATTCATGTGATATCATCTCTTCACCGGGGCTCTAGGTGGATACTCAAATGTGTATTTTTCAATTCTGTTCAAAAAACAAAAATTCCAAAATCATGTGCAAATGCAATCATCTTTATTTAAAAAAATGCAAGGGGTAAGCCTTGCAGATGGCATGCATATCCTACGAACAAAATTTAGAGCAAATTAAAAAAACCACAGCAAATATATAATTCAGTGTGTGTGAAAGCAAAAATAAGTAAAAAAAAAACATTCATTAAACGAGAGTTACCTGTAGTCTGTATCCCAAATAATAAGATCAAACATAGCTTTAAAATTTAGACCCATTCATTTAAATACTTCTTACTTGCATAATGGCTTCCACAATCGTAATTGTCTTGCCAGTACCAGGAGGACCAAAAACAATGTAAGGGGCTGGCATTGAAGAACCAAGAAGTATGTTTATCACAGCCTGTTTCTGTTCAGGGTTGCTTTCAACATTCTCATTGAAAAAACTGAAATTGTTAGTTTCATAATTATTGCATTAGAATCAAGCAATATTAAAACAATTCACCAACAAATTAAATTGACAGGACCAAGGCAAACATATTTCCACAGAATTAGGAAGCTAGTTTTTTTAAGAATTCATTTACACATCATAAAAAGTCTGACTGGACATATAGTTTTTGGGTTGCCAGGTTATTCAAGCATAAGCAACTTTATAATTACGAAATAAAAATGCTTATTTTAAATAATAAGTGTCTGCATAACAATAACAGAATAAACCTAACAAGAATATACTTCTAGTGACATAAGACTGTCGAGAGGAATGAAACTAAGTACCTCAAATTTAAAAGAAGAAACTAAGAATATGTCCACACTGTTTTAACAGAGTGGACATCTCAAAGTTCCTTTCTTTTAAATCAAGATGACATTCCACAACATCTTACCGGATACTGTTGAATATAAGTACCTCAGTCCTACCTAGATTATAACAACATCATAACTTATTCCACATTCACAGCAAATTAAGAGAATGTAACTGAGGTGATTTTCATCTATAAGTCATAGCAAGCATGCATTAGGTTTTGAAGATGAATCAGGGGGTATGAATGCAAAAATATCCACAGTGCTTAATAAGTCAAATAAGCAGCTAAAAGATGCTGGAAAGGAAGGATACACGGAAAAAATAGTCTACTCAAAATAAACGAATTACTCTTCTCCAAAACACACAGAGGTACACTAAATGATTTAACCAGTGTGGTATTATTAGCTAGAATAGTGCAGTGAATACATATTACCATAGATGGGAACAAAAAAAACAGCTAGTAGGAAACCTCCCAAGCAGGATGTGCTATCTAAATTTATCACAGTAGTCAGGTGATGAATTGCAGATCACTTTTCTACAAGCAATATAGATTAGAGTCCTAAATATACAATTCTCTTTCATCACGCAGAATATTTTTCATGAAAAATGCAAATAACTCCTTTAAAAAAGAACTGTAAAATTTATCTTCCATTTTAGAATGATTTGCAATCATAATCGAGGTTATAATGTGAATTCCTTTATTTTTAATTCCTAAATAAATAATCAAGTTTTGCTCTCTTCTTCTCAGAGTTTTGATTCCGACATAGATGCACCACCTCCAAGTAAATGACACTTTTAGTGAGTAATTTGTAACAAAGAAACCTGCCACCAAATATTATAAATGTTAAAGTCTTCAAGTTAAAGTAAAGTGTCTTCAAACACTTTCAATTTCAATGAAGCTGCCGTATGCAGTGAGGCATGCCTCTGAGGCCACCTACCATCAACAGTCCCTCTCTAAGCAGCAATTTCTTTGGTAAGGGAATGAGTTCCCCATATGTGTAATTTTCCCTCCCTTCAGTGGTCGTCATATCATGCACCCATTACCTCATGGTAACGGTGTTGGTAACAATACAAGTTTATTCAAAGGGAAAATTTCCATAGGAGGTATATTATTAAACACATTTACTAAATAAAATTAAATAACTTAGGTCAGTAGTCAAGGTAGGTAAAATAAAAAAACTAAATAAATTAGGTCAAGTTCAATAAGGTCACTTTTTTGACAATGGAAATAAATCAAAGTATAATGTACCCAATAAGCTGAAGGAGAAAATGAAAAAAAAGATAGGCGATACTCTAAGTAGTTTGTAAGCAAGCCTTACTTGGGAAAAAGGGAAGATTCACTACTCTCCCCATCTGAGAAACAGGAAATAATTCTTCTTGAGAGTCCTTTTAGCGTGTTTTTCCTCAGGCATAAACCACCTCAAAAAAAGAATTTTCCTTATACAATCACCACATGCTCTTATCTATCCCATTATCAAGAATTCAGCAACAATAAACTGGGTTGATGTAAAAGCAACATTATTCCATTGGAGAGCATGAAAATCTATGACAAATTTTAGGAGGGCGTGAAAATTTTCTAATGTAGTCTTGAAAGTTCGAACCAACATCCTATCAGTGAATAGAGAACTGACATGGCCGTTACAAGCCAATTATGAGGCAAGAAAGTGATTACACAATCATAAGCCATCACACTGATCTCCTCCCAATAGATTCTACAGCTCAGCTTTTTGGTTACATCATGCTTTGATTTCTCACTAGCCTTAAAATATGATATAATACAGCATATGCATGCAGTAAAGTGCAGATTACCTAACGTTTGATTACCTGACTGTCAGATTATCTGATTATCCCCTACTCTTCTTTTCCATCCCCTCTCCTCCTGACATGTTCAATTCTACATAATTGCCATTTTACTAATACATATTGTAACGGTGGCACTTCCCACCAGTTGCTCTTTTCGTTTCTGATTTAATTTCATTTATGTGATTATGGCAGAACATTCCCTTTTCCCCTTTCCACTCTGTTTCATGTCATATGTTGTAATGTTATTTAAGAAAGAAATGTGTGTTGGAAGTTATTTTTATTTTGTGGCAAGAAAGGTGCTGTCCGAGTGTTTTGTGTGATTTAAGTCGCCTGCGGTCGAAACGTTGTTGAAACCCGTTTGCCGCAGTCCTTTGTTTTGGATAGTGAATTTGCATGGAGGTGGCGTAGTGTTCCCAATCTTCCGCGTGATTCCTCCCCCCCAATTGCTAAGAAGAACCAGACCTGGCACAGACAGAAAGAAGGAAGACTGATGCGGAGTCGGAGAGTCGGACACACGACTCTAGGAGAAGTAAAGATGTAGAGATCTTCGCAGCTGGTTGGGATGCGCTACGGTGGCGATTCTCCGTCAGCCTGTGACGTGGAGAACAATATAACCCAATTGAGAGCAGAGCTAGTCTCCGGAATCGTCTCATTCTCCGCCGCCGAACTCTCCTCCATCGAAGCTCTGATCGTCCAACCTCAATGACGAAAGACCAGGAAAGGACAACGGGAGATTCCCACTAGTGTCAACCCCCCTTTTGAAATGCAGAGATTCCCTGTGTCCCTGTGAGATCACCCCCTAGACCGAGGAATGATTAATACCTATCAGAATAGAAGGATTGCCCCAGCATATAACTATCATTCCCACAATCTTCGTTTTGTTTGCTTTGTGGCACCTCAGTGCCCAATATGTAAAACTTTATTCAAAAGACCTGCTTGAACCCATTGTAATATTATTATTAGTGTCATTATCCATTTTTCTTTGTAATTTGTCCGGAGTTAAGTTCCCTATTCCAAACCCCACTAACTCATTTCTCTTAATTGTTCTACTATAATTCACGCGAAGTGTCATTTTTTCAGTTGTCTTTACAATTTGCGCGAAGTGTTGTTTTCTATTATCTTTATGAATAAATGTTTGACTTTCGTTTGCCAATTTGAATTTTTGCTTTCAATCGCGGTATTGTATCCTGACTCCTCATCCCTTTCATCCCTTCAATTGTTTCGCCTCAAAATCTGCCTGTTTTGTTATGTCTCCCCGCCCTGTGACCTTCCTCTCTTACGCTCATTCAGTTTCGGGAGGGATCGTCCGTCAGATTATCCCCTACTCTTCTTTTCCATCCCCTCTCCTCCTGACATGTTGAAGTCTACATAATTGCCATTTTACTAATACATATATGTACAAAGTTTTCCAGCAGTAGGTTTTTCAATTATACAGATGAAAGCGTCACATAGTGAGTCCCCTCAATCACTGCTCAGGGTTTGCACCTTAGCAATATATGCTTGCCTTGGGAGCAAGCTTTCATTGCTTCTTTAGCGGATTTGTATTTACGAAGTTGTTTCCCATAATATAATTTGTTCAAAATGTCTAATTCTTCGGGGAAAAGAAGTACTTAGAGTCATAAGGTTTCAAGAAGTTAAAGACCATTGTAAGGGCACCCAAAGGAGATTACTAACAGCACTCCACTACAAGTGAAGAGAAGGTAAGTATTATCATGGTTCAGGGGATTGAGGTGGTTGGTCACCTTGACTTGTTTACTTCGAGGGCAAGGTGAGAAAGCACAAAGATATGGGACTCAGAACTCCAGAGGGGTGACCAATAATTTTTGCACAAGTGATGTGTGCCTAGGTTTGCAATGGCTTGGGATAGAGGAATTGGACTCATGAATAGATGCTGTTGGGAAAATGTACATCAGCAACCTTCAACTGAGTACCAGAAGTGAATAAAACATGATGCAAACTTTTTCTACAGAAGATATAACTCTGTTACGAAACTGGTAAGAGGTGTGAATACATTTTATGTGGAATTTGCAAAGTGTATTTTTTCTTTGTGTCACGAAGCATGATCTTGATTTGAATTTAAACCAATATAGATAGGAGGGCCTCAACTCAAATGTGTAAATCTCTACTTCTGAAAAGAAATATCAGATTTCAACCCTTTATCATTGCAGCTATGGCTGTTGTTGTTGCATGAGGGTGGCCACAGTATGGAAAATCCAAAGAAGAGATTTGTCCTAAAAATAGCATAAAGTTGCTAAGTTGGAAGCATTGGCAAAAATAAACGAAAGAACGAGAAAAATTAGGTTCAAAGCAGAAATGGTAATAAAATGGCCATGGTTATGATTTCATCATTCAGCCTGGATCAGAATAATGGCCTAAAATTTTTTAATATGCTTAACACATGCTCCAGCAAGATGACCCTGGCATTATGTTCTGTGACAAAATAAAACCTGGGAAAATGAAGCAGGAATTCATCTAACCATGTTAGGATCAAGACAAAAACTAATTTTTTTTCAAGGATGTAGCAAGACAATGAGTTTTACCAGTTCTAGCAAATTTTGAGGAGTGCTGGCCACACATTTCTTGAGATGATAAATGACTGGCATCTTCACTGCAATTTCATGCCTTATTTTGCTAGCATTAGTCCAGAAAAGAATTCCTCGTCCCTCCCATATTACACATTAAACTACATAAAATGAAAAATGTCATGATTACCAAGTGGAAAAAATACAATAATATAAGAGTATTATAAGGATTCTCAGGCTAGACTAAGTAATATTTATTACTGTCACCACATTGATTAGAGAGTACAGAAAGGAGGAAAACCAACAACAAAGAGGGAATATGAAAACCATCCTGCGTACCCAGTACACACGATTAAATCACCGCATGCCACTGTCATGCATACCCAGTATGCTCCCTGAACTTCTGAATATAATAATTTTTCTTGGTCAGAAATTGCATATTTTATCAAGTAAATTTACTGTATTTTGTGAAGATATGTTTTTTTCTCCACAGTAAAATATTCGTAGTACTTTTAAACTTTTAGTTTGTTTTTAATATTGCCATTAAATTTACTACCAAACCCATGAGTAAATGAATTTGGTCTTAAAAATTCTCGTATTCGTTCTTTCGTACCACCTTGAACACATCTGCCTATTCTGCTAGTGAGTCGTCAAGAAGGGTCAGCTCCTTCAGCATGAGATACGATATCTTCCCCATTAGTTCTCTCCCTTCTCTGTCAGTCTGTTCCTTATGCATCATCACCTCCAGCCCCATGAATGTTAGCTGTCTCATCCAATGTTAGCTGTCTCATCCGTCCAAAAGCGAAGGGACCATGTGCATCCCTCAGTCTTTCACCAACAGTAATCATTGAAGATAAGAGTCCCTCTCTAAACAATCAACATAAACTGGGACCCTCGAAATCTTTGCTCATCCCTTGGAGTTTTCAAACCAAGCGTTTCAGTCTCCTGGAAACATTCATGCTGTGTGGAGTCCTTTCTTGCCGTGTGGTGTCCTTTTATCTGTGTGTAAGTTTTGCATGCAGTTATTTTTATAATTAAGTATCCCTATAGTGGCTTCAACAAGTAGAAAAAGATTACCATTTCCAAGTGACGAGGAAATTACTGAAGTATTACTTGAAAGTGATTCTGACGACAGTGTAAGTTCGGAGAGTGATGGAAAATTACATCAATAATCGCTCGGAAATTGACCCTCTACAGCCAATTAAGATGAACTGGAGGATGTTGATGAAGCAGAAAGCTTTGAGTGGGAGGGAATGAGAGATTATATGGGTAATAGAGAAACATTTGTTGGTGGTTTTGGACCTCATGACAATGCCAAAAATGTATCTAATGCTCTAGATATTTTTCAGTTATTTTTTGATGAAGAACTCATCCATAGTATTATTCTAGAAACAAATCGTTATGCTCAGCATCAGATTTCTTCAAGTGAGCCCCCATTTTCAAGGAAGTAGAGAATTACCGCTTGGAAACCAGTGACAACAGAAGAAATATACATAACACAGGGACTATTCATGCTCATGGGAAATGTGTAGAAGCCAATACTTCAAACTTACTTTTCAACAAAGAGAGTTATATCAACTCCAGGTTTCGGGAATGTAATTTCAACGGACCGATTTGAGATAATTTGTAAATTTCTTCATTTCCACAACAATAAAGAAAAAGATCAACGGGGTCCTCCAAAGTTAAAAAAAATCTTTTCCGTAATTGAACATCTAAATGAAAAATTTCATACATATTTTTTACCAAATCGCAACAATTCCATAGACGAGTCTTTGACATTGCTGAAGGGCAGGCTATCTTTCAAACAATACATTCCTCTGAAGGCATCAAAGTTTGGAATTAAGACCAACGAGCTTTGTGATGCAAATACCGGCTACTTATGGTCCTTTCTTGGGTACACAGGTAAAGATACTGTATTCCCCTCGAAAATCATTCCAGATAACTCAAACAAGACAACAGCAGTAGTTTTACACTTGGCAGAACCGCTGCTAAATCAAGGATGCTGTATTTGGATGGACAATTTTTATAATTCTCCTGCTCTTGCAACACTACTGAAAAGTAAATACAAGACTGATTGTGTTGATACGTTGAAGTTGAATAGATAGGATGTCCCAAAATACGTGAAGGAGAAGAAGCTGCAGAAGGACGAAATATATGGACAACATTCTGGGCCCGTTGCTGTTTTCAAATGGAGGGGCAAAAAATTGTCTCTATGATCTCTACATTCCATAGTGATGAAATGAGAATGGTATCCAAAGGCGAAAAAGAGACCCAAAAGCCTCTTTGTGTGTTAGACTACAACAAATTCATGTGTGGGACGGATCTCAATGACCAGTTATGGCATATTCATATTCTTTATTATTCAATAAGCATTCAAAAAATGCAATAGCCCTTATCAAATAAAATAACAAAAAAATAAACAATTAGAATACATCTACATTTTTACACTCTAAATACTCATTAATAGAGTAAAATGCTGCAAGTATATTGTTAGTATGATAAGGAAGGCACGAGAGACCATCTGGGCATGGGAATGATGCTGAGCAGTGCACTTTCTGGACAGAGGAAGAGAGGAGCCATTCAGATTGTGCACTATCTCGCCTCCCATTGCCCAAACAGGAAGAGAGGAGCAAACTAGGCCATGCACTATCTCATCTCCCATAAAAAAGGAGGAAGAGAAGAATATTAAGATTGTGGCAATAAAGGGTAAGATGAATGGCGTCAGCACTTGGTGGCCAATGTGTTGGAAGGCGTGTGGTCCTGTGGTGATGCCCTCTGAGGGAGCGCGGGTGTGGGAGTAGCACGCCTCGGAGAGTCTCGCGGAGACCTTAGTGTGGTGTAGATGCAGAAGGTGGAATAAAGTCTGTGTCAAACGAGCTACCGACTTGCTCCCCAATTCTTTTCCCCCGAACCCACAATCATCGCGGCGGATATACTTACAATGCATTAGATACAAGCCAAGTATAAATTAAACTCTTAAACCTTAACATGGAAACACGTACCTGACCCTATGTGGTAGAATATTAAAAAGATTCAACTTACGAATGCCAAATGAGTCTTTGGTTTAGGTCAGGCTGCAATATGGTAGTACAAGTTTCTCTTTATTTCTAGTATTGTGATGATGGACACTTTCCGCAGTGGCAAAAGAACTGAGATTTTCTTTCACACAGCAAAGACATTTATAAATGTAAATACTATAGAGATTGGGAATACCAAGCTCTTTGAAAATTGGTTTGCAGTGTTCCAGTGGGGGTGAACAGGAAATGATCCTTACAGCTCTTTTTTGTAGAGTAAATAATTCACAGGAAGTAGTAGCATGCCCCCACAACCCAATGCCATAGTTAAGATGGCTGTGAAAAAAGGCATAGTAAATTGGTTTCAGATAGTGCATGGGAATAAGTTCTTTTAGTTTTCTTAGCATGAAGATTGCCTTTGATAATTTGCCGTGGATACAAGAGATATGTGAATCCCACAGCAATTTGCTATCTAGTTCAAAACCCAAAATCTTTAAATTTGCTGGATGGTTTAGAGCTGAGCTAAGTGAAAATGTTGCCAATTTAGTTTTATCATTATTTACGTCTAGTCCATTTACTGTAAACCACTGACATACAACAGTCATTATTGAATTAAAAGAGAGGTAACCGTAACCATAAAATGTGTTTCTCCACGAAATGATTTGATAATAATCTCTCACAGCCGAAGAAATAGATAAGTCATGAATTTTCATGTTAGCGAAATGGGTAATCATATCGAAAGTATCCGCACAATTGTGAAATCTTTAAAACTTTTTTACTAAATAGTAACATATAATTATTAACAAAATGCATAGTGCATTAAAGATAGTCACGTACATGAAAAAATATTGTTACATTTAAAAAAAATTGAAAATGTATCCATTGTACTATGGGAATGAGATAAAATTAACAGTAATTATTAATTAACTTTGTTTTTAAAATTAGAGTATAATAACACACTATTTTACACAGGTTTGCAAAAAGTTACAACACGAAAGATGTTACATCTTGAGTGTTATAAATTACTGAATGAAAGCATACCAAAAATGCGAAAAAACATTTAAATCTCCTCCGGCTGCTGGGATGGGATTTAATTAAATGTCCTCCGTGCTTGAGGGGTTAAAATATACTTACTCAAGCTTAGGCACTTCCTCCACATCCATACTTGATATAAGGTCTTCATCAGGAAACACATAATGCAAAAGATCTCTTTTGACCATTTGTTCCACTGACCGGTGCTGGATCAATAATGGAAATCGATTGAGTCCAAATCTCACATCAAAGACAGCTCCAGGATAAACCAATGCAGTCAGGCTACCACAAAAAAAGAAAGGCAAGAAAATATTAACACTGTGGTGACAGCAAAAAACCTATGAATTAACCCACGACACCATTTCAGTCAAACATATAGATAGTTTCAACTCAATAAACTGTTACTTTGTATTTCCCTCACACTCACATCAAGCCACAGCTTCAACCCTCAATGTCATTTTCAATGTTAAGGTCAGTATGGGTGGCTGTCCCATACATAAGTTGCCTCCAACTCAGAGTGAATAAAAGGTGTGTAAAGTTTAGTTTCTCAAGATGAGTGATAGGATTGAGAAGAGATAAAAAAAGGCAATGCAAAGCAAAAAGGTAAAAAGGGCTGCGCTAGTCTAATTCAGATGATAATTGAATGAAATTATCTATCACTAAGTACCACACTTTTATATTTTTGCCAATCATGGTTTCGACATGTATAAGGTCATTATTAAGATACATAGATAGTTTTTAAGGGTCCATGACGATACCCTTTTTCCAAGCACATGCTGGGTCGACTTCACAGAGCAGGTAGCCAGAGAAAGGTATCCCTCTTCTACATCAGTTTCTGGCTTCGGGCAGCCGAGCAACACTGTCAGATCTTCATGAAAAAATTCATGTTGAGCAGTGAGGAGTCCCAGTTACCACATAATTTGAGATTCGACCCACTCAGTCAAATTTGAACTCAATAAACTTGACAACACAGACAAGATGAGAACAGCGTGAATATCACAGCAGCCCCCATCTTCTCCCTGCAGTGCATTCCATGAAACTCTTATGTGATTGGCTTAGAAAGTGAAAAGTACACCCACACATTTAAGGTCAGCTGCCAAGAGTAGGGAAAAAGGGTATGATATCGCATTCTTCTTCTCCAAGAATACAGCATGAAAATAAATAAAATGAAGACTAAAATCCTAGTATGCAGGAGAGAGAAACTGATTTTAGAAGTCACCCTGAGAGGAGAGAGATTAGAGCAAGTGGATTACTTCACCTATCTTGAAAGAATCGTCACATGGGAAGGACGAAGTACAACGGACATCAAGCTAAGAAGGTATTCATAGGAAAGAGACAACTGCTCTGCTCTGAGAAGACAACAAATCAGGAAACTGTATTTGAAAACATTGAAGTAGAGCATGACACAATATGGATCAGAAGCTTGGACCAATGTAAAAGCTGACCAGAACAGACTAGAAACCTTAGAAACCTGGTGCTGGAGGAGGAGGCTGAAGATAATATAGACAGACATAATAAGCAATGATGAAGCATACAGAAGAGTAGAAGAGGAAAGGCCCAGACCAGACACCCTGAGACACAATGGGTTTGTGAGGAACATAATCGAAGGTAAAATGGAGGGAAAAGTCCCCGGAGAAAGACCCAGGAAGTTCATGGACCAAATAAAGAGGAAGGTATACTCCTGTCCAAAAAAACTTACCATCTCTGAGCCAAAAAACTTCAAAGTCCCAAGTTGACAACGATGTGACAACATGGTCGAACCACGCCCCCTGCGTGGGTAGTCAATAAACAAATGGGACGGGCCAAAGACTTTCCTCCCCACAGTTGGAGAGGAAGAATGAGGGGGAATATGCTCAAGGGGAAAATTTTGACCTGCAAAAGGAAATTCTTAATGGTGGGAGGAGGGCCCAGGCTTCTGTTCACTTAATGTGTGAGCGAGAGCAAAAGTGGGATAGCCCCTTTCGGTTGCTCCAAGAGACCAAGACCTCTCGCTGACAACGACTGCTGGAAGATGTGGAAAGCCCAACCTTCGTCTTTGCCATGTGTAATGGAAGTTGACATGCATGTTTATTTAAACTCGCATGCTACACAGTTACACGCATAAATGGAATCTGAAGATGCAATTTACTATTTGAATTGACAATACAGTAGACCCTTGCTTTACGATATTAATCCGTTCTGGGTGACCTATCGTAAAGCGAATTCCATTGTATGTCGAATCAGCATTATTTCCGGACGAGAAATCGTTTAAAAGAGCATCAGCGCCAATCCATTAAATGTACGCGACAGAGACAATTCATACGAAATATCCTGGATTAAAATTATTAAAAATATTATTAACCCTTTCGCTGCGGTCAAACTGCAGAGACGTTCCAGCCCCTGTGCGGTGAAAAAGTGAATGGTACCTATCCTACGTCGGCACAAAGTATGCCTCTCGTTGCACCTGAAATTCAATAGTCACTCAAGATCCCCGGATGGGATTAGTAGAATGTATAACAATGAACTTGGTGAATGGCATTTGCGGAAAAAGAGAAAGTTCAGTAGCGCGGGTAGGAACAACCACTTGCCAACGGAACGTATGAGCTACGTTCACAGCAGTCAACCGGGCGAACGTAGCTACTACGTTCACAGCAGCGAAAGGGTTAAACCATTATTTAAAATTAACAATAAATACGCCTTAATTACACAGTAAATTGTCACATTGGATTTCCCTCCATGACCACTATTGCAAGATGTGCATCCTCATCCCTGTCATTGCTTCTTCTCGTTGACGGGGACGGCGTGCTGCCCACCTATGAGTCAATTTCAGCGACTTCATATTTTATCGCATTTTAAAGCAACGGGAAGATAACGTGGATTAGACAGCACCTAACTTTGGCAATGAGGCAACTTTCTTTTGATTCCACCCAATCATCCATGCATCGCAATTACTTCAGCGGAAACCTTTCCATAAATAATTTACGTGCACATTGTTTTCGTTAATCAAAAATTTCATTCAAAAATTCAGTATTTCCGAGGCGTCCCGACCAGCATGACCGTTTGAGTGTATGTTGGGCATCTTCCAACAAAACAAACAATGAAATGCATTCCTAAGTTGAGAGCGCCGCCCCTAGCTGGTGCCAAGCATCCTGTACGTATTTTATGTCGACATAATCCAGACACAGGGAAGTATGGGTGTCTGGTGAGGGTCGACCATATTTTGTGGCCGCTTGCACGCCTCTTTAGCTGACTTGGGTCTTTAGGGTTGGGAGACTCAGGCATCCATGAAGCTAGAAACACGAAACACATAAGAAGGGGTCATAAGTATTTTAATGGATGCTTTACTAAAAACAAACAAACTTAAAATGCAAAACAATGGTATCTTCTCTTGCAATGTTTATGTATGCACATTGATAGGAAAAAAGCTATTTCTGTGCAGTCTCAATCTGAGAGGAAAATTATAGATTTTACTTGAAAAACTGACCTAAGGTGATTTATTTAACCCCATCCAAATGAAGTCTTTTGAAGTGTCCAATGACTTCATCTTCATAGTCGCACGAAAAAAGTTCAGTTTGTTCTACATCAGGATGTTTCTTTACAATCCTTTTCATTGTACCCCAAGCAGCGAGCAATTATTTAATGTCCGCAGAAGAAACCATATTCCCTTCTTCTGGGGAGTTGTCCTCGCTGCTACCTTCTTCATCTACCATTTTCTCCAATTTGGAGTTCTTCAGTGCTCAGCTCTCTTGGATTGGATTGGATATTTCGGGAGGCGACCGACGGCAGATTATTCCAAATTTGGATGAAGTCAATCGATTAATTCGTTCCCCCCACCATCTTTCCTTCTCAGATTGGCCCTTAGTGTCCTTTTCCAGTTGATCTCTAGAGGCTGTGGTCACTTTTAATTTGTCCATGAATTCTTCTACTTCTTTATCATATTTTTCGCCATCCATGTCTAATTTTTGGCACATTACACCAAAACCAGCCCCATCACTTGTTTTTGTCTTCTTCTTTTGTTGTTTTATATCTTGTTTTGCAAGGAATCACTTTACTGCATTTATATGTTTCAGCCTTCCCTGACAAATGAATTTGACAGGCTTGTGGGTTGTGGGGACTTCTGCCTGTGAGCGTTTCCCAAGTTGAATATCTCCACACAGGACCCAGTTGGAAATCAAGACCAGAGCCGAAATTCCTGTGTTGATATGATTCTCTATTGTCCCTATCCACTTGTTTTCTGCCGAAAACTTTGGCCTACAACATAAAATTCGGCCCAGGACAAATTTTTCTGCACTGTTACTGGTTTCGTGTGATATCAACGTCCCGATTTTCAGATAAGTGGCTTCATAGCCACATCAATTTTTTCGAGGCATGCTATCTCTTCCTTGGTAATAACCTTCAACTTCCTATCGACAGTTTGACAGAAGTAGTCTCGGCATGACACGTGACATCCAAATACATGCTTGGGACCATTTTTTTGAAGCCTCGACCAGGGACTGAATGGTATTAATTTACCTCAGTAATTTACCTTAAATGAATTTTTAATTGAATGAAGCAATTTTTAAAAATCACCGTAATTATTCTGGTAATTTTCCAAAATTAATAGAAAATAGAGGATTTAATAGGAAAGCCGATAGCAATAGCAAAGAGTTAAAGGCATTTAAACCATTACTATTGCCACATTAATATATTCGAAATAAATGAAATTTAACAAAAAATATGGCAGCACACATGCATTTCGCCATTATTTTGTTTGTAAGGGAAATTTTCACTGAAGCCATTAAAAACAATAGCACCACAAATATTCCACAAGTTAGTTGTACTTGCCTTAATTTATAATTAAGATTGTGTTAAGTATAAAGAGTCTACTTAAAACAATATGTTTATAATATATTGGCATGAAAAATACCTGGGACGGAGGTGAATAATAACGAAAATGATGGCAACTTTCAGGGGCTGTGGTAAATTACATAAAATACCACGATGATTTTCAGAATGGCCCATCTCTATGTTTAGGTACATAAACAAGTGAGTCAGCAATGTGATAAGTCTAATTATAAAATGGTGACTATTATAAAAGATTTGAAATGACACAATCTAAACAGAGAGCTTTCTACATGGAATTCATGCAATGGACAATAGCACTATGTAGAATAACTTTACCCGTTCCTGCATTCAATCAGAACTGTAGTCATACTGATTTTGATGATCTTCCCCTCAAACTGGACTGCATCTACCTGGTCGGGATTTGGCCCATGTCTGTACCTCACGTAGACCATGTCATTCTCAAGGAGAGACGGCCGTTTCTCTTCAAGCCCAGGTACCTGCAAAAATAATACAATTATCACCAAAAGCTCCATTTATGAACGGAGGCAGGGTTAGCACTTTTTCCAATCATAGAAACTCAGCTTGAATAGGTTGTTTTATATTCAATGGCACAAAATGAAGACTATAACAAGAAAATCCATCATGATCAGTTTTATAGTGATGCTAACAACAATGACAAAAGACATAATTCAAATAAAAGTATTTTAGATAGCCACCATTAACAGGGTGGCTACTGATGTCCAATTTTTAATTTCCCTGACTTTTCCATGACTTTTCCCTGATGGATTTAACAATTTCACTGACCGATCGCCAAAAGGTCACCTATTAATGGAATATTTTCTGCTGAATTAAATTTTCTACAGCAGCTTTAAATTTTCTAATCATAGGCTCGCATTTTTCGAACTGCAAGCATATATTTACTATAAGCTAGTGTGCTTCAGCTACCTCTCAACCAGAGTTTTGGAAGTTAAAAAAAAAAACAAGAGGTAAAATTTTCAGATTAGCATAGCTTCAGATTCCTTGTGATGAGTGTAATACATCGTGATCATGAATTTTAACACTACTAGGAAAATATCACAATAAGGATATACGAAAGGGATACATCTGGTACGTCTGATTGACAGCTAAATAGCTAAGATCCACAACTAACAAGATTCACACCTGAATATTTCACGAATTGACGAGGCTTATTCCATGAACGTCAGTGATGGACTTTGGTTTTAGTTGGTGAAATAAAGGGTGGGAAAGACTGGCCAATAACCGTAATGGAAGAAAAATAATGAGGATTCCTATTCCAGTTTCTCCCTGACTGTTACGAGAATTCCCGGACTTTTCTCTGAATTTTCCAGAAATTCAAAATTCTCTCACAATTCCAGGTTTTTCCTGACGATTGCCATCCTGATTAACCACTTGACTGGCGAACGAATTTTTCAAAAAGCACATTTCATTTGGGGAAATTTTTTTTTAGTATCAATAAAATTTTTTAGCCAAAGTCAAGGGAATACATTTCTTATCATATTTTGTTTTTATCTTTCAATTTACGCATTAATTTTTCATGAAATCAACAATTTATGAGATAAATATTTTTTTCTAAAATTCAATTTTTGTGTGATAATCTTTGAAACATGTGGTCAGGCGGAAAGCCACCTCACAATCTGGGCAGCAGAATCTAGTTTCCTTATGCTGCCCTGCTTTGAACCATGCAACACATCTTTATGAGAAAAGTTCTTGTTTGGAAGGTGTGTTCGAAGTGTGTGAAGGTGTGTGTTCGTTACAGTGTCTCTCAGTCAGCATAGTAAGGTAAAGAGTATGAGAAGGAGCTATTTTCCCTACCAGAGTTTGACTATACTTTGACGTGAAATTTTCTGCCTAAGTGATCATAAATGTTACACATTTCCACTGGCCGGTTATTTTTTGTAGGTTTCACTAAGCATAGTGTCCCTCTGGGAGTAAATTTTACAAATCCACTGAGCCTGTTTCGCACTCAATAAAAAAATAGAATTTGATATCAAACCAGCTGCGTTTGGAAGAAATAAATTGCTTTCATGATAGGTGTCCTTCCATTGGAGTAGAGACTTGTCAACCACTATTGCTGCTTCAGGGACGTGGAGGGCAGAGAACCACTCTTTCATGTGCTTCAAGACTGGTAGGATTTTGATAAGTTTTTTGTTTGGGCAATAATCACTAAATCTTTCATTTTCCACAAAATCACGTAATTTAGGCAGCAGATGAAATCTACTTCCCATAAAAACTCTTTGAAAGTATGGAGACAAGATGCTCTCCCGTTTTGAAAAACGGCTGTGATAGTCTGATTTCTGTACAATTCCCATCATAAAAGAAACTCCAATGCTTTCTTTCACCAGGACTTGACTCACTCCACCCGTGCACCCTAGTGTGGTTTCTGATCTGGATTCTTGTCCAGAAACTGCTTTGTGTGGAGGTATTTCAGCTTGGATATCAAGCCACACAGTGCATCATCCACAAAGTTTTGGAATATCTCTAAAATATCCTCCTTAGTCTCCAACTGTATCATTAAGCTACTGGTGCCTTCCAAATCGAATCGACTATGCATAGCTGATTCCTCAGTTACTGCTGATTCAGAGGAACTTATGTTGGTATGCATATAAATGTTGTCACTCGCCTCACTGCTCCTCTTTTGCAGCTTTCCTTCCAAAGTTCACGAATGGTGTCAGAAGAGAGACAAGTGTGCCTTCCTCTTTTACTACTTTGTCATTACTGATGGAACACTCCAAATCAATTTGAGGTTGTGCTTTCCCCAGGAATGAAAAGATCCAATACGAGTTCGCACCTATCTCAACAGATTTGCGCACTCTCTCATTACTATCTACCCACAAAAATCTGGCGATTCACACTTACCATACACACAAAATTTGCGAGATTTCCACTCTTAACAAATGGATAGAACGGTTACCCTTTCCCTGCAGGGGTTCTGGAATTAGGCGGTTTGATGTGGGACAGTCACACATCACACAAGTCACATGAGTCTGAAGACCGACATGCCGTCAGGGAAATTTTCTCGCCCGGCAACGACTGTCTCTCTCACAAGCAATCAATGTCATCGCTCTGTATCTCATACCCATTGCAGCTACAGAGCAGCTCTTTCTTAGAGCAAGGCTCTTCAGAGAATCTTTATCCCCTTTTTATCTCCTCTTCACTGCCCTTCTCTGTTACAAATATGGTGGGTGCTGCGGATCGCATGGCAGGGACCACTTCCTTACAGGGAGTAAACAACCACGGAAAACGGAAGTAGATTGATGTCAAATTCATATGATTGGAGGAGAAAATGACATAGGTAGAGTAGGGGTACTTTTAGGCTAGACTCCATGCATTAGGAAATTCTGACCGCGGACAGGTCCGTATATATGATTTCCAAACTTGTATTATCCCGAAAAGGTATAAGTGATGATTCAAAAAGTAAATAAAGATGCAATTACGAGCACTAAATCAATGTGCTGCAGACATGACATTGAACGCTAAGTATGTTTGCTTTGGTTTTAGAATATATTAGCAAACTGCTAACTCGAGCTGTGAAATGACATGGTATTACAAAATACCAGGGGAAACCTCTTTGTAATAAATAAATGACGAGTAAATGAACACTAATCTTTAGAGAAAAAGGAATCACAATGATTGCCTTTGATTTTAAAATGGTACAAATGTTTCAATGAAAATAACTAATTATGGTAAAAAAAGTAGGGGTTACGCAACCCCTATATACACATGCAGGCTCCGACGAGAGTGCATATTTATGACAAAATAGTCTCTGAATCTGCCATCTGCTGGCCACAGAGCGTACTTGAAGGACGAAGGAAGGTACATAAGAAACTCCCAGCAAGATATCTGGTCACACCCAAATGGGAGAATGCAAATTCAACCATGACGAGATATCTCGTCATCCCCACATGAAATGTCACTTCTGCATGACGAGATATCTCATCATCCCCAGTCAAGTGGTTAGTAAGGAGAGAGAAGACAGAAAAAATATCAAGTAAAGAATCAGGAGACAAGCAATGCACTGGATCAACTTGATGTGCTTCTTAATTGGTTTTTTTAGAACAAACGTATAAGGCACATAAGGCACAAGACAAATTCAGAAATCTGTTCAAGTTTCTTCTGTTTGCCATAACATACTAGGATTCAGAGAATATAGGAGTTTACAGTTTTATTAGCACTGAAAACAGCCATCAGGAAAAATGATATGCAATTTCCCATCCCAAAAAATGTGGGAACTTACCTCAAGTTCGACACAGCCCTCTTCAGCTACCCTTAGAGGGACGCCATACATATTAAACTTTTCAATGTGCTTTATTGCTTCAAATTCATCATAATGGAGAAGAATGTGAAAATAATCAGCATAATTTTCTGGTTTAACCTTGTCAGTGGTGAGAGACCTTTGAAAAGGACAAATTCAAAGAATAAGAACTATTTTTGATAATTTTTCAATTAAAAAAATGTTGTAACACTAGTACCATTGTAATACTAAGGTCATATAGCTCTGAGAAGTTAGCACAGGGCCCACAATTGAAGAGGCTTTATCTTAGAATTAGTTTTATAAGTGCCTTTCATAGAAAACAGATATGTACTTTGTTTTTATTTCTTCGCAGTTTTCTGATGATTAATATGGTACTGAGAAGTATATAAATCTCTTGATATTTTGCTACAAAATGAAATATTTAACACTAGAAAAGTGATAAGAAAATAAAGGTTTCATTTACATCAGAACCCAACATTGACATGTTCATGATGTTAAAATAACTAATTTCAACTTAAAATGAAAGTTTTTTTCTATAAATAAAATTCATTCCTGAAGAAATGAGACTGTTGGCTAACCTAGGAAATAATGGAATACTGATGGGATATTTTTGTCCTAGCCGAATTTTTATGGAGTTTGCAAAACCCAGTGGTTCTAGGGCTTAGAAAATAAGGAGCATTGTCATGAAATTCATTGGAGGAATAATGCGCCCTTGACATACTCTACAATAGAGGACCTACTCCAGAATAATAAAAAGGAACACCCATTCAAAATCTTGGTAGAAAATATTGGGCGATAACATTTGGAGGCAGAGTATGATGAGAAATGTGTTGCCGTGGATAAAGAATTAAAACAGCAAAAGAATAGGTTTGCCCAATAAGTTATTATTTCTTTTTAAAGCATATTAAGACGTGGAAAAAGTGACTTATTAACTAATCACCTTAGATAATAAAATACCACTTATCAACTTACTTGAACTTGTGGTAGGCAGCCTCTGTTTCAGGTATCATTCCCTGGTAAAGCCGAATTCCAGATGCAAACAAGGATATAAGATCCATTGGAATTCCAAATTCATACATCTTACTCACCACTTCCCTGAAATAGATTGAAAGTTCTCTTTGTGAAAACAGAGCTGAAGAGTGAGATGATATGCATAGACAATAATATCATTGTTAAGTGAAACCTTTTTCAAATATCACAACACTAGGTGGCTAGGCTGGTCATTAGTGGAAGAAACTGACAATGGAGGTTATTTGTGTAATTGATCAGGGGTAAGTACGAGGGAAAATATAACAAATGGAAGAATGATGTGAAGTAAACCAGCATCAGTGTTAGCCTACTCTCCACAAAAGTCACCAATGAGATCACAGTTTTATGTCCCATCTGATGAAGAGTACTAAACTAGAAGTGCTTCCCACATAACACCCCAGATTCCTCAGATGAATCAGCCACAGCTGAGATTCAAACCCAGGCCCAAAGGCCCCCTTACCCCTGATACACCAACCAGCACTTTCACTCATGGTAAAGAACTGTTACAGTCTTTAAGAACATATAACCTGTGAAGAGATTGTTTTTAACACACTGGTTTAATTTGAAGCTTCTACTTTTGTCCCATTTACATTACTACGGTTAGAATGATAGTTAATATGATGGCTTAACTAACTTGCATTTACGAGGCATTCTATAACCCTAGTTAACATGCTGGTGGCCTCTGGTGGAGAGATAAGAAGGCAATGTAGCCCACAGCTGCTACATCACAAGTCGCTTTAAATTTGCATCAAGGGTTGTGGGCCAAATCCACGACACTAGTATGTGCAAGATAAAGGATTGAATATGCAAACTTTTCGCATGGTTTGACTTCTCATTTATTAGTATTTAACGATATACTTATCATTTCATGTCAATACATTACTTTATGATTCATAAGATTAGAAATTGAGAGAACAAATTTCCCTTTAAGAACTACATGTCACTATGGTTTACTTTACCATGAAGATATCCCAGGAATATTACATTACTATGTCACATGCACTCTTTTACGATAGATAAAAACACTTCAATATGTTATCTTGATATACAAGGTTTATAAATTGTAACTTCAAATTCGAGTCCTTGCCTCAATATATGCTGTGGAATAAACAAGTTTTACTTCAAGTTTTCCCCATGACCTGTCCTTGATTGTGCCTTTTAGGTAAATTTTGAACTTGAAATACTGTTTATCATTCACTCATGCATTTAAACACATCATGCAACTTTGCACTGATGCTTGGATCGGAAGATGGCAAGAGAAACTCTCATAATAAATTGTAGGCTTCAAATAAAAGCTGAATGTGGACTGAATCACTTAACTAATATTCTAACTAACCTGCATTTACATGAGTTAAAAATTATGGTAACCGGCGCCAACCCTAGTAACTCCAGCGTGGTAAAAGAGTTGACTAGGGTAAGCGCCAACCTGCATTCACACAGTGAACTTTTACTAGGGCTAGAGTTGACCCAGTCAGAAATCAATTAATGTAAACAGGGCATTAGTATCTAAAAACTACATACATAAATACTTCATTAAAAAAATGAAAGTTGTTCATTAAAGTCAGAAATTGTACATTACTCAGATTACTCAGCCTTCACTAGAGATGGGTAAATTACTAAAATTTTCATTTGAGGTAAGTTACCACGGCAAATTATAGTTATTTTAAAAAATAACAATAATTTTGAAGTAATTTTTATTTTTTACTGCAATTGATAGCTAATATAGGAATTAATAGTAAAGCCAACAGCAAGGGGTTAACTGCATTTAGACCATTGCTATTGCTACAGTAACACACTACATATAAATAAAGAAAATTTAAAAACAAATACGGCAGTCCACTCAATTCAGCATTCTTTTGTTGGGAATGAGAAATTTTCATTCCAACTGTTTAAAATGATAGTCCCACAAATATTCTGCAAGTAAAAATATTCCACAAATGCCTTTCTATATCATTAAGTTTGCATTAAATAACTGTAGATTTGGCTTAAAATAATATGTTTGGAATCCATCAGTATGAAAATTATCACACACACAAGTGAATATTACCAAAAATTATGGTAATATTCAGGGGCTGAGGTTAGTTATGAAAAATAGCATGGTAATTTACTAAAATTACCATGGTAATTTTCAGAATAGCCAATCTTCACTTCACCTATCTGGTTCATTCATAACTAATTAGTCCATGTACATCTCTCAATATCTCCTTACTCCAATGGCTTCTTCAAACTTTAAGTCTTATTCCATTATACTATTTCACAAAAGAATGGTTAATAATTTGAACATGCTTCAATGATATTTTTCAAGACCTGTTAAGACTTAAATATAAGAATATTATTTTTTGGGAGACCAAATAAGACCAGCACTTGGATACCAAGTATTGCTATCAGCTACAATGAACTACAAATAATGCCTTTAAATAAAAATTCTCTGGACCAGAATTCAAGCCATGGACGTTCAAGGAGAGAGCAAAGCATATACCTCTTATCAGTCAGGATTTCTGATCGATAAGGCAATTTTTGAAGAATCTCAAGTAGGGTGACCAATGGACTATAATTTAAAATAAATTAGTATTTTAGATTTCGCATCAGAAAATTCATCATTTCTAAGGTTACTGTGTAGGAATGAGGCATCTACATCTACATACTACCCTGCGAGCTATCGTATGGGCATGTGGCAGGGGGTGTTAAGTCATCAGCCGTGTAAAGATGTAAGGGATAAAGTTTTGGGAGGTGATATAGTGACATGAATTATGGGTGTGTATTTAGTGGAGCTCAGTTTCTATTATGGTCGCTAATTGTGTGCGGAAAGAACAAGTTTTTGGGTCTATCTATTCAGCAATGTATCTCTATTATTTTATCACTTCTGTCAGACCTAAAGATTTAGTGAGGCATCATGATAATATCCTGTGTTGCTCTGAGACAATTTCTGAAAACAACAGTTCTGAATTTCTCAAGCAAACTAAGACTTAATGTGTTTCCTCTGAGTCTCTAGGGGCTCCCAACTTAATCCAACTAAAAGCTATGAAACACTATATGTTCTCTCATAGCAGTTTTTATCTAAGCATGCTGCTTTTCTTTGTATTTTATTAATTTTTTTGGGTAAAATCTTTATGACCGGGGTCCCAAATGCTTTTCGCATACTTGAGGTGTGGCCTAACCAGAGCGAAGTTTTACTTTTTCATCCGAGGATTTTCCTATTACATGCTCAACAAAATCTAGTTTCCATAATGCTGTGCCATATATGCTTTGTATGTGTGTTCCCCATTACACATCAGGAGTAAAGGTAATTCCAAGATATTTAACTGTATCTGAAGATTTGATGTTTACTCCCCTCATAGTATAAGTATGGCATTTGTGTGATAACTTTTACAGGAAGTGCATTTACTAAGATTTAGTTCTAAGCATTGGATGTAGGGAAGTCTAAAATAATTTCTCATCTATTTACCAAGGTCTTTCAATTTCAGTTGTATTCTTCCTTCAATACCGGTCTCAGCAACATAAAATGTTTTGCTATTAATTGTGCTTATTCTCCAAAAGCATAGCATAGGTAGCTCAACATAATTGTTGATTTGATGCTGCATCTGTACTCAAAATAAAGACTTTTGTCACATATTTGCATATTTCCTTGGGTTTGTAAAGCATGCACATTAATGGAGGCTGTGTAATGGAAATGGTTACGAAGACCCATATAGCTATGCATGAATGGAATCAAATGACCCAATCTGTTTACAAGCCTCCCTAATTGCTGCTAAGCATTGTGTTCTTTATAATTTTAAATGACAATGGTTGAAGGATACTTATTAGAAAGAATAGCAGTGTAAATGTTTACTGTAGAAAATTAAATGCTATTATTAAGTCCATATGAGACTAAATACCCCATACCTGCATACCACAAGGTACTACAACCATTATGTGAAGGGCTTGCTTGCCCTAAGGACCCCTAGAATTGAACAGATTGGAGCAAAAATAAATGCTCCTTGTAGGACCACCCACGACATCGATCAAAGGTAAGAAGATAGACAAATGGTACTCTTCGCAGCACTTCTACCTCCGTGAGGCAGCTGCAAAAGCCATCTGACCCCATTGGTATTTTGTTAGAGCTAACAGTGTAATGTGAAAACACTAATAAGGTGGGCCACAGAACACCATCTCAATTGCTCAAACCTTAAAATCATGGACAGTTCTTCTATTGAAATAAATCCTGGCAAATAAGGGACTCGGCCATCTAGGTGTTGGGCCTGGCCGCAGTGGGAGCAAGCCCCAGGCAGTCGTCATCCCATGAAATCCTTTCATAGCAGCAGAGGAAAATTCAGCAGAAGAAAAGAAAACAGAAAAGGAACGCAACAGTCAGAATAGTCAAAATACAAACTGGAGAAGATAGAAGGTGTAGGCATCATGGGCCAGTGAGAAGTAAGATAGAAAGATGATTGGGAATACTGGAGCGATGGCTACAGAGTGATAAATAGCCAATGGAATGAAAGTGAGCACAGGGCAGCTTTTGTAATGAAATAGAAACTAGGGAAATGAGAAACAAGGAGTAACAGTAGAAAATCAGTCAAGGCAGAGCATGTACGTGATACAATAATGCTTATATAGCTTAAGGTAGATTAAACAAATTTTGTTTTAATCAAGGTATACATGCCTACTTGAAATTACAGGAAACAATCTATAGATCCTGTATACAGTCAGCAGGAGGAAATAACGAGCTGAACCTTTGGCAATACGCAGTAGGCAACATTGGAACACTGATGAGTGTAGTAAGACATGGGTTAGGGATGCTGAGTCAGGATGGAGAAATAACCACTGCGAGAGCACTGTAGAATTTTGTTGAATAAAGAAATAACCAAGTCATCACAATTAATAGGTTGAGACACGATTCTAAGCATAAGGCATATGACTTATGGAAAAAGTATCCGGATTATGGTATGTATGTTCCCAATAGACTACAGTACCAATTAATAAAGATTAATGAACAGTGCTAAAAACACCAAAACAATTCCAGCACTTAGCAGATGTAGACCACACCTTACATTAACAATAAAATGCTTAGTAACATTTAAATAGATGAGAAGGGGTTTAAAGATGTAGAATACTTTATTACGAAATATACTAAGTGTTTTCTGGGGCAATCACAAGGACTTATCATAGGCAGGATGATAAATACAGAGTTCAGGAAAAAATGAATAAGGAATTTGAGAAAAAAAAATTGAAGAAGCAGAAAAGGAATGATGGGTGAACTGAGAAAAACACAAAATAGTAAACCATGGATTATGAGAGAGATAGGGGGATGCAAGGGAGAAGGATATGGAAGAGATTATAAATAGAGCTAGGCAAGAATATATATCAGGAACTTAGCAACACCAACAAGAGAAACAAAGAAAGCAAAAGACGCATGGAGGAGAGAACAGATCAACTCCCCGAGGAAAATTCACAGAAAGAGATGAGAAGAAGCATTACATTGGAAAGATAATTAACTGACGGGTGGCATATAGAGAGGGAATTCCAATGACGGCAGGCATTTGTTGCATACAGTTGATAACAGAACCAAAAGCTATCCAGGAGAGGTAGAAGGAATATGATAAAGAGCAGTATAGTCAAAAAATGATTCAAAATGACAAGCTCATACACTGCATGTCCTTGGCCAAAGAACACACTGGCCCATAAGATTGACTTTGATTTTTCAGGTTATTTTTTGAAGTAACACATAAAGCTATTCCCATAGTTGTCAGAGACTTAAGCCTGAATCACATGATCATTTTTTCCGTCCCTTGTAAGGGATAGCTCCAATGATAGCTTTTCAGGGACCGTGACAATGATAGCTCGAGCTATCATTTTCTGAATCACACGGTCATTTTGGCAGTCCCTTTTTCCATCATTTTTCCGTCCCTTTTCGCATCATTTCTATGTTAACTACTCTCATTCCATTGAAAGCCGAACGTGGCGTTAGAGTCGCTCTTTGCGGCCGAGCACTCTGATTGGTTAAATGGTGGAGTAAGCGATGCCTCCAGGGACGGAAAAAGGGACGTGCCCAGGGATGGAAAAAGCTACAGGGATCCCAATCGCTGGAGCCATCCCTGACTTTGTTCGAGTCACATGATCATTTTCGAGCGACTATTTGAGCTATCATTGGAGCTATCCCTTAAAAGGGACGGAAAAAATGATCGTGTGATTCAGGCATCATACGAAGAATGTGAGTTAATATACTTGTAAAAACAACAGCTATATCATGCAGTCATTCACTGTAGAATCCCAGGAACACACATATACTGCTGTGTGTATTTCTCACCCCAGGGTTGGTAAAATAAGAAAAATTGGATAAATATAAATTACAATTTCTTCTTTTTACATGAAAATATCCCACAAAATTACGCCGGGAGAATATTCATTTTTTTTCTAGAATAATGTTGCCATGAAAATCACAGTGAAGCATTCTCCGTGCTTTCAAAACGGAGTTAAAACAAAAATATCAATTGATCACATACATATTGTGAGGGAGGATTGAACCACATTTTTAAAAAGAGTATGCATTTTACACATGAAATTGGTTGGAGGAGCATTTTGGATAGCATAAGGGGAGGCAGAAGGTAAGAGAAACTTAGACTTTAAGGCAGGTTAAAAAAGTCAAAACTACACTGAAACCTCACTTTTACACCTCTGGAATTTGCATTTTCCTTTCATACATATCATTTTCTTGAAGCCACAACAGTTTGTGCATCCTTTTCATGCAATACTTTCCCGCTATTCAGACATTCAAATTTTGAAATATCCCACTTATGTACAACAATAGACAAGGAGCAAGATGGTGGCATGCGCACTGAACTCATAACAATTGACGAACGACCCCGAGTTAGAAGGTGAATATTAAGAGAATACCTAGGCCTAACATAATGTAACAATCGTTCACATACAGCCTGTTTTACTTTCAGTCGGATAGTTGCAATTAAAATGCTTCCATTAGTCTAAACTCTGTTACCGGTGTGACAATTAAAAAATCTCATCTCTCAAGCCTACAGTGGAAATTCCAAAATCTGCTGGTATTGCTTAACCCATTCGGGTAAAAAGCCGACGAATCGCCGGTCATGTTAAAAACGTATTTATTCTACCTGTGCAATGCGATATAAATGGCCTAAAGCTAGTCTTATATTTTCAGATGATTTAAATATCTAAAATATTTATACAGAGGACAAATATTTTACAAATTTTTATTGTAATATTTGTATAATACGAGAGAGTCCATTTGTTTCGTAATTTTTCACAGCATCATTTTTATATTCTCGTACCGAACTTGACACTACTTTTTTGTGTAGGTATTGGTTGGTATCTTTTACATATATGCCTCTGTTCTATTTTATACATATTGGTCTTCCATTGTAACACATTTCATGTTATGAGCGACCTCCTAACGCTTCAGTTTGCTGGAGTCAGCCCTAAATTCCCAACGAAGCAGAAGTAACTATCTCGAGCAATGAGGGGGTATTATTTCATTCGATATTGTATAACATTGTAAGCAATTATCCACAAAGGAATAGGATGTATGTTCCCTGAAACCGTGGAGACCACATTCCACCGCTCAGTTCATCACAGACATTTCCATGGTCAAGACGCTTGTCAACCCTAACAAAAAGGTAGTAAGGCACATAAGTTATTGGCCGATAAAGATTTAGAGAATCTTCTTCTCGGAAGTGATTATGAAAGTGATGAGATTGACGAAAATATTTCTGATTCTGTAGAAGAAGTATCAAGCAACAATAGTTGAAGTGAAGATGGGTAGACCGCGTCTTCAGTGGAAGTCATCAGGTCCTCGGGGTTGAATGTGCAGGATGGTGATGGAGAGTGGAAGTGGTCCAAAAATAGTGGGACTGTGAAAAAGTTTGAGTTTACTGCTTCACCTGGGGTGAAATCAACTGTTCTGAGAAAATTGGTGTATACGCTGAGTGAGGTAGATTAAAAAAAAATATCTTAGAGGTTGATTTTTGGAATTCGGTGTGTAAGGAAACTAACAGGTATGCAAATAATTATTTGAAGTCTCCTTCAACTCGCAAAAGTGCTTTGACAAAGGAGTGGTTCATTACTAGTGCCGACAAATTACAAACCTATTTTGCATTGTGCGTATTGATGGTGCAAATTTAAAAAAATCAAATAAAAATGTATTGGAGTCCACGAGCAGTTACCAAAATGCCGTTCTTTGGCAAAGTGATGCCGTATAGATGGTTTCTACTCCTTTCAAAACTTTGGCATTTTGCTGACAATGAAAATATAGACGAAGACAACAAACTGCAAAAAGTTTCCCTTGTGATTGATTATGTGAACAGAAAGTTTTCAATGATGTATGACCCACAGCAAAATCTTGCAATCGACGAGAGCTTGATGAAATTTTGCGGCAGGTTATGCTACGTGCAGTACAATCCCAGTAAGCGTGTGCAATTTGGAGTGAAGTTCTACAAAATCTGCGAAAGTGCTTCTGGTTACCGCATGCAATTTTCAATCTATATCAGAAAGAAGCAAGCTACAGCCAATGGAATTCCATCGAGTGAAGCTATAGTCCTCAAGCTAATGAAGCCCTATTATCATATGGGGTACACTGTGGTTTTGGACAATTGGTACTCATCACCAGCCCTCTCATAAACTGAAAAAACAAAAAATAAATGCCATTGGAATGGTTCGAATAAATAGGAAAAATATGGCCAAGGTGTTGCAAACTATGAATTTGAAAAAAAGGTGAAATGAAAGTGCTGTACTGCAAAGGGATTGCAGATTATAAATGGAGGGAAAAAAAGAGGTGCATGATTAATCCACGTACCATAAATACCCAAGAATGGTGAAAACAGGAAAGGTATCCTTAGAAACAAAAGAGGCAATTATGAAGCCACAGGCAGTTATTGACTATAATAAGCAGATGAACGCTGTAGACCAACAAGATCAGCAGTTGGCCTCCTTCCCCATCATGCGCCACTATACAAAAGGCTATCGAAAATACTTTTCTACATAATGGGCATGACACTATATAATTCATGTGTGTTGATTAAAAATTAAGAGGCAAAAAACTACTGTTCAATGACTTCAGGGAAAATGCAGCGGAGCAAATCCTTGAGAGAGTAAATATGCCGGAATACAGGCGGAGAGAACGATCAACATCCAGCCCCTCACTGATAAGATTTCAAGCAGCGAACTGGGCTCATTTTCCAAATCGGATACCTCCTAATCCCGTGAAAAATAACCCATCCATGATATGTCAACTTTGTAAGAAGATTGGGAAGAGGAGCGAGAGTAGATGGGAATACGAGCAATGCAAAGTCGCATTTTACATTCCAGACTGCTTAAAAAAATATCACTCAAAAGAGACAATGAGGTGAAAAAAATTAAAAATGAATTTTTTTCTATATTCTATTACATTCTTTTATTTATACATTCTTCTATTCTATTATATATACTTTTATTTAATGCTATGTTTGGCTCCTTCGTAGCTATAACCATTTTAAATTTAAAAGTCGCTAGATTTAGATTGAAATAGACCCCCCACATTGGTTCAAATAAAAGAAATTTTTGCAATATATTTTCAGGTTACACCTACATTGAAGGGGCAATAAAATAAAAATCACTCCACAGATCAGAACCAAATCTTCAGGAAGTAAAACATACATTATCAAGATGAAGATCAACTTAAAATAACATTTAAATATGCAATACAAACAATTTTATGCCGTATATAACCAAAAGTTGAATTTTTTAATTTGTTTATAACTTAAGTGTAACTAATGAGATGTGAACAATTAAACTATTTTTAATCCATTAAAAATGATATGATTTACTTACTGAAGAAATTTCATTCTGAAGGGTACTATACAGTCAGAGATAAAATATGAAAATGAAATGAAAATTTTGAGAAAATTAAATAGGAACTGAGGTCCAGAAATTCCTAGGAAAATTAAGAGGTGAATGGGCTAATTAAGTTTGGTTCAATTGCTGTCAGAATCAAATACTACACACTCTCAACCTTGGTAAGTGATTTCTGAAAGTTTTTTTAAACTCAATTTGCTATAGAGCTATTGTTAAATTTGTGAAACAACTTAATTCCTGTTTGTACAGGTCGTGCAGATCTGATCATGACACTGTGGCTTACGTCTTGAATTCAATATTATGATCCCAGTGCTTCTTGAAATATAAATACAACTGAATAATTGATAGCAATTATTATTTATATCACATTTTAGGATGGGTTGTGCATGTGTTCTGTGGAATGTGCTGTGCAAATGTGTGGCATGCTGATGAAGTTGAATTTTCTAAATAGAAAAGGCACTTCATGCACCATCGAGAGTCAGCGAGTTGGACACTTCCGGGGAGAAACAGTTACTCACTGGACATGTCCAACTTGACTTAATCACGCTGGTGGCTATATGCTCTGAAAGACAGTTTTACTGTCAGTGAGACAGGTCTTTTATAAGACAGCTGGCCACATAAGACCAAGGACTTCAAAGGAGATCCCTGCCATAGGGTCACGCAGAGCATCTCAAAGTTTTGTTAGGAGCAAATACAAATGGCCGAGTGTGACTTAAGCCTTTTGCTTCAGGAAAATCTAGAAATCCAATTTTTTTAAACATTAGGAACCTATCGTCTACAATCTACGCTGCCAACACTAAGGAATGGATTACTTTAGAAATTTTGAGGACAAATATACGCCCTTGATACAAAGACTGGGAGCCAAAACAGAAAAATACTTTAGTTAAAGGATCAGTGCCCTGCACACCCTGTTTACTTGAAATTACAAAAAAATAAATGATTCCTTTTCCCAGTCAATTGCACCAGCAAGTTGCAGCAATGGATTTCACTTATAATCCTTTCAAATTAAATACAATTGTGACACATTTGGTCAAAATCGGCTTCAATTTCTTGCAAAATTTATATTTCCTTCGATATACACTTTTTGCCTTCGGCGTCCTAAAAAGTGCAAAAGAAAGGTTTCACTCTATGTACAGGGAAGTAATAAGATGACCCTTAAAATTGATAGTTTGCAGAGGCTATCTCAAATCCTACCAATGAAATGTCAAACTAACCAGGGATGGTGATGCCTACTTTCGTGCAGTGCACTCATACGAGGTCTATTCAAAAAGTTCCTGAACTTAATAAATAGTGCGCCTTCAGTGGGTTATTTTTTAATTCTCTTGAAGGCATTGTGCCAGTGACAACTTCCCGAATGACTGCCTTCAACCACTTCGTTGATATCTTGTTTTGTTGATTAGTTACGGCCGCTGATCTGAAGGGGTATTTGTGGAGTGCGGCAAAATATCGGACCCGCGGAAGGAGCAGCGTTGTTCCGTGAAATTCTGCGTGAAACTCTGCAAATTCTTCATGGAAACTTTTGAGTTGATTACCAAGGCTTATGGTGAGGATGCTATGAAACGTACCAAGTGTTACGAGTGGTTTACCCAGTTCAAAAAGGGATGGAAATCATTGAAAGATGACGAGCTTTCCAGCAGACCATCAACGTCGACTGAAGACCCCCCACATCGAGAAAAAGAACGATCTCGTTCATGGAAATCGACGTTTGACTGTCAGGGAACTTGCAGAAGACTGTGGCATCACGATTGGTTCTTGCTAAATCCTAATCCTGAAATCTTAACTGAAAAATTGAGGATGCATCGAGTCGCTGCCAAATTCGTGCCATGCCTGATGACAGCAGACCAGAAACAAAATCGAGTTCAAGTCTGTCAGGAACTGTTTGATCGAGCTGAATAGGATGAAACCTTCTTTTCCAGGATCATAACAGGTGATGAGTCATGGGTTTATGAATATGAAATCGAAACAAAAATGCGATGGATTGGTGAAACATCCCCCAGCCCCAAAAAACTCGAAAGTTTGCTTGAATGTCAAGGTGATGTTGACTAATTTTTTTTTCGATGCAAAGGGGATTGTGCATCACGAATACCTACCTAAAGGCCAGACAGTCAATATGGAGTATTACCTAAGGATTGTGAAATGCCCAAGAGAGAGAATCAGGCGAAAATGGCCCGAACTATCAGCGAGTAGTTTTTTCACCATGATAGCATGCTGGATCATTCGTCTCTCAGAACTCATGAGTTTTTAGCCAAAAACAAGACTGCTGTGCTTCCTCACCCACCCTAGCCAGACCAGACCTAGCCCCATTCGACTCTTTCCTGTTCCCCAAAATAAAAACCCCGCTCAAAGGAAAAAGATTTGCCACCTTTCCAGAAACTGAGAAAAATTCGATGGAGGAGCTTATGAGCACTCTAAAAGAAGCATTCCAGGACTGTTTCAAAAAGTGTATACATTGGGGAGGAGACTACTTTGAAGGACCCTGACCAATAATATGTTAGTAAAGTGTTTTTTTTTGTAATAAATAAAGTTTGGGAACTTATTTGGGAACACCATATTCAAACTAATTACTACGAAGTGATCTACCATTTAAGGTAGGTTTTAGATGCAAGTACGAATTCTCTAAAGAAAATGTGCCAAAGAAATACTTATCAAGAAATTCAACTCACCCATTTGATCCTATAGCTTCATAAGTACCCATAACTGGACCCCAATCCAGACCCTGAAAAGGACTGTTTTCAGGAGGAGGAGAATGAATTAGATCTTCTCCAGTGGTAACTTGGAGTACCTGCCCCAAATAAAGTAAAATAAAAATAGTAAATAAAAGGCAACAGCAGCAATTCAATTTCAATGCCCAAAACATTACAACTTCATTTAGAATAATAGTGCTTAATATCCACCACAAGGGTACAACTGAGAGATAAGAAATGCATTAAAATAAAATAGAAGACAAGGTAAAAAGCACTTTCTACACAGTACCTAACCATTAACTAATTTCCCCTTTAGCCGCAACTATTCATTTGTGTATTCAACCAAATATAAAATATTGAACAAATACCAGCATTATTTTAAACATATTCAACAAGGGATACACAGAAGCATCTGTAGGTCACAGCCACAATAGAATTCAATTGACTCTCAAAACAAGACATTTTATTCTCCAACCTACTTGAATGCTGATGATTTTGATGAATTTTTATCAGGGGGTTTTAAGACAAGAAAATTATTTTATTACTGGAAAAAAAGAAAATTGTAGTTTATTAAAAACAATTGAAAGAATGAAAGGGTAGGTACCCACATTCCTGCACAACTATGGCAAGTGTAAGAATATTAAACACAATGATTTATTAAGCAAAAGACAGTCCAATCTTTAATTTCCACAGCTATGCTTTGAATATTTCTTCAGGAGGGCACTTTCTACCCTCATGTACAAAATAAAATTTCAACAAATATTTTATTACTCCTTAATCTTTTTTCCATCAGCCTAAGCACGGCCGTCTTGATATACAGGCCTGTCATGAGGGTTACGAAGCTTCCTTGACGTCACGAAAGAAATCTGAATGACTGGTGTTGCTCATTTGTCATTGGTCTTCCTTCTCCATGCATTCCACCATGGTTTCCATGGTTACATGTTGTGTTTCGTAAGTGTATCATCGTACGATATGCTAAAGTGAGTTTTGAGTGCTGTTTAGAGCCATTTTATTGAGTCTTTTTAAATACAGACTTAACCAGAACTTGAGCATACGAAGTTTATATCCTAGAGCAGTGAAAAACACTGCCAAACTATGTGGATAGGGAAACAGTCGTTGATATAGTACCATCTGCTGAGTATTGCCGTAACTTTTATTTCGAGTATATTGATCACGGAGGATTAATGTAGCCCTCTACATTTGCTATTGACATATGCAACGATACTTACTTATTTTTCAAAATCTCGTCAATGCACACCACAAATCTGTTTTCACAGTGTGGAAATCAAAAAGACATTTTAGTTGATCTGTTAAAAAACTAAAAACTTGTGCTCAGACTTACCCTCCAATTTTGTAGAAGCAAATCCATTAAAACTGTAATTTGAAAATTTGCAGGAGTAATGATCAACATCCTACTGTATAATTATTATAAAAATAAACACAACATAAAATGACAGAAGTACTAAATACTAGTTGATCACTTTCAATGTCTAAATTAAAGTTGTCTTCTGTGCTTTATTAATAATCCTCCCATCATGTAATATATTTTACATCTATTTCAGAGTGCATACGTAAGTATTATAAAATTAATAAGTTAAATAAGTATGATGAGGTTATAGCCATATCAGGGTGTTCTTGTCAGCAAAAACGTTAAGTGACCATCCTGTTGACTAACTCCAGTAACTCATTTGCATAATTTAATCCAATAAAAATGCATTTTGCTAATGATACAAATGTAAACATCAGTGAATACAAGTCACTTAGTCAACTCTCAAATAGCTCACCAACATTGAATGGAACACAGCTTACTCAATAGAAAGAAAACAAATGAAATAGTGGCACCAAGACAAATTTACCTTAAAAATCTACTATGTTAATTACTAATTTAATTTAAAAATAGTGGAAATCATTGTCAGAGTCCAACTTGCAATTCAATGTTTGGATTACTTTGCACACCACTTATATACATATGACTACAATAAGGTGCCCTTTCGAACTTCAGAACAACTCAATGAAGTGTTCTGTTAAGTTCAACAGTTTTTGAATTATACTTTGTTACCACTAACTTACTACCTATTAAATTCATTAAATAATATCATTTTCTGATCTATGCCCACATTTTCCTTTGGGTGCCCTCTTTTTATTTAGGTCTCATCTCCCCTTAACTAAGTTCACTTCACAAACTTCACACTTTCCTTTGTCTCGACAAGACCTTGCACATTTCACAACTGCCCATCACCAAATAAAATAGCTACCACCACTACCTCAGTGTGCTCTCTAAGTACTACCTCACGGCTTCCCCATGTTACCATTTTACCATGGAATCCTCTTGCCCTGGTATAGTCACTCCGCCTCCCACCACACAACAAATACAATCATAATACACTTAACAACTCCTGCCCGCTCCCCACAGTCGTAAAAAGTAAGGGTGGGAGGGGGCAGGAGGAAGAGCCACATATAGTTGGGAAGACGAAGACCGCTGTCTCCTCAACCGCAATGGGTACGGGGACCACTGAGAAATGAGAGAGAAAAGGGTGGGAGTAGCGACAGCTTCCTACACAGAGGGGGTGGGATCCTCCTTGCTTATCTCCTCCATTGGGATCCTCGCTCGCAGGAACGTCTCGTGGATGATCCGGGTCAAGGCATGTGGATCGTACTTCGCTTATCACTCCTATATCCCAGCTCGAATCGTCTGCAATGGGCGTGACGGGACCTTGGGGGTTGGTGGGAATTAGGTTTTTTCCTTGTTCTTCCTCTGGGCCGGTCACGTCCTTTTACTAAATGTGAGGTAGGAAGAGGACCTAAGTAGGGTTTTACTCGATTCTTATGTACAATGAGGTTCCTATAGGGAAGTTCTAACTCTATTTTGCATTCGGAAAACACTTTTGACAAGTGATACGGGCCCTTCCACGGGCGGTGAAACTTCTTAACTTGCCCGAACTTCAAACACGGATCGCTCATATACACGTGGTCTCCCACCTTATAGGTGTGCTGGCTTCCCTTAACTTTTGACACCTTTACTTGCCTCCTCTGTGCCGTCCTATTATTTTGCCCACATAATGTCCATAAAGCCAGTGAGGTAAATTTGTCTTGGTGCCACTATTTCATTTGTTTTCTTTCTATTGAGTAAGCTGTGTTCCATTCAATGTTGGCAAGCTATTTGAGAGTTGACTAAGTGACTTGTATTCATTGATGTTTACATTTGTATCATTGGCAAAATTCATTTTTAATGGATTAAATTATGGAAATGAGTTGCTGGAGTTAGTCAGCTACTCACTGTTGGGGAGGGATAGTCGGGGGGTGGTGACGGGCCCAGCCCCAATTCTGTTTCAAGTCAAAGCGCCCCTTCAGGAGTCTGTTTCGTTTTGTGATTTGCTTCAGCAGATAAATCTAATGGAATGGCTCAGCCCAGCCATGGTCTCAGTTCACTCAGAAGTTTCACTTACAACTGTATAACTTTAGCCACAAACACCTTAATTGTAATATCACTCCTAGATATTTTTCAGATTTGGCAAGAGGCCAACTAATTATTCCAATTGGGTTATACATCCTAAAATCAATGAAAATAATACTCACAAGTTCCCGAATAATGAAGAATAACTTATCCAAAGATTTGGGTTGAAAAATGAACACAATGGGGAAGCGGTAAACTGACACATCCAAGGCACTGATTTCTATGGTCATGTTATAATTGGTCCCTTAAATAAGAAACAGATGAAATTAACATTAAATATCAAAACACATTGCAACATTATTAGATACAGTCTTAGGGTATATCAGGGTACTCAATTCCCTCTCTGATGGGGCAATACCGTATTATCTAAGTAGCAATTCAATATACTTTGTAAATAAAGAGGTGTATTAGCTGGATAAGTCATGGCCTGATTTTAATTGCCACATAATAAGAGATAAAAACAACTCTAGCATTACCCTTGAAATCTTTTACAGTATATACAAAAGAACCATATTCCCATGGTATGATTTGGAATGCAATCATTCTTTTAGTACTCATATCCAATGTTCCTCTTCCCAAGAACTACAACATTGACAAGGATGAAGGGCTTGTGTGCTCTAATGACCCCAAGAACTGGACTGGCGGGAGCAAATAATATTGCTCCGGGTAGGGCCACCCATGCCAGATAGGTTGAAGGGTGGGAGTCAGACATAAGGTAGTCCTGTAATGATGTCATGTGAAAAGCACTGTTGGGAAGCAGGGGTGGGAGTCCCTCCAACTACCAACCACCCAGAAATATGTAAGTCGCTCAAAGAGAATTGAATTCTGGCAACTATGGGATGCCGCCCACTGCGGTGGGTATCAGACCCAGCTGTATAGGCAAGGCCCCTGAGATGGTCATCTCATGACATCATTGTACAACAAGGTCATCATAGGAACAAGGACCTGGAAGCAAAGAAGAAAAAGAAGAGGGGAAGGAAAGTACCAATATAAATTGGGACTTAGATGTTAGGACAACGATGAGGGTTGGGAAGCTAGAAAACATTAAATAGGAAATGGATAGAGGGAACATGGACTCCTTAGGGCTGTGCGAGGTGAGATGGAAGGACAGCAGGAACTAAAACAGTGACAGTTACAGGGCAATTTATAGTGGTGGGGGTTGAGAGTCAACATGGAGTGACTATAGCATTGAATGCAAAGTTGGGGATGAGGGTAGTAAATATTGAACAGGTGAACGACAGGTTACTAGTGGTAGAAATAAACGCATGTCCGACATATTTTTTACTAGTCCAGGGGCCTGTTTCTCAGAGCTACAAGTCCACAAGTTACAAGTCATGTGACTATTTTCACAAGGCAGATGGGTTACTCAGATATACCCACGGACTATAAGATATACCAAACCAAAGACTTCTATCAAAAATCAAAAACTTTTAAGTAATGGTCCACTAATATTTTTCTTGTTTACGACCCGGGTTTCGTCACGTAATGACATCTTCAGGTGTCATTACGTGATGAAACCCGGGTCGTAAACAATAAAAATATTAGTGGACCATTACTTAAAAGTTTCTGATTTCCGATATGGAGAGGTTCCACAAAGTGAAGCCTGAATTTATTAGTTATACAAAGACTTCTAATTAGTCCAAAAAAATGGCGGGCCAAATCAAAACCATATACAACTCTTATTTTGATGATTATGATACATTTTGGGCGTGCACCTTGCAATATTTCCAATTCAAAAATTAGTGCAATGTTTTTGGGTAAATACAAATGATTGAATATGTACAGGAAAGTAATTTAATGTCACAACTTACCTTAAAAGATCCCAAGCGAATACGAGATTTTGGGTTCACCTAACATCATTAGATACAACAGTTTAGTTTGACGTATTTCTTATAGGATGAGCTCTAAATGGTAGTTATTAATAAACCTTACATTTCAAGATATCATGCTTAGTTGGTTTAATCTTTATTAAACCACTATTACTGGCGTTACAACATTATATCATAACGAAACTTCATGGTAACATACCGTACGTTGGCGTTAATATCATTTATTGTAACTTACAGTTAGTATTGCCTGTTATTAATGATTATACTACTCAACAGAAACGAATTGGTAAGTAGTTGTTTATTACTATTAAGTTAAGGAGTGTGAATCTTCAGGAATTTATTAATTTTCTCTTCACTACTGTGTCGTCGTGAATTTCAACCAAAAAACAAGTCAACAAACAAATGAAAGTCCACTAGCACATATTTGAGCTTGGTAAATTGCTTATTGGTTAGAGTGGTGCAAATCAGGGATTTTCATTGAATAAGTACCCACTTAGATATTTAAAAATATTTCAGCCAAAATAAAATTACATACATAAGAGCTGCGCAAAACGGAGATTTTCATTGAGTGGAATGGAGTCTACCAAAAATTTTTGAACCAAATGGAGCTCATCAAACTTGTCTAAAAAGTGAATTTGAATCTAAATAAAACAGAGAAGCATAAGCAGTGTAAAAACCATAAAGATTTCTGAATTAGTACTATGCCCGACTGGCTGATGTACTTATTCAGTGACTCATTTCATGCAGAACTGAATATTTCCAACCTTTCAGCATCGAAGCAGCCAATAGACTGGTGAATAGAATTGAGCCTGATTTGCCTTGTTTTGACTCTGAAGCATTGGCACAGCTCTAACTGACATGCATTGATGCCAGTAACTGTTACCATGAATAACTGCTAAAATAACATTTCAACAGTTATAAAAAAGTAAAATTGTATTGTTGCAACAGGACAGAATTTGAGAAACTCACCCTGTGGAATCTCCAATATACTCTTCCCAAGGGAGATTTTCTTGGGATCATTAACCACAGGACCTTCGACTAGAGGCACGATTCGGTGCAGGAGCACAGGCCCTCTTTCTCCACTGCCTCCGGGACCGGTGCGACCCTTCTTTTGCTGGTCTGGTCCTCCTCCACCACCTCCACCAGCTTCATATGCCCAATTATAAAAATTGAAGCATCAGTAAGTAACACAGGACAATTGAAGCACTCAGAAATAGAAGTTAAGTAAGGCAAAATATTATTTCTGACTAAAACTGAAGAAAGTCAAGCCATTAGGTCCAAGCATTGCACAAGTAAATACTAAAAAAACAATGGTCATGACCACCATGAACAAAACTGCAGCAATAAAGAAATTCACATTTGAAACACAAAATTGACAAAATTTGCCTAATCACAAAAAAAACTTCTGTATTCATATAAAAATTACTATTATTGCATTTGTGGGTTTAGCATGTCTCAAATACTGACATTACTAAAAAGGTAATACTATGATAACATATTCCTCCCAGCCTTTCCTCTACCTCAATGTTTCATCGTGACCTCTAATCCAATTTTCAGAGGCTGTTAATGAGGCAGAGCAATTAGTGTAACTTAAAATTTATACACTATCCTCATTGATTTTACTCCATACAGCGCAGCTCTCTATGCCGACTTCATACTATTCATATCCTTCTGCTTCATTATATCAGCCAGTTGAGTAGGGTTTCCTTCTAATTCACAAATCAAATATGCAGTTAAAAATGAACTTTTTCTAACACGAATAGTATGAGACGAACTATTCACTAAATATTTTGAGGCAAAATTTCCTAAGCATACTATTCACAGACTGGGGCAGTGAACAGTTCACTTAGTTCACTACAATAGTTTTTTTCAAGTGCTCATCCACTAACTAGCCATCTCTAGTCAACAGAAGACAAAAGTTACAGACTTACCTCCCAGAAAGGAAGATTACTCTCGTTTCACTTTGCATTAACACAGAGGCAGTAAAAGAGAGGATATCGCAGCTGAAGGGTTGATTGAAAAACTAAGGAATTTCTATGCAAGTATCAGGGAGTACTGAATTGAAGGTAACACCATTTAGTCATACACAGCTTCTATATACATATATATGGTTCATAAGACTCGCAGAATTTTATGGGTAAGATTTTAGAAGAAAAAAATGATAATATCTGTTGATGTTAGCATTATAGGGGAAGAAAATGAGATAGTTAACTGCTTAACATATACACTCCAATAACAAGGTTGCTACATAACAGAGACTATGAAATTCTAGGCAAAAGTTTTCTTTTTTCTAGGAGAAAATACTCATTCTATGGTAGGTGTGTACTTTGTAAGGCGTGAGAATAGGAGCAAAACACATTTAATCATTTGGGTAACATGAGAGAATAGTTTCCCAGCATACTGAGTGCCACCAATGACTCTCCGGGAGAAAAAACTGCTTCCTTTCCAATGGCATGCTATTCTTTGGTCTTGCCCTGAACGAGGGAAATCAAAATACAGTAAGGTGGTGTACACTCATCATCTAATCTGTGATGGATTACAGCCGGCTTCCCTGCCCCATGTACTATTCCAGCTGGCCAACAAACAGTGGCAATTAACTTTACCTTGTAAGCAATTAAAATGATCAATTTACCTCTCTCCTTCTCACTCCACTTAGGGGCATAATTAATAGCAAACAGAGCTCCACTGCCTCATTTAGGAAAGGTATTAAAAACCCTATATCCACACAGTAACACACAGAAACAAGATTAATACTACTCCCCAATAGATCAGAACAATCAGGTTTTGATAAGAAAATATAAAATTCCAGGATAATTTGTCATTTCCCATTACATTTGAAGGTATTCCAGCCCAGTAGCAACTCAGTTTTAATTCATTACAGTTAGTCCTCGGTATGCGTAGTTTTGATTTATGTCTGATTCTATGATATGTCCATGCTGACAAGGGTCGTCAGAAAATTTTCCCCTGTTTAATGCTAATAAAATAGACCATATGTGCATATGCAAGAGATGTTTGATAACTGATACAATCATCCTATCTGAAATAGCCATTTCTTTCTGGATGAAGGTAAAAAACAAATTTTGACATTAAGGCCTTGATTTATATTGGGATTTAAGTAGTCACGAATAACTGGATCCGTTTTATGTAATTTCGAATAATGTCCCTCTCTTTCAACATGCATCTCCAGCATAAATTGAGGACTAACTGTACTCGTAACATCTCATTTACAAAAGAATTACGAAGAGTACACCTTATGAAGATTTATGACCTTAGGAAGACTTATGAAGAGTACACCTTATGAATTACAAAGAGTACACCTTTACAAAAATGGCTACAATCTAATAAGTTAATCCTTAATGTTGATAAAACTATCTTTGTAGATTTTAATCCCTCAAAACAAAAGACAACTCCAATAAATATAACACTAGATAAATCCACGATTAAGGAAGAGCATCATACTAAATTTCTAGGTGTTTGGATTGACTGCGATTTATCATGGGAAGGACATGTAACTAATTTAACTGGAAAATTAAGCTCACTCTGCTATGCAATGCGCATCTTAGCCAAATCCACAAACCTTGATGTTCTACAAGTAGTCTATTACGGGCACATTCATTCAAGAATAACACAGGGAATTATCCTATGGGGATCCTCTCACTACATGAAAAAAATATTTCAGATGCAGAAAAGAATTTTAAAAATAATGAAACGGGTAACTTTAAGAACATCCACCAAACCAGTATATGCAGAACTCAACATCCTACCAGTCCCATGCATCTACATACTAGAAAGAGTGTTCTTCATACACAAGAACCGTATGTCTTTTGAAAAAAACTCATATTTTCATAGCTACAACACCAGATCAATTGAACTTATCCATCTAAAAAGCCACAGAACAGCTAAAAGATTGCAAAGCCTAACTCATCAGGGATTCAACCTTTACAATAAACTGCCATCAGCAATAAAATACCTGGAATACCAAAAATTTAAAATATCTGTTAAAAATATCCTTAAAAAACATTTATTTTATGATGTAAAAGAATATATGAAGTGTCGTTTTTGATGTTCCGCTTTGTTTACTATTCTTAACATAGATGTACTGTTCCATATTTGTTTTTTGTATAGGTAACTGATTTGACAAAGTTGTATTTTTGTAACTGTATGTATGTAATTGACTTGACCAATGTATGTAACTGTACCTTTATTTTTGAACCTTCTTTTTTGATGACTCCATGCAATTGTATTTGCCTACGGATAATAAAATTTATTATTATTATTATAGGCTCAATACCCCAACATTTTGGTGAGCAGCAAAAGGAGAGAGATTAGTACTAGCGGTGGGTTTTTCACAATGGAACGGGTCCATGAGTTGAACGGAAGGACCGAGGAATGACTTCTTTGGAATGACCATTCCTTTTGGTCTGTTGCTCCTATCTTCATGATATTAGATGTTCTTTACGAGACCCCAAAAACACATCAGCAGATATTAGCAGTCTAATGAGCAGTATTTTTTTTCTTTGTAGTGGTGCCAGTCAGCTCCCTCTACTCGGCCACAGCAGCAGCTTCCTTTCTCGACGACAATTCCTCTCTGTCAAGGTTTGCCCCAAACCTTGACAGAGAGGAATTGTCGTCTCTCTGTCGCCTCCGCCGCAATCCCAACATTACCATCAGTAAAGCGGATAAGGGATCAACCGTAGTGGTTCAAGATAGGGAGGATTATGTCGCCGAAGCAATGCGACAACTCGGTGATGTTTCTTCCTATCTCCCACTCACAGAGGATTCAACTGCGGCCTATCAAGCGGAAATACATGACTTCTTAATTTCAACAGGCCCTGATGAAGGACTCTCCAAGTCCGACATCAATATTCTCTCGCCCACTCACTTCAAAACCCCGTATTTCTATCTCCTTCCCAAAATACACAAAGAAGGCGTCCCCGGACGCCCTATCATCTCCAACTGCAATTCCCCAACGGAGCGCATATCGGCCTTCGTGGACTATCACCTGCAGCCTATAGTTGCTAAACTCCCTTCCTTCCTTCGTGATTCCCATCACTTCCTAGACATCCTGAAAGCAGTAAATATTCCCTCTAATAAAAGCGTCATCATGGCTACGGTGGATGTTACTTCATTGTACACCTCGATTCCTCACCATGAAGGTCTACAGTCCATATCCCATTTCCTTTCAAGAAGAAATCACCCTCACATTCCCTCAACCAACTTCCTTATCAAGCTAGTTGAATTCATTCTGCAACACAACGCCTTCACTTTTAATGGGCGTTTCTTTCTTCAAGCCAAGGGAATGGCTATGGGCACAAGAATGGCCCCTTCTTATGCCAATCTCTTCATGGGAAAGCTCGAAAGTGACTTCCTCACCACCCAGGAATTACAACCGGAGCTCTGGGTTAGATTCATTGATGATATTTTCATCATATGGACCCACGGCGAGGATACCGAGACGAACTTCCTCAATTCTCTGAATCAGTTCTCATCCATTTACTTCACATCGGCCACTTCTCCTTCTCAAATCACCTTTCTCGACGTCGACATTTCCATCACAAATAATAACACCTTTGAGACTTCGGTCCACATCAAGCCCTCTAATAAATAACTTTATTTGCATTACAACAGCTGCCATCCCAAACACACAAAGCACTCAATTCCTTATTCGCTGTCGATCCGTGGCCACCGGATTTGTAATTCCAAAGAAAAACTTCATGAATACCTTGATAAGCTTCACAATTCTTTATCCAATAGAAATTATCCCGAGCCACTTCTAAAAAAAACGTATTTTACCCTCCTCTGCTAATTTCACCCCACGTAAAAAAGACATCCCTCTGGACGCCCTAAATCTTCACATCACATACTTTCCTGGCGTCCAAAAACTCAAGACCATTCTCAAAGACTTATTCCCAATTTTAGATACTAACAGATCAACAGCCAATCTCCTACCCAAATGCCCCACAGTATGCTTCAGACGTCCACCTAACCTAGCCAATCTTCTCCGCTCCAATTCTTCGCTAGAGGGTATATCGAATGACACTCCCCGTCCCACCACACAGAGATGCAACAAACCACGGTGCAAAACGTGCAACATGTTTCGCTCCCTATCCTCGTTTCAGAGTCCCAACACAGAGACGCCGTTCGACATCAAAGCCTCCGGCTCTTGCGACTCCCACAACTTAGTTTATGTTTTACAATGCAAACTTTGTCCCTGTTTTTATGTGGGCAAATGCATTACACCTCTTAATATTAGAATCAATAATCATCGGTGCACCTGTAAAGACCCATCTTCCACTTTCCCCATCCCTACTCGTGTGGAAACATGGCTTGTCTTTTGACAAGTGCTTCGAGGTGACAATATTGCTCTCCCTTCCCCCAGACACCCCATTAATTGAAGTATGCCAGAAGGAGCAGGCATTAATCTGGTTGCTGAAATCGTACGCCGCGCCCGGATTAAATAAATTACATTGATTGCACGCTTCCCGTTCTTTTCCATTTACCCCCCACCCTCACTTCGGAATTCCACTTCGACCCTTTCCGCTCTCTCTGGCCAAGACACGAGCTGGTAAAAATTCCCTTTTCAAACAACCATTCCTCAACCGACGGGAAAAACCCCTTCCCCTTTCCCCTAACCTACCGCCCCTCCTACCCCTATCCTCACCAGCGCACACGACATTTGTGCCGTGATATGCCTCGAAGATGGACCAGTTCCGAAAGCTAGCAATGTAAGTGTGATCGTCTCTTTTTTTGTGTATCTGTCTCTTCCACCCTATCAACATCATGTACATATATACATATATGTATTTCTTTTTCTATCTATGGGTTTTGCTTCAGAAATAAATTCCTTATGGATCGCAAACATTACCTTTTTATGAATTATCACAGTTGGTAATATCATTCTCTATCTTTTATTTGATCCAATATTCCTGAATAGCCATTATAGTACACCATGAATTCTAACTTCCAAAATTTTTACTTTTTTATACACCAAGAACATAATGATAACAAGAGAACATTTTTCAAAACGTAAACTACTGGTTAAGGTAGGATATACTGATGCCAGAGAATCTCTTTCAGTTTTCTACACTTTCAGGGGCCTATCTCCCTCTAGCATATCATTTTTCGCCTCAGCATACAACCTACCCTTCTTCATCCTGTCCGTGACACTTATTCTCTTTCTTCCTCTTCCCACTTGCCCAACATACTTCCCTCTATCACATTCTTGTGCAACCCCTCATTACTTCCTTCAGCCAACTACTCTGCCAATCTCAAATTTCATTCAAAAGTTTCCTTTCCTCGCCCACCATGTCAAGCACTTCCACATTAGCCTTCCTCTCCATCCACCTTACCTTCTCCATCCTTCTCCACACCCACATCTCAAATGCCTGCAGCCTATTCTCATCCACCTTCCTGAGTGTCTAAGTTTCTACCCCATACAACGTCAAGCTCCATATCAAGCTCTTCACCAGCCTCTTCTTCACATCCTTACCCAAAGTCCCCGTCATCATATGACCAAAAAAACCAGTTACATCGAACAAATGAAAAGGGATGGGTCTCAAAGAAGACTATTCCAGAGAGAACGAGTTCAGTTTGCACATCTCTAATTAGCACCTCCTATGACAACACTAATTCAGACACATGAAAATGTAGCTTAACCCTAGGCCAATTGTTATAAACCAATTTTAGAGGGCATTTCTGAGTGAAAGAAAGGGCGTCTCAAAGGCAGGGAAACACACCTTTAGAAAACTGATAAATAAGCATGTGGTCAATACCTTGGCTACTTTTTACACTATATCCTAATTGCACATTAATGCACTGATAACCTAGTGAGAGAAATGGTTTATGTTTCTTACCTCCAGGTGGCAAGTTGACCACAGCAACATTGAATTTACATGGCTCAAATGGACTAAGATTAACCTCCACCAAACCTTTGTAGCGATTGTAATCATGTTTACTTTCTGATTTTATTTCAATGCAAACACCATGCCTTTCCTTGATGAGTTTTTTCCTAAAACATAATTGTATACAGATTAAAATCATAAAAAGATAACACTACACATACACAAATGAAGCTGGCCAGAAATATAATACACTACACAATCAAGCATTACCCCACAAGCAACCAGAAGTGCACAGGGCAGGTGCATTTATGACCTTACCTCATGTATACTATGAAGTATGGCCCATCATTAACTATGGCAGTTAAGAATTAGCATATACAGTTAATGACAGGTGACACTTAAAAGTGGGTTAAGACCCTTTTTTTAAGTATGTATTAGGCTACAGATATTTTTCCTGAATACAGCGGAAAGCCCTAACAAGACCCTTCTACTAGTGAACCTATGGGCAACATAATTAAACATCATAACTGGATAATTAAATAATTATCCTATGTTAACAGTTAAAGCATTCTGTAATTTTGTCCCCTTTCCAGTAAAAGCCTCCCCTGCAGCATTCATTGATATTGTTGATAAGATACCCACACCCTATCTTTATTACATTAGATAGTTATAGCAATCTGAATATGAAGTTTGGAATAAAATAAGCAAGCACATTCACTTTAGAAGTGCTCCCAGAAGTTGATAACTAACCCTAGTGCTCCTGTGGCATTTGCCATTATCATATTCAGAAGGCTGGTGCCAAATTTGTTGAAAATTTTAACTATTTCCTAAAAATGTTTTTTTTTTGTATTTTGCAAGTTTCTCCAGTCAATTTTTTCACATGTACATAAAGAAATTGTTCCAATAAAAATATTTATTCAATTAAATTATATGAAATAACCTGACCCACGCCTTCTTCTGATTGCGTATGCAGTATGAGTTGTGAGATGTCACTGGCATTGGTGCATCTCATTGAATTTCCAAATCATAAGTGTGTTCTAATACTCTTGGTCTCTATGGTTTTTTTCTATGTTCAATACATTCATGATTCCATGTAGACGACATAATCCATCAACCTCATCTATAGCATACCTCTAAGAGATATTTCAAACACCTTGGTCCCAGGGCCCAAGACTCGACTACGCATTCATACAAAGACAGAAAAAAAACAAAATGCACAACTCTTTGCTAGATGTTCAGATGATGCCCACATTAAATTTTCTTCGTAAGTATGATGTGTTTGTTTGATTCCAACTCTTTATTTTCACTTGAATCCCAGTCATTACTAAGTAGTGCTACTTGCTATGATGCATTTTTGACTTAAGTGCAATCAATGGGAAAATACCCATGGTTCTACATATACTCACAGTGGATTGTGAACTAACAGCCCAATTTATTTTTCTAAGTAGGTATTTACTTTGTGATCAAAACTCAAACAGGAATTTATCATATGACTGAGGGGAAATTGGAGTCCTTCAAGTCATAAAAAAATCGAATTCACCCATTAAAGTCAGCAAATTAACTATAATTGTGGAGGTAGTCAGATGTACCCACCTTTTCTTCTCAAATTTATTTAAACACCATCTGAAAGCATGACTCTCTGTGGATTTATGCTCTTTAAATTCATATTCAGTGTCTAATGTTAAATCACAGAGATGGCAGTACCACACCCAAGTATCTTTATAGCCTCCAGCTGGATCACTGACTCGTTTGCGGCGTCTCTGAAAAAGGCATTATTTCAAATTAAGACTGGTACAATAGGAAACATATTACCACATAAGTACTTTAACATCCTTGTACAGGGTACTGCACATAATACTTGGGCACCAGAGAAAAAATTAAGTATATTAGCTCCCACCCTAATCTCTAGAGATAAGTAAATTATCGTAATTGTCATTTGAGGTTACCGTGGTAAATTATGGTAATCTTCTAAAATTACAGTAATTTTCCGGTAACTTATACTTTTTATTAATTGATAGCTAATGAAGGATTTAATAGGAAAGCCATTAGCTATAGTAAGGGATTAAACGACTTTTAAACCATTACTAGTGCTACATTTATGGATTAGTTATTGAAAATATAAAAAATACAGCAGGCATCCATGTTCAAATTCCTTCCCAGTGGCTAAAATAATTAGCCACCACCAAATATTCAATATATTGTTTTAGAGTTGAAAGCATCAAATCCCAAATATCCCAATTGTTCTACAGGCATTAAAAGATGAGAATACTTAACTGAATTTGATAAAATAATACAATTGCAGTTTTTCCAAACTATTTATCATGGTATGCCACTTCTCCAAGAAACTTAATTTCAAGTGATCACTATTAACTTAAACAGCAATAATTGTCACAGTAGAAAAGGATGAAATGTATTACATGGTAGAAAAAAATTCCAAACAATTATTTGAATATTAAACACATGGGTCTCATTAAATTACATTATGATTCTTCAGAGAGATCCTTTTCTCTACAAAATAAAGAGCTACAATTAAGGTATTTTAGAGGCACCATACTAATGGATCCTCTAAGATACATTACTAAGTGTGCCTAGTACCATACTAATGTTGCCTCTTAAAAAGTCGAGGCATGCCCATTTTCCCTCTCAAAATCATTCCCCTACCATACATTAACATTTTGTACTGCGCTCTTTCTTTATAGAAATATCCTATCTCCTAATAATACTCAATCTGTAATTTAGAATACATTACCAACTTGATTGAAAAACATTCAGACCATTAATATTGTTATAAACATAAGGGGTTAGTAATACATCATCTCTCAATGGCACATCCATTGACATTTCCACATTTTCACTAATTTCCTCTGATGACTTTCGAGTATTTGGGAAGTATACACGAGTTCTCACAATTTCAATGATCGGCTGTTTTCCGAATGTGGCCTATCCAGGTCATGTGAAATTTGTATTCCTAGTTTCATACATTGTGCAGAGTGTTTTAATGAATGCCACGTGTGAATTTCAAGCTGAGTAAGAATGTAGACTGAAAAACCTCAGTTTAAGTTTGAATCTATAATGACAAAAATACATCAACCTGTTACAACACTAACACACTATAATTGCTCTGTAGGGCAGTTTGTCACCAAAGAAGTTGTGTATTTAGTAAGAAAGTTGTGAGTGAAGTAATTTATTTATGGAATAAGTGAAACTGTAATAAAAGCCGAAGATCGATTTCACATTCTATTGCAGAGATAAAGAGAAACAAAGCATTTTGATGGCTCCTATGGAACTGGGCTAGCATCCTTTAACCTTTATCTTCCGAGCGTGCCTCTCCGGCACAAAAATTGTGTCCCTAGACTGCCGAGCGTGTTCGTTTGGCACATTGATGGACATTTAAAAAACACTGGTTATTTAAAAAACCCCGGCCAGCAAGGCTTACGACTGCGGAAAAACTCTGGAAGTTAAAGGTTAAGTGTAACCAAAGAAAGAAAGTTATGAAGGGTTAAGCAGGTAAACGGATGCCATTTTAGTTAGGCAAATTTTGTTTATTGAGCTAATTTAGACATTGCTTAATATCTGTAATAGGAGTGGTACCCTGTAGGAAACAAATAATTCACATTTTCGTTGCGTTTACTTTCTGGACTTGGGTTTGACAGATTCTAGGCCTCATCATTAACAAGCTGAAGTTAGAGCACTCAATGACACATCCTTTGTTGAGAAGTTCAAGAGATGATTAAAACTATATTAAAATATACTTATATTTCATAGTAGATTGCAATGCAATTTATGCACTAATATGCTTATTTTAACAAGCAGCATATATATTATTTCTCAAAAACTAAACAATTGTCAAATTAGGCTTATCAAGACTTGTTGGATTTAGCAACCATTCATAAGATTTTGGTTTGGATACTCAAGCAAATAAAAATGATGTTTAGATGCCTACAAAAATAAATAAGATGTATTTTTTCATGTGTTATGGAGTTCACAAGCACTGCTTACTCTTAGGAGGGAAGTTCATAAAATGGCTGAGGACCAAATGCTTTCATTGTTATATGTACCCAATAGGCTTCCTGTTAATGACAAAAAAAAGTAAATTGCAGTTTCATAAAAATGTGCAATATACCACAGGAGTTTCACAAAATATGTGCCTCTTCAGGTCCGTATTTATTAACAGATTAAATTCTTTGAAAATCATATGGAACTGATGCGTCAATGCTATATGGGGGCTCCCACATAGGTCCCATGTAATGCTCCACAGGACCTCTGAGGGAGCTTCCATATGGGAACAGACATAGGATGTCCCTGGGAGGTCCATGGGAGATCCGAGGTACATTGTGGAATGTCTTCAGGAGCTAACAAGGACTATGCAATGCCCTGACATGAAGTCCAAGGGACTTCTTCGAGATGTCTCAGGGCTGTGTGGAAATGGAGTGTTGTGCCATAAATATGTGAAGTAGCTTCATGGGACAGAAAAAATATTTCAGTTCAGAAATGTTCAAAGACAATCTACAACAAGAAGAGTTCCGATGACAATGATTTGCAAATGTGGGAAACTTTACCAAACGTTTTATGAGGGCTTGTTCTGAGACCAACGACACATGAATTACATCCGATAAAATTGCTAATCACAATCTCGATATGTGCACGGCTTCGGAGTGACAGTGATTAAATGATCCAACTCAAGATTTATTTTTAAAAATTTTGGTCTACAAATGACGCATTTGGTCTACACATCACATACGCCCATTTTCAAAAGTTACCATATCTTGAGTACGCGTACGATATAATTGCATTGCGCTCACCTATGAAAGAGGGCATAATGACGAAACTACACGACTATGCATGAACAAAATGTTAATTTAAAAGAATAATGGCGAGAATAATATTATTCAGTGCATAGTATCGAGGATCTTACTTTATAGATAGGCACACTTTAGGGAGAACTCGGAGGTGAAGATAAAAATGACATGGTGACGGCGATAGTTTAATCAGCGCTGGTTATCATTTATCAAATAAAGACGGGCGGTGAGGGTGGATTAATGATTTTTCCGTATATTTATGTGAAAACATAGGTTAAAGTTGCAGTTTTGCCATCCATTGATCAGTCATTACTGAATTCTTCACTTAATCGAACCTGATTGATACATAAATACCCATTCAAGTTCTCGAAAACACAGGATTCAACATTATCACTTCCGTGTTAATATAATGACAATAATGTCTAAATCCGCTGCCACACACTAATACAGACACGAGCCCATTACATATTACGAGCGCGATAGAGAAAGCCGGGAAACTTAAAACTTCGCGTAAGGGAGTTACATAAACAATGGTAAATTACAAGAACACTACATCATGCAGTGTTCTTGGTAAATTATATGAATGATTTCGGCTTCTGTAGACTCTGAGAGAAGAATTAGATGAACACCATAAACAATACCCTAGATTTAATGCCAATTGAGGATAGTGAAATTTTTTATCCCAAGTCTGAAACAACTTTTCGATTGGAACACATATCATCTGCACCAAAGAGAAAGATATGTCACGTACCGCATATTTCCCCAATAATGAATGCAAATCTAATCATAACATAAAATGCAGGACCTATATATAGAAGTCGTAGACAAATTACAAAAATAACTTACCGGGTTCTCTGACATGATGAGAGCGAAGTTCAGTTCTTTCACCTATATGACAGAGATCTCCATCCATTCACAGGCAACTCCGTCCTACGAGTGAGTCCTGAGCAGCTTCACCCCGTCCGACATGCTTATTACAAAGGTGAATTACCACAATATCTGTCATACCCACCGAGTTCCAGGAACGAAGGCACGTCATGAAAGAAGTCACGTGTCAGCACAAAAAACAAAACAACGGAAGCGACAAACTTGCGCTTCGCAGCGGTTTCTTTCCCGCCCAGATATCCCAGTGGCGCTAAGTTTGCATGGCTTGCGCTTCCGTCTTGCCATTAGCGAGACAAGACGGAGCCCGATGTAATTCTGCGTTATCTGCAATGGTGACTTCGTCTATTAGCTGCGTCAGGGCAATCCTTGCAGATGGAGTCACTAGAGCGAGGTGTCTCCCGAAACGGTGGATCCTGCTTGGCGAACATTTACCGCCTTTAATCCGTACATCATGTATACTGTTCACTTCATACAATTTAGCCCTCCAAAACCCCAATTAATGAGAACAACTTAGCACCTATTATCTGTGAATATGAAGAACTATCACTCAAGCGATTCTAAAAATCTCCTCACCTTAAGGCGCATTAATTTTCCTGGACGTCAGCCCAATACATTTTTTAAAGAAAGATTTAACTGCGCGACTATCACCGAAAATATCTTACTTTCACCACTTGATACAACGATGGACATATATCCAAATGTTAAGCTTTCGCAACCTCTTGGTTTAATATTTATCTTATCAGAAGATGATGGGCTGAGCCAAGACCGTTCATCTCCGAATATATTTATCAACCCACGGCAGTTTATCTTTTTGATCAACGTCTCTTTTCTCATCCGGTAAAAATCTCATTACTTAAGTTCTCTTACTTATCAAAATTAAGCCTACATATCTCATACTGATTTCATAATCCAGCTACCAATTTATGCAACCCTCTGGACGAATGACCAACTAATACATATTGTTGAATCTACCTCATTTAATCAGCCTTATTGAATCTTTTATTCCTTCCCTATCTTACCGTTGTTTTATGTAAACACTCAAAACCATCACCAAAAGCTAGCAGGCTATTGTGCAATCCCCCAACTTATTACAAACCACTCTCATTCTTGACCTGTCACCACCTGAGGCATCTAAAATTTTAGGAATGAGGCTCAGAACTCTAATGAATCATTACTTTCATCTTCTTCGGTTTTACCAGTTGACTCTGTAGAGTGTCTTTTCCAAACATATGAATCTAGAAAAAATCTATTATTACACCCAGTGTGGTTCCTTGGAACAAAACTTCTCAACACTGCAATCACATCGTAGGTTCCCTAACCCTTCAAGTCTATATTCTTCAATAAACTGTTGCCTCTACATTGGTCTTTCACAATTTGCCTCCTTTCTCTTCCGTAAATTCCATGATCCATTCATTGTAAAATTAAATGTACCATGTAAAGTGGCCTTAAGACAGCAAATGGAAGGACGATGTTGGAAGCTACTAAAGGCTTGGGAGGCTTCACACCAGGCTAAGATTACTGGAAAAATTGAAATAATATGTTTCAGGCTGGTATGGAGTTAATTTCATGGGTAAATGCTTAAATGATGCACACCCAGGAATTTAAAGGTGAAAAAAATCCATTTTACTCTATTTTTAAGGTCATGGGAATATATAACTCAAGTGTAAAAATGCCAGCCAATACCAGTTTCGCTCCTGCACAAAAAACAAATAATTTGGCCAAAGAGAGCAATTTTAGTCATCTATTTGATAAAACAATTAAGCAGATGATGATTAAATAAATTATACTTTCACAGATGCATTACATGCAATGGGGAAGTTCTCTCTTTTGATAGCCTGGCTTGCCTACATGAGTAGACTTCTTCACCAAAAAGGAAACCACAGGTAAAAAAGCAATGCTGAAAGTGTACACAAAACATTTATTCATAATTTACATTTTTTTATAAAATAAAAAAATTACCACAGAAAGGGGGTGGCCAAAGTGTGCTTGATGGATAAGAGTTCCATGGGCAAAATTCCACCCAAAAGAGTGCCCCTTGCACAGGAAGGGATGCAATAAAGTTTGAAGAAAACCACGAAGACATTTCTCACTGCAATGCTATCATCGAGCGCACATGCTACAAGAGAACACCTAAACTTTCATCCACATAGACAATAATATTAAGTTTGTCCTGGTAAATTATTTCTAAATTTGTTAAAAGACATGATGCACCTGGAATATCCTGAACAATTCGGCCTTTACGTCACACCAAATCCTTGGACATTACAGAGCAACATTTGAGTTCAAAATCCAAGGGAATGTTGAGGGTCATGATTCCATGCCTAAAATACTGATGGTGATTGCTCATTTGTCCATTGTTCGCTTCTTCTTGCGTCCTCTACCACTGTCTGGGGTGGCATTCTCGCCTCTTCTCTTGCCCGTGCCTCCCACACCAATGCCACCCATACCACCACCACCTCCACCCATGCCGACGCCTCCTGAAGGTGTGCCACCGCCTTTTGGACCCCTCTTCTTCTTCTCCTGACGCTCCTTCTCCTCCAACTCCTGATTCTCACGCTCGATCAGAGTGATCAGTGTGTTGCAACGCCTCTGGAGTTCCATTGCTGTGCGGGACTTCAAGAACCAATCAAACCTGAACTGTGGAGCAGACCTGATGGCCAAAAGTAAGATGATAGACCAGTTAACCTTTTCCAGATTAGATTCCCATGCTTGAGAAGGGCAAAAAGTACACAAAATATGCACGTTTCTCTAAAAATAGTCCTTGTTCATCAAATATATTGGCCTTTTCACCCAAAAAATATTAATATAAAATAGCCTTGCATCTGATGCGGACAACATCAAATCTCATTTGGCCTCATAACTACTAGAAATGAGCTTTTGGTGACATGGCACTGATTAGCTGATTATTGAGAAATAACTACTTAAATGTAGACCAATTTATTTCAGATTAACCTGTTTTAACAATCACACAGATCTACATATTTTAGGGTCTCGAATGTTTTTTTTTATGCAAAGAGCCCCATCTGACATAATTTAGTGTGCTGAATTCTGAATCTACTCACGAAAATTGGCTATCACGTCATGATTTTAAGATATTATAATATTGTATTTGGTTTCTGGGATATCCCAGCTCAAAAAGACCTAAAAACTGCCATTTTGACCCTTTAAGGTTAGAATATCTCAAAATCCTGATATGTTAGCCAATTTTTGTGAGTTGATTCAGATTCAGCACACAAAATTACGTCGAAATGGCCATTAGCATCAAGAAGCATACCCTTGTTGGTGTATGCCATTGGTTGGTTGTTTATTTGGGGAGGCAAGTTACTGGATAAAGAGAGGATAGCACAGGGAAAATTGGATGAATAGAGTGAAACCTGGCACTGACAGAAGGACGTTAGGGGACCATAGCATAAGGCCTCATTCAATGGAAGGCATTGCTATACTTAAAGTGCTCTGATAAACAACACAGAAGTAGGGATTGGGATTCCACATAAAAACCTCTGCCATGCTGGGATTCAAACCCAGACCCTTGGGATGCCAAGTCTGTGCTATCAGTCCAGTTGAGATAATAGCAATAATCTAAATCAACATTGCATACAAATCTCTAACCTAATATCCTGGAAAATTTAATGAAATCTGCATCATATGAATTTTAAAATCTCACACCATGTTACCGCATTTGTTTACGTTGTCTGAGAAAATATCACTTTCCAGCTTCATCATAAACAATTTTGAATGATAATAGAAGCACTATTTACTTTTCCCAAATGGGAGAGCATAACTACCATGCATCTTTAATGCCTGTGCATCATATTAGCCAGAAAATATGGATATGGTAACTACAGACCATCATTGAATGTTGTGAACTGACCTGACAGCAGCACGAAGTTCCTCATACACATTTTCCTTGTCAAAACCTAACTTATGCAGCATGCAAACCAGAAAACGGTCCTCCTCTTCAGTATAATTCTTCCCCTTATTTGTACCATATGCGATTCGAAGCTGATGGAAAGGAGCACGGTAGCGAGCCATCTGCAATGGAAAACAGGAGTGAAATTTACTTAGTATTAAAAATTACTCCTAAATAACCCTGCTAGAGAAGAAGTACCAGATTTTGTATGAAAAAATAATTCTAAAACATTAAATCAATTTTTTTTGGAGAAAAAACAGACATTTGAATATCTGTTCACCTTCATAAAATTTTTATCCCAGTGGTCATGCTCCTTGGGTGGATAGTAGTGACTTCAGCACATTTGTGTCATATAATTGTCCCGAAATTTTTAACAAAGATTGAACATAGAGAGCCATTTTTTAATCAATGCAACCTCATCTTAATTGTCCATCCCTGAAGAGGTGACAATTCATTGATTTTGATTTTAAGACTATAAATTTTTGTGAGCATAACTCATGAGTGTGTACATATTCTTTCCTCCACCAAAAGCATAGGTTCTACCACAAGAGGAATCATTCTACAACCTTCTTAGCTATGGTACCGAAGTGCAATTGAGCTCCCAATACATTGGCAATATGACAACTTCCCAGCACATCAGGTTCTGGGCATAACGAACAAACAATTTTCTGTAGCACTAAATATTCCGATATTCAGTGCCATTCCATTTGTTAAAATTTGCAAATTACAAACAAAGACATGATGATACAATAATGAATTTAAACTGAAAGGGAATCCAATCATGTAAGGAGTTAACATTATTTTGCATACCTTCGCATCGAGAGCCTTTTTTATGCTAGCTCGCCTCTGGATTTTAGCCTCTCCTCGTTCAATCTGGGCCATTATTCTATCAATGTCTTGAAGTTCATGGCAACGTTCCCAGAATACAGAGCTGTATTCCATTACTTCATCTGGGCTCTTGCCTGGAAATAATCAGCTTTTTAAGACAACACATCTCAGATAATTTTTTCATGATTTTTTGTTCCAAAGTTTTTTGTTTCATTTAAGTCATGAATACCACAATTGTCGAAATATACGCTCCCTTTTTTGACCCAATGTTTGCTATAAAAAGTGATGGGGGCAGTTTTTGTGCCTGCGAAAGTTAACACTGGCATTTCATTGTGGGCATGCATCCAAAAAAGGATAAGGAAATTGGAAAATAATACATGTGTATTAGGGAGGACCGAAATTTCCAAAAATTTCAATTTTATCGAAATTTGTAAGTCTTGAAGCTTAAGTTTTTTCCTTTTGAGACCAATATAATGTATATGAAATTTGAAGACAATCAACCGATGGCAACCTGTGCCGCAGGGGTGCCAAAGTTCCAATTTTTAACAGTGCAAAGTGGTTTTTTTCATTATAACTCGGTATCTACTGAATGCATCGATACAATATTCTTGTGATAGGTATACCATTTTACTGTGCAAATTTTGCGTGGCTAATAAAATAATGTATTGTTGTTTAAGCAGCTAAAATAATGGTTTAAAAAAAAGCGTCAGGAAAATGAGGAGTAACTCAGGAAAAGACTCAATATGTCAACAATCAAGAAAAATGTGTTCTGCGTGTTGCCTAGCGATCAGGTGTTGTCACTCTTTTTTAAAACCATTATTTTGGCTACTTAAACAGCAATGCAGTATTTTATTAGCCACACAAAATTTGCAGAGTAAAATGGTATACCTATCACGAGAAAATTGTATCAATACATGCAGTAGATACTGAGTTATAAAGAAAAAACCACTTCGCACTGTTAAAAATTGGAACTTTGGCTCCCCTGCGGCACGGGTTAGCAGTTGATCGTCTTCAAATTTCATAAACATTATGTTGGTATCAATAGGATAAAAATTAAGTTTCAAGACCTTACATTTTCGACACTGAAATTTAGGTCCACCCTAACGTGTATACATTATAACAATAAACATAGTGATGCTTCCCAAAATCATTTGTAATGCTTTTGCTGTTTCATTATATTCTCTTTCAAATAATTAGTTTGATATTTCAAATAATGTTAGGAATTAATATTAATTAGTTCATTTTTTCCAAAAGTGAGACTTGAAAGATATGGGGGGGGGGAGGGTGAACTTATGAACTTATATGGGGTCATATTTGGACAAATACGGAATTCAAAAAAGAAAAAAGAACACTTTGGTATCCACAAGGTTCTCATTCCCTTCAGTTTCTGCATTGGTTGCAGGTCTATTGACATATACCACAGAGCTTTATCCAGCTTTATACACAAGAAATTAACTTAAGATCAAATTCAACCTTTAAGAACAGTTGCAAAGCTTAAGAGTTAAGGTTCTGATTTTCATTAATAAAGCATGAAAATTCCTATTAGAGTTAAACTAGTGTGGATAGTGGGCAATTAGCTTAGATGGACAGAAAGAATATAAGTGTTTATTAAAATGGTGGCTGGTAGTGGATACAAAGGAGATGAAAGATGCATTATGTTCAACTTTAATTCAATTAAAGCTGAGCATACATTTTATATCCATCATTTTATCCAAATTATTCTATTTCATCCTAATCCACCCAATTATTCAAAGTCCACCATTAAAACTATTCTATTTATTTATTCAAATTATATTATTATTAATACTATCATCCAGATGAACAAGACTTAGGTCGAATTATTTAAAAAAAGTAACATGAACAGAGAAATTTAAAGAGTCCGCATGTACCAAAAAAGAGTCAATAATAGAGCTATCTGTCTTATAATAACTTTCTCAAAATTTTTAAGGTGCAAGACGTAAAAAAAAATTATTTCTTAAGTGGTTATATAGGTGATCTCGACAAAAATCAAAATTCATGAGTTTAAAGCCAACTTCAAACAAAGCAGTTCTACGAGTAAGTCAGAGTAATTGAATGCAAGGGTACATCCTTTTTGTTTACCGCATTTTCTAATAAGTGCATCAACATTGGGTCACACTGACAGTACGTCTCAATGCAGCATTTTCTAAAGTATCTTTAAATGATGAATTATTGAGAGAAAAGCAGAGAAGTTATCTAAGAATATATTTAGCCAAGGTTAAGGCCTGATAAAAATATTATGTTTAGCAAAAAAATACTAATTTAATCACGTAACCATCATGTCATATCATAATTACAGTACACAATAAATCACCAGTTTTCCAAAATAAGGCACCTGTACTGTTTATCAATTTGCACTTGCTATTCATACACGCCAGGTGTAGAATATCTGGGCAAGTATTGTGAATTTAACAATAACAATGCTTACTACACATTCAACCATCAATCCATATTTAAATTACAGTAAATATTACATCACCAGCTGAGCAAAATAAGCCGAACTGGTACTTTTAACAATTTATACTCCTTTTTCTTCCTAATATTCTCTAGTTTAAATTTCATTTTATTTTTTAGGTAAATAAAAGTAATTATAGCAGCTCAGTTGTCTTACCTTCCACTTCTTTTGCTATGTTCTCAATATCATCTCGACCATATTTCTCATTGGCTTTGATGAACTGATTGAAGTCTCTCTTGGTCCAGTTAGTAAATCCCTGAAGAGAAATGGAAGAATTCTAAAGATATTCAAAAAAGAAAATGTACACAGCATTTTTGTAGGATAAGATGAAGTGCTGTATTTTTTTAAGTGCTGACCAGCTCTAGCATTTATCTATCACCAATGCAGCCTGCTAAAAGGACAAGACAGAAAATCTACACACCTATTATGATACCATAATTAAATTTGATTTCTAGGGCTTGAGAGTTTGATAGAAAACTACTTACAAGTCAGAAGAAACAAGAGGAAAATTAAAATTTCTCTGAGATGATTTTCACTAGAAAAAAAGAAGCTCTCTCATCACTGTGTATACGAAATGAGAAACCTACCTGAGTTAAAAGCTTTTCTTTTTCAGTATGCTCATCCTCAGACAACTGTTGGGCATCATCTATCTTACGCTGCTCTTCCTTCTGAATTCGAGATGCATCACTGCCCAGCTCAGGATTTTTCGGTACCTGAAGAAAAATAAATATTATACTGAAGTCCATAAGAATTCTCATATTATCCTGGATATATGATAGGTATTTATTGTTTCAACTCCAATGTGGTGACCTTTCTGATTATTAACACAAGTCAAGAAAAAAAACCCTAGAACTCAATTTGCACAAAATCAGTGCACTGAGTAACTACTGGTCATGCAGTCTCTCGCAGGAAATAAATTACAGAGCGGTAATATCAAGTCTCATTGATTTATGATGTAATACATCTTGGTATTAATCTTCATTGCAAATATAATGTATACATATATCATTCTTCCTAAGTAATAATAATTTCCCCCAAAATGACAACTACAAACCCAACCCGTCATACATTCAGCCTGACTGTAAATACTGCTCTCATTACAAAATCTCATAAAACATTTTTTTTCTGTTACACGAATACTCATACCAAACAACAACCACACTTACCTTGTATCCCACAGTTTTTCGATAGTAGTATATCTCTTGATCTAGTAGCTCAAAGAGGCGAGGAGGAAAGAACTGGAAGTCCTGCACAATAGGCTGCTTAGGGGGTCTAGGTGCCTATGGATGGATTGAAAAAAAGTAAATATCCATTATACAAGAAATGATGAGAAAATATTCTTAAAGTATCACATAAAAACTCACTTTATCTAGAAAAATGGAAACTAAGGTCTACAGGCCAATTGCCTGCATGAAATTTAAAAATTCCTTCCTTGGTTTGACTGGAATCGGAGACTCTCACTCCAATTCATGGCAGTGCATCTTGAGAAATTAAATCCAGGAAAGGATCCCTCTTACAAGGAAGAGGGGGTAACCATTCCTCAACTCACATGGGCAATCACCCACCTCCTTATTTTTAATTTTCCTTCACCTTTCTAAGTAGGTTAAAAAATCTTTACCAGAGTCTGCACGTGAAAAAGTAAGCAGAGAAGAGTCATTCTGCATGTTGCTATACAAATTTGTTTTTCTACTGCAATGAGTATGAAACGTTTAAAGAGATTGTGTAGTTGTTTGATAATTTTTTTTATAATAAATATTTATTTAATAATAAAAAAATATAAAAAAAAGTTAAAAAATGCCAGCTTTCATTAATGATATGCATAACTATTGAAAACCAAAGTGAAGATACAAAATATAGTGAAATATGGGTATGTCAAGATGGACACAAGAGTAGACTAAACGCCGTGGGTACGAGTTATCTGAGGAGTGTTTGCGGCAAAAGTAGGATGGATGGGGTCAGGAATGAGTGGGTAATAAATGAATGTGGGTTAGATGCTCCAGTAATGGACACATATGAGAGGAGTGAGCTTCGTTGGCTTGGCCATGTTGAGAGAATGGATGAGAGTCCATTGAATGAAATCCAATCCAATGAAACAGATATATAAGAGTGAAATGAATGGTGCGAGAGGTAGAGATATGCCAAGAAAGTTATGGTTGAATGTGGTTGAGGAAATTCTTAGGAGGAGGAATATTATGAGTCTTAAAAACAGGAGGGCGTATATGAAGCAGTGTATGGGGGTAAATGAGGCAAAAGAGGTTTACAAGGATAGGTCAGTATGGAGGAAATAATTGAAGTAGAGTTAGGTGTACAAATATGTATTTATGAGGGAAACTTTGTGACTGTGCCTACCTCGGAAGGGAACGGCATGAGTGATATGTATGTATGTACATATGTAAACAGAGATTATTCCACAAATATGCTTTTTTAATGAGCACATTTTTATAATCATAGATGCCAAATGAAGCACCATTTCTACTGAATTACCACATTTCCACCTCAATTACTGCAATAATTAGCTGATAACTCAAACAATAAGGTAGTATGATGCATTTGTTATTTTAAATCCATTATCCATGATGTTTCTCATAAATAGTTTCCTGTTGAAATGAAATTTATCATTGAAAGAAAAATGCAATTTTAGTGTTTCTCCCACTGTCTCATTCAACATAATCCAGTTTCAAGTTCACTTTGCAAGAAATCATGGAAGGGTTGAACTTTTTAGATCACATTGGATAGAGGACATGCTTTCCTATCAGCATTTATAGTATAAATAATACTGCATTTACAACCTACCACAGAGGAACCATCTAAAAAATGAAAATAGTTAGGATAGCATTGGCTGGAGGATATAAATTACTATGAGGTACATCATGTTAAGACTACTATCTTATCTTCTCCACATTCTCAAATTTATATAAACTAGTTGTGTTTTTAGTAGTTACCTCCAGCATCAGACAGGCAAAAAATGAACCAAACTCACCACCAAACCAAAAGTATGATATAAGAGGGGGATTGCCCTGCAAGAAATAGTTGGAATGGCACTACTAGCTGACCTTATAAAAACACCAAAGTAGGTGAACTAACATCCAAACTTTGGTTTCCTTGATTTCCAACTCTTGGCAATAAGAAACTAGTTTCCATCATTTTATCTTGAGATTGTACATGCTTCTCACGAGGGTCACTACAAAGCAAGAATCCAAGTTAAGGAGTGTACTTGAATTTTTTTCTTTCTTTCCTTCCAGTCACCCCTCATTTTAAACCTTATATGGTAGTTTCAGCAAAATATTATTTTACCTACAAATCAATGAATTTGGTCTCATTTGATAGAATGATATTATACTTTTCTAAATATAACAAAACAACAGCCCCTTACCAAACTGCTTAAAGAGATTTTAGACGTACAATACTGGCCCTTTAACATGGAAAATGGTATATGAATGCACCCCAGAAAGACCTAATTCATAAAATGTCAAATTTCAAACACCTAGATCATGTCGAAAAATTAACAGGTGGTAGTTTGAATGTTTTCTTGACTATTTTTGAGAATAACTCATATTGTCACCGCAGTAATTTTTTCAGGATTACAAAAAAAACTTCCGATCTGAAGGAGTTTTAAACGTGCCATGTGAAAAAAAATGAGCCAAGTTTAAGGCTTATGTAGATATTTTTATTCATTGACTAAGAATTCCAGTCATATAAAAGAATATTATTGCACAATTAATAATGTAATATTTAATTCATACTTCCTACTGCTACTGAAATTAAAACGTTTAAGTCAAATATTGTCTCCATTATGTCTAGGGAACTATCTCGCTTGAACTACCTTAAGTTGATGATATATATTTACTTTGCCTATTGACCAATTTGCGATATTTTCAGCAATTTTACTCATGCCAAAGAAAATGACCAATTGAGGTCTCATTAACTTTCACTACTTTACATCAGAGGATAGGATACATTGCTTCACGAGGCAAAATTACAAATCCATAAGCATAGAGATTATTCATAAAAGTACTTTCATCCATTTAGTAAGTAACTTTAGTAACCAAAATTTGAAGGAATTGATACCTTGATGATTGATAAACAGGAGGAGCCTTAGCAAATAGACATTACTTTCTTTCAATGGATAAGTTTCTTGTTTATACCACAATTTCTACATTGCTTATAAAAGTCTTAATTATGTATTCATCATAACATTTCTTTATCTTGTACCAAGGAAATGACAGATGCTGAATGACATCTTTCTCAACTCAAAATTCAATCTGATTCCTTTAAGAAGGGGTTTTTAAAGGCTATCCGTATTCCGCCAATCTAGCACCATTATGCTACCTACATTTAAAGGCAGTGAGGGTTTATCATTAAAAAGTATTCCCTAGCTCAGAATTGGCTGACATTCTAAGTCATAAAAAATAATATGATACCTAGCCAACATTTACCAAAACAAATCTAATTTTAGAATTAATTTGCTTCCCTGAAGACCCTTGGCTGTATTCATAAAATTACCAGACCATATATTAGGAATTCCACATCATGTTTCCATTAACCCAGGTATCATATCATAGTTTTCTCCTAGCATGGTGATATTACCTACAGAATGTCTGTAAAGGTCAATTCGATTAGATACTGCGTAAGTACAGAAAGTTTTATTAACAAACCAAATAAAACTAACATCCCATCTGAATCATCACTTAGACCAGGACTAAGTAAAACCAAATTAGCCTGCGTTCAACTGTAATCTATGAATAAATGTTTTAAAAACACATACTGCCCGTTAAACACAGAAGCCAATAAATATTACAAATAAGCTTTAAGTTATCTCGAAGGCATTTTCCTGCAGATATGATCACTTCCAGAAAAATATATCAGTACTGGTGAGTATAAGTAATTTTATAATTGACAGCATAATTTGTAACGGCTGCGGGGTTGAAATTACGCGTCGGTTGATGCTTCACATATGCCCGCGCCAGGTGAATCCCCGAGTAACAAGATTTCAAGAAAAAGAGTCAAATAAATTTCATTCGTACAACACCCTTCCCAGTACCGCCGATTTCTTTAGCGACGCTCCGCCAATTCAATCGTCGAACTGAAAGCCACAACCTAACAAGCCCCGGCAGAGCCGCGGTAACGGTGGCCTTCGGTGAGTCACTCTGCACAATCTCACTCATTTTCTTATCGCTCGCACCCACTCTCCACCCTTTCTTCCCTTGACCTTGACCGCTCGTCTGGCCGACGGTTCCTCATAAATGACGCATTTCTTTTCCCGAGAGCTCAGGGAAAAACCACGGAACTCATTGAGTCGGCGAAAATAACTCGCGGAATGACTCGAACGTAATTTCACGTTCGGTCATGCAAGAAGCATTAGCAGTCCCCTCCGCTAAGTAAACATTGACGAGAATCTTGAGCATCTCTCGGCCTCTTATCATGACGACTTCTGAGTCCCCGCAATGGGCACGTAGGTGAAGTTTCGGAAAACGCCCGCAGGTCCGCAGATCAGTCCGTAGTCTCGTGCGCCCGACGCATTCTAACAAAAAAGAATAACATAAGCAAAAAAAAACGAATGCATGAAACGCTCAGTCGTTTATACCAACAGTTGAGCAACTTTCCGTCTTTACACGTTCGATACCCGATCACCATTCCGCAGCTAATTGGCTAATTTTCCTCACCTCCAGTGTCAAGATCGACTTCTATCACAAATTCATTGTTCATACTTATCGCTGACAGGCTTTTTTACGAGGAAATAGTATTGAGTAATCCTTAGGGTTTTTACTGACTTTCTTTTAAACCTATCCTACCGATAGATTATTTAGCAAATACAAGAAACAAATCCTAATCGCGATAAAAATGAAGATTCTTTTTAAATCAAATCCCATTTAGGAAGCCCCTATTTGAATATTAAGTTTCTTTCTTAATCTCATCGTACCACTCAACTCTTCTTGATTCAGGCCATAATCCCTTCTATTTCTTCCCCTTCCACGTTTGCCCAACATCATTCCCTCAATTACGAACTTGAGCGAATTCAACAGGACTTTCTCCGAGATGAATATAAAAAGGTTAAACTATTTGTTCAGTACAACTCACATTTTGATACCCACATCTTGTTCGGGATAAGTATTAAGTCCTTTTGCACGTTATCCCCTAGCTGTAATCCTTCCTCGCACATTCTACGAATGAGTTCGAAAAGAGATCGTCTTCCTTTATTACCCATATTCTACAGTAACTTCGAAGGAATGTGATCCACTCGCACGGCTTTTCTTGTCTTCATCACTAGTTATTCCCTCTCTGTTTCGCGGTCACGTCAATCCGGTCCTAGGTTTTCTTTCCCATAATCCTCCCACCCTCTGTTACTAGGTTCACGGTTTCTATTTTCGCCGCCATATAGCTCCGCCACATATATTTCCATCTATCACGGACATTTTTCTGTTTGATTACTGTCCACTCTGTTTTGTCCGAAACCTTAGAAATCGTTCGCCCTCTCTTACCACCCAGCAGCATTTTAATTTTTGTGTCCAGGGCAAACCCTCTTCCAGTGGTTATCCCCTCCTTAGCATAAAACTTTCCTCTTTCCACAACAGACAACCATCCTAGTCATCCAAACTGTTCTTGTTTAACCTACTCCACGCAAAAAAAATTCTGGATGCACCCAACTATACTCAACCTTTACGCTGCCTGTTCCCCTATCCACCACTTCCTCTTTTCCTCCCTCGCCCTCCCCCTTTACCCTTACATACACTCAACCACTCAAAACAGCACAACGAGGGTCCGCGCCGTTTCAGCAGCTGAGTGCCATTAAAAATGGCACCACCACCTTCGCTTCTCCATTTTCCCCATCATTTCTTCCGTAGCCCGGACCCTCGTTGTTTCCAAAGTTCCGCCTGTTTTCTCTGCTTGTTCTTATTATACCCGTTTTTATATTAACAAAACCTTTTGAATTTAACATAAGAGCTCATCATAACTAAGTTATGATCTGAGTCCGCATTAGTTCCCTGATAGCTTCAAGCTTTTGACACTTTCTAAATATTCACATCTCCATAGTGAAATCTATTTCTCATCAACCTATATTCCTTCGCATTTATCATGCGTACCTATGCCTAGGGTGATGTATTAGGCCAAGTGTTTGTCTTTACTAATTTATTTCTCCCCTAAAATTCAACAGCTTTCTCAATGCTGTCATTTCTTGCCCCTAGCTTATACCCTCCCATTTCAAGTCCATCTCCTTCCCCACCACTGCAATCTGACTCACATCCAGTGATGCATGGATCAACAGCCTCATAGGTAAAGTAAACTGTGAAGAGGATCTTGAGAATCTCTTGGTCTTTTATCACCATGAGTCCCCCCTCCCCCAGCACAGCATTCCAATCACCCATCACTCTCTATTTTTGTCTTTCTCGAGACTTAATATCTTACAGTTGTTTGTACACCCCATCCACCACTTCCCCCTATGGCTAATTGAAGGCATGATCACCTCAACTGATATAACTTTGTTGGGTGTGCTTTCATTTCTACTGCTTATATCCCATTACTCATCTGCTCAATGTTCACTATTCCTTCCCCAGTTTAGCGTGCAGTGCCATTACAAACCCACATTGACTCTCAACTCCCACACCATAGATAACCCAGTATCTATCAATACAATAATTCACACTATCCCTCCATCAGATGACAAGTTTGGGTTCTGGAAAGAAGGTCAATTAAAAATGCAATGTCGGTGATGAGAGCACTTATAGTTTGAAACAAAAAGCACTGCCAGGATGTTTTTGCCTGCTTTGTGAATTTCAAATATGCTTTTTTCAGAGTATACTGGGAAAAACTGACATGAGATTCTTGTGAAAATGGGAATATGTTGGCGAGACTTGAGACTAGTTCCAAACTTATTAATGGCCCAAAGGGAAACGGTGAGGGTGGGTGAAGGAAAATCAGGGAGTGCAACTATAGGTCATGGTGTAAGTCAAGGGTGCCTATTGTCGCCTTTGCTTTATAACATTTATGCAGAGGAAATAGTAAGACAGGCATGAGAAGAACTTGATGTGAGAATCTAAGTAGGAGGGCTGCTGATCAAGGAGGTTAAATATGCAGCAGATGATCAGGCATTGGTTAGTCCATCTCCAAAGGGAGGAGAAGCTTTAGTAGTAGATTTAGAAATGTAGTGTGGAAATTCAGAGTGAAGATAAATCATAAGAAAACAAAAGTAATGAGATTATCTAGATGAGATGAAGAAAGCGAGATTTGTGATTAAAGTTGGAGGACACAAACTCGAGCAAGTAGAGCATTATAATTACTTAGGTGGTACGATAGAAGAAAATGGGCATAGTAGCAAACACATATGGATAACAATAGTGCTAGCTAAGGAGGCAATCAGTAATAGAAGGGAGCTGATGACGAGGACCTTAGGTAAAGAAGTGAAGAAGAGGCTGGTGAAGTGCTTGATATGGAGGGTAGCGTTGCATGGGACAGAAACATGGACCCTCAAAAAGGAGGGCGTGAATAGACTGCAGGAACTTGAGACATGGAAGTGGGGAAGGATGGAGAAGGTATGCATGACAGAAAGGAAGACTAATTAAGCTGACAGAAAGGAAGAATGACTAAGTTCTTAGCAAGGCGGGCAAGGAAACTTTTAGATGAAATAAGGAGTAGCAGACTAGGTGGCTGGATGAAATAATAAGGGATGAAGAGTTTATGAAGAAAGTGATTGAAGGAAGGATGTTTGTTGTGCAAGTGGGGAAGGGGAAGAGAGAAAATACATTTTCATGGATGCGATGAAGGGTAGATCGTATGGTGAGGCGACTAAGGAAATACAAGAGGTAAACAGGACCTTGAAAGTGTAGAAAATCGGGAGGAATTTCTTTGATTTTTATCTAAATCTACCTTTTTACTGGTAGAATAATTTTTTTTAATCCCTCTATTTAGCCTCACACTGTCCCAAAGCATATATTTGCCTTAAATTTCCAGCTTCCCAGCTCTCATTGTACATACATTCCAAATTCATACTCTTCATTCTGCTTTTCTTATTTTTTAAATTTTCTTCTCTCTCTTATCCCTTATATCCACTGATAACATTGTAGGCTTAGCCTCAACTGCTGCCATGCATAACACCCATCCTTGTTGAGTAGTATCCCTTACTTGCAAGGGTTCAATTCCTAATGTATGACTTTTATATTCAGAGTAATTGAAGGTCTCCCCACACAAATTCCCCAAAACATTTTTAATATGACACTACCATGTGAACTACCTTCCATCTGGGTCCTACCCTTAGACATATCTGGCTTGCTTAGCCTCCCCAGGAGCAATTATAATTGATTGCTCCCTCCTGTTCACCTCTAGGGGTCTTTGCAATGCACAAGCCCTTCCACCACGTTGAGGATGTAGTCCAAGTATGGCAAATATTCCTTCTATAGTCTAGTGAATGCAGAGGAATCTCTGGAGGGCATCAGCTTCCACAATGATAGATGGGTCTTCTTATTTTCTTTATTTTGTTGTAATAATAAACTCTGTCACCCTTGCTCAATAAAAGTTTTAATTAACCTTCATCAATTTTAAATGGATGGCATTACTGTATGCCCCATGCAGTATGTTTCATGGATAGATTTTAATCTGCATGATATTAGCCAAATTTCCACAAGTTTTTAAAGAAAATGACAAGTGAAATATACAATTATGGTGCACTTGCACTAATATTAAGATTCATGATCAAGGGAATTATTCATGCTAAAGGTATACCATGGCATCGAAAACAAACAGTATTTCAACTTCTGTATTGCCGGGGGCCCAAAATTGGTTTTCTGCAAATGGGCTTGCTTTAAGCAATGATAAAACACAACTGGCAATATTTTCACTTAACCCACAAATAAATCACAAGGAAAGTCTCATATTGCTTGGCTTTGAACTTGACTGCAAACTAAAATGGAATTCTCATACATCTTCCACCATTGCTAATAGGGATGGGCAGATCCAGGTTTTTTTTCGGATCCAAATCCGGATCCTTCATTTCGGGTCCCGGATCTCAGTTCTTCTTTTCGGATCCTTGGATGTATTCAAGGGTATATACAATTCACAAATGATAATAGAATTTAAGCCTTGGAGACTTTATTGAAAATAAGCAACATCAAGTTTAAAAATGTTAAACTTAAATATTAAAATAAAGACAATGTCTATGCCACAATAATACTAATCCTTGATTGTTGTCACGTTTATGCAATGACTGTTGTCATACCACATCTTGAGATTTGATTCTTGAGAATAATGAGATGGATAGTAAAGGGTGAATTTGATTTAAATTCAGCAAAAGCCGGTTGTCGAATGAAGTACATCAACAGCATTCTATTTGTTTGGCAGAAAGCCGCCGATAGCCGACGACAGCTGGCACTTCAATCGCTTAAAACTCTCTGATGCATATCTGATTTACTGTAGTATTTGGATCCGATATCAGTATCTCATCCTATGTAAAGATCTGCAGATCTTTGGATCCACAGATCCGATCCGACCATCCCTAATTGCTAAGCTTTCTAAAGTAACGTATTTGCTACGGAAACTAAAACTCCTACTTCCCATACACTACCAGCAATAAATTTATTTTGCCTTTTTCCATTGTCACCTAATCTATGGCATAGAATTATGGAGTCATGCTTCCAACTCAAAAGATGCATTCAAGATGCAAAAAAGGGCAATTAGGATTATTTCAGGTTAACACTCATTGGAGCATTGTACACCATTTTTCATAAAATTGGGTATTATGACCCTCAATGATCATTATATTTATAAATGTGTATGTGAAGTAAAAGTAAACCTGAGCTCATTAGAGACAGGAGTCAGTTATCATCACCACTTCACTAGGAAAAAGGACAATTTAATGGTGCCCCACTGTAGATTGTCCAAAAGTGCCTAATCTTTTAATGCAATAACACTGAAGATTTTTTAATATATTGCCCGAAGAGGCTAGGCTTGTAAGCCTGTCTAGGCTTAAATTGATCTTTCACAGTTGGCTTTTGTCTAAAGCATTTTATTCTCTGCAGGTATTTGTCGTGAGTGATACCTCTGACCTCAAATTTTAATTTCTGATATGCGCTTTTATTTTGGGTGATTTACTATTTTTACATTCATGACAATGACTATTGCAATGTATTTTGCTGAATGTCAAATTACAAATTATTATTATAATAACTGATGATGCCAATATCAAGCACTTAATCGGCCTCCTGATTAAATGAGAATGTGGTATCTGGTGGTTAGAATAGAAAGGATTGATGACATCCAGACACATAACCTATTGAGATGTAAATCTTCACTCATCAAAAATAGTATTTTTATGGCAACTACTTTAAATACCGCTACAATTAATTATATGAAAATTATTTATTATACAGTGATTTATCCATCTCCTAAATTTGAACTTATAATAGGAATAATAGGCAGTTCACAGACATTACATCATGCACACCGCAGAAAACTATGGACAATAACAATTTGCTGCAAGTGAAAAAATTTATTAAGTAACAGGTCGGATTCCAGAGTAACCAATCAGCTCCCTTAGTGCAAGACTACGGTACATTCCACTACAAAATTAATGAAATTGAGGAAATAAATAGGATCATTATTGAGGTATGAGTGTAATAGCATCATGTATGTAAACTACTGCATTTGATTGTAAGTTACTGTTGCTCCTATTTATTTTGTGTGTCATTTGATTTTAAATACAGTACTGTAATTGGCTACATCGATGTATTTTGACTAAGTCTGTTTTGGTTTTGGGCAACAAAAATATAATAAAGCTATCTATATATAAAACATGAAGCACCCTTGAGAATTTTAAATAAAGCCTATGTCTTTCAGAATAATTTTGATCTTAGTAAGTAACAGGTATTTGTACAATGCACACTACACACAGTATTGTGTGTTTACACTGTGATACAATGCACATTCCGTTTGCACTGAAATATATCAACTCATTTAACATTCAAGTAAGCAACGCACACGCATACAAATGGCATACCTAGAGCACGAGCTAAAATGCACCACTCAGGCCTTAGATTTGTAATTTTTTACTTAGGGACCAATAGAAAATTAAGGGGCCACATGAAGTTGATAGCATGCAAATCATAAATAAAACTTTTTTTGGATCAGATAATAGGGGAGGTGACCAACAGCTAAGGTCATTTGCGCCATTGGCTATAGGCAAGGGAGGAAGGCAGGAGAGAAACCCAGCATTGGCATTAGCCTGCTCTTAACGAAAGATGCCAAGGGGACCATGGTTTAACGACTCATTCGATGAATGGAGTACTGCACTTGAGGTGCCCTTCACAAGACACTCAGGATCGGGTTTCCTCTGAAAAATATCCTCCTCCGCAGGGATTTGAACCCTGGCCATCTGTATGGTTAGCCAGTGCTCTAGCCAACACACCAACCAAATCCCCCAACTTTTTTTGGCTCAACTTGTCAAAATGGAGATTAAATAGTGATAAAAATCTTGGTAACTTCCACAGAATTTTTTTTCTTTTTGCATAAACCACTAAAATAAAGCAATAAAATATATGGGTGGTATAAAATAAAAATTCTGAGGATGATACAAAGTTTTCCATTAGAGTTTGCTTACCATTTGACACAGCATGCAATCGTTCGCAAAACCAGAACCACATTAACTCACATAAGAGTGTTACACTTACCTTAGGAGCCTTGGGCTCTGAAACCCTCAGAGCTTCTCTGAAGTATGCATCCACAGCATAGTTTGCCTTCCTTTCACGCTTGGGAGGTTCAATCCAGCTGCCAATTCCAAGTATTTTTTGTTTTTCTCTGTAAACAAGCAAGACATTATGATTACATGAGATACCATCAAACAGTATCAACCCCATTTGATTAATGAAAGTGACTAATGTAAGTTCTTATAAAACCAATGACTCAGCTAGTTCTTTACTGCAATAAAAGAAACTCTCTTGAAAAAGAACATTACCTGTAATCCTCCCCTTCAAACTGGTACACTGACTCAGTCGGTGCATCAACGGTGAAATTCCTTAGTGTTGATTCTCCCAAAGCTCCAAGCTTCTTTCTCATTTCATCGGTCTAGAGAAAACGTGAAAAATGTACATAGTTGATAACAAACACATAGCTTCATCGCTTAAAAGTTATGCTCAAAGGAAACAATTAGTATCAAAACTTCAGCCATGACTTTTATTGAAAAAATAACAGTTAATCACAGTACATGAAGACATAAGAAATTAATGGGTCAGTTAATGCTTATTTTATAGGATGAATATTTTATTGATGAGTATGAGCACGGAACTTTTGAGGCTTACCTTAGCTTCACCCTTCTCCAGTATTGTGTCGATGTCCTCATCGGTGATTGCAGATTCTTTGGAAGCAAACACATGATTTGCACCATGCCTAATCATACTTAACATTTCATCCTTGTTCAGCTGATTAGACTTGCTATCAACAAGACGTCCTGTAAATGGAGAGGTTGATTTAAGTCTTTGATGCACAAGGAGCACTTAAATATTCAGAATAAGGGTAAACACTCACCTTGCTGGATTACAAGCTTGTCAAGCCTTAACTTCACCTCAGCCCTCTCAACAATCTTCTCCTCAACAGTGTTCTCAGTGATGAATCTGAAAACTCTAACTTGCTTCAGCTGCCCAATACGGTGAGCACGATCCTAGAGTTGAAAAATGAAGTTTTAAATTCCTGATTGCCACAAGGAGAGCTACAATTAAAATGCAAGTACCTTAATATATGATGGACATTGAATTCAGGAAATCCACAGATGCATTCTCAGCTTGATATAAAGTGAATAAAGCATGTATGTTGAAGTCAATAAAATGAACAGTATGGAACAATCATCTGCCTTCATGCTGGAGACAAATACACAAAGAAAAATGCCTTGATCGACATTTTTGAGTCACTTAACACAGAGAACAGATAAAACTTGGGGCACTAACCCCTCAATCACAGTCACCCTGTCCAGGACTGCATTGTAAAAGCTGCTGGTACACTATTATATACGTACAGGTAGATTGGAATAATTGTAGCATAATGTAAGTATGTGAGTGTAGTAGTCATGCATATATGCTACGGATTTAAATGTTTGGAATTGTTGCCTAGGATACGTGTTGCCTAAATTTCCACTTTTAGTTCACCCAGCCCTCTGCGCAATTTCGAAAAAAGTCTTTTCAGATGAATCGTAAAAAATTTAGTTAATTGTTGTTACTGTAAGACTGTGGTGAATATTCAATAACGATCAAGGAGATATGAATTACTTGATGCTTTGAATAATATCTTGCTATTTTTGTGACCTAAAAGTTAATTTGTAAATGCTAGAGAGGAAATATCTATCCCAGAAAATGTGTAAGAGGTTTATGAAACGTCCATCGTGTGCTGACGGCGATGTTTGCCAGACTCTGATTCTAATTTGAATACATTAAGCACGTTCGGCTTAAATAAGAATTTAGAATGACTTGTTTAAATAGAATTTACTTCATACCAGGCTGCAAAACAAGGTATGCATCTATGAGGCCTCAAAATATGAGACTTGGATTGAAAAATAAGAATCTGTTCTAGGTGGCTGTAAGTGCATTCCTTTTTACCTACACTGCAATGATGGTCATTGGGAATACTAATGAAGATACCACATGACCCTGGATCATATTAGGGCTGTTGGTTGATATTCATGAAGTGCTAAGAGGTTAATTCTGCATTTGTGTAATTAAATTTGGAGAGGAATTAAATATATCTGTAGACCGGACAATATTAAAAGTGTGTAATTATGTCCTGCATGTGGTACTATATTTTTTATTTACTGCATTATGATTACTTGTAAGTAAAACGAGTAGGACACGTTTATTTACAAACTATCAACTGTATTTACATTTGAACTTCAGTCTTTCATAACTAGGCAGCACCACATTCCCAAAAGTTGTTTGTTTATGGAATCCTAGACATCAGTTTTTGGCGATGAGATAACAATCCATAACATATATTCATGGTAATAGCACTACAACCAAAACCATACCCAATTATTGCATTTGCTTCTGAAGTTATTACCAGACATTTGTAGCAGAAAAAATTGGACAATTGAAAGAGGTAAATACCAGTTAGGACGCAGATAATATTGCATCTGTTTCCAGTTGAAGCACTTAAGTCAGAGTGATTTTAAGAATGAGGGAAGAAGCAATTTAAATGCAATATTTTAGTTCCATTTCACGACAATTATAATATCACAGAATTTATAACATTGGAGAGCCATATCTAAAAGAAACTCCAATGGCAAGGGGAATGATCAGCGCTAGAATCCATTAAATATACTCCAGACTTTATGCTTAAAGGTTTAATAGTTTGAGAGGTTTGCTGATGAAAGGTGCTTGTGCATTCATCAAAAATTGTTGGAACAAGATTTAATTAAAGGCTTCCTTGAACAGTTATTTATTTCAATAGAGTTATAACATAGCTTCCAAAGAGAAATATAATATAAATAATGGGATTGTAATAGCAAGATAATTTTATTAAAAGCAATAGGAAAATGCCAAATAGTGTCCATCAAACGTTGTTCATTGAAACTCGCAGAATTTATTATTCTGAATGCCACTATCCACTGGACTCAGATACATGAGGTCTAAATTAAAAACTGTAGATGTTCAATATTGCAGAAAAATTAGAGCTCAACATCAGTGAATTTAATATTATTTTGAGATTTTTTAAAATATAACAAAAATAAGAATTCTCTCACTGTAACAATATAGCATCAATAATAGATGAAAATTCCCATACGCTTAGTTAGCAACTATATCCTTCTAATATAGGGCTTGTAGCTTCACTTACCATAGCTTGGAGATCCATCTGAGGATTCCAGTCGGAATCAAATAAAATCACAACATCTGCAGTGGCCAAGTTGATACCCAAACCACCAGCTCGAGTAGACAGCATGAATACAAATTTATCTGAGCCAGGGGCATTGTATTCATTGATCTGTCTCTGCCTGTCTTCGTGAGGCGTCTGGCCATCCAGCCTGCAGTACTGCAATTGGAATAAAAATCTATTCAGCCATTTTTGGTAAATAAAAAAAACATTAAAAGAGAAGGCAAACCCACAAAATATAAGAGTAGTCATTAAATCATTTCTTTTAATAAGGATAAGTTTCTAATTTCAGAACATCCCATTCACTGTTCATTAAGAAATGGATTTATCCAGTCAAAAAAATTATTTCAATTCCCTACATTCTCCAGCTTTTGTTCATAAACAAACCCCACATTGGTATACCACATAAATTATCTCCTTATGAAAGAAGAGGTACAAAATAAAAAATATAATATAAATCCACCAATTAAAGGGAAACTCCAAACACATTAAGTCTACCATATTTTATAACTTTTGGCATTTAATATAGTATAAAAATAACCTTTATGCAAGATTTTCAGTTATGAAAAGAATACTCCTCATAGGCTTACATAGAAGTAACAGTTTTACTTACTGAGTACCCTCTCCACAAGCAATAATCTTCTAAAATGTCCATCATTCTGGTCATTTGACTGAAAACGAGTACTCGAGAATCTTGTTGCTTCAGCTTTGGCAGCAACTTGTCCAATATAACCATCTTACCACAGTTGTACACCTGAAAAAATAAAATGAACATGAAACTTAACTACTAAGGCACCAGACAACATTATTCAAATGTACCTAGCCACAACCATTCATTTTATATGCTGTTCTTCAATGGGCAAGAATTATTTCACCTTGCACACTGAGTAAGAGTGACTGTCCCCACATAATGACTCCACAAGGGGGTGATGGGGTTTTTAAAATCCTCAGCATATGCCTGACAGCTGGCCTAATGTGTTAAAGAAAATTCATAACGCAGTAAACACTTACATTGTAAAATATATATGTGCAATTAGCCAAGAGTGATGAAACAAGGAAAATACATAAAGACTAATAGTTGAAAACAAAAGAGCCGGTGTTTTGCATTTTGCAAGCAAATGGAAGTATTGTAGATATCTGTACATAGGTGACGCATTGTAATAAAAAGGCTGCAAATCAATTCTTGATGGAACCCTTCCAATAGGGGTTCCATATCTTGGCTAAAAAGCTTGTTTCAGATGTTTCCGTCCTCCCGAGTGAGGGCTATGCCATGAAAGCTGAAGACTGGCAACATTCTTTCCTCTGTAGGTGAAGAGGCATTTTGTTTGCTACAAGCGGAATAATTCTCTGATTAAGCAGTTAAGAAATTTGTATGAAATATAGTGTAATTATTTGGTAATATTATGAGGAACACAGAGAATGCAATAATCGACAATGAGGATTGTCAACCAATTGAGGGCAAGGAGTGATCCCTCATCCATGCAAACAATCAACAATTACAGATGCTATATTTGTCCTAAGCTTGTCAGAAATTGCTCTCTGTATGAGTGATGCACAGAGGGCTTACAAGCAAAGATGCCAATGAAGTATCTATTACTGTTATACCCCACTCCTGCCCCGAGACAGCACCACACCTCTTGTTCACACTTCATAAGAGGTTTTGGGGTACATGATTGGCCTTGCTGGCTCTTTGCTGTTGAACCAGCATTTTTTTTCAGCAGATGTAATCTTCTCCAGGGAAGACCACATGCCCTAGCACTAGGGTGTGGGTACTTTATTGATGTTATGGATGAAATGTTCACATTCTTGATAGGGAAAGAGAACACGAATGTTCTCAGTCTCTTGGAGAGCAGCAAAAGCTCGAGAAAAGTAAAGTACCAAAAAGAGTATAAAAAGAAAAAGAGCAGATATCATCTACGAAAAACTAAAGAATAAACCTCAAGACACTAAACTTAACCTGACCCATTTTCAAAGATGAAGAAACATTACTATTCCAACACAGATAAGGATTATAATGTTGCCTACAGCTTCCATTATGATATAAAAATTTAATAACATTACATTAACATATGAATGGCTAAAAAAAAACCACCTTGGCATGATTTGATCTTGTGACCTGAGGTTATCACCCACTGAAGCTGTGAAAATTCAATGTAATAATTACTCAGCCAAAACAGTCCAAATCTTACCAAATGTTCATCAGTTGTGTAAGGCGGACCAGGCTCAGCACCATCGAAAAGATAGGGGTGGTTGCAACACTTTCGAAGTTGCATGAGAATGTTCTGTAGACGCATTTTCTCAATTTTTCCTGCTCCATTGACAACATCAATATCCTTCATTAATACTTTAGTGTACCTGTGCACAGAAATACAAAGCGAGGCATTAAAAAATTGGCATAATTTAAGAAAAGATGAAATGCCCAATTTAGGTAGAGACAGAGTTGTAACGGGAGATTTCTGGGCGACATAAGTACATTAATGTTCAGTAATTCAAGTAAAACAGTACTCACCACTCTCTCTGCATTTTGCTCAGCCCAACATATACTTTCACTTCTTTTTTAGGGGGGAGCTTTTTCTCTACATCGGATTTCAATCGCCTTAACAAAAATGGCCTAAGTACCTTTAAAAAAAATAAATAAAAACAATGAAGTCCTATTCCACACACTCATAGAAGCCAAGAATCTAATTCCAAATATTCAGCATTAAGAGCATAATAATCAAACAAAGAGATAAAATACTTACAGCATGCAACCTTTCGACTAAAGAAGCATCACCTAAGAAACTGTTGGTGTTAAACCAGGAGTCAAAATCCTGAAAGGAAAATTTAGAAACCTCTTTAAAACAAGCTTAAAAATATACTTGTAGCTAATGTTTAGCCAAGAGCAGCAAGGATATTGAAGTAAAAAGTAGTATAATTGAAGGAATAAATCAATATGTAAACTTATAACCTTAAGTAAAAATAATGAATGATTCATAAATGCCAAACACGATTCAATATCACACTACTTATCAACATTAGAGGATGATATAAAGCCCAACTACACAGGGAATTATCTTTTCAGAAAAAAAAAGTGAAAACAAGAGTAAAGTGGGACTCTCCAACAATCAGAAAGCTCAACTGAGCACAAGAGATCACTCATTAAGCCAAATGGTAAATTAATCCAGAGACATATTCCCTAAATACAGACTGAAAGTTGCAGATGCAGTTTTTGTTAGCTGATATTGGAATGAAATGTTAAACTTAAAAAAATAATGGCTCTAGACTGGTCCCATGAGACTTCACAGACCTTTTACCTCAAAGCCATGGGTTAGGAGTCAATATGTGACACTATGTTTTCTAAAAAAAAAATGAACTTGCTGGACTTGCATATATTAGAAGTTTGAATGCAAGAAAGCTATCCTTCGACATGAAGCTAAGTAATTTTGTAACTCATGGTATGTGAAATATTGATTCCATATAATTGCCACAAAATAAGAAATAAAAATAAATATTCTGATACATATAGATCTATATAGCATAAACTTGAGCTAGTGATATTTTTTTCATTTGCAGGTAGACTCACCAGAGTCAAAGTTATTATGATGCATAATTTTCAACAGACACAAAAAGATTTGAGCAGGAGATAATTACTTCATGTATATGAAAGTGCAGCATTTAATTTCCATTATACTTTCCAACTTAACAGTATCTTTTTCATGGATCAACTAAATCATTCTACCCTGCTGAGCCAATTTAGAGTTAAGCTAACAAGACACAGGAAATATTTTAATTCCCACAGAAGGTCTTTGACGTTCTGGGTAATCAATTCTATAGTAAGTTGATATATTCATAATACTACACAACATTTGCAGACTTAAAACAAAAATAAAATAATCACCAGTTCAATACCACATAAGCCATAACATATCAACATTTGACTTAACACAAAACCATTCGGACTGAGAACACTCTTGAGAAAGCAGCATTGCTAAAATGATAAGGAATACTTACATCAGATGAATTGAAGACATCCGGCAAGAGAAAGTTGAGCAGGGACCACAGCTCATGCAAATTATTCTGCAATGGTGTGCCAGTAAGGAGGAGGCGATTTGTTGTCTTGAATTCCCTGACAATTTCAGACAGCTTGGATTTTTCATTTTTTATCCTATGAGCCTCATCTATAACCATGTAGCGCCAGTTGAACTTCTTGAAGACACCTTTCTCCTTGATGACCATTTCATATGATGTAACACATACATCCCACTCTCCAGGCATTAGTGTCTCCCTAATGAAGTTATTCTGCAAAAAATGAGAAATGTGAATTTTAGTTTCAAAGGGTTTTTATCATTTTTCCATGACAGATTAATGAGAAAATATTAGAAGACAAGATGAGAGAAAACCTGTGCAAATTTATATGACGATTTTAATTAGCATTTGAATACCTCCTGATGAGTCAGAATCATGCCAAAAACTCTAATTAAAATGTACTTATCTCAATGAATGGCCATGCATAGAAATTATGTGTTCAGTTTTTTCAATAATTTATGTAAGCTGCAATATTTCCATGATACAAATTCAACAATATATGCAACTTTGAGGCTAATATTTAATGAGCCTGTGAGTCAACCATAATGATTACATATTATCATATCAAAATTACCTGCTACATATCATAAAGAAAATCCATAAATTAACAAAATGTTTAAGTTCAAATGTCATTTTGCATCTTCAGTGTAGTCAGTCACCAGACGATGAAAGCTAAAATGCATCAAGGAAATCAAGGCTCCCTGAGTGGAAAAGTGCCATTTCAATTTAATAATAGACATTAATTCACATTATTACAAATAACTCTCCAATTGCAAATGGGGTATGTTGCTAAGAAAATGTTCACCAAATCAAAAATTGACAAAGCAAAAACACAATAACTATATAGAATCCATGTGAATTCTTTCTAGAACCAAAGCAAAGCATATTACCTCATGGGACACTAAATTTTTACTAGATTTCTGGAGGATGGTAGACAGTCCAATCAAATGAGCAAAAAAAAGGTATTATTATACTATTTTGCTGGGATAAAAATTTATCATAACATTTTTGCATGCAATCCTTCATAAATGTATAATTCATACCATGTCCTTCCTGGCTACTGCTGGTGAGTATAAAGATTATTTCCATTTTAAAAATAAATATTCTATCCGTTAAGGTAGCTTTTGCTGAATGTCAAAGAATCTCCTCTCCATTTTCTACATTTTCCGAGGCCTATCTATCTCTAGTATATCCTTTTTTTGCCTCAGCATATGATCTGACCTTCTTCATCCTGTCCATGAAACCTATTCTCTATCATCCTCTTACCCACATGCTCCACATCCTTCCCTCTATCACATTCTTGAGTAACCAATCACCCTTTATTACATCCTCCAGCCACCTGCTCTGCTGATCTTGAATTTCATTCAGAAGTTTCCTTTCCTCACCCACCATCTCAAGCACATCCTCGTTAGTCTCCCTCTCTGTCCACCTCGCCTTCTCCATCACTCTCCACACCCACTTCTCAAATGCCTGCAGTCTATTCTCCTCCTCCTTTCTGAGGTTCCACGTTTCTGCCCCTCACAATGCTACGCTCCATATCAAGCTCTTCACCAGCCTCTTCTTCACATCCTTACCCAAGGTCCCCGTCATCAGCTCTATTCTATTACTAAAGGCCTCCTTAGCTAGCGCTATTAATTTACGGATGTCTTAGCTACCATGTCCGTTTTCTTCCAGCATACTACTTTACAGTACAATACAGCACAGTATTTAAATGCTATACTTGCTCGAGAAGCCATATCCAGTATAACCCAAGTAAACGTGCTCGATTTGAAATCCAGTTTTACAAGATATGTGAGAGCTCATCAGGGTACTGCCTACAATTTCTATTTACACTGGGAAAAAACCGTCCGGAGCAAAGGAAATTCCTTCTAGTGCAGCAATAGTATTAGAACTTTTGCATCCCTACTTTCGCAAGGATTACACTGTGGCGTTAGATAATTGGTATACTCCTGTCCAAAAATAACTTACCACCTCAGAGCCGAAAAATTTTTAAGTCCCAACTAGGCAAACATAGCACTAGTATTATCTGGGAATTAAGGAATTAATCCCAGAGTTAATGATCATCGTCAATACCACTGCCCAGGTGACACACTTTCTTCCTGAAAAACTACCCTCATTTGCTATCACTTGGATGGAAAATGGGAAAGGATTCTTTCCAGGACAAATACACATTTTTAGCCTGAATTATGGCTGCACGCACTGAAAAGTAAAAACTGGTGCATAACAAACATGACCTCAGAATTAAACCTTATAATGTGTATTCCAAAATCTTAGTGACAAATGAGTAGAGAGGACAATGCAGATGGAATGTGCCATCAAAGAACACACTACTTCAGGTAAATTTTACAACCACCATGAATGTAAAAAGCTGAAATAAACTTTAAAGTAAAAGTTGAAAAAACATGGTACCTGTAAAAGTTAAATAAAATTCCTCTCCTAATACTGCAGCACTCATGATTAGTCAATTAAAGCTGGCTCCAACAGAATGATTGTTAACATGAACTAGAGGTATTACCCTTTCATTTTTGGAAATACCATTATCACAGAAAACTTACTCTTGTTTCTTGGTCACCAATGAGACAAACAGCACACAGTGATGGGCACCACTTCTTGAATTCATTCATCCAGTTGGCAAGAGTTGACTTGGGGACGATGACAATGTGAGGTCCATGAATGTTGCGATAATGCTTCATGTACCTTAATAATAAAATGAAGCACAAATTAAATTATATTAATATATTATTTGAACCATAAGCTACCACACACAGCCCGCAAAATCAAAAATAAGAGGCACAGACTCTTTTAAAACTTCATCAACTGAAAGGACAAATTTTACATTGAAATACATATTTGTAATGATGAGCATACATTGCAAGTTGATTACACCAAATTACCAGATGAAGAATTCACTACCTCCATGAGGTATTTCTACCAACTGACCAACAGGTTTTATGGAGTCAACACTATGATTTATTTTGTTTAATTCATATTTTAGTTGATATTGACACATATATGAAAAGTGTATCAAGTTAATATTGTTATGTAACTTAAATTTAAGCTATCATTAATCCTTTTTACTCCAGACCAAATATTTGCCCAGCAATGAATTTGACTTGAAATTCTCAACATACAGTATTAACTTTTTACTAAAAGCTACAAGAATTAATAAAGATACATAAAATAGCAAACTTCCATTTTTAAAATTCAAGATTTATTTTTAATTAACAAAAATTTTTAAACATTACCTAGTCCTACAATTTAATCTGAATGAAAAAATTAAAGCTATAATTCATTTGAAATATTTATTTGTTCCATTAGCAGTAAACACATTATTTGTCACTGTTAACTGTTTCAACTGATGCTACAATACCGAACTGGGAGGAGTCACACAGCTACTGGCCCCAAGGAGGTGCACAGCGTCAAGGCCATTGAGCGACGGAAAGTCAAGCAAGCAATTATAATGGAAATAACCCACTCCTGGTGTATTTGTAAAATTAATGTTTGTTCATTACATCAACAGAGAAACCATGACAGCAGAAGTTTTTCCTCTCAAATTTGTGTTAAATCATGAGAAGTTAAACCACTAGATAGCTTGCTATGGTAACTCATCAAACAATCTCCTAAAATCTTCACATAAAATACCACACTAGCATACACCACTGGAAAAGTGACTTGGCCTAAATATATTGACTATGTAAGAACATGACATGGGAATATAACAATTAAAATGTGAATATTAAAAATTAAATACTCTTGCTCTAAATTAAATACAGCTTTAAACGTTTCTTATAAGTTTCTTTTGTTCAAGAAAATGACCCCTATATAAGACAGACACAATCACACGTATCTTCACTTCTGATCTCAAGAAGACAGCTGCAATGCTGCCGAAACTAACATCTACGAAAATGAAAATATGCGGAAGAGAGCCTAAAAAGCCTTCACTGCCATCTGAACAACTCCATGCAAGCCTTCAAGCTCATATTCTTCACCTCTATAGGGAGGATCTCACCAGTAAAGTGAGAAGATTGGAGAAACTTTGGAAGAAGAAAGGGAAACTTCTTCCATCTCTGTCGTTTCTTGAATGATGCAGGGACAACGACAAATTACCATCTTTTGTCACTGTGAAGCATCAAATTCAGTCTGAAAAAGCAAAGAGAATACTTCGTCGTGCCAGCACTGCGCTTCTGAGAGAGTGCATACAACATACAAGAACCAATGTCGGTGAACCCGACTGAATTGTAGGGAAAAACACAGACATAAATAAGACAGACACAATCGCATGCATCTTCACTTCCGAGCTGAAGAAGACAGCTGCAATGCTGTCGAAACTGTTGTCTAAAACAATGGAAATATGGGGAAGATAGCCAAAAAAGCCTTCACTGCCACATTTGCTCAAGGGCCCTTAACCAAAGTCAAATTAGGAATTAGGGAAAATCCAGTAGGGATTAAGGAGAGAAAAAGAAACACTTTCAAGGTGAAGAATAGAGTTGCAGGGTGGCAGATGATCTTGTGGGTTTGGGCAAGGAAAATGGTTTCTGAGGGAAGATTTCAAACTCTCAAACGACTATGGATTCCCCCTTAAACAGTTGTATATAGGGGCTTAGGAGAGAGAAGGGCCTGAGTCCATCAATTTAATGATTAATGGAGCAAAGTTTCAGGCTTTAACCCTTTGAGTGCGGCATGACGTGATATCACGTCATGCTGTCTTTACACTGGTGCTGATGATGTGAAATCACGTCAAGGGTACCGTGAATGTTCCAGTTTTCACAAGAGAACTTTCACTAGGACCCCTAGTGAAAGCTGGTACACTCATGGTACCCGTTACGTGATATCACGTCATCAGCACCAGTGTAAAGACAACATGACGTGATATCACGTCATGCCGCACTCAAAGGGTTAATAATGTTTACATTAAAACCGGATGCTTATCTTTGTAATACCTTTTGTACGGAATTCATTTCACTAGCCTCAAGCTACCTTGCAGAACATAACAATTGTAGCCCTCATATAAAATAAACACTTGGCAAGATTCAAAAGTCATTTCAGGGTCTAGAGTTCTTTAAGTGGAACCCATTCCCATTCCCCTGACCCCACAAAAATGCACACACAATCTGTAGATGTCTTCTGTTGGCCGCAACATCATATCTTCTTTACTCTTCCTCCTGTAGTACTCCACCCTAAATCCTGGATTTGGCATTAAATGTAGGCAATTAGCCAAAAGCTGCAAATTTTCACCTGATGGTGCTCATAAGGAATGTTCAAAACAGTTTCAATACAATGGCACATCTAGACTGGCTCTCCTGAATTCGACCTAGAAAGATGTGTCAAATAAGAGTGATATTTTGCCAAGTACATATCTCCTTAGCGTAACTGCGCGCATATGGCGGGCTATTACGAACCACTCACCGCACGCAAGGGAGGTTGTAGTGTTCTTATTATATATCATTTATTAATTACCTGAAGTAACTATTATCACCCGAGTTGTATTCATATGTATGGTAAATATTATTAAATTAAAGTGTTTTCGATGTGTGGTAATGCCCTTTCTCTACACTTAATCAGTTCTGGGCAAGATTTGCTATGTCCACTTCATTGCTTGGAACTGCCCGGTGATTATTATCTGCATTACCACTTCTGTGAAGGACTTCTTGGATATCAGCAACGTTTATGCCATTATATTGAAATATAAATGTGATAATCTACTGCCCCTGCGAGTGAATTTGTGTATTAACTTATCTTTATTAATCCCATGGTATTGTTGACCTCTGTGATTTCCAGTGATGAGTTCGAAATTTAATGCATACATCTAGGAGGGAATGGGCTGTTTGGACATTTCCTCAAAGTTTTATGGTGCTCGTCAGTATTTAAGAATGAAGTAAATTTCATTTTTAAGGTCTTACCCACTTTTACGAGTGTAACTGTGTTGGTACGACATCAGCTGTTATGCTTTCCATGCTCCGAGATGTATGATAACTTGAAGTTATATTGCTTTAATTTTTACAGGCCTCTGATTTGTGTTTTTAGCATGTAGTGGAATGTGCTTGAGATTTTCTGATCCTTAGCAGTGTGCCAGGTAGTTTCTTCTGTATCTTGTTCATGACTTTGGTGAGCAGTACTTGTGATCTGTGCTTGTTATTCTGACTTCGAGACGGTATTTATTTAGGCCATTTCGAAACTCCAGAATAACCTAAACAGTGATGATTGATATCAGCAACGACTTTGCCTTTACAATGGAATATCAATGCAATGAACTACTGCCCTACTGAGTGAACTTGTGTATTAACTGGTTCTTAATAATCCTTTGATGTCGTAAGTCCCAAGGGATTCCCTGTGATGTGGTCATAATTTTATGCATGTATCTGAGCTAAAAGGCTGTTTAGATATTTCCTCAAAGTGGTGTGGTGCTGGTCAGCCTTTTTTTGATGAAGTATATTTCATATTTGAAGTCTTTCATACTTCAATGAGTGTACCTGTGGTTAAAAGCTGTTATGCTTGAAATAGTCCGAGGTATATGATGCTTGAACTTATTTCAATTTTAATTAATACGGGACTCTGAATTTTGTTATTTTGCACACTTAATTATAATGCTAAGGATACCAGTTCTTGGGCTTTCTGTGTTTGAGGATGTGCTGATAATTTCCTGCTCCTTTGCTGTGTGCTAGTTTGTTTCTTCTGAGATCTCATTCATGACTTTGGTGGGCAGTGCTTATTATCTATGCTTGATATTCCGAATTTGAGGTAATGTTTTTAAGACCAAGCCACTTCCAAATGCAAATAATTTCCTAAACTGCAATGATTGAAACGGTTTGTAATGAGTGTAGTTACTTCAGCCCACATTGTCATTGAATTTTATCACGTGAAATTACGATGGTGGAAAATTGTGACTGTAGCTCATACCGTCAAAAGTATTACACGTTTTAATAAACGTTCTTTAGTATTAAATGTGTTTTCCATTTGTTTCATATTCCTTATTACTTTTCTTCAGAACATAAGGATCTCTGTTAAAGTTTGCCCTGGAGGTCTGACTGGTCTATCAGAGCAGTGAATTTTCTGCTCAATACCTAATTTCTGCAAGAAATATTTAAATACTTCAGTGTATAACATTATAATTGACAGATATTTTTCCATTGTTTATTGCATTATAAGCTATGCATATCAGTATGACTTTTGCATAATTCTACTGGTAGTTTACCAGCAGAACATACGATAATCAGCTGTTCTGTGAATATTCCGTGGAAGTAGTAGAGTGATTGTTTAACCATTTCAATTCTGGGTGAAAATTAGGTAGTAACTAACGGGGTAACGTAAGATGAGATGTAATGGTAACTGGGAAAGGGGCGATTTATATTCCTGTTTCATACCCAAGATGAGATCCGATCCTTACCCTAAAGCCCCGAATATAGCAAAGATTGAAGCTCTATCATTAAATGTACAATTAATTGAGTTTATTTATTAATCATTTTAATTAAATTTCCTGGATTCACCATCCATCCTATTGAAATCAATGTCATTACATTTATTCCCCAATATAGGCAAACTTCGTGCATCACATTACGAAGTTTTAATAATATTTTGGAGTGAAGCATTTGCCCTTACTTCACTTAGAAGCACTTATGTTATTTGATCTTCAATTTAAAATTAATACGCCACCATCCTTTATGTAATTTCATTTACTATAAAACTAAATAAATAAAGAAAAATTTAGCAAACCCATTCCCTCAAAATTAAAAAAAAATTAGTATCTCCCAGAATTTGTCAGCTTGGAATGCTCGCCATTGGCTAATGCCATTTCCAAGAGTGAAGAGCAAGGTATTTTCCATACTTTTGTAACTTTTGCCACACTGGTCCTAACCAACCCTCAAAATGTGTCTCACTGACCTACGTTCATAATCGTAAGGGTAGTAGTTGCAACACCGGAGGTACAAAAGCACAGAGGGTCGCTGTGATAAGGACCCCCTGTTCATAATACAGGGTGGCTACTGATATCCAATTATTGAATTCCCTGACCTTTCCCTGATGGATTTACAAATTTCTCTGACTGATCGCCAAAAGGTCACCTATTATGTATTGGAATATTTTTTTCTGCTGAATTAAATTTTCTACAGCAGCTTTAAATTTTATAAATTTTCTAATCATCATCTCGTATTTTTAGAATTGCAAGCATGTATTTACTATAAGCTAGTGTGCTCCAGCTACATCTTGACCTGAGTTTTAGAGGTTAAAAAAAAGAGGTAAAATTTTCCCAATAACATAGCCTCGGATTCCTTGTGATGAGCGCAATACATTCTGATCATGATTTTTAACTCAACAAGGCAAATACTACAATAAGGATATACAAAAGGGATACATTTTACATCTGATTCACAACTAAATGACAAGATTCACAGCTGAATACTCCACGAATTGACGGTGCTTATTCCATGCATGTCAGCGACGGATGTTAGTTTAAGTTGGTGAAATAATGGGCAGGAAATGGCACAAAATGAAGACTATAACAATAAAATCCATTATGATCAGTTTTATAGTGATGCTAACAACGATGACAAAAGACATAATTCAAATAAAAGTATTTTAGATAGCCACCATTAACAGGGTGGCTACTGATATCCAATTTTTAATTTCCCTGACTTTTCCATGACTTTTCCCTGATGGATTTAACAATTTCACTGACCGATCCCCAAAAGGTCACCTATTAATGGAATATTATTTTCTGCTGAATTAAATTTTCTACAGCAGCTTTAAATTTTCTAATCATAGTCTTGCATTTTTCGAACTGCAAGCATGTATTTACTCTAAGCTAGTGTGCTCCAGCTACCTCTCAATCAGAGTTTCGGAAGATAAAAAAAAACGAGAGGTAAAATTTTCAGAATAACATAGCCTCAGATTCCTTGTGATGAGTGTAATACATTGTGATCATGACTTTTAACACTACTAGGAAAATAACGCAATAAGGATATACAAAAGGGATACATTGTACATCTGATTGACAGCTAAATAGCTAAGATCCACAACTAACAAGATTCACACCTGAATATTTCACGAATTGATGGTGCTTATTCCATGCATGTCAGTGACGGACGTTAGTTTAAGTTGGTGAAATAATGGGCAGGAAAGACTGGCCGATAAATGTAATGGTAGAAAAATAACGAGTATTCCTATTCCAGTTTCTCCCTGACTGTTACAAGAATTCCCTTACTTTTCCAGATATTTAAAATTCTCTGACTATTTCAAGTTTTCCATGACAATCGCCACCCTGTATTAGCCCCCATGAATAGTAGTCAAACTTTCTCAGCTAATGACAACTAATAAAGGAGTTCTAAAGGCAAGGTGTTGACTCATTCCTCTGAATAACTGCCACCCTAATAAACACCCAAGGGATGCTGGAACAAACAATTGAAATGCAATTACCAAATGCCCTATGCTAAAACACTTACCCAAGAAGGGATATAGTCTGAAGAGTCTTTCCAAGACCCATCTCATCGGCTAGAATACCGTTGATACCATTCTCATAAAGTGATATCATCCAGTTTAGCCCCCGCACTTGATAGTCTCTCAGCTCACCACTTTTGATATATGGTGGTGATGTTTCAAACCGTGTAATGATCCGTGTGGTTGCATTAGTCTCCGCCAACAGCTCTTCATCTTCTTCTTGCTCAGTTTTCCTATGTCGATGGCTGTAATACATGAATAATGACAATTAGTCCTACGGACAGACGTCTAAATACACAATTTCTCTTCTTATTTTCCTAAAATCCAGAACCACCAATACTTGACGTGGGCACACCATTAAATGAACCATAAATGAGCAGACACATTTGGTGAATAACAGCAGCACAGATAAATTTGGTAAATGTTGTTTTATATTGATATAGTAACTTTTTAATATCTGACGCCAAATGATTGTAAATGTTATGAGAGATATTCGGTAAGATGGAAGACTTCCCTCAAACGTGTTTATGTCAATTAAGTTTGTCCAGATGCTTTCAAATTTAAAAGATACCATTCATAAAATCTGCTTAATTATTCTACCAAATATAGATGACAAACTCCATGCAACTTATCATCTCCAAAACGACAGGTAACAAACAACTTGATTAAAGAACTGACAAGAGAGACAAAACTCAAAACTTACTCTGCTGCGTCTAAGACTTTCATTTCTTTAAGATCCGGCTTTTCCACATTTTTTCTCGGCCTACCTGGCCTGAGTTTGAGAGGACTCGACGGAGGTTTATCACGTTGATTACCAGACATAAAATGCGAAAATATTTCTGTTTGTTGAAGTAAGTAGTCAAAGCGCTTACTTCGATCGGTTTCCTAGATGATATAAATAACACACATGATCAAATACGATCAACAAAGACGTTTGCTTTAAAAGAGAGTACTTCTGTCAAGCCGAAAACTTACCAGCTTCGTCTCAAAATCATCCATTTTACCCCTGGATGAAAGAGTATCTCCAGATGAGCCATTCTGAGAAGTACAGGTTTAACATAACGATAGTTAAAAATTCCATACCGCTCATCAAAATAAGCAGTGTAAATATAAGTGTACACAAGATTCAGCACTGTCGAACTATCAACACAATGTAATTGTGCGACCAAATATACAAGACGTACCGAATTCTCGCCCGTGTCTGCAGTGTCCATACTGTCTTCCACTTTTGCCATGTTTACAAATATCTCTTAATGCAACATACAATAACGAATTTGTTGTCACCTCAAACTGTGCAGATGATCAACCAATTACTATGGCGGCACTGCGGTTACCACTGGCGGGGATCAAAGGGACTACTCGACTCAAGCCGACTCGAATAATTTCTGGAGGGAATTTGAATTATTCTCCATCCATGACGTAACATCCGGAAATTCAACTTGAAGAAATGCCGGCTGGCAGGTGAGACTGATCAATTTTTGTGGAATCAGTGGGGGAGGGTTTTATAAATTGATTAGTCAGACTCGTATTTTCAGGGAACCAAATAATGCATATGCCTGCAATTTATTTTTTCACGCATCCCTTCATTATTCAATTTTCTCTACCGTTTTCCACTGCACGCCCGACACCGATCTCAGAAATTTGAAATGTTATTTTTAAGAAATGGGTGTATTCTGAATTCATATTATGTTAATTGTCTGGTGACACTTTCATAACAATTCTAATTGAAAATATCAGGTGCGTATTATTCAACCATGATTTACTTCTCAAACTGTTATGATAGTTATGATAGTATATAATTAGGCGTTCCATATAGCAATATCGGCTGAAAAATGGTTTTACACTCCCTTATCTTTGTCGTCTCCGATATTTCTCTCTTGCGTACAATTGATCTGCTAAGCTGATAGTATACCTGGTTTTCTTTATAGACTCTGTGACTCACTTCAGAGTTGGTCTTCCGTCACAAGTAATTTGTTCCCCCAGGTATTCGAACTTGTCAACCTGTTCTAATTCTTGCTCATTCCATGGTATGTTCAGCCTTTCCTGCACCTCATTTTTTACACTGCCATGACCTTGCTTTTCCCTACATTTATTCTCATTCTATATTCTCTAATTACATTAGCTCATTCTTCTACTGCTGCTTGCAGTTCTCTCTTGTTCTTAGAAATCAATACAATGTCATCTGCATCTGTATGTATCTGGTCCATGAAAGTTATGAATATTAGAGGGCTAAGGCTATCTCCTTGCTTGACACCTTTCCTCATACAAAATCTGTTGACATTTTCCCTGCTGTTCTTACTACTCCTTTCACATTAACGTACATACTTTAAATTCTTTCAGTTAAGTCTACGGATACCCCTAATTTTTGCAGTGCTTCCCATATGCTGCATCTTGGAACAGTGTCAAAAGCTGCCTGTAGATCTAAGAAAGCTATTGATTTCTTTTCTGATTTACTGATCCATTTCTATTAATATATTTATCCATGACTTGGTGTACTGGATGTGATCCTGGATTAGGCGGCTTTTTCTAAAGGCACATTGTTCTTCTAGTTTTTCCTCAACATCATTTGAGTCTTATTTCAAGGATTCTGGTGTACACCTTCAAAGCAATGGAGGACAAACATATGGGCCTGTAATTGTTGCACTGAGTAGTACTTCCTTTCTTGTAGATTGGTGCTAAAATATTCAGCTCCCAATCCATGGGGATCTTGTTCACTTTCCATGCTCTTCTGCATATCTCCATATCTGAGGGTTTGGCCGATGGTTTTCCTTAACTTTTTTTATATAAATCTTATTTCAAACGGCTAACTTGTATATACCTTTTGTATTGCACCTGTTTATTTTAGTTTACATTGTATTTTTTCTTGACGAAACTCATGGGTGTATTATCCCAATGACGTTAATAAACTATTATTATTATTGAATGCCAAACTAGTCTTCTAACTTTATGGTCCAATTATGTTTGCATTTTTAAGTTTTAGTCAATTATACACTTTACTTCTCAATGACCAAATACTTTGAACTTTTTCGGAGTTATGTATCGTGTATCCAGGCCGAAACTCATTTGGGAATCAAAATTACTTCAGGCATGAATAAAGCTACACTTTATTCATGGATAACCATTTAAACTATGGCTTATGGCATCGTAGTTTAGTCAATAGAGTGGTAGCGTTCTGACAAGAATTCCCAGAAGAAGCTTGGAAGCTATTTGGATGCCCTGCTGAACTATGGCCATCTCGATGTATTGAGACATCCTTAGCTGAACTGTAGAGTAAGCAGTAACAGATTATTCTATGGCTAAACCCAAGCTGTATGATTTTCTAATTACCAGATCTTTGTTGGGATACTTCAATTTGAAGAAAGGGAACTAGTCCCCAACCCTCGGTCTGAATTTCATGCAGTAATAGGCATGAGCTATTTCATTTCATTAATTACGTTACAATTGGGCAAATGCCTGGTGGTAATGAAAGGAACATTATCATAATACATATAGATATCATAATACACATACTGCAACAATATGATTAAAATTTAATTTGTCTTAAGAATAATAAGCATTTACTTCTAAATAACTTTAAGGGTTTAGGTACAGGCTCAAAAATTTCAACAGGCAGCCGATTCCAATCGAGAATACCCCTGTTTAAAAAAAGAGTACTTGGCAGTGTTTGTCTTTTCACTTCTTAGTTTTATTTTATATGGGTGATCATTTTTACTTATATAATTAGACCTCTCAATGGCATCTTTTATTTCACCCCAACCCTTGTCCCCAGCTACAATCCTGTAGATTGCACTCCTCCTGTTAACTCTGCTTCTTGTTTCGAGAGTGTCCCACCCCAGAACTTTAATCATATCCGTCAAGCTGTCGGTTTTCTTGTGAATACGTAGTACATATCTTGCGGCCTTTCTTTGCACCCTATCGATTTTTTTCGTAAGCCCTATTTTGTGGGGGTCCCACACTGTGGTGGCATATTCTACAATAGGTCTGACAATGGTAAAGTATGCCATTTATTTTGTAGCCCTGTTGCTTCCTTTGAGGTTCCTCATGACCCAGTAAAGTGACTTAGAGGCTTTGCTGACAATATAGTTGATGTGCAGCCCCCACCTTAAGTCCTTGCTAAAGTAAACACCTAAGTATTTACAATTTTCGCTGGCTTCAATCGATTCTCCCATTATCTCATATTTCCTACCCACACATGTCCTAGAATGGGATATATTTGCTTTTGGATATATTTATTACCATTTCGTTTGTTTTTATCCAGTTTTCCACCTTTTTTAAGTCATGCTGTAGTACGTCACGGTCACTGTCATCAGTAACTTCTCTGTACAGAATGTAATCGTCAGCAAATAGATGTATATCCGAGTTAATGCAGTCAGGGAGATCATTCGCATAGCAGAGAAATAAAAGGGGGCCAAGTACACTGCCCTGTGGCACGCCAGAGGTGACACAAGACTCATCAGAGAGTTTATTGCCTACTCGAACTCGCTGAGTTTTATCCCTTAGAAAGGCCTCTATCCATGTTACTACTCTTCTGTCTAAGTTCAGTTTCCCAAGTTTTTCTATTAGTCTATCCTGTGGTACCTTGTTGAAGGCTTTCGAAAAGTCTAGTATAATTGAATGTACTTCCCTCCCTTTATCTAACCACTTGGATAATTCCCTACACAGCCCAAGAAGTTGGGTTTTGCACGAATACCCCTTGCAAAATCCATGTTGATTTTTAAATAGCCAGAGATTTTTGCCCCAGTAATCACATATATTTGGCAGTCACTTTTTCCATTAGTTTACACGATGCGGATGTTGTACTGATGGGTCGGTAGTTTTCGACTAAGGATTTATTTCCGCTCTTAAAAATAGCTGTGATACCTATGAGCCTTTTTCCAATCGTTAATAATTTCATGGTTATAAAGGTTTAAGGTTACTTTAAAAATAGTTCACAAGTAAGGTATAATTTCATCCACTCCAAATTTAAGTGCGTTGCTAAGAATGTCATTAGGGCCTTGGGATTAATTTTTCTTCTGCCTCATAACCATTTTCACAATTTCCCGGTCTCTGTTTTTTTTATTCTGTATTTTGGTGTAACAATCTTTTTTGAGGTTACGGCAGTATTTACTTCCTCTGTTTGTATCAAATTAAGTTTCGGGTAAGCATTACAGACCTGTGGGCCATGAGTAGATTGCCTAATAAAAACACTGGCATATCATTTGTTGAGCTCATTTGCTTTTCCTTCGTCATCAATTATAATATCCCCTCTTTCTGTTTGAATCAGATCAATTTTCGTGTGAGTATTTTTTCATCTTCTTAAGTATTTGTAGAACTTATTGGTGTCACTTTTCGATGGCATATTTAGTAAATATTGCTCCCTAGCCAGTATCTTATCCCTATTTAATTCCTTCACTATGGATTTATATTTATTTAGGTAGATAATACCAAGCTTAATCCTTGAGCGAGTTTTTCTAGATTTCCTCTTTAAAGTTGTTATTACATTATTATAGTACTCGGGATTGCTATTATTTTTTAGAATCATTTGTGGAACAAATTTCTCCAGCCCATTGATTGTAATAGTTTTAAAACTTTCCCAGATTTCGTTAACGCTTCTGCCTGTACTGACCCAGTCCTGGAACTGATCTTTTAAATACTCATTGAAACCCTTTGAGTCACCCTTATCTCCATATGGGACATATTACTTCCATTTCAAGAGATTTTGGATAATTCCATTGAACATCAATACACACAGCTGTGTGGTCACTGGTGCCTGGAATGACCTCACCTTTTAAGAAAACATCATGTGGCCGGACAAGAAAGATGTCAAGAATGTTCCCTTGCCTAGTTGTTGAACTACCTGGGTAAAACCCTCGTAGTGAATAAGCCACTTCATGAGTTCTTGAGCTCTCCCACCCCCTGATGCGAACCCACACCAACAGGCTTGTGGCATGTTTAGGTCCCCCACTATAAGGGTACGGTTACATGGATTTTCCCCACATACATCGAACAAGAGAGTCTACTGCCCGAAGGTCATCACTTGGCTTTCTATAGGCGGTGATGGTGTTTAAGACATATTTGTTATCATTGCTAAATATTTTTACACATAACATTTTGCAGTCACATCTTGACCATTCTAATAAACTACGTTTTCCTTTTTTTGACACACATGATAACACCCCCTCCTCTTGTCTCACGGTCTCTTGGAAAGATTGCAAAATCATTTGGAAAGATTTCATTAGAGAAAATATCACTACTTAGCCAAGATTCTGTTCCTATTATGACATCAGCCTCACTGGCCTCTACCAAGCTCTGAAATTCATCATGCTTATTCATTATGCTACGGCAATCGACCTGAAGAAATTTTAAGCCCTTACCGTTTGTCTCCTTGATTCTTTCAAGCTTGACTACTTCCTGAGTTCCACCACCTTCATATCCGTCAAGCTGAAAGTTTTCTGAACACTTATCCTCATTAAAAATTTCTTTAAAAGTCGAGGTAGCACCACTCGATCCCGAAACTAGTTTCCCTTCTCATTGGAGAACACATTTATGACATCACACATCAACTCGCTGAACTTTTTGCTACTTCTCCTATTTAGGTGGAGTCCATCCAGTCCTATGTCCGTGTCACTTATCCAACAGTTCGAATCCACGAAGTACAGTCTTTTCTTTTGGCAGACCCAATCCAAACACTCGTTCATGTACATAATTTTTCCCCATCAAACATCCCTCCTTTTTTATTATTCCACTCACAACAATCTTTGTAGATTCAAATTTTTTCTTAGCAGCGGTGCACAGGTCCCAAAATAAACCCATCGTATAATCGGCTGATTTAGATTTTAAATCGCTAGTTCCAATATGTAAAAATACCACATCTTCATTCCTCTCTCGACTTAAGCGATCAATATGCTGACCTAATTGATCAATCCTCATCCCGGGGAAGCACTCGACTAAGGCACCACTTTTTCTACTTTCTTCTCCTGTGTAGCGGATCATGGAATCTCCCATAATCCTTATGCGGCGATCTAAAGCTTTTGGGTCCTCGAATTTTCACAAAATTCTCCCCACATGCATTTCTGCTGATTTTGCTTTCTTCTTCAGGGTCCCTTCCTTTCCCACTTATTCTCATCCTCTCTGTCTCCTCAACTCTTTTGTTCTTGTTCAGCGGACCTTCCGAAGTCTCGACGAGTGTTTCCACGCTAAGCTGCTCCTCCACTTTCCCCTGCCCCCCGTGAAGAGCTGTTATCTGGCCTTCCATTCTCTACGTCATTGCCATTTTCTTCCAGGAATCAGGCCGACCTGCGCCGTTGTTCGTCCTTCCTTCCTGAATAATCCGCTCTGAAGTCCCTCCAAATCCTCAGCATTTCATCCATGTGATCGTGGGTATGACACTTTGGCATTGCTGGACGTTTGAGCATTGAGTATTCTCTTCCATGTCGAGAGGAGATTCGTCAGGTAAACAGTTTGTGCAAGATTTAACAGTAGAGAGTTGCTCTCGTAAATTGTGTGGACTACTGGTGTGTCCACCTGCCCCATTGTCATCCACTTTTCTGCTCCATGTCATTTATTAGTTTAGATATTGAACACATTGCCCAGAAACTTCTTTTCAACCAAATTTTAGGATCAATAGATAGTTCGATCAATCTGCTTATCTGAATGCCATTACCTCACCTTAAAATGATAAACAAATGTCTTTACACATTTAAAAAATCTTGTTTAACTCCATTAAATCTTTGATGCCACTGATGTAGCTCATCATTTATGTATTACCTATTTGAAGCAGGCTGTTGTAATGATTTATGCTTTGTTTTTTTAAAAAGTCATGTCTTCATGTGGAGTAGAATGATTTTATTTTTGACTTACTATTTTACTGGCAACATTGTAGGTTTTCTGAAATATCCCCTATTTTGTTAGTACTGGGAGAAATATTTATCAATTCTCTGAAAAAAACTTGATATGTAAACTCAAGTAAACATAACGTCTGTCACATTTTACATTGCTGTTGTTGCACATGTCCTATATACCAAAATGAACCATTTCAACATCATGCCAACAACCCGGAAAATGCCTATGGTCTTAAAGTTGTTACACCACTCTTTCTTGGCGACTTGCCCATAGCACCCCTCACAGAGACAGTCCTCATTTTTAAGCGTAACAGGTTGAACTTGGAGATTTGTTGCGCCAGCATTACTTTGAGCATGGCAGTGAAGCCAAAATTCTTTGGTGTGCTGAGGGAGATAAAAGTCAGTTCCGATTGCTCATCTGCAAACTTTTGCTACACCTATGAACCCATCCCACTATTAACCTTTATCTTCCGAGCGTGTCTCTCCAGCACAAAAATTGTGTCCCTAGACTGCCGAGCGTGTTCGTTTGGCACATTGATGTACATACATTTAAAAAACACTGGTCATTTAAAAAACCCCGGCCAGCAAGGCTTACGACTAAGGAAAAACTCAGGAAGGTAAAGGTTAACCCCCCTAAAGGCTTACCAATCACCATGGTGTTTTGCTCCCTGCTTCACCTCCACTTTGGCTTTAAAACTCCTCCATTATCTGTTCCAGTGGTTGGCAAGGCAGTGGTTAATTGAGGCATCAACCGGCATGCTCTAAGCGAACACTTCTTTTACACATCATTTTTCTCTGAGAGTATTTCACATACTTGTAGCATTTTGTCATTAATTTGTTTTGGAAATGGTTGGCTGGCCCTTGAATTCTTGGTTTTTAATTTGGCTCGGTGTTGTATAATTCACACACAGGTTTTAGCTAATGATTGAGAATATTTGTTACAAACATCTTTCTCAACTGAGCTTAGAAAGTATTTTCTTTCTCTGAAGGGTTGTATTTATGAGAAAATCTAATTCCTTCTCCCCCAATGCAACAGCACATCATCTGAACATGAATTCATATGACTGTGGGTGAACTCAAGGTTATGTACTCTTGAAAATGTCTCCTAAGCATTAAAACCTCATTCAACATGTTTCACTGATTGTATGAAAATTCCATGAGTTTTCCTCAAGCTTTTAGTGTATAAATGCTTTGGATATGTACAATTTTTTTTGGAGGAGGTGATAAATCCTTCGGATTGTCCCTGTATTCCTTTGTGGGCTAATTCATGGTTGCTGGGGTGGGAAAGCTCTTAAATTAGCATGACCTCCTGCTTTCAGATTAACAATGAGTCCTTGCAAGATGACTGGGTGCATCATGAGAGTAAAAAATCCAGGGAAGGGAGCAGACAAGCCTACCAAGATTTGCAATGAAGACTTCCTGGGCATCGCCGAACCAGTCATTTGTCATCAATGCCCCTCAAGATGAAGGTAATGCTAAACTTTTACTTGATCGTCAATAAGTGGCTAGCTTTCTCACCCATTTGAGGAGGTAAACACACTAAACTTAGTCCATCATGTTATTTTTATTACAACTTCTTATTCTTGGATTATAAATTCTAACCACAGTTGATGTTTTTAACCTGTTGGCATTAGGGCATGGTTTTCAAACATGGTACCTCACAGACGGTATATGTGGCACCCCAATGATAATTTTTGAGATGCAGACAATGATAAAAATATTGCATACTTCTGGTAACTATTTCTAACTCTGAGACAGGCTCATGGCTTAAATGGGGAATGTTTGGTTGTGTCAAATTTTGGGCGAAGGTGGAGTGAGAGAGTGGGGAATAAAAATATTGGTACATATGTCTACATTCAAGGTGTAATGGTTCTGCTTACTTTGCCGTTGTGTTCCAGATATTTGTGGAAATTGTTGTTTAATGGGGAAGATGAAGTATATTTAAAAACAATGTACTCTGAGTATGTATTCCTAAATTTGGGGTCTGAATTTTGGGGGAAAACAATATTTTATCATATCTTTCTTGTAAAGCAGTGTGCATGCTTGGTAGACTAGTGATAGCACAACATAAATGGGAACCTAGGCAATGATGCCACATAATAGTATCACTCACAGCAACATGATGTATTTTCATGTGAAGTTAGGCTTGTTTTTTGTTTGTCCATGAAGTTTAAATTTTTCATAGTTATGTACTTTCTGGGAATTGAACCAGTATGATTTGACCCCTACCACAGATATATGTGATGTGTGGCAGAGAAGTGATACTATGTGATGACAATTGTTATGTCGTAGTGAGAGTTTTTAAAAATAAACTTCATATTAAAATATAACAATGTTCATTTGACATCAAAATTAAAGTACAAAAACATGCATACTAAAACAGTCACTGTAAAAAAAAAGTATTCTACCAGTTAAGGTTAGTTTTGCTGAATGTCTGAGAATCTCCTCTTGGTTTTCTACACTTTCCGGGGCCAATCTGTCTCTTGTGTGACCTTTTTTGCCTCGGCTAATGAGCTACCCTTTTCATCCTGTCCATGAAACCTATTCTCTTTCTTCCTCTTCCCCGCCTGCCCAACATACTTCCCACACTCTTGCGCAACCCATCTCCCCTTATTCAACCTCCAACCACCTACTCTACCGGTCTCGAATTTCATTGAAAAGTTTCCTTTCCTCATCCATCATCTCGAGCACTTACTCATTTGTCTTCCTCACCATCCATCTCACCTTCTCCACCCTTCTCCACACCCACAACTCAAATGCCTGCAGCCTATTCTTGTCCTCCTTTCTGAGGGTCCACGTTTCTGCACCATACAACCCCATGCTCCAAATTAAGCTCTTCACCAACTTTTCTCAAATCCTTACCCAAGGTACCCGTCATCAGCTCCCTTCTACTACTAAATGCCCCCTTAGCTAGAGATATTCTCTTTGATATGCCTCTGCTACAATGGTCATTTTCTTCTAAAGTACTACCTAAATAATTGAAATGCTCTACATGCTCGAGTTTGTGTCCTCTAAGTTTAGTCACCTGCCTCACTTTCTTTGTCCTAGAGAATCTCATTATATTTATTTTCTTATGGTTTATCTTCATTCTGAATATCCCACACTGCATCTCTAAAGCATCTACTAAAGCTTTCAGTCCCTTCAAAGTTCCACTAACCAGCGCCTAATTGTCTGCGAATCTTACCGACTTTATCAGATCTACTCCTACTTTAAACGTAAAAAATGAGAAAATATGAAATTTGCCTTCTACCACAAGGCTATAGATTTTAATGCAGAGAAATGACTCTTGCGGCATTTTCTCTCCACTGAAATGTCTTCATGGAATACGTGGCGCTGCGGCTGTAGGGGCAGTCATAACTGAGAAAATACTTATGCTCGCACGCTCGCGGTGCAAACTCCAGGCAGATATCACTCCGAGTAAGAATACTCAGTCTGTTGGTTTACAGTTTTTTTGTCACTGCCATTTAGCAAAGTTTTCTATTAAAATGCAGAAGAATTAATGTATTGACAGCTTCATTTAGCGAAGTACACGATGATTAATGGCTTCTCGTTATTTGTTGTTCAGGATGGATGATACTTTTGATTAATGGTAAAGCATAAGAACGCTGAAAATACCTGTAGTGTGGAATAATTTAGTTTCTGCTGCCTTACTCAACATTCTACTCTAAACTTAACGTTACGTGTCCATAGAAATGCATTTGAATTAAACAGTTTGCATTTTTATTTTCCATAGAATGGTAATCCATCCCACGAATCGGCAAAGAATGCATGAATAAATTCCGATTGGAATAGAATCGAGCTAACATACTCATTCAAGTTTTTTCTGTATGCTACCTTAGCTGAATGCCCTGCTGTTTGACAAATCTTTACCTGAAGCTCTGCTGGTGAACTCTATTGAACATGGTGTTAATGCCTCTTTGTGAGCAGTGTACTGTAGCTTAGCTCTATTGAGCATGCTGTTCCTTCTGAACGTCGAGCCGTAGCTGAACTCCATTGAGCATGCTGTTCTTTCTGAGCAGCGTGCTGTACCTGACCTCTATTGAGCATACTGTTCAGGTACTGTCTTGGAGCTGAAGAAGTATTATAATCTTTACTCAAGAACGAGTGTAAGCCCCGCCCTCTGCGGGAGGAGTTATCTAATCGCTGGGTGGATTTTGGCTCCAACACCCCCGTCGCCTAAATGACCTCTAGTCTTGCCGTCTGGTCGTACTCGAAGGAACTTGATGGACACAATTTACGACCCTCTGCTGCTTTGATCATACAATGTAGAACTTGGCGCTAACTTTAAATTACTGTGTGGAACTGGTAGTATGTATGTACCGTTCATTTACTGATCAGTTCATTTCTCGGAACTTTCCAATTGAACTGCTCAGTTCATTTTGTCCCATCTCACGTACAATAGTACACGAAACTCTATTCATGAATTAATAAAAAAAAATTACCGTGGGACACTAGCTTAGTATGTTTCACCTTATTAAAAAGTTGTGCTTTCTACTTCTAATTTTCAACTATTTAAGATGGCGTAAATTACAATATATTTCTACCTCAACTTGATCGTCAGACAAATATATATATACCAGTTGTATGAATAAAAACGATGTAGGAAAAGGTAATAATGTATTAATAATGATTTGCGGATGTATCGTTAAATTTCACATAAAATATTTTTTAAAATAATTATTCATCAAATTTTCGTCAATACGGTTATTCAGACCGTGCGCAACCACTGACATGCCAGTAGCCCTCTCGTCTTATTATGGTTTAAAGACCTATGAAGGATTATATTTCGTTTGAGCACAAATTAAACGAATGCTACCAGCCTAATTTTACATTTTTAGCTTGAACACAAATTTGGTTCGTTTATACTTTCCCTCAGTTTTAATCAACCTGATCGAAACATGTTATATTGAGAATCAAACGTCCGTCAGTAGACAGAAAACCGCTCTAGTCCCAAGAAATTAGCAAATTTCAATTTGAATGGAAATATAACCATCCACTCCGCTACGTTCTTTTTGAGTTCGCGCGTATTTCTTCCTGCCTGCTCTGTGACTTTCCACTATGCCTCTCCTACGTTCTTTTTTTGTTGGGCCAAACTCTGGAGCAAAATAATACCTATGGAAACTACGTTCAGCCGGGCAGCTGAGCGGACATACGAGGCTGGCAGTGGGAAGGGAGAGGAAAAGTTGACAAGAAGAACTAGCGTGGCAGCGGAAATCAATCCAAAACGCATCTGCTGGAACAGTTTGTCAGTACTCTTTCAACTGTAGGACTTTGTATTAAATTCCAAGTCGCGCCGCGTCGCAGCCGTTAAAATGACCGGCGCGGCGGCGGCGCGGCGGCGGCGCGGCGGCGGCGCGCCGTAGTTTTTATAAAAAAACCTCGGCGGCGTGCCTTGCATGCCCGGCGGCGCGGCGCCCATCTCTAACCTTGTCTTCAAACTCTGTATCAATTTTCCGTTTTTCAAAAAACAATTTTAAGAATTGTAGGTCTTGGTTAGGGGCCAAATCGGGTTACGGAGTGTTTAACTATGCTATTTTATAAATAAGGACTATAAAAACGTATGTTTTGTATCTTTTTCCCTTAAGCATTTAGTCAAAATTAATTCCTGTAAAGATATACATATTTTGAGAGAATACATAGCCTCTGCCTTCCATCTGGCGTGATGAGTAGCAGTGGTAGCACCCGGTTCTTCGAGAGAAGAATCTCTGTGATCTTTTCCGGAAGATTCCATACAAGAATTAAACTAACTTGGATGTGTAACCATTCCTGTGCTGTTGGTTTCTTGATTGTTCAATGGAACATTGGACATCTCAAAAGATAACTAAACTACACGAACATTCATGGGCAATGGATGATTGGGTGATTCTCTTATTTTCCCAAGTGCTGATGACCCTGCTTACACATGGCAGAATGTGCCCATTGACATAAGTTATCGAAGCACATACACCAAGAAACTAGTTTATACAAACATCCAATGCTTAGAGGGAACAAAGCAGTATATATGGTATTATTCATCCTGTGTCCTGTGCATTATAATCGTTGGATGGTATACTCCTGTCCAAAAAAACCTTACCCTCCTCAGAGCCGAAAATATTTTTAAGTTCTGAGTTGGCGTCGATGACTACACCAAACCACGCCCTCTTGCGCGGGAAAGCGATAAACACACGGAAAGGTAAAGAAATCGTCTTCGGAAGTCACCTGGCAAAAGGGAACGCCCTTCGACGAAATATTTTGACCTGCGAGGACATTATTTCTGGGGGGATTAGGGGTGGGTTGGGTCCATTGTGTCTGCCCGATCCGGTCTCTTTACCTGCACGTTTATGGGTGAGGAAGCATGGGGATAAGAAGGGTCGGTCGGCGAACGAAGAACAACAAATGGCAAAAATCTTCCTTGTTTTCGGAAGTTACATTAATTTAAGCAGGACTCAGATAACTGCTGATGATGAAAATCGTCTTTTTATCTTTATCCATTCAGAATTTGCTAACCTAGTAAGAATAACAGGCCAAGTGACCATTTTGAATGTACTTCAACTGTGATACTTATCGAAGGATATATACATTTATTTTTTATATTTGTAATTAAATTTAAACGGTTACAACATTAATTTGTTTAATTGCTTATTAGTCTTTTGATTATTCAGCCTTTTAATACAAATAAAACAGTCAAGAATTAGTTATACTATTATATAGTAATATATTAATAATATAACTTGTTCCGTTTCCTCTTTCAAAAAAGGGCGATTTAGAGAATGTGGGCACGAACTGACTTAAAAAACCTGAATAACGCTAAATCTTTAAGTTTTAGGTAAAAGTGTATGAATAAAACTTTAATGGAAACAAAGTTTTCTATGAATTAAAGCGATAATTAGGTTTCTAGGGAGACTAGGTTTCATTTCATGGATGAAAAGCCACAATTACTTTGCAAAGAGTCACAGTTTTTCTAACCTTCAACCTCAGTGAGGCTCGTAAGGACGGGCCAATGCTATCAAGTTGAGCCAAAACAGCCGAACAAATTTGCTAGCCAATTAGCAACTTTTAAGGGGAGTGCTCCGGATGATTCGTCAAAAAATTCCCTTATACCCTGTGACCACTCTTGTGGACGTATGTTTTTGCTAATTTGTGTGTTTTCGCTAGTGTTTACTTACGTACGTACCTGCGTGAGTACACCAATCGTGTGTACATTCCACGATGAATGTTTTAGAAGTTGGATTTTACACTGCTGTAATACATATTCGTAAGTGAGAGTAAAGCGCGAACGTATAGTTTCATTTAGGCGTTTCTTTTTGCCTGAGGCATTCGTTTTTCGTTAGCGACTATTCTTTTTTCTCGCACCGTCACATGGGATGTAAGAAGTATAGCAGACGTCTAGCAGGGGAAGGCCCAAGCTAACATAAGAAGGCATTCATGGGAAACAGACAACTACTGTGCTCAAAGAAAATAGGACTACGAACCAGGAAACAGTATGTGAAAACATTCGTGTGGAGCCTGGCACTCTATGGATCGAAAGCATGGACTATTGGAAAAGCTGACTAGAAAAGACTAGGAGCCTTAGAAACCTGGTGCGGGAGGAGGATGCTGAAGGTAAAATGGACGGACAAATAAGAAATTATGAAGTGTAGAGAAGAGTAGAATAGGAAAGGACCATATGATACACTATACAGAAAAGAACCAGATGGATTGGACATACCCTGACACAATGGAATGTTAAGAACATAATTGAAGGCAAAGTAGAGGGAAAAGCCCATAGAGGAACACTCGGGAATAAATTTATGGACCAAATAAAGAGGAAAGCACATAGGAAGAGAGCTGGAGGTAAGGGAACTAGCATTAGATAGGGAAGGGTGGAGGGGTCAACCAATCTTAGGATTGAACGACCTATGAATGAATTCTTTTTCGCCCGGCTTTTTTTCTCGTTTTTTTGTTCTTCACCGGTATTGACTCCGATCAATGATTCACCATGTATATACTACTACTTCAGGTACTTTTAACTAGGCTGAAGAAAATACTTTGGAGGTGTTGTCAATGCCTCAGTAGCTCGCTATTCGCGCCATGTTATGATTTGTCCTTCTCTTTTTGACGTGCGGCCATGGCGATGAAAGTAAGAGTGAATGTGGATGTGGGCTGGGTAGTTAGAATGAGTAATATAGGATAATATAGGATAGGAGGCGATGATTGTTGGGAGAGTGAAAGAAAAAAAGGGAGTAAAATGGATCTGTGAAATGAATTAAGACGGTATGAAATGTACTCATCGGATTAAGGGAAACGCATTATTGAACTTATTATTACTGGTTCAGCAGTGCATGCGGAATATTTCATGCTCATGAAAACCTACTAATCGGTAGAAAGTTATTTTAAAGTAATTAAGTCTATTAAATCTGTGACCTTTTCCATGTAGGGATGTTATTGTTAGATACCTTGTTGGGTGTAATATTATCAGTATATTTCCACGCGATTAAAGAGTTTCGAGTAGTGCCATATGAATGGGGTCGAATAAATCTCGCAAAGCTTGGCCTATTTGGTCAGCATGGGTCAAAAATTTCTCCTGGGCGGCATACCGTGATGAATGGGCTACTTTTTTTTCTGTTAACGTTATCGGTTTCCAGATTATTTTTATCCCGAGCCATAAATTTGAAAACAGAAAAGGCTACTGTTCGCTATCCCTTCTTGAGATTCGTTAAAAGTAATAGATTCCATGCCTCCTCAGAGGGGATACTTCCCTTACGACTCCAGCCGAGAGGTTGCTCTCTATCGGGAGGGTTTGTCGCGAGAGGAAGGAATATGAGCGACCTTGGCGCCGACCGTTAACTGGGACCACGGACAAATTAAGTCTTATAAAACACCGCCTATCAATGTCAGCGGCCACTTTTACTCAGGGACAATAAACCGGTAAGTTTTTATGACTTCCACGGTTTTTCAAACACTGGGAGGAAGCTCAGCTATGCCACGATTTTATTGTTTGTGAGTTCTGGTTAAAGGTCGCGAAAGCATATGATAAGGAGATAGGAAGTACAGATTCTAAGATAAAAGTTAGTTTTTCAGTTTCCCCGCGACAACAAGCGTGGACGGATGGAATGTAAAAGCTGAGTATCGCCGTCGTCTTGTTCGCCATACGCCATAGGGAAGACCTAGCGCTCTGCATGTAATTACAAGCTTTAAGATTGTATTAGCGGAGAACGGCGAGCGTGTTTTTTGCCCTGTTGTGTGTGTCTGTGGCGACTGGTGCCTTGAAAATTTGGGAGTTGCCGCAATATTACTTCATATTGCGTACACAGTAAAGAACCGAGGTTATTATTCTCTTAGACCACAATCGCAAGGGCAAGGAAACTATTTAAAAACCTTGAAATCCAAACTTAAAGTTAACCAATAGTAACAAACCTTTTAGAGAATTTTGACAAATGGATCCCATTCACTCTCTTTTAGTTTGTGATGGTTGTGAAAAATAACTCATCCATTACAATATTTACTTGAAGAGGAAATCCAATCTTCTGTCTTCTTGATGGGTAAATTTTTAATGACTCTCTCGTTGAAGTCAGGGGTGACTAGGTCGCTTTGTACTGAGAACATTGCCAGCATAGTTTGCCGTCTGAAATGGTGTTCCTTAAAAATATATTGATGTGTTTGAGGGTGAAAAAATATCTCTTAATGTCAGGGCGGGATATGGTATATACAATATTGTGATTAATGTTTCCAACAATTTTATTTCTTCACTTAAAGTCGCATATAATTGGAAGTCTTTCAAGAAGTTTTACAGTCTAACAGATCCTGAACTTTTGTCTGAATTCCTACGCACTGTAAATTGTTTCAAACTCACAAAGTAGCTTTTTCATATCAAGGCACTTGTAATGGTTACATGCAGCTTTTAAAGTCTCCCCTGGAAAGTTGGATTCATAATCTACAAAATGGTTTGAATTGAACGAAGGTTCAGAAATTAGATTTCCTGTGAAATGGAATCGTTCTTTTACCTGGCAGACTTGCATCACTCTTTTCCTCAGCTTACCTCTTCCACTCAGTGGAATGTGGCCAAATATGTATGTACACTTTGTATTACCTTATTTAAAAAAGATAACCAATACTTAAACTGAGAGCACCTCAAAATTCTTAAATGACCCGCACCTTGAGAGATTTTACTATTATTTTTTGTCATCTACCTGCAATATTTTTTCAATGCGTCCAATGAGGTTCTCCCTGAGGCCTTAAACCTTAGTCAATCTTCTGGATTGAAACTTCCAGCTTGTTTGTGCAGATATTGGCTACTGTTTGTTTAAAACTTCATCTAATATTGCCTCCTTTGTGTACTCTGGGAAAAATGAGCCCAAACCTTGAACATTTGCGAAAGATATCCTGACATCTCTGCTTATAAATGCAACCTTAACCATTTCCAAGTTCCAGCAGTGGACATTATAATGAATGTGTTGTGCATCAGGATAATCATTTTTTGTTATGTCTTCCACATTGTTGGAGGCACCACTCATTACTGAAGCCCCATCATATGTTTCAGCAATAATTTTTTCTGGAGTTTTATTAAGTTGGTGATATTTAAGCTCATGATTAATTCAAGAAACAAAAGCCACAACATCATGAATTGGTGGATTAAGGAAGGTCCAAAATCTTTCTACTGGTCTATTTAAAAAAATGTATTTATACAGTACAGCCATTTGAAATGTATTAGAAATATCTCTGGTTTCATCTGCTATAACTGCTAAAAAATGTAATGGTTTAATTTCTGCAGAAATATTTCTTTACAAGCCTCTTACATAGTTTGCAGCAGCTCGTTTTGGATTGTTATAGACATTCCCTGAAACACATAAGCCTTTTCGCGATGGTTTTTTAAATACTGAGTCTAATTCAGACATATACTGTATTTTACGGGCTCTAAGATGCTACAGACTATAAGACGCACCTTAATTTTCAAGGTATTTAAAAAAAATAATATTTATACCATTTTTATTATTAGACTAGCTGTGCTATTCCATTTATGAAACGTAGTGTTACCAATGACACAAATCACTTTCAATTCAAGTTCACTGGCACCATAGACTGCAATGACACATCATAGGCTAGACAATGTGCTGGGTTTGTGATGGCGGGGCGGGAGGGAGACAGTGTTAACAAGCTTGTGAATCCCCGCAACTCATGTTTGTCGCATCGGTGCACTGCTGCTGCCAGTTGAATCCAATGTTGCAAGATAGAGATAGGTTTCCCGCAGCATCGAATATATGGCCATTTTTAAGACTGGCAGGAATTTTAAATCAAACACTGGACATTATTATATTAATTTCAAGTATAAGACGCACTGAATTTTGGAGGCAATTTTTTGAAGAAAAAGGTACGTCTTATAGTCTGTAAAACATGTTAATCAGTTTTTTTTTAAACTCCTGGTCGACTGGAGTCTCTTTTCTCACCATGCTATTCTAAGGGCAACTCAAACATGTCACACAAATGAACACATTTAATATTAATGTTTAGCCCATATCTGCTCTGACTAACTTATTCATTATTTGTCAAAATATTTTTTCTGTAAGCATTGTCCAACTGCTCTGCAATACTACAATTTCCTAGCAGTGCTAACTTGGAGCTATTTTTGATATGGGCCCCAGAAGCTTCATATTTTTATTTCATCTGGCAAGTGATTTAAATCTTTTAACCCTGTGTTGATCTGGGTATTTTTTCTTCGAAAAAGTAAACAAGGAAAACAATCATCAGACAAACAGCTTCTTGAACATCACAGCACACAGAATCAGCTGGACTCCTCATAAAGTGTTTTTTAAATGTTCTCGTATACACCCTATTACCTGACTTAAATTTTGTTTTTATCATCAATGTTCCTCAAACTGAGGGGAATTACCATTAATCTAGAAACAGAATTTATTGTATCATGCTAAAGACACTTTACTCACACAATAAAAAGGCAACATACTTAGGTTAAGTACCAGAATACTATGCTACCAGCTGCAGGGTCACAGCTTGTGACCAGAGGTAATTTGCAGCAGCTAGTAAATGAGTATTACCTCCTTAACATTAAAAACAGAAAAACCGGGCATTCTGGAAAGGCCATGCCAAATCTCCCATCTCTAAAATGCACCCCTTCATTGGCTCTTCATTGAAGTACTAGAGTACACCAGCATCCTCATCTTTTTGTCACATAGGGTTGTCATAGCAACATAACTAATTCGTGCTTCCCACTTCTCTGCTGTTCTTTCTCGCATCACCGGGGATTACAGAGGCCTGGAGCCTTGCCAGTGGTGCAGTTGTTAAAACTTAGAATGCCATGTGATTCACACAGTCTGTGATCAATACGGCTTTAGATTAGCTTTCCTAAACATCATTAAATTATTTTTTTTTGTTCTACCAGTAAATGGTAGGTTTTGTTGAAAGTCAGAGAAATCACCCTTGTTTTCTACACTTTCAAGGTCCTATCTATCTCTAGTATTTATTTTTTCGCCTCTCCATATGATCTATCCTTCTTCATCCCATCAATAAAACCTATTCTCTTTATTCCCCTTCCCCACTTGGCCAACATTCTTCTCTTTATCACAGTCTTGAGTTATCCATCATCCCTTTTTACCTCCTCCAGGCACCTACCCTGCTTAACCAAGATTTTTCTCAGAAGTTTCCTTTCCTCGCCCACCATTCCGAGCACTTCCTCAATCATCATCCATTCCATCACTGCACCCTCTCTATCCTTCTTCTCATCCACATCTCAAACTCCTGCACCATATTCATATCCTCCCTTCTTAGGGTTCAAGTTTTCACACCATTCAATGCTAGGTTCCATATCAAGCTCTTCACCAGCCTCATCTTCATCCTCATCCTAGGTCCCCGTAATCAGCTCCCTTCTGCTACTAACTGCTTCCTTGGAAAACACTATTCTCTTTATGGTTTTGTTACTGTGCCCATCTTCTTCTTCCTTGCTGATTAAAATAGTTACAATGTTCTACTTGCTCTATTTGTGCCCTGCAACTTTTATGACCAGCATCGCTTTCTTTGTCCAAGAGAATCTCATTTCTTTTGTTTTCTTATGATTTATCTTAACTCCATATTCCCCAAACTGAAATTCTAAAGCATCTACTTAATCTTGTAATGTCTCATCCTCTAGATCTAGTGTAACTGGTGTACTTTTGCTGTCATATAGCTCAATTCTTTGGCTTGATACCAACGTGTCTCCTTTTAGAGATCAACGCTGACACTGAGTTTCCTGTCACACTTCCTCCATTCCTCAAATAATCATTTTTATATTGACCGACCCATTTGTACCATATAGCTCTGGTAACCTTGGCTGTAGGTCATCTCATCAAGTAGGTAACCAACCAACTGAGAAAATTATAACTGATTGTGTCTGTAGAAATCCATAACCTAACTCTATCCTTTCATTTCTACTTAGCACTTAGGATGCTCTAAATTCTTCAATGAGTCAAATTAATCGTAGTACAAATTAAGTTAAGATTAGATTTAGTAAAAATTTTGCATTAAGATGTTTATGGGGCACTTATAGTCCCATGCTATAGATGTACCAATAGTATGAATTTTTTCCTTGCATACATTATGAATTGACACAAGTCCTAGTGAATGAATTTGTACGTTTTCAACTAATGATTTTATTTCTATTTATTCCTAAATATCTGTGAATTGCAGAGATGAAAGCTTGCTGCTGCCATTAATATTTGAAATGGGCATAACGATATTTGTATTCTTTGTTATCATCATCAGTTTTATAACCTGTCACAATGATGCTCAAAATGCACTGGTCAATCCCCATGTCATCTTCATTGTGGCAGATGATCTGGTAAGTTTTTTCAATATTTATAATTTCTGGAGATGGGGCATACATGTACTAGTTTTCTGGAAATTGAATATCTAATGTGATGAAATATCTCAAATATTCAAGTACCTACTGTGTTTGCTAGTAATTTATTAAATATTAACCTGAATAATTATATGCTACCTATTTTGGTGGAAAGCTATACCTTACATAAAAAATTTTTATCCTTTTGCTTAAATTTCCAATATACCTATAGTATAATCTTTGCACATCTTTGCCCTATCTGTCTGTACATTTCTACCCTATACAATGCTACATACACTCCATGTCTAGCTCTTCACCAGCCTCTTCATTATATCTTTACCCAAGATCAGTGTTATCAGCTCCATTTTATTACTATATGCTTCCTTTTCTAACACTATTCTCCTCCTTTTACGCCACTATACCCATTTTCTTCCTTTTATTGTCCTGCTGAGCAGAACATTTTAATTATTTGAGCAGTATGCTGGAAGAAAATGGGTGTAATTTCAAAGAAATACTGAGGAGAATAGCATCAGCAAAGGAAGCATTTAGTAATAGAAAGAGCTGATGATGGACCCTTGAGGATGGATGTAAAAAAGTGGAGAGTAGAGAAGAGCTTGATGATATGGTGTGTGGCAGTAATGGTGCAGAAATGTGGAAAATGTTATTTTGTTGGAATCAAGGAGGGAGCTTGGATGATAACCTATTTATTTGATGATGGTTGAGGGACTATTCTTGCTTTAAGAATATCAGTGATTAAGAAATGTCAAGATCGATGAGTTGTTTTTCCGGCTAGTTTTTGATCTCCTCAGGGAAAAAATTGTGAAAATAGCCTCCCAAGAAAGCCACGTGCAAGTGAAACTTCATACTGCATTTGGCAAAACGTAGTGCTGATTCTTTAATCATGTGAATTAGAATCCACTCTATGGGAAGCTGGATTTGGGGAACTTTCAGGATATAACATTAAAACTAAGATTCTGATTCATAGTAATTAATTTTGTCCCATGAGGAACAATGATAATTATGTGCGTTTTATTAAGCATGGTAAAAATTTTCATCTAAAATTTTGAAATTCTTTTTAGAAATGGAGTATTTGTATTAATCTGTATTTTTCAGGGCTGGAATGATGTTGGCTTTCACGGTTCAAGTGAAATACCTACTCCTAATATTGATGCCTTGGCTTATAGAGGAATAATATTGAACAATCATTATGTCCAATCCCTTTGCACTCCATCCAGAAGTGCTCTCATGACAGGAAAATACCCAATACATTTAGGTGAGATTATTTAATTTTTAGGCTATTGCACATTGCTTGAAATTTTTCTCATATGACTTGAACTGTCACTAAGAAGAATAAATCACGGCAAATATTTTACCTACCTCAATGTATTCCTGGTTGAATGGGCATTTCATTTGAATATAATTATTACTCAAATATTTAAAAGTTCCTTTGATCTCTAGGCATGCAACACTATGTACTCCTTAACATTGAGCCTCGGGGCCTGCCTCTCTCTGAGAAGCTTCTGCCAGAATATTTTAAGGATATGGGATATGCGACTCATGCTGTTGGAAAATGGCATCTTGGATTTTTCAAGAAGGAATACACTCCAGAATTCCGAGGGTTTGATTCTCATATTGGGCATTGGACAGGACAAGGAGACTACTATGACCACACAGGAATACATGAGGTAACTGGAATCTATACTCTTGTGGGAAGCTTTTTGTCTCTATAAATATTAATGAGTTCCATAGAAAGCCATCTATATCTATGTGTATAAAAGATGTACACATTCAGGGTGTCCACCTATGGAAATCCATGAAAACTAGGAAAAATCTGGGAATTCCATTTGACCCGGGGAAAACTGGGAATTTTGCTCTTAAATCAGGAATTTCTTGCTGTTTATAATTTAAACCATATGAGTTCAGTAGCTTAAATGGTGTAACAACTATTGATATTTTATTTAGGCCAATAGATTTTATTTTAACAGTCAATGAATACCTATAGAATAGATTGCTAAGATGGAAGACTCATCCAAAACCTTTACTTGGTCCAGTGGGCATAGGTGAGGGTGGGTGGTAGTGAATTGGTGTGGGTAGTTATAGGCCGTGGGAGAAGGCAAGGGTGCTGTTGTTGCCTGTGCTCATTAGCATTTATGCTGAGGAGATAATAAGAGATGCATGGGAAGACGTAGATATGGCAATCAATTTAGGAGCCCAACTGAGAAAGTCTGTTATATTCCTGGATGACCAGGCTTTGGTTAGTTTATCAAATAGATTACAAATATTAGTAGATGCATTAGAATTTCATCGTGGGAAGTATGAAATGATGATAAACCATAAGAAAACAAAAGTGATGAGGTTTTCTGGGACTAAGGAAGTGAGGTTGCTCATTTAAGTTTGACGGTAGAAGCAATGGGAATTGGTGAGAAAGTATGTAGGTTTTATGGAAGGGATGACGAAGGGTAGGATATATGCCAAGAATGCGGATATATGCTGAGAATGCGGGTATATGCTGAGATGAAGAAAGAAAAATAATTTGGTGAAATGGGCCTCCATTTGTAAAAATTGTGAAGATTTTTACTGACTTCCACTTAATTCTACTGGTAATGGTAGAGAACCTATCCATAATAATAAAAATTGGTAATAAAATATGGGTCATTCCACCTCAGTTCAACAAATGATTGTCCTGTAGGGTCTCAGATTTTGCTTGAACTAGGTAAATGGGTAGGATGTGTTCTAAAATGAAGTATGTAATCTGAAATAGTTATGAGAAAAAATTGATTGCATGATTTATGCTTTTTTACATTTTTTCATATTTTTTGCCAAAAAAGCATGATCTGAATTATATATTTCTGGATAGTATGTACCTAATTTTTATTCTACCGTATATTTTGGCAGATAAGATGATACTTGAATCATAAAAAAAGGCCCCCAAAATCCGGGTTCGTCTTACAGGACAGATACAAAAAAAAAGGTTGAAATTTATATAAATTAAAATCATTATAAAATAAAAGAATACACTCACTTCAAATCAATGTATTTAAAATCCTGCTTAATCCTCAAATTCATCATCTGAGGAAAATAATTCCTCAAGTACCTCCTCACTTTCGGCCGTTGATAGTTTGGGGGTCGTCCTTTAGGGCTGATATATGCTTAAACTATAAACATTTGACGAAATAGTGGTATAATTTAAATCGATTTTATTGAATTTACCATTTATATGTAATTTTAAGTTTAAAAACTTTTCAAATAGGGACCTTCGAATACACCCCACTCAGAATCGGCTGAAACTGTTTTTCATAATCTGTATGTACCTACCTTATGGACTATCCTAAAAAAATATACCTTGGCAATTGATAAATAAATGTGCTGGTAAAATTTTTTTAACATTGTCATTTTTCTCATGTCAGCCTCCCTGGATTTCCCTCTACAGATGGCTTTGTGAGGCTGTAGGCCTATGCCCTTATCACATGCCTTCTACATGCTAGCTCCTAGGCAGAGCCCTGGTAGGAGGGCTTGATAAAAATGCAAATGTTTAAAAAATTTTACCTACGTGTTTAGGAATTGCTTTGGGATATTATTTCAGGATAGTTTGATAGCTATATTCGGATTAATGAAAAAGAATTTTAGCCAATTCTGAGATGGGAGTATTTGAGAAACATTATTAAACAATTTTCAAAACTTTAAAATGAAATACAATTAGGAAATTCAAGTAAATTGATTTTAAATGATGTCTCTATCTTGGAAAAAGACTTAGTTTGTAAATGAGGTATATTTTGTTAATCTGTGACTATTAGAAGCAGAGAAATAAGGAAAAACATGATTCAGGGCACACCTTTTTGGCAAAAATATGAAAAAGTGTCAATAGGCATAAATCACCCAAATTGTTTTTTCTCTATTAAGTGTTGGAAATAACAAAACAAGAAAAGAATTTTACAAGAAATGATGGCTACCCTCTCTCCGCAGCTTGAAAATCACCTTTCCAAGATGGCCCCTTGCGAACTAATCCATGTAGTGGAAATAAAGGTGGGAAAACCACCCCATACTTATAAGCTAGTGTTTCCTGACAACCCCTGTCAACTGAATGGGAAGGTACCTGCAGGACAAGCTGCGAAATTTTGTCTTAGATGAAAAAATTCGGTGGAAAACTCAGGAACCAGAAGCGACAATGTAGTCTTGGGCATAGTCGAAAAGAGAGACAGTTGCTTGAGGAAGTCTAGGGTGTCAAAGTTAGCTGATGAAGAGTGAAATCAATGGGGGATTGATTGCTGTGATCCATTTTTAAGAATGGAATGCTGGGAAAGAGGTTTAGAAGGAGGAGTATAATTTTTTTTGGATGTGATGAAGAAGAATTTATTAAGGATGCGACCTTGAAGTATGTGGGATCATTTGAAAAAAAATTGCGAACAAAGTTATTGGGAAAGTAGATCCATCAAAAACATACCCTGTCTGGTAACTGGTAAAAATCCATATGGTAATGACATTTAAGTTTATACTTCGGCAGCATCAAAAAGAACTAACTCATTGATTAATGTGATAGTAATTCTGATTTGTGATAGTGGGGCTCATCTCATACAAAGCCCGTGAGCATTTGAAATACACATACTTACATAGGGAGTACAGATCCTTTCCTCTGCCCACTGGAGATTTTCATACAATTCCTATCCCCTCAAAATTCTCCTGTTAGGGATTTTTGTGTGAAGGCATCTTAAGTAGTTTCACCTAGGTTAGTATCTGGTTCTTTGCTGAATTCTCTACCCTATGGGCTAATTCATTACCCCAATCTAGGATCATTATAATTAAAGTTGTAATTAAAAAATTAATTGTACCTGGCATCAGATAACTTGTGATTGGTAAATATCATTAATATTTTTTTTTCTGCTCTTGAAGAGAAAGCCCTTTTACTTAGGTCATTCTAGACTTAAGACTTAAGTGTTTTTGTGTGGGACAGCATTTGTCAATATCAACGAAAAGTTACCTGTTGATTATGAGGTCATTTTTATTCTCTATTCAGCACTCTTTACTGTTTTGCTGAATGAAAGGTTCCCTTGTACAGGATCTTTGGGGAATGGATATGCATAGAGGTTTGGAACCTGCCTGGGACTTGCATGGAAGATACTCTACTGAATTGTACACTGATGAGGCCTTGAAAGTAATTGATGCTCATAAGAGAAAAGTTGATAATTTAAAACTGGAGCACCTGGAGGATAGTGCGCATGAGCCTCTGTTCCTCTACCTTGCCCATCATGCCGTGCATTCTGGTAATAATTATCAGCCTCTACAGGCACCAGATGAGACAGTGGAGATGCTATCTCACATTAAGGACTACAAAAGAAGGAAATATGCTGGTCAGTGGCAAAACCCTGTTTTTTGTTGTGTTGGATAATGTTCAACATATTCATTGGGATCAAAGACAGTCTAAATTTTTTTCTAATTGAGTTTTTCCTTTGTGATGAATTTTGTCATTATGAAATGCTAACTTTATTGGCTGCATCACAGTTATTTGTGTTCTCACTGCCTCTGATGTCATATTAATTTTGTATGAATTTATTAATTATGAAGCCTTTATAAGGCTCTCAAATGGTATTTTATTTAATATAATGTGCACTATTTTTCTACTTATTTGTTTTTTGCAATGAATGGAGTGAATCCCTTCCTTCTTTATTATGACATGCTCTGATTTTCTACAAATTTGAGTTGCTCTGCATCTTAAGTGAGAACTTATCCTTTGGACAAGATGAGGTACAACATCTTGTAAATCTATAATCTTATGGTGATTTTTGTTGATTAGTAGTATTTTTGCTTGGGAAAATACAATTTTTCTCTCTCTTACTAGCAATGGTCCATTGGCTGGATGAGTCTGTCGGAAAAGTAGTGGAAAGGCTTGCTGTGAATGACATGTTAAGCAATTCCATCATAGTCGTGGCATCTGACAATGGCGGTGCTGCTGGTGGCCTGGATAACAATGTGGCTTCCAACTGGCCCCTCAGAGGAGTGAGTATGGACATTATTTCTTTATATATCCTCTATATTTTGTATGTTTAGTCAAATATGATATCTGGGGGTTTGTCTGTAACTTTATTTGGCTGTTGATGAATGTCAATTGTCCCTCTTACTTAGCTATGGTAAGGTGATGGGCAAAAGGAGAGAGGGAATAGAAAGAAGTTGAACATTTGAGGCAGTCAATCTCCTGCATTCCAATGCAGAAAAAAAATTTTATCCAAATGGAAAATAGCCATTTCTGTTATTTACTAGCATACTCTATGACATAATGGATGGTCACCCGCATTACCACACTTAAGATGGCAACTGCATCAATATGGTAAATTCTGAGGTTAGATTTAGAATGAATTTACGATGGATGAGGAAGAGTTTACACCGACATAGCACATATGCTATCCACAAAACCAGATTCGATTTCAATCAAATCATATTTGGAAGGATTCGATTGAACCCCATGAACTTCATCTTAGGAAAGATGGCAGCTGCCACTGAGCTCACCCCTCAGTTCAGCAATTGATTTTTTTTAAAATTGGCTTCATGTTTATTATCTCATGGTAGAAATGTAGGTTTAGTGCAATAGAAAAATCTTGAAATATTTGGGCAGAACAGTGAGATTATTATGTTGTCTTCAGTTGATGTTCCTGACTTTTATTTAATATTTTTAGCAATGTGTGCCTTTTTTGCATTTTGCCATTAGAATCAAATCAAGTGGCTGACATATGGTGACAATCTTAAGAACAGTGGTTCATGACAAAAGGCTGGATCGTGAATGGAGATGAATATTTGCGAACCATCATCTTAAAATTATGTGGCATTATTATAATGAGAGTAATGACATAATTTTTGGATGGCGGTTTACAAATAGTCAGCTGTTTGGACTGAGAGACTCCTTGAATTTGGTTGATTTCATGTGCCTGTGAACACACTGAAGCAACTTTCATTTCATCACTCAGCCCTATGGGTAGCTGAAGTCATTTGCTGTGAGAAAATTACAGCACTAAAGAGCAACAGATCCACAAATGCATAATCTTTTGTGGAAAATTAGAAACGCCACTTCCTTTGTACACGATGGAAAGCAAAAATTGCTCTTTTGAGTTATGACACTTTTGCAAGCTGTTAATGATAGCATAATTACTATAGTTAAATGTTCACAAAAATGCACTCTTATGCAGATATGGGCATGAATTGGTTGCAAATGCTCCAATCTTAGCCGGTTTAAATTTTTTTGAGCTGGTGTAACACAAGTGCACATCTAGCAAAGGAACTGAACTGAAACTGGACATGAGCCATAGGAAAAAGTACTATTTTTTACTGGAAAGTCAGTGGTCAAACTATGCATGAGGTTGGCTTATTGGGGAGCATATACAGTGCTTACAAAGTGGAAATTCTTGTCACTTCCTTTACAGTTGAGAAAATTACTCAGGAACTTGTAATTTTTAACTATCTCCTGCTATTAGGGCTGAAAACTGATTGATATATCATACACTGGACTATTCTGCACATATTTAATCAAGTGTTATTATTATCATTAACCCATTTGACAGCATGCATAGTATTATAAATAGAAATAAATATGATAGTAGCATGCAACAAAAACATTAAGAATCATCTGCCTGGAAAAGAGTTAAATATTCATTACTACTTAAAAAGGCCACATTCCAGCAAGATACCTAAATACCGTCTCTTTGAAAACACAAATAGAGTCAATACTTTTGATATGGGTTGGTGAAGTAGATCCAAGTGAAGAAATCATGTGGAGTAGATGGAAGTTGTTCTTTGGGTAGTTGAAAAGTAATTATTAAAATGATTAGCTACTGAGCTATAGCTTGTAATGTCACCTTTAACTTTAGGGAGAATAGGGTGTGATATTTTACCTTTTGAGTTTTTTCTTATTTCCCAGGCAGCTTAAGATTTATTGCTAGCAGTTAGCATTTTCCTATCATTATATGTTCTTTTAGAAGTGATTGATAATTTTCTGTATTGCTTCTTGAGCACCTGGTATTTCTCGTGTCGTGCATCATGAAAAGGATTTTGCCTCAATGAGGCAAATAGGTTTTTCAGGAGAACTGAATAATAGCGTATCTCATCAGTAATCCATGTGTTGACTCTTGTTTTTTTATGTACCCTTGTTTGTTGAAGGGGAAAGCACAAGTCAAAACAGTATTTAAACATACTATAGAAACAATGAAAAGCTTCGTCTACAGTTTTGGCACTAAAAACATCAGCCCATTTCTCTCTTTGGATCATAGAACATAATATCTGAATATTTGGGCACGAAAAATTCCTCATGTAATGAGTTTTAGCCTTGGGTGGGGAATTCACAGTAATGGAGGATAAGATGGGTAAGTGATCTGAGATGGGGAAATGGATAACATTAGTTTTTACATTACATAAATCGACATTAGTGATACAGTTGTCTAAAAGACTTTGAGATGTGTGAGTCACTCTTGTAGGTTGAAGATTAGTTACATTCATATTATTAGAAAGAATAAGGCCAATTAACTCCTTTTTTGCTTGAGATTCTTTGAAAAAGTTACAGTTAAAATCACCCGCTAAAATTACATTTGGATCGTAATATAAATTATGTATTGATTCCAGTAGTCTGGACAATTTGTGAAGGAAAACATTAAAATCAGCTGATGGCGATCGGTATAATGATACAATCATAAAAGAAGTATCATTCAGGCTGATGTTAGCTGTGCCAGATTCAAAAAAATTTTCCTCGTTAAGAGGGCAACAGCTTAAATTAATAGAACTGACGTTTAATCTTTCTGAGATAAAAATTAAGACTCCACCATTTTTATGCACCGTTCTACAATAATAATCAGCGATTGTGACCATAAAATTTTAGTGGAGCAAGCAGTATGCTTTATAAAATTGCTTTCTTTTTCATAGGCAAAATTTGCTCTCTGGGAAGGTGGTGTTCGGGGCACAGCTTTAATCTGGAGTCCTTTACTTAAGAAAATGGGCCGTGTGTCTGAGCAGATGATGCACATTACTGATTGGCTGCCTACATTGCTTAGTGCTGTAAGAGGCTCTGATAACCTTGCACCAGGACTTGACGGCCATGATATGTGGGAGGCTTTATCTGAAGGTACACCATCGAAGAGGAAGAGTGTGCTCTTGAATATTGATGACAAGGAGAATGAATCTGCAATACGTGTAGGCGACTGGAAATTGATGATCGGTAAGTGTGAGGTTTGTTGGACTAGTAGATTGGATGAACATTTTTGGCGGAGTTACTGCTGATGTGTCCTTGAGCCACTTAGAACAATAATAATAATACCAGTCTTTATTTAGCTGATTGCTTTTCTCAGTACAAGGATGCTATAATCACAATAAGGATATCACAATTAAATACTTTGCATACAGTCATTTACATTAAGTTAACTTATATTGGACTTGCTTTTGTTAACAATCCACCTTTTTACTTCTAATTGAAAAATTTTGATGCATGGAGTTACCTTAGTATTATTGTCCAATGCATTATACCAAACTATTCCTTCATAAAATACAGAGTTTTGAGTCCCAGCTTTTTACATGCACGGAATGTGGAAATCATGCCTAGTTCTAGTGGCATATTTATGAATATCACAATTGGTGATAATCAATTTTGTCAAATAGGGTGGCAATAGTCCAATTTTGATTTTATGAATAAAGGTTCGAACTTCAAAGTCCAACATTTGTAGGATGTTGAGCCACTTAAGTTGCTCAAGCATGACATCAATCTTGGTATACTTATCACATTTAAGTTACACATACACACACAACACACACAAACCCTCATACCTCTATTTTGTAAAGTTTGTAATCTTTGTGCACCATAACCTTTCATCATGAATAAAATGGCTGGACAATATCGATAGTGTGGCAGGACTATTGCATTATAAATTTTCCTTCTGATTGTTTTGGAACATTGTACCAGCCACCCTCTTGGCACACTTGGACTCTATGTGTAACCACCAGTTGGTGGTTACACATAGAGTCCAAGTGTTTTGCTAAAGTCGAGCAGGAATAGGAATGTATGAATTCCCCCTACTTCATTGGGCTCCAAGAATGGTGAGCAGAGATATCTGTTCCGGGTCCTTGGTAAGGCTGGACATTCAGGGAGTATTTGGGAAGTGGTTTCTTCCATGTACACGTAGGAGAGTCTGTAATCTTCAGGAGATGGAGATGTCTCATCATTTGATAACGTCCCGTGGGGAGTCCCACTAACTTTTGTATTTGATTCCTTTTTGACAGAAGGATACTCTTTTGGAGACTAGACTTTGGTCCCCTTATTTGAAGTTTTTGTTGGACTGTTAATCAAGTTTTGTGTGGTGCAAAGGGTCAAGATGAAAAGAAGTTCCTGTAAGTCGTTTGAGGTAGTTCAAGTGAGATACCACAGCTCAGAAAATTTAATGAATGTGGCCTCATTTTAAAGGAAAAGAACTCAGATGTCTAATGATACCAAAAGGGCAGCATTTTAATCTACTACTATTTGAGATATTTGCCAAATTATATAAGCCATTTTCCATGGGATATGGTATGGCTGTATGCTGCAGGGGGATGTTATTTAGAAAATGAGGAAGTCCTGATTCACATATTGTGTCAGTAATGTTATGGTGTGTGGTACATAAAAAATAATAAATTACTCACTGCAATGCTTTTTATAGAATGAGAAAAAAATTGGTTGTGGAGGCATTTTCATTATATGGCATTACTCAAATAAGTTAAGTGAAAGCCTCAAATATGTATTTATATAGTAAAACCTCGCTAATCTTGACCCTGATCCACTTGATCCAGACTGGCCTGCACCATGTATTGTGGTTAGTTTATTTACAGATAGTTTGGTTGATATGGTTGACTTGTCCCTATAATTATATGTACACAAATTGATTTTCCTATATATATGTTGCTTTGTTACTGTCTTTAATATACCCTGCATTCACATTCCTCTCTTGTTTCTGCTGATTAAATGCAAGCAAATAGCTGAAAAGAGAAGGGAACGGAAAGTTGCACCAAGCCAATCTTCAGGCAGTTGACTGTTGATTATGATGTCTAAGACCTGAAAAACCGAACTTTGAAACTGTTCTTAATTTGGTCAATAACACTCCTGCATATATATATTTATGAAACTTCCTTTTTGTATTTCAAGGAATATATTAATCTCTCTCCTTTCTTTTTTTCAGGTACTGCGACCAGATTCAATGGTACCTGGGATGACTGGTATGGCCCTTCAGGTCTTGATTTGAGTTACAAATATGACGTGAATCTCATTTTGAACAGCAGAGTTAGCAAGGCATTGGACTCAATTGGATTTCACCTTAAACCAGAGCAAATCTACTCACTAAGGGAAAAATCTAAAGTAAGGTGTGATGTGGATGGCACCATGTTGAGAAAGGCTAATTATGATACAGAGCATGTATCTGGCCCACCAATTGATTGTGATATTAGAATACAGAAATGTTTATTCAACATCAGATTTGACCCATGTGAAAGGAGAAACCTAGCTGATGTATATCCGGATGTACTCTCTTCGTTATTACGTGATTTAGCTCAAATGAATGAGACAGCATTACCCCCTGGCAACATACAAACTGTTCAACATGCCAACCCAGCGTGGTGGAATAATGAGTGGACAAATTATGAGGATAAGATTGCTTCTGAAGCTCACTGCACTAATGGATAGGATGTAAGAGTACTTTTGAGTTTATATTAGGATTGTTAAAAATTCATGTCCCAATTTTTCCTATGATAAACCGAAATCATGTGAATTGAGTTTTTAAGTTTAATCTTATTTCATGTGAATGTTGTTTATTGAGGATGTGGCAAAAACTGATTGAGCATTAATTGATGTTTGTGGCATTGAAGTTCTCATTTAAACTTACTCATAACTTTTTTGCAGCCTAGGACACTGGCTAAGCCATGTTTGGCATTCTGTCTTGAATGAATTAGGAAAAGTGTTTGTTATATTGGCTTCTAGCTGTGTGTTATTTATTGACTTTCTTTTGAACCAGGAAATCATAAAATTATTCTGCTATAAAATAAAATCTGGGAATCTGGACATTGTTGAACAAAAGCCATTGAAATATAATAATAATAATTTTTATTTGACATTAAATAATACAATGCAATGGTCATCGTCAAGAGGTATAAAAAGTAAGAACACAAATGAAAAAATATATAAAAGGAAATCAGGAATTAAAATGTGAGGTCTGAAGTATCACACTCCTCAAATTCCTGCAATGAATAGAATGCTTTACACAAAAGCCAACGCTTTAAGGTCAATTTGAACCTAGACAGGCTGACAAACCTAGCCTCTCGGGGCAGTATGTTTAAAAATCGAAGTTTAAGTACATTAAAACAATTGGCACTTCTGGTTAGTCTAAAGTGAGGCACCACTAGATTGTCCCTTTTTCTTGTGAAGTGGTGATGATAGCTGGCTCCTGTCTGTAATGAGCTCAGGTTTTCTTTCACTTCACATACACCTTTATAAGTATAATGACCATAGAGGGTCATAATACCCAGTTTTATAAAAAGAGGTCTGCAATTGTCCATTGAGTGCGAACCTGAAATAATTCTAATTGCCCTTTTTTGCATCTTGAAAACACCCTTTGAGTTGGGAGCATGACCCTATAATTCTATGCCATATGTCAGATGACAATGGAAAAGGGCAAAATAAATTTGCCGCTGGTAGTCTATTGGTAGTAGGAGTTTCAGTTTCCACAGCATATAAGTTACTTTAATGTAATTAACATACCCAATAATGTAATTAACATACCCAACTTGAAGATCTATAATTCAACATACAGAGTGTAACATTAGTTAATTTTTTAGAGTTGTTTTTTAGTACCTTTTCCAGAGTGGCCATGAAAACTAATCATGGAGAGTATTTCCTTCAGCATTGAAGACTTTGCTTTTCTTTGTTGTTGTGTGGTTCAGGGGAGCTAAAGTCATTGAATGGTATGCATTTTAATTATGAGCTAATCATGGACTCTTATCTTATTGTGGCTCTTCATAGTTTTAAGGAAGATATACAATGAGTCTCCTATTTCATACAAGGTTGACCTCATGATGATACCAATGTTGAATCTCTGATTTAAACCTAATAGCCAAGTATTGTTGATCTATGTCTTGCGTGTTTACTTTTCATTCTTTTTGTATTATTTCGCCCATTTTATAACCTACCTTGCCTCATTTGTGTTGCTGCCTCTTATGTGAGGTCATTATTTTGAATGATATCAAATAAGCATTAAATTTTGGAAAAGACAGACGGCCAAGGTTTTGTCTTGAAGTATAATATCTATTTTCATTATAAATGCCTGTATCTGTGTTTATAGACTTTTTGAGCATTTTACAACTTTTACTGTGTGGAGATATTTGAAAATGAAAAATATTTCTGATTACTATAGCCTTTGCCCACAAAGCCTGTGTGTTAGTCATATTTATATGTGTAGTAACTTACAGAATTATGTAACACTCAATAAATGACTTCATTTTAACGATTCAAAGATCTCTTTGCGCACATCAGGCATGGCTTCTAGCACCTCCTGGCAGCGTGCCGGAAGTGACGCTTGTTCCCAAAAGTGACGATCAAAAACGTACACAAATAAAAGAATATCAATGTATCACAATATGCCTAAATTTGAGTTTTGTCTTAGTTCAATTTTTAGCATTGTCTCAATAGTAGAAATGCTTATCCAATCATTCTAAATTGTTGTCTATATGCAGAATTTCAGCTTCTTTTCCCGCTAATCAAAGCTGGATAATACCTGACATTTTCTTATTGATCAGGAAATAATGAATGAAAACTAGGCACGTGGAATTATGACATAATATTTTATTTTCACCTTGCTGATAAGTTTAGTGGTGCTATTTCACAAGTGACCTTAGTCATATGCAGTAACCATATTTGAAGATGGCGAAGGAATATATATTGAAAGTGGTCTTCACCTCCAATGACTGCTTACCTCGGGATTTTATCCTGAATAGCAGAGCAACTATAAAAGTTAAGCAATAGTCGAAATAATAGTTAATATTGATAGAAAAGCAATACTAAGTAAGTAGTTTATTGGTCCCGGAGACATAAAAAACATATGTACAGGACAGTCTAGCGACTATAGTTGCTTGAATTTCAACTATTGCTGAGTTCTCACTTTTTTTCATTACGTGCTTAGTTTGTGCCTCAATTTTGTGGAATTTCATAAAATTAAACTATCTTACAAAGTCTCTACGATCTTATAGTGGCAATCCTGGAGTTGTCACTCAGGTTCCTTAAGATATGATATATGTGATAATACTGTATGTATTGTGGTAAAACTGAAATGGAATCTTTGAAGTTGCTTTTTTTTCTAACCAAGTTCTAACAATTTGTAATAGTTGCTCTTACAATGTGGCTTTCATTCCATATTTAATTTACATACAGGCATTGAGGTTGTCAAATTTATGTCTGAGCTGATTTAGCAAAATAAAATGTGGAAGGAACAAAAAATGGAAAGAATTACCCAGGAAGACCAAGGTTGGAATTCATGAAGCAAATGATGAGGGAAATATAATAAGGATTTATCCCTGGAATTAAGTAAGGCTACAGAAACATTTCATCAGGCTGTGACAACCTTGGCACATTGCCGATGCTGGTGTAATGCTATGGCAGTGTCAAAGTAACAAGTTCGCATTTGTGTGGTTAATTAAGAGTTTGGCAAGGTTGTTTCTAAAAGGTTCTACCACCTCACGTATGCAAATGAGGGACTAATTATTAAAAAAACAACAGGAGGAACTCAGGGAATGTGAAGATAAGTGAGTTACTGTTTTTTGTAGTCTTAAGTGCTTTTCTTTGTCTTGGAGAGATTATTTGGAAAAATTGTTTTGATGCAATTGTGGCAATTTTATTTGATTTATATAATGGAGTAGTGAAATTTGTTGGTTTGTGGTTGGAATGTGCAATGTGTATACTTATAGTAGCCATACTGCTGTGTATACTTGCAATGGAAAAGTTGTGATCTCTGCAATGAATTTTGTGTCCAATATAAATTGAGACTGTAAATCAAGTCAAGAGATGGTGCTGACCACCATTGGTGTCACTGATGAACTTATGAAGTTTGCTGTGCCAACTTCAGTCAGTAAAAAATGGTTTTACCTCTCTTAATTTATTGTGGGACAGCAAATTATCATTAATCATTAATGCACCTCCCATTTTCATGTCATTTTTTAAAGTGATTAATAGGCATGTTTAAATAGCTCTTGCAATGAACTTGCCATGTAAAAATAACAGCCATTGGCAGAAGACGTACGTTCAAAAGAAATTCATAGAAAGCTTGCTTGGGGTTGAAAAGTGCTGGGAACTAAGTGTGGTCATGTTGCGTATTAATACAGGGGTACCATGGTTAATGACGGTAATCCATTCCAGGATTTCTGTCGTTATCCAAGGCATGATATCCCATAAGTACGATGGATTTTCAAAAAATAACGGGAAAATTAATAAAATAATTATTTCTGATTACTTACAACTTATTAGTCATTATCTTCTAAGTACTTTACTTAATTATAACCACTTTTTCCAGGGGTATTTCTACTTTGCCCTACAGCCTGTACAGTATTGCTTTTTAGGGCATAACCTGCCTTTTCTTCCCATGCCAAATTTTCTTTAATTGTGTCAATTCGAGGTCTTTGCAGCACTAATTTTAATGATGGAAATTTTTAAAAAGTCACAAGGAGGTATGCAGGGTGGTAGGGGAGGCTAAAGTAGGACAGTTACTATTTGATATTTTGTACAATTCTCAAGAATTTATAAGGATTAATGGTGGGTGCATTGTCGTGGTTAAGGAAGGTTGTTCTGCTTGGTTGCAATGAAATGAGGTACAAACTTTGCTGCAACCTGACGCATATTCAATTTTTCGGTCAGATTGTCATGATATGACACAATCAAGATTTAAAACTTCTCAGCAAGTTTTCTGGCAGTCGGACGATGGTTAGCGTGCAGCAGATCCTCTTATTTCTGATTGATACTGCCATCAGTAGGCATTGGAGGCCTTCCTCGTGAAGGATCTTCTTTAACTGATAGACGACCAATTTTGAATCGACGATACCATTTATAGCATTCTGCACGACTACGAGCAATGTCTTTGTAAGCCTTCTATGTCAAAGTATCCTTCATAGAACATTGCTCCTATACTTTCTCGTCACATTTTCCTCATATGCTATTAATATCTCCCAATTTCTGATTTGTCTGTCTGCGAATTTCCCATGTGTGCTTCCCCAAGGACAAGTCCTGAGTAAAGTCACACCCAAGTTCATAACTGACTACATTTTTTTAGTTCGGCTTGATTAATTGTGTATATTTGTTTGGTTAAGTTATTCTTTCTCTCAAAATTCCTAACAATGCACCTTTTAAAAATTTAATTCTAACAGCCAAGTATCACACCATTTGTTTATAGCATCTAGGTCTTTCTTCGCAATTCTTTCAGACTCTGTGTTAATATCCCTGTACAATACTGCATCGTCTGCAAAAAGGCAAATTTTGCTTGAAATGATGGTGGTGATAACATTAATCAAGGAGTATAGTCTCTATTCTCCTTGTCATTAATATACAAAAGGAATATTAAGGGACCAATGACACTTCCCTGGGGTACACTGGATGTGACAGTAACTGTATCTGAACTAACGCCATCTAGAACTACCCACGTTCGTGGCTGTGTAAAAAATCTTCAATCTAGCATATTATATTGTAATGTATTCCATTGGCTTTAAGTTCATCAAGTAATTTCGAATGCGGAACTTTATCAAAAACTTTTTTGAATTTGAAAGATATTGCGTCTACCTGGGTGAGTCTTTTTCCAGAGGAAAGAACATCGTGAAGAAAGAGTGCTAGTTGGGTTTCGCAGGACCTGCCTTTTCGGAATCCATGCTGGTTTTGAACAAACAAGTTCTATCTAAATACCTCAAAACTGAACTGATGATTATATGTTCCTACAATTTGCACAAAATATACGTGAGGGAGATAGGATACAGTTACTTGGATCTTCATAATCACCACTCTTAAACATAGGAGTAACATTCGCAATTTTCCATAGTAAGGGACACGATGTTCCACAAGATATTTTTCAAATATTATTTTTTAGTACAGTGCTCTTTCTTATGCCAATTCTTAATAAACCAGGGTGAGAATTTCATCAGGACCAGATGATGTCTTGGGGTTAATGGATTTCAGGTGACTTTCTATGCGGCAACAAGAAATATTGCATTGGAATTTTGTATAAGCAAAGCAATCTAGCCACGTTATTCTTAGGGCATGAAGTGTAGACACTTTACAAAAATGTGTTAAGGATATTTGCTTTTTCTAATGTATCGCTAACATTTTCTGCATGTCTGGTTCTCAGTGACATTACTGTAGATTTATTCCCTCTAACCTCGCTCACGGAAGACCAAAATGCCTTAGGTTTATCTTCCAAAAATTCAACTAATATAAAACTCTTGAATATAAAATGAAATATAAAACTCTTGAATTTCATTATTGCTTTTCTGAAGTCAGCTTTTGCTGTTATTTTAGCTCTCTTATATTTATCACAAAGTTTCTAGAGTTCCACGGGTAGATCCTGATGGGCTGCGTGCAAGATTCGTTGTCACTTGAGAGAATTCTGGACGTCTGTATTATACCACCTTGGTTCTGTATTGACTTTTCAGTGTACTTGGCATTGCATTATTTATGCCTAGTCGCGGGATGCTACGAAAAGTATTCCATGTGTCATTTGTAGTATGGCTTTGGCTTTCAGTACTAAACTTATAATAAGAGGTCAAAAGGCCAAGGCTTGCAGTTAATGATGAATGCATTAGAGGTGCAGTGCGAAAGATATGAGATGAGGCTAAATCATAAAAAGGGGAAAGTGATGTGATTTTCTATCAGTAACAAGGTGGGGCAAAATCTAAATATACGAGGGCACAAAATAGAACAAGTTGAGCAGTTTACATACCTTGGAAGTATTTGTTGGGGAATGGGTTCAGTTGTTATGGGAATAAATCAGATTGAGAATTGCTTTACCTAAAGAAAGAGAAAACAATTGATGTGGGGGGTCTGAGTAGAGACTCAAAAGAGTGGTGAAAAGTGTAATATGGAATGTGGTGCCGTATGGGCCTGAAACTCGGTCACTGTGGAAGGAGAATGTATTCCAGATGTGTTTGGAGAAGGTTGGAGAAATTGAGCTGGGTTGCAAAGATAATGAGCAAGGATTTATTGAATTTGGTTGGAGAGGAGGAAAATCTGGAGATCCGGAGAAGACAGAAGGAAGGAATGGAGGGTGCTTTGCGTGGCAAGGGAAGGTTGAAGAGTGTAATAGAGCAGAGAGCACTGGGGAATCACGGCAGAGGAAGGGAGATAATAAGAAGGCTTGATGAAACATGAAGAGGTAGATGATATGAGGAATTAAAGAGGGATCTAATGGTGAGTCCTCTAGGGAGTAGAGGGGAGGAAAGATTTCTCAGAATTTGGGAATGCTTGAGTTTTATTTTAAAGTATTCTACCAGCCAAGGTAGGTCTTATTGAATGTCAGAGAATCTCCTACCGGTTTTCTACACTTTCAGGGGCCTATCTCACTCCAGTATATCCATTCTCACCTCAGAAATCTACCCTTCTTCATACTGTCCATTAAACCTATTCTCTCTCTTCCCCTTCCCCGCTTGCCCAACATCCTTCCCTCTATCACATTCTTGAGCCACCTATCACCCCTCATTACATCCTCCAGCCACCTACTTTGCCAATCTCGAATTTCATTCAGAAGTTTTCTTTCCTCGCTCACCATGTCAAGTACTTCCACGTTAGCCTTTCTCTCCATCCACCTCACCTTCTCCATCCTTCTCCACATCCACATCTCAAATGTCTGCAGCCTCTCCTAGTCCTCCTTTCTGAGGGTCCACATTTCTGCTCCATACAACCCCAACCTCCATGTCAAGCTCTTCACCAAGCTTTCTCACATCCCTATCCAAGGTACCCGTCATCAGCTCCCTTCTACTACTTAACGTCTCCTTAGCTAGGGATATTCTCTTCGGTATGTCTCTGCTACAATGTCCATTTTCTTCTAGGATACTACCTAAGTAATTAAAATGCTCTACTTGCTCGAGTTTGTGTCCTCTAAGTTAAATCACCAGCCTTGCTTTCTTTGTCGTAGAGAATCTTGTTACTTTTGATTTCTTATGGTTGATCTCCATTGCGAATATCCTGCTCCACATTTCTAAAGCATTTATCAACATGTAATGCCTAACCTGTCATAAAGTAACACTGCTTCTAGCTGGTCTCGTCATTGAGAACTTTTGTTGATTTAAGCTATGGACCTCTGGCCATAGTGTCGACTACTTAACCACCAGACAGCTAAGTGGTCCGTGGATAGTACAAAGCCTCTTAATTAACCGTCCTCAAACTTGGTCTCCATCCAAAGAAACTCCAATTTTTCCTCAGTTTCTTTTATTTGGGCCTACATCATACAAAATACTATAATCCTTTACTTGCAGCAATATTCGAGGGTCCACATTTAAATGGAAGGATAACAGCTTGGCAAAGTTCCAAAGACCATAAAATTAAAAAGAAAAAGAGGCAAAGGGCGAATTAGAGGAACATATTCAAGGCATTGGCAGATAAAATGGGAGGGAGGGACAGTGGTCGATAGCATCAATCCGGGAAATGGCACTCATACCACGTGAGAATGGCTGTCAAAATACATACTAATCAGCTGGTAGAATTCTTTTTTCTTGTCATTTTGGTACTCTTTTTTTACCATGGATCTCCCTTTCAGGAGAAGTATCCATTGCCGCATCCAGTTCAGCTTCACGGGTTAACAGAGCATAAAAGCCTTTCATCAAATCAAAGTCATGGTCCATGGGGAAGGTGAAATGGGGTGTGACCCCAAAATATGTGAATCTTAAGACGATGGTAGCATCCACAGATGACTTGTGCTACGAAAGTCTGGGTGTAACTTGTTAGGATTATAATCCCCACTTCGTAATTTTCATCCTTTTCCTCCCATCACTCATTTTGGACGTCTCGCTTCCCATTCCCTCCCCACATTTGGCTGAAGTGTGTTGAGACAGCGACTTCACTGACTTATACCATAAAAAATTACGGATATTCAAACCATGGTTATTCATTAAAGTGCGTGGTAAAACAAAATTAACATTTAGTTGCGTATAATATTTCCTCTAAGTTCTCTCTTATATCTCTCTATTTGGTGTTCCTTCCTCCAATAATTTTGAAGGTGTGATTAATTTTTAAGCTAATGAAAGATAAAATGAGGGAGTCCCAACGGAATGATAATTTTCTACATGCGGAGGAAATATCTTCGTAGTTTCATACGAGTGGTTGTCGCAAGTTATTCATTTACCGCCCGCCTAGTAGCAGCTCTACTAACTTGAGCATCTTTTTGGTTCGTCTTTAGTTTCTTTCAAACACGATCCATTCTGGTCAAGCTACCGTATCAGAGTGAGTGGTACTGTGGGGAAATCCTACCAAAAACTAATTCAGCAACTATCTTAAAGTCGTTATTAGTATGTTATAAAAGTTATGGTATGAGATAAACTCAAGTCTGTTAGAAAAGGGAATATCTCGTTGCATAATCGCGCTTAATAATTGCTTGTTGAATCGCGCGAGATAAAGAGAGGACAGTGTTTCAAAATTTGAAGACTGCTACGTCACGCCAGTATCAGTAACCGTGACGGAAATGGTTCAGCACCCGGCAACGTATCTGACTCTTATTAGAGCTAGATTTAGTAGTTCGGAGAGAATATATGGCGGATTACAGTCAGAAGGGTATAAGATTTTTCCGACGTTGTACGCACAGGTAGGTTATATTTCTTGAGCATTTACATGGCTTATACCAGTTGATATGTGTGTTTTCAGACAGGTCCTATCTTAATATTCTCCCTTGCGGCATCTTCTCTAACTCTTCCTGACGTAATTTATTGTGCTTAACATACATTTTTATCGCCTGGCATCAATTCTTTCCTAAGTTCACTATTCTTTCTTCCGCACTTTTATGCCTACCGAAATTCCTTCTCCCTCCTCCGTCCTTGCTCCACACTATCCCTCTTATCAACCCCCCTTTAAATTTTCTCATATTTCAACAACCTCCACTCATTTTTTATGGTTCGTGAGAATCCTCGCCCTTAACTTCTATCTACATACCTTCTCTAAAGCCGTGTTTACGCGATGCACGTACCCGCGCGGGTGGATGCATGAACACGCTCACCATTAACATTGATCCGAGTAAACACCCAAAATTGCGCATATGCATTAACCCCTGTCCATAAAATAGTCCGTTCTAATGTGGAGCATTTGTCCACGCATCTGTCCAGCCACGTACTAGCACGGGTGCCTGCATCGTGTAAACACGCCATAATATTTCCTCATTAGTCAGTCCACAAACATCTGCATTTTGGCTGTAAAGTTTTCGATGTTCTCTCGCGTTTGTTATCTTTTGGTATTAAAAGTTCGTACCCCTTTCCAGAAGAACCTTCCGGTCAAAGCCCAGAGGAAGAAGATCACTTGAGCCAAAAATGTGTTCCCTTGTTCGAGTGCAAATCTAAAAGAAGATTAACTTGTCACAGCACCAAAATGACCGAAAGTGCCTCTAGCGAACGGAAAAACCGCGAAGGCCTTCGTCCTAACACCCTGTCCATTCCCAGCGAACGCATCTCAGTGTCCTCCAGTGTGCGCAAATAACGCATTATTTTCTGCTGAAATGCCCGGTTGTAGTTCTGTGGGAAATTTTGAAGGTGGTGTTCGATATAGTTTTGTGATAGCTGTCGGAGCAGGCGGCCGATGGCTGAAGTCTGCTGTATTTCGGTTAGGTGAGTTATTAAGCCCTCCACTAGGGACTTCATCGGAAGAGGATCGGCGTAAAGAAACTGTGAGTCTGCATTAGCCTTCTGTATACTGAGTTGAAGGTCCTAACTAAAGATTTGTCTGACTGGCTGAAGCTGCAAGTGCTCTCTCTAAGCATTCGAGTTTGAATGACCATTACACTACACTCATTGTACATACTTAAGCCGCCCGATATATTGCTCTCAACAAAGATAATTTTCCAAATCAATCGCGAATAAATCTCTGTCACTAAGTTTTCCGCCCTAACTTGGTGGAAATGGCGCTCTTCACTAAACGAAAAAAATTATTTGGTGAAAACTGAGTTGATTAGATTAGTTTTATTGGTGTGGCGCCTGCCTCCCAATCCCAAGACTCAATATTCGAACCTCGTTTCGGCTATGGGTGGCGTAAAAGTGGTTGTGGTGAGAAATTTTGAGAATACCAGTTGTGAATTTTGGTAGGCTCGTGCCATCTATGTCTGGCTGCCTATAACATCTTGTTCCTCTAAAGCCCGCAAAAATCCACAGCGGACGAGGACGCCTCGATAGGTCAACGGCGAAAAGCACTCTGCGAATTATTGAAGGATACGGATTTGAGTCCCAGCTAAGGCGTATGCTTTTTCCTCTGCGGAATTTTAATACGGTTGCATTGAGCTTCTTAAAGAAGTCATTTCGCTTAGATTTCGAAGTTTCTAAGAGCATTGATCAGTTCTCGATCAACTCGAGTTCGACAGGGTCATCATGTTAAAAAAGGAGCCGGCGATGTCGTCATAATATGAACGTCACGTTGTTTTCTGCTTTTAAATGAGCCAAAAATCGCCGGTTGCGCGTAACCTTATTTTTCAGTCGTAATTCTACTCACACTTTAATGGAAATGACCTTTAAATCCATTATGAATGATGTGATTCTGAATGTTTTCTCATTCACTCACACAATTTAAGAGTGGCATATCGATTTATCTACCCTCGATGTCCGTATGAGGTAGCGACAAACTGGCCGATAATAATTATTTCGAGATCTTTCATTGCTATGAGGTTGCATACACGCCAGGGGCAGTAATTCCCCAATTCGGGTTCTGGTGAAACCACTTCAAAGTGAACGAAAACGTGATACCGCCCTTGCCAGCGTTCAGAATGGGCCCCAGTTTTGCGAAGTAGTATTCTGAAAAAAGTCTCCTTTGGATTAAAATGCAAAATAGTAATTTTGGAAGCTTGTGTATGGGACATCATTTCTAGGAATTGATGACTGATTTTCTTAACATTCCTCTGCATTTATGCGACAAATTAATTGGCGCTCTTAGTTTACACGTAATGTTTAGGAATGCAGGTTCCCATGTAGTGCTGATTACCTTTCTCTAGGATTAGCATAGCGCAGTGAATAACATAACTTATGATGTTGAAGATGATTGGAAAGAGACTTTCTTCTTGCAAAAATTTCTAGGTTGCTAACACCACTAAATATTGTAACTTGCATCAGTTAATATGAGGCTACCCGACAGGAAAACTTGGCTTGGTTTGCCCTTGATTTCCCCCATTTTTGGTCTGAGAGAGAGGAAATAAAGTGGAGGAATATAGTCATACAAGAGCCATATCCTTATCTGAAAACTATGCCCTCGGAGTTTGTCTATCTAATTTCTTTAATCTAATCTCATAAGGTTTTATTCTGTAACTTAAATTTTCTTCTTAATACAATGCCATTACGATGTGTGTAATTTTCATTGTTGGTAATTATACTCTTTTAATATTCAGAGATGGAATGCCAGTTCTTAGGTTAGAGAATGTTAGCCTTGTGTCTAAATCATGTAAAGATTAATTTGGACATGACTGGCTGTGTAATTTTCTGGGAAGTGTATCATAATGAGAATGTAAGTGCCGCAAAATAAGGAACTTGCTCCTCTTAATCCTCAATGTATGAACTTCACTTGCTGTTTGTCTTTGTACGTCTTGACATATACCCGTGCCAATGAACCTAACATTCAGGCTTAAGACTGGGGTTTATATTGGTGGTCTAAAAAAATGACTTCCTGGTCATCTCGTCAAGATCCAAAAGTTTTTGCTAGACTTTGCATCTCTATAGTGGTTAATGAAGTTTTTGTTTGTCTGTCATTACCTGGTGCCCTTGAGCTGGGTTGGTTCTTTCTGTTGTGAGATACTGATATCCTCCGAATAAAATGCTTTGCATTTCCAAAAGAATTTACTGCCCTCCACCAACCCCCTCATTGAAATGAAGCCCTCCGATGAGCAGTTCCAATTCTATAGATAGGGGATGCTGGTGGGGATGAAGCTCAAATGTTTTGAATGTTTTATCTTGAATGCTTCAGGTGTAATGCCAATTTTAACGAGCTGTAACCAGCATTCTTTGGTATCTATGGGCTTACCTAAGTTTTATTACTTATTACCCTCCAATCATAAAAAAAACAAATGAACAATGGGTGACATTTTGCTGGGCAGCAGTAATGACCCAATTTACTTTTCTACCCTAGTAAACATTCATATTTCTTTTTGGGATGACATACATTTATAAACCAAGTACATTATTTTTTTGGGAGATTTGATACTTTGAAATGCCTTTTTATTCTCCAATTTGAAGGACATACTGCTGGTGTTGTTTGGTTCTATGTCTTAAAAAGCATTTTAATGTATTTGGCTTGTGTTCAAAATACTATTACAAATGCCTGAGGTAAGAAATAAATGTGAAAATACATTTTCATGCTGGATAAAGTTTTTGAAATGCTTTTGTCATTTGTTGCAGGTTTTTTTGCAATTTTCTCGGACTTCCCCTGATTGAAAATGCTGTACAAAATCTTGATGTACGTTTTGACAATAATGTGCTCCATTATATTTGGAAGCCATTGTCATGATGAATCCCATCGCCCCCATATAATATTTATTCTTGCTGATGATTTGGTTGGTATGAGAGTTGTTCATGTTCATTTTTTTCTTTTTGACTTTATTTCCAATTACTTAGCTCCCTTTTTTTCCAGGGTTGGAATGATGTTGGTTTTCATGGCTCGGATGAAATACCTACTCCCAATATAGATGCTCTTGCCTACCAGGGATTAATTCTGAACAATTACTATGTGCAGTCCATGTGCACTCCATCCAGAAGTGCTCTGATGACAGGAAAATATCCTATTCACTCAGGTAGGCCATATTACGTACTTGCACTCTTAGGGTTACCAACTACTATGGAAATGATTTCTGGAGAAGTTAGTTTCAAGTGTTAAAAATTATGGTAGATTCTAAGAGATGCAGTTAAGAGTATACTTATAGCTTAGTGCTATAATATGCTGTCACCACACCTATTGTTAACACTTTGAACGTGGCATGATGTAATAGCAATTCATGGTTGTCTTTACACCGGTGCTGATGTCATGATATCACGTCAAGGGCATCACGAGTGTTCCAGCTTTCACTAGGGAACTTTCACTAGGCCATCTAGTGCAAGTTGGAACACTCGTGGTACCCATGATGTGATATCACGTCATCATCACCAGCGTAAAAATGCCATGACGTGAATTCACGTCATGCCGCATTCAAAGGGTTTATATCCCTATGCTAAGTTGTAGCTGATGCTGGCTGTACCTCAATCTGCTAGAAAGTAAAACTAACCTGTCCATAGGGGTATGCTAAGTAAATGGATTGGATTTAATAAAATATCTGTCTGAGATTATTCATTTTATTTGAATGAGAACTACCATGCTTAAAACAGCAATATTTGGGTTAATATATTTTGAGTAATTCTGCTGTACATAGCACTGCTTTACATAGCACTGCTGTACATTCTGATTGTACATAGCACTGCAATATCTACCTCCAGAAACTCTGATCTCTTGCAAACTGGAGGTGGAATGATACCACTTAATTTTCTCAAAAAGACTGTTAAGTATTAGTTTTATCAGTGACTAGCATTTACAAGCTGGGTTGAAGAAAGTGACGAAATCATCATGAAATGAGTATACCAAAGTTGGCAATATTTTTCATTTATGAATTTAGAGAAGGAATATGACAGGATTTGAAGAAATAAGCTGAGGAAAGTTTTGGTGGACTATGTAGTGAATGAGTGGTTATTGAATGTTATGAGGGTGATGTGTAATAATAGTTAGGAAAGTAGGAGTGTTAATGGGGTCTTCAGTGGCTGATTTGAAATGAAATGGCATAACCCAGGGATGTGTCAATGTTAATATGGGTAAATGTGTGAATGATGCATGTTGGGATAGTGGTCATGTAATAATTGGTGGTGTGAATGTGCAATTTTCAATATAAGCAGATATAGCTGTGTTGGTGTCTAAAAGTGAGCAGTAATTACAGAGGCTCCTGGATAACATCTGAGAGCCAACATTGACATTGGATTCGAGGATAAATGGGTCAAAGACCAAAGTGGAGTATACAGGAGTATTGTTTATCTTGGGGTTCCAGTAGGAAAGTAGTTTTTAGTTTCCAAATCATATCTAGGAATGAGGATTTGTCTTTTTTAAAAGGTATTCTACAGTTGAAAAATTTTTTTTGCCTCTGCATAAGATCTACCCTTCTTCATTCCATCAATAAAACCAATTCTCTTTATCCCCCTTCCCCACTTGCCCAATGTCCTTCCCTCTATCACGTTCTTGAGCAATCCCTCACCCCTTATTACATCCTTCAGCCACCTACTCTGGCGATCTCTAATTTCATTTAGAAGTTTCCTTTCCACGCTCACCATACCAAGCACTTCCTCATTAGTCTTCCTCTCCGTCCACGTCACCTTCTCCACACCCACATCTCAAATACCTGCAGGCTATTCTCGTCCTCCTTTCTGAGGGTCCAAGTTTCTGCCCTATACAATGCTATGCTTCTTATCAAGTTCCTCTCCAGCCTCTTCTTCACAACCTTACCCAAGATCCCCATCATCAGCTCTCTTCTTTTGCTAAACACTTCCTAGGCTAGCCCTATTCTGTTCCTTGTCTGTGCTACTTTGCCCGTTATCTTGTAGTGTATGATCCATCTAATTAAATGATCTAATTTGCTTTCCCCCACTTTTATTATCAGCCATGCTTTTTTTGTCCAAGGAACTCTCATTACTTCTGTTTTCTAATGATTTATCCTCATTCTGTATTTCCTGCCCTGAGATTCTTAAGCATCTACTAAAGCTTGTAATCCCTTCAAAGATTGACTAATCAGCGCCTGATTGTTTGCAAATCTTACAGACTTTATCAGAAACCCCTCTACTTCAAGGGAATACAGAGGATCAAAACTAGGGGGAGCAAGCCATGGTCGTTCAGGTTGTAACAATTTAGCACGGAAAAGGCGAATGAAACCAAAATTTTAAGAAAATTATATATAATTAAAGCAGTGCTTTATTAGTTTATTATTTGCTTGAAAAAAAAATTAATTTTTATTCTAGTTACATGTTTATACTTGCTTCTACGGAGGGGCAGCTGCCCCTCGCTGGGTATGCCCATGCTCTACCTTGATAGGGATCATTATGATTTTGTGCTAAAAATTCATAATCAAGCAGTGAACTGTGAGCAGGCTCATTGTTGAAATATTACAATTTGTGACTTAACAATTGCTTTACAAGGGCCAAATAATTTGCCAACATCATCAGCTACCTTTCTGATAGTAATATGGCATTTGTCTATTGTCAGTTTGCTGGCTTTTTTCATGGTTTCATTGATTTTTGATATACTTGTGTATCCTTGGCATTCATCATCTTCAACGTGTTCACGGCTCCATTGAAAATGTTTTTATCCCTTGTAAACATGCTTATTTAATGGGTATAGCGTACAATTTCCCATATGGTGCTGCTTTTTATTTTGTTCATAAAGCAAAATTTAATACAAATGTTTTGTTTCTGCAAGTCAAAATTTGCCAAACAACTCTGAACCTCAAGGCCTACCCATATCGGAATGCTTACTACCGTAATATTTGAAGGTTATTGACTGGTGGCCATGAATGGTTTAATCTTTTTGATAGTTGACATTAAATAAACAGCCAATATGGAAATCAATGTCAACATGCATTAGAGACAGATGTAACATCACAACTATGAAAAACTGTAACAATCAGACTTGACATCATACTTAATTTTCCTCACGACTCTTATTTTTTTAAATTGAGGGGGTATACATACCGTAGAACATTTTGATGACAAAAGGAGGATGTGAGTGATTTTGAGATGATCAATGAGGATATTTTGATTTTTTCATAAATATAAAACAAAGATTTACTCATGGTGATTGCTCTCATAAGCTATGAATGGCATAGCAATACATGTTATTGGTAGTATTTGGTGAAATGTGAATATTTGTGATGTAAATAAAGCTATATATATATATATATATATATATATATATATATATATATATATATATATATCTCTCTCTCTCTCTTTGGCCTATAGGAATGCAGCACTTTGTTATTCTGAACTCTGAACCTCGAGGCCTTCCCCTATCGGAGCGCTTACTGCCAGAATATTTGAAGGATATTGGCTATGCTACCCATGCTGTTGGAAAATGGCATCTTGGATTTTTCAAGAAGGAATATACTCCAGAATTTCGGGGTTTTGATTCTCATTTTGGGCACTGGACAAACCAGCATGATTACTTTGACCACACCGGATTTTATGAGGTATAGCTTAAAAATGATCTCTCAGTCTATTGTGTTTGTGATTTTGGTTTAAAAATTGATGTTACTCCATTCCTGTATTTGGGTGAATCCATGCGATATGCAGTGCAAGGTGTATTAGTCCTGGTAATGGTAAATGTAATGAATTCAAACATTTGGCGATATTAGTGGACACATTTGATCATGACCTTATCATACTCATCTGAGAGAATGGGGTGGTTAGTTCAGCTCAAATGAAAATTTTGAGATGGAAAATCCTTCCAGCAGCATCTTATGCCACAATATTCTGCACAACATCATAGAATATGCATCTTTGGGACCAAAGCAAGGGGATTGATAGTTTTTCCTAAGTGGTGCTTGTAAACTTTGCAGCTGGTCCAGTAGGTATAGCAAAAATTTAGCCAATCCCTGCTCAAGTAGAATGAGCAATTTAGTGGTTGGAAAGGGGCAAAAGTGTGCTAACTTGTGAAAATTTTGAATATCAATGCCTGATTTTATTATTTCTCTTGCGTCAGTTTTTACATTATTTTCTGGAGCAGCACGTCCTTCACATTGCTTGAACTACAGTCAGTCATATACTAGCAATTTTGATTTCCTTTGCGATTGGGAATGAAATAGTCTGATTTAATCCTTTGCGTTGAAATACATGCATAATAGAGAAGTGATACTGTGTGGTTATGTCTAGCCACCATGATCCCTTTTGGATCATGTGACTTTTCTTTAAGGCTATCATGTATTAATGTCTTTTGTTGTTACATATTGGTAGAAATTTTTTTTGTTGTGCACTCTATGTATATTTGAAAAATATATTTTGTAATTTTTCTCCAATAGATGCATATATTATTCACCCTATGAGTAATATGCATGATTTTATACGTATAAAAAAATGATCTGCTGAAATGGGGAAAAACTGCATGTTTATGTTGAAAAATGAGGAAGTTGGTATTTATAATGAAAATTTACTTTTTTTTCACCTGCATAGGGACAGTGGGGATTGGATATGCACAGAGGTTTGGAGTCTGCCTGGGATGTACATGGGAAATACACTACAGAACTCTACACGGAGGAGGCGGTAAAGATAATCAATGCTCACAAGAGAAAAGCCATCAATCTAAAGAATGATGAGTCAAGTGAAGATATTGATGAGCCACTATTCCTGTACCTTTCCCACAATGCTGTTCACTCTGCAAATTTTTATGAACCTCTTCAAGCCCCAGATGAGACGATTGAGAAGTTTTCCTTCATAAAAGACTACCAGAGAAGAAAGTTTGCTGGTTAGTTGCAACTGAATTTGGAATGCAATATATTTTAATGAATTTATTCCCTATGTTTTTTGCAGTCATCCACTCAAAAGTTGTTCCTCTCCTGCAGTGACCTAGCCAAGGAGGGCGAGGGAGGGGGGTAGTCCATTGGGTTGGGATCCTCCCCCTAAAATTTGAATCTATTTTGATGAAGGTCTCCAAATGAATAATTTATGTGCTTTTTTAACAAAATAAGGTTGATTTCACTTTATTATTTATCCTGGACAACTATTTCAATTAGTCTCTTAATTTAAATTAATTTAGTTTTCTTTGAGAAATTTGCAGATCCACTTTCTACAAAAAATGGCTGTTATGCTGAAGTCACAATTTAACTCTTTTTTGCATAACTCTGAATTTTCCTCCCTATTTTTGAAAATGTTTACCTCACCCACCCTGCTTTTTCTCAACATGGATCCCACATTCCCCTCTAAAGCAAAATCCTTGCTATGTCACTCACTCATGGTCATGAACATTAGTAGTTAGATTGCAATGTAATTCATGCTAATCCTCATTGTCTTCATTCTCTGTGATAAAGAGAGTTAGTACAATAGCTGGATTCTACTTTCATAGGCATTTTAAAATACTGTTGGCCACAATGTGGGGTGAAAATTCCAAAGTTGTGCCTATTTATAAAGGAAAAGGGTCTACTGATGATGTTAATATCTATAGGCCAATCAGTGTGCTATACCAATTTGCCAAACTTTTGAGAAATATTTTCTGCAACCATCTAAAAGATTTTCTTGAAGGAAAATAATATGTTAAGCTCATGTCAGTGTGGCTCTAGAACTAATTAATCCACTACACCTGCAGTGAATAAATGTCTCTTTGGAAGTTCAAGCCATAAAACTAGGAGATTGACTGGACAAGGGAGGGATATGATGCATACTTGAATGTGCTGGATTGTTTTCCCTGTAACTGCCTGAGAAAATGTGGCAATAAATTTTATGCAGTTTAATGGTTAAAACTTTTTTCATAATGGTGGAAGAGTCAATCAAACAAGACTGTGTACATTATACATAGGTACCTGAAATTCATTTGTCTGAAATTATTTGAAGAATTGATTCTTTTTTTTTCCACCCCTAGCCATGGTTCATTGGTTGGACGAATCTGTTGGGAAAGTGGTGGAGGCCCTTTCAAACAATGAAATGCTGAATAATTCGATCATAATATTTTCTACTGATAACGGCGGTGCATCTGGTGGCCTTGGCAGAAATGCTGCTTCAAACTGGCCTCTCAGAGGAGTGAGTATTCTTTAGGTTTACAAAATGTGTCTTACATAATATTCAAGCCTGAAATACCTTGCAAGCCATTTAGGCATGAGTCAATTTTTATACATAATTGTTTGCTACCTAATAATTTTACTGATTTGTTATAGGATCATTTTATATCATATTAGGTTTATTCTCTCATGATATCACTGAATACATAGAAATAAAGCAATGGTGTTGATACTTTTCATTTTTGTTTGTCATCGATTTGATGCTTTGTTGAATGATACATTATATGTGGAATAGCTCTTACTGCCCAATTCTTAGTTTCAAATATCTTCAAATCTTAGCTTCATGTTACTTGGACCTTAACAATGTTTGTTCATGGTGCCAGGAGTAGGGGTTAGAATTAAATAGTAGTAAAAGCACCACAATTCACTTCCTGTGAAAGTCACCACACAAATGCCATACCTATACTAACATAAAATTTTCAGATACAGTAAAATATCTTGGAATTACAGTAACTTCTGATATATCGTGGGGAACACACAAAACATGTGCAGCACAGTATTAAAGAAACTAGGCTTTGTTAAACTTATAATAGAATGGTCCTCGGATGAAAAAGTAAAAGAGAGGTGCTTCTTTGCTCTGTTAAGACCACACCTCAAATATGCCACGAGCATTTGGGACCCTGGTCATAAAGATTTAACCAAAAAAAATTAATAAAATACTAAGAAAAGCAGCACGCTTTGTTAAAAGCTGCTATGAGCGGACATAGTTTTTCACAACTTTTAGAGGGATTAAGGTGGGAGCCCCTAGAGACTTGGAGACTGCCCGTTAGGCATAGGTTGCAAGAGAAATTCAGAACTGGTGTGTTTCAGAGAGAGACAGAGAATATTATCATCATGCCCCACTACATCTCTAGGTCTGACGGATGCGATAAAATAAGAGATATACATTGCCAAACAGATATGTACAAAAACTTGTTCTTTCCATGCACAATAAGCAACCACTATAAGAACTGAGCTCCACTAAATACACTCCCATTATACACGTTACCATTTCACCTCCCAAAACCTCAATTATTTATAACTAATAAATTCAGGCTTCACTTTTTGGAACCTCTCCATATCGGAAATCAAAAACTTTCAAGTAATGGTTCACTAATATTTTTATTGTTTATGACCCGGGTTTCGTCACGTAATGACATCTTCAGGTTGTCCCTGAAGACCTGAAGATCTGAAGAAGAAGAAGAAGTCAGACCTGAAGATGTCATTACGTGACAAAACCAAGGTCGTAAACAATAAAAAAATCTTAGTGGACCGTTACTTGAAAGTTTTTTACTCAATTTTTTACACAGCTGGTGACCTAGCACCCTCTGCCACATGGCAGAAATACCAGATGTAGACTTGCCATGGCTAAAGAATCATTTTCAAAGAGGAGGGAATTGATGGGGGGATGGGGTCTGAGTAGAGACATAAAGAAAAAGCTGGGAAAACTCTTTATGTGGAGAAGGGTGGTGCATGGGTTGGTGACTTGGTCATTGTGCGGGGAGGATGTACAAAGTCTTCAGGCGTTTGTGATGTGGGTGTGGTTAAGGTTGGAGAGGGTGAGCTGGGTAGAGAGAAAGACTAATGAGGAGGTATAGGATATAGTTGGAGAGGAGAGAAAGCTGGCGGCAGAGGTTCAGAGGAGGCAAAAGAAATGGATGGAGGACGTTTTGAAAAGAGAGGGAATGTTGAAGAGGACAATAGAGGAGAGAACATTGGGGAAGCATAGAAGAGGAAGGAAGATGATAGGAAATCTGGATGAAATAAGAAGAGGAATGAAAAACGAGGAATTGAAGATGGATCTCGTGGTGGATCTCATTTATGAGGGAAAACAGGAGGATATGCCGGTAATGAGAACATTTGGATAAGTACCATCCAAAAACCTACCAATCAACTGGTAGAATACTCAGATGTTGTGATTATGGACAAAGAAATGCCAACAAAAAAAACAATGTATTCACTGATTTTTATATCTTGTACTACTCGTTGATTTAAGGAATGCTCAGGAGTTTCAAACTCATAATCTTAATGTTATGACTCCTTTTCGCTCCATGAAATCACTGTAAACCTAAAGTTTTGATGGCAAGGTGGCTAGCTTTGAGCTTCACGAGACAAAATATTTATAGGGAGTATTCATTTTATAACTTCTTCTTGTGAGTGGGTGTAACTTCAGCTGTAAATTGTGGTGTAACTTTACCCACAGTTCCTTTCAGTGGGCTGGTGGCAGTATTGCTAATGAAAGAAGTTATTGTGATTGAAGTCATCTTGAGTGTGGAAACTTTTAATTGTGAGGCTTCATTATGCTTTTTATACTAATTAGTTATCAGGGTCATTCACTTTTATGATGCACCGGACAAGATCAATTTGGTTATAAATGCATGCTGGAAGGTAGTTATCTTGGAATTACCTTAACTTCTGATATATCATGGGGATTACACATACAGAACATATGTGGTGCAGCATTAAAGAAACTGGGTTTTGTTAAACGAATATTAGAAAGGTCCTCGAATGAAAAAGTCAAAGAGAGATACTACTTCACTCTGGTTAGGCCACATTTCGAATACGCTGCGAGCATTTGGGACCCTCACCAGAGAGATTTAACAAAAAACATTAATAAAATACAAAGGAAAGCAGTGCGCTTTGTTAAAAACTGCTACGGACTCTGAGGCTACACACTAGGCTTAGGTTGCTTGATAAATTCAGAACTGATATTTTTCAGAGTGACATAGAGAATATTATCATGATTCCTCACCACATCTCTAGGTGTGACAGATGCGATTAAATAAGAGAGATACACTGCCGAACAGATAGGTACAAGAACTCGTTCTTTCTGCAAACAATAAGCGACCACAATAAAAATTGAGCTCCACTAAATACACTCCTATAATATATGTCACCATTCCATCTCTAAAAACTTACACCTTTACACGGCTGGTGACCTAACACCCCCTGCCACACGTGCATTCGGTGGCTCGCAGGGTATTATGTAGATGTAGATGTAGTATTATTTTCATACTTACCACCATATTTTTCACATTCATTAATAAGGTTTAGACTGGTAGCCCCTTACACCAACCACCTGTTGCTTTTGCTTATATTACCCATGCCTATGGCTGGGAGTGGTTGGTAAAGTATTTTTTAAATATTTTCCTCATTATCAATCAGCATTATGGTCTTTCTTACATTACAATTTGTGATCCAAGATCAACTGATATTGAGTTTTAAAATTTTAATGTCAAGTATAATCTTGTTAGTAAGCTGAATCAGAAGTTGTAAACCCTGTTTATCTCTAAAATCACTATCATTTACATTGATGATTTCAGGCCAAATTTTCTCTCTGGGAAGGTGGTACTAGGGGGGCAGCAATCATCTGGAGTCCTTTGCTCAAGAAGAGAGGCCGTGTAGCAGAGCAGTTGATGCATATCTCAGACTGGGTTCCAACTCTTTTGTCTGCGGTGAATGCCTCCAATGAGGCTTTGCCTGGGTTGGACGGTCATGATTTATGGGAAGCTCTATCTGAGGATGCCCCATCCAGTAGAGAACATGTGCTTTTGAACATTGACAGCCTTGGAAATGAATCTGCTCTCATAGTGGGGGATTGGAAAGTTATAATGGGTAAGTGTTGTGGATGCCAAAAGTTATTCCTGAAGTGGTTACCCCTTTTAATGCCACATGGCTGATCTCCCAGGTGGTTAGGTGAAAAGTGCCATGAGCCCATTTATTAGCCTACATTTTCATGCAAAGGAATATTAAATTTTTAACTTCAATGGCCTGAAAAATGCAATCTTAAAGCATGGTTTTTCACCATTCTTGTGTCAAATACCTTTTCTCTCAGTTGTTAAACTTTATAGAAATGTTATTAATTGTTATTTTTCGGTAATCTCCCAGTTAAGGTAGATTTAAACATGAGTGAATGTCCACTAGATTTTTTTATGTGCAGGATCATATCCACCAATATTATTCCTCCTTTTGTCTTGAAATATGTCCTACCATTCCTCATCCCATTCATAAAGCCTTTTCTCTTTCATTCCCTCTTTTGTCCATCATCCTCCCCTCTCATTCATTGGTTGTTCAATCCTAAGATTGGTTGACTACAGCCCTTCACCCTTCCCATTTACCCACCGTCCTCCCCTCTATCAAAGCCTTAAATAACCCTTCACCCCTCATTATAGGACGAGAATCAACCATACTTGCCACACTTAAAACACTTAGAGTGTGGATGACTTATCAATGGTGCCCTTCTCCAGCCATCAATCATACCTCTTTCTGATCTCACCCAGAGGTCTTCTCTCCTTACCAACCATACCAAGCTTTTCCTCATTTATCCTCTCTTCTGTCTTTTGCACCTTGATAGAATAGGCTATAATAATTATTTTTACAAACTTAATTACTAAATTGCAAAAAACTTAAAACATGACCCGGGTGATCTTTGTACATCCTACATAAAGTTCACTGTCTCGAAAAGAGAAAATATAAGCATTGCAAAAAAGAGTGAGGTGTATAATTTTCCTCTCCTTTTATCATACTTGGATTAATCATAGACCAACCCTATTCTAAGATGACCCTTGAAATTTTGGAACTTCGAGAGGGGGAAAAATTGGATTTGAATAACAAGTAATGATAACCTGCAGTCCTAGTGTTGTTCTGAATCCAATGCCATTTGCAGTTTATACTGCTATGGCGATAATGCTTTGAACAATTCAATTTAGAAGTTGTGACCATATGGGTGTGATCATTATTGAATTGATCTATGTAAATGGTGGGAAACTCATATGTATTTGTAATGTTGTTCTGAATCCAATGAGCCACCAACATTGTTGCAGTTTATACCACTGCAGTATAAACGCTTTTTACAATCCAATTTAAGTAAATTGCAACCGTGAGGTAATAAGCATGCTTGCATTTCCTCAGAATTTCTGTCACCAGGACAAATATGTGGCAACAGTGAGCAAAAAGTGAAGCATATAGAGTTGCTTGGGATTGGTCAAGCTTGTGAGGACTTAGGAAATGTTCCTTTGGTGTTAATGGTGATTCACAACAGAGCTGCTGATGGATACTCCTCATTGTTTCAACTGGTGCCAGCCATTACCTGCATGGATGACGAGAAGATCATTGCTTACTGAACTCACAGTACTGACTAGTCTGATTGTTCTGAGCATTCACAGTTTGGCTTCACCTCCCCTGTTACTGAGTCAGAGACCTCCATCCAGAGTTTTCTTTTGTGGTGGTTGAAACGCTGAGGAAATGCAAGCAAGATAGTGGTAATGCTTTTTATGAGCCCATTCTGGGGAATTGCATCATTACTCAATTTTATTATTATTACTGAATAGATCAAACTAATCTGTGGAAAACTAAGACTTATTTGTAATGGTGCTCTGAATGCAATGTGCTGACATTGTTGCGGTGAATACTATGATGGCATGGATGCTTTTTCCAATCAAATTTTTGGAAAGTGTAACCAGTAATACAAACATGTTTTAGGTTGGGATAATGTTGATCCAATGATCAAATTCAAGTAAAATTTTACTAGGTTCTAGTGAGTGTAAATATTTGGATCATGCAATCCAATTGAAATCAAGGGTTTCGCCTCTCCTTGAAGGAGAACCCAAATTTATTTTGAAGTCCTGAAGTGAAAAAAAATGTCACTGTAGATTCATGCAAATTTGGTAATCCTTGAAATGGGGGGAACTTCATATGAATGCCTATTTTGCATTTGCTGTCATTTATATGGTATGCTAAAATCTTACTGTACATATCTGCATGAACAGTTTGTGAGAGAAATGTGGCATTTCAGGTGCTGATGAATATAAATGTTTATGTTTATGGATATTGATTATATTTGGAATGAAAACTATGTGCAGAATGGAAACTAATTTTCCCATTTTATGTGTACTTCCTATTGTTGATTGACTTGTTTTCTTATTTGTTGTAGGTGGTTTCACTCTTGTAGGTGACCTTAGGGATGACTGGTATGGTCCATCTGGTTTACACGGAGATTATAGTTATAATTTGACTCTTATTATGAGCAGCAGGGTAAGCCAGGCTCTTGACTCTCTTGGTTACCCTATTCAAGGAGATCGCATTTTGTCTTTAAGGAAAAAAGCTGGAGTGAAGTGTGAAGTACCTCTTGCTGATCTTGAAAATGTGGACTACAATACAGACTTCATCTTTGGCCCTCCACTTGCCTGTAATCGACTTGAAAAGCCATGTCTATTCAACATAAAATATGACCCCTGTGAGAAGAGAAACCTTGCGGATTTATACCCAGGTATACTTACCTCATTATTAAATGATTTAGCCCAGTTAAATGAGACTGCAATACCTGCGGGCAATGTACCAACTGACCCAAATTCTAGTCCAGCGATGTGGAATTATGTTTGGACCAATTATGGTGATAGGAGTTTATCTGATGGTAAATGCTCAAACATGGAAAAATGTGGCAGCTGCTGATATAGTTCTTGTGAATAGTAAATGGGTTCAAATGAGAAAGATTTCTTGTCCAACATTGGCATAAGCCCATCAGTAATCACTCGACAATAATCTTGTCATGCAGCTTTGATTGCTCCCTGTTTGATCGAACGTGCTGAAATTCATCCAGCGTCTTCTTTCCACTTGGAAATACAGTGGTGGCCTTATTCATAGAGCAACTATTTTTGTAATGTGCTTGAAGGGTATCATTGTAGTATCCTTGCAGTACAATGAAACTTTAGATTATACCCCGAAAAAGCTTTTGGTAAAGTCAAATGTATATCTCTTCTATGCTTCTCCAGACCAGCTTCAGCTCAGGGTTATCATTTTTAAAAAGAAAAGGTCCTCAAAAAGTTTTTGTGTGTACCAGCCAAGTTTCTTGCATTCAAGTTGTCATCCTCTGAATAAAGTATTTGGAAAGGGAAAAAAGCATAGTATTATTGTCTCCTATGGAGTCAAAAAGGGGCTGTTTGATCATATTAGTGTATGGAAAAATTCAATGCAGAAAAAATTGGATTGCATTTTACATTGTTATTTTCTTACCTTTAGTTATAATATATGTATTAGGTTGTTAAGGTTAATTCTAATTTTAGAGGCTGATATGCGAAGGCATGGGTAGTGTTTTGGCCTTCATTTTATGCTTGAATAAATTATTTTGAATACGTAAAAATGAGTATGATGAATGTGATTGAATTACCCATGAACCACCCTGTCCAGGTGCTTGACAATTGAGAAATGGTAGAAAACTCAAAACACTGTGGTAGGATCAAAAACTGGGGCCTATTGGTGTGATAGAATTAAGCTTATACTCTATTTGTTGAAATCATTATTGTGTTTAATTCTTTCTCCCCAGCTTGTTAAATATTATTATGTAACCCAACAGAGTTGAACTTGAGAAACTATGTCATGGCAATTGTGTTGATTTGTGCTCATGCCTTGATCCTGCCTACCAATAGGAATTGGAAAGGGATAATTTTTATTTATGTCCATGAACAAAACCATGCAAACGGAGAAAGGGTCACTATAACTGGTTTAATGAAAATTGAGGAATATCCAGCAAATGATGGATTTTAAAACCAAGCATTAAGTGTAAAGTGTGATTGAGCTTTTGCATTATAACCTAGCTTCCATATGCCCTTCATGTACCCTATTGATATAAACTGCCTTCAACTTTCATTTTACTTAGATTTGAGCTGGGTCCAATGTGGTGACATGAGGTGATAGGTAGACTTGAATACAAAATTCTTACTGATTCACAATTGATTTGCTATTATTTTCTGAAAAATAAGTGATAAAAATATTAGATTACCTGTTAAGATGAAGTGAATAAATTAGGCCTTAGAAAGGAAATACTGAGCAAATTTGACTTGCGTAGTAAAGATTCATACTTCCTGAGGGCAACTCATCCAGAAAGAGTATCAAGTTTATTGTATCATGCATGGCTTTCTTGTAGAGCTACGCACAGAGTGAGGATTGATAATTCTTGAATCATCTAAGGTTAATTTGCTGTCTATTCCCTCTTAGAAAAGCCAGTAATTTGTTTATTTTTCAGGTATGTTAATTTTCAATCTCTTCAAATGAATACCAAAAGCAAAAATCATAGATAGGATATGTATGCAGCTACAGATTCACAGAACTACTAATTCTGTCTCCAAAGTCTTTCCAAAAACTGACTCTATCAGCTCACTGGGAGGTGATACTGCAGCATTGGAATTTGATAGGCATTTAATATTTGTTTTATTAAGCCTTACAATAAGCAAGTGTATAGTCGTGTGACAGTTCCTATTGACCTGATTCTTTTTTAAAATTTCTCATCCAATGAAACAGCAATATGACATGTTTCTTGCGTGAAAGGAATTCTAGTTGTATATTGTGAGTGTATGCAACGGAAAATAGCACCTAGCAGTAATAATAATATTTATTTGCCTTTATGATACTTTACAATAAAATTGCATGATATAAGGCACGTCAAAATATACAATCATATAGAACAACAGAGTTACAAGGCAAGAAGTCACAAGTCAAGTAGTTTAAAAAAATTCATTCACAGAATAAAAAAGCTTTTCACACAGGAAAGCCTTTACTCTCTTCACAAATACAGATTTTGAATCAATTACTTTAAGGTCATGAGGCAGCTTGTTGAAAATTCTCAACCCCATGGTTTTGGGTGCCATTGAAGCTCCTTTAGTCCTAACATAGGGGATGTGGAAATTCATATTACCTCTGGTATCATAACTATGCAAATCTGAGTTCTTTACAGCATCAAAATAATCACACTTGACCCAGGTGACTACTGATAAAATATACAAGCATGGAAGGGGAAGAATTCCCAATTTCTTAACTATTGTGCGACAATGAGCCCGATATCGCTCTTTAGCGATTAGCCGAACAATCCTTTTCTGGATTATGAATATCTTAGTAGCATGACTGAAGGACCCCCAAAATATAATATCAGGCCTTATCCTAGAAGAAAACTCGCCATAATACATGGTCAATAAGACACTGATGGATACAGTACACCTTATAACTCTAACAAGAAAACATAGAGAACTTAATTTATTAGCTAACTTGCCTACGTGTGTTTCCCAAGATAGATGGTTCTCAATATGCAGGCCGAGCAATTTAACTCTTTTATGCCAAATCAACCTCTTTTAGTGCCACATTGTTCACCATGAAGCTATATTCCCTCTTCGGTTTATTAATATTAGAGAAACATAATAATTGAGATTTACTTACATTCAGATTTAGGCAATTATTTACACACCATTTAGTCAGATTGGTTATAACCTGCTCTCCTGCCTGTATCTCTGCATCCTGTTTAGAAGCTGACAGAATGAAATTAGTATCATCAGCATAGACTATAGGATAAACGTTCTGTATACTGGAGGAGAGTTCAGGCAGGTTCTTAATAAATAATAAAAATAAAGTAGGTCCCAACACAGAACCCTGTGGGACACCACTTTTCACAATTCTTCAAGTAGAGTTCGATGTAATATTATCCTTGTTGACACTGACATATTGTGTCCTATGGTCCAGATAAGAACATAATCAATTTTTAGGTATGCCCCTAATACCGAAACTATTTGCTTACTGCATAGGATTTTATGGTTGACAGTCTTGAAAGCATTTGAGAAGTCAAAAAACAAACCTACTGTCTCTCTAGCTTTGCCTCAACTGATAAGAGGATTCTATCCATCGCTTGGTGACAAGCTGTTGCTGTTGACTTATTACGAACAAAACCATGTTGGTACTTTAAAATCAGTTGATACTGCACAACCTGCACAGTATCCTGCTCAACCCTCTGCATTGCTTACACCATTTTTACATTATCTTTTCCAGGTTACTAGTTCTGAAAAACAGATTGTGACATCATTTGGTAGATAGAATTGTTTGATAAATTCAACAGATTCAGGCGAGATATCGTGGAAGTTATTCATAATTCAAGAGAAACAATTCATCCAGAGAAATCAGAGAAAGAGCCATCATCAGGTACAAGACCAAATCTTGTACCTGATGATGGCTCTGTGAGCCGAAACACATTGTACGCATTAAAATAATTTTGTGGAAAAGTGCAATTGTTTCTCTTAAAGAATTGTTTGACTATATTTTATTGCTTCAGAATCAATTAATACCCTAGATGGAGGTACCGCACAGGATCCTGAATTTGGAATCTAAAATTTGTATAACCTAAAATCTGGAACATTTGATATTCAGTTACTCTTCATTTGAAAATACCATTGTGTGGTTTTTTGACTTGCACTATGCATGCATAGTTTTAGCCATGGTTGTAGAGGAGTAAGAAGAGGAGGGTTACAGCCAAACATATGGAGTCGGCACCGGAAGTTTGTGGTTTGGCGAGTCACTCGGCAAGGTGCTCGCCGCCTCCTGCATGGTGTTGGTAAACTTGCACCCATCAAAGGAGACAAACAATCATCTAGGAGTTGTTTGGCATGCCATCCATGCATTCCGCTTTGGCTAGACCTCTGCTTCTTTTATACTGCAGAGAGGATTGTTGCTGTATATTTGAAGTCCATGGTTTGCATACCTCATATTGCCAGGTATACAAGAGGAAGGTTTGGCATTTCTCACTTTTTTGATTGACATTTGGCGAAGCCCAATTGTCTGGGTGCAAAGACAAACTTTGTTGTGCTGAATTTGTTTAGTGACAAATGGTCACCATTCAGCGAATGGCACATGTATGGTGCTGGCTTTACGAGCAAAAGGTTCATGTTCAAGCATTAAAGACATCGCTATGAGCCATAACTTCATCTGCTGACATCCATTGGCGGTGGAATATGGAAGTAAAAAATTTTTAGGCTTTGCGTGCTTGTAGCACTCTTTGGTATAATTGCTTCACTCATACTTAAGCTTTTTCATGGATGCGTCAGGAGTGTATGAAAGTGACTGGACATGTCTGTCATTCATAATGATTCGCGATGCCTGCATTTACTTTTTTACTTACAGAAATGAAAAATTCATTGGTGTGTGCTAATGTAATTCAGTGAATCTTAAATGAAAATATGAAATGACGTTGCGTGCACCAGATGTGTGAAATGAATGGTGGGCTGATGCACTGCTATATGTGAGAAAGTTGAGCAAAATTCAACTTCGCTCAAAGATTGTCGGGTGAATGTAGCAAATCACCTGATATGCTGCACGTGAAAAGCTTCACCTTGTACACCTGCATGTGAGCCCAATGTAGAGCAAGCATAGAGTGTCCCATTTTGCATCAATGTCTGAAAGTCATGGGTCTTAGGGTCTCAGATGGTGACATTTGATGAGAAAATGAGTTATGCAAAAAATTTCTGAAATCGGATTATATTTAGGGGTTGTGCAGCTTTTCGTTTAACATGGGGGCTGCCATAAGCATGTGCCACCCGTTTGAAAAGCCTGCACTCCTGGGATTCCTCGCCACCTCCCCCCATTTCTACCCCCACATATTGAAGATTCTGATATGTAGGCTTTAATTGGTGTCCACTTTGGCAGGGGGGTGAGACTGGTATGTAAAGAACAAAGCCTTGTACTTAGAACATTTAATAATTTAATGGAAATGAGGAGTGCCATGGTCGGGATGAGAACTTTTTTTGAGGATTTTGAGAATTTTGATTAAAATTGCTCACTAAATATTTGCACTGAAGACTATGAGTGCCTTTTCGGTCATCTTTGGCATAGGTAGTTTTGTGGTGCCCAGAGACTATTTGGAGTAGATACTGCATTTGCTTCTCATTCTTGGTCAATCCAGCCTGAAATAACTACTTGATGAGAGCAATGCCATGCTCAGCAAGGTTGTTAACGACCCCCCTCCCAAAGGGGTTACCAATTTAAGCCTAATTCTCAGAACCTTTGATAGGTGGGAGAAGAAATGGTGGGGGGGTGGAATGGAGGCAGGGGAGTGCGGGCTTTTCAAACGGGTGGCGCATGCTTATGGGAGCCCCCATGTTAAATGAAAAGCTGTGTGCATGACCCCTAAATATAATCCAATTACAAACATTTTTTGTTCACCTCATTATCTTATCAAATGTCACCACTTGAGACCCAAAGACCCATGACTTTCAAACATCGCTGCAAAATGGGACACCCTAAGCAAGCATCAGTATTTCCAGCAATTTGCGAGAGATAACTTGTGCCGAGATAACTGTGCAGATTTTTTTCTTTATACCATATCTAAAACACTATGTTATTTCTCAGCTTTTCCCTGAGAGCCGAGAAGAGCTCAGCACACATCTATTAAAAAGGTTTGAACTCTCCTTCATAGTTTTGTTACTGAAATATACTCAGTTATTCACAGTATAGAAGAATAACTGAGTACATACTTCATAAATGTTAGTGATTTTGTTTTTCTAATTGTATTTTTTATTAATCTTCACTTCAGGTGTCTAGCAAATATAAAGCATGTGGAATTATAGGCTTGGTACTTTTCAGTATACTTAAGGGGGCTGTATACCTTGGCCAAAAATTCCCTTTTATTCCAGCTTCTACCATAGCTTTGGAGAGACCTTTGTCTTCTCCTCCATTCCTCATGCCGGACAACAGTACCACAGATGTCACAGCTAAAAATGCATTATATTGATTCCAGAGGGTGTTCACTGTAATGTTATAAATTGCAATTTGCATCAATATGATAGTCCTGCAAAGAGATGGAGGATTCCCATTGGAGTAAGTGCAAAGATTTTTAAGAAATAATGCCATGCACTCAGAGGCGATCACCTAATTTTTGACATACAGGTATCCCTTGTCAACCGCAGGGGTTAGGTTTTTGGAAAACCCGTCTCGCCCATTTTACGAAACTGCTTTTCTTCTCACTTGATTTACGCTTCGACTCCATCACACCTCATGTAAAACAAAAAGAAAGCCTGAGTTTCAAACTAAGAGTTAGGTTTTGCCCTCTGGATATACAAAAGTAAATAGTACAGTTGGGATAATAGGCCTTTTGGCGCGGCAAATATGACAGAGAAGTTGGATTAGCAGTCGATGCGAATCTCAATTTCTAAATTATTCCATTTGTTTATCATCTATTTCGATGAAATTCACTTTCAAGTATCTATTATTATGTAACATGATATTATAAAACTGAACTCTAAATTAAAAAACGATTCCTTTCATATATTCTACTATTAATACAATACGATACGACATATATAAATGTTAATAATGTAGTGGCATATTACCATATGACAACGTTTGGCGCAAGGGACGTGTTCGATGGGGGTCCGGTTTTGAAACAGTGAAAGAAAATTTCATCATGTACAATCCTGGATACCATTGCTCAAGCCCCAGGAATAACTGTATTTAAGGGATAGTGTTAATGGGTATATTCTTGCTTGATGTAAAAAACTTTATTAAAAGCGTATTATATTTCCACATCGTGGGAAAATCATGGCTTGAAATTGGTGACTTTTTTGTAAACAACTTTCATTTTTTTCATTTTTGAAGGAAAATATTTTAAAATACCCTCAGAAGACAACAGTGCAAAATTAAATTACATCCCGCAATCGCAAAAGCTTGGTAAAAGTTTTGATACCATGTAAATTTGTTGTGTTGCGGGAAGCTGCCTTGAGCAACTCATAGACCACAGTTGACGAGGGAAACCCCCGCGGTTGAGAAGGCTGGTACTCAAAAAATGAACAGCGGATACTCAAGGACCGCGATTGACAAAACTGCGGTTGACGAGAGATACCTGTACTTATCTTTTTTCCACCATTAAAATAATTATGCAGTAAGCTAATAGTGAAATTTTACAACTCTCACTATCTATACTAACCCTAATTCCAGAAGCCTGCATAGACATATGTTTTTAGTAACAAAGCAGAGTTGAAAATAACAGCACATAGACGTTTCTGGAAGCATTTTTGGCCATGGTATTCAGCCCCCATTATTAATAATAGTATTTTCCTGTGTTATGGATGCTGATTTTTTATTGAAATATTTTTAACATCAAGTCTTCCTCTCGGAAGTTGTTAGCTCTTTATTTTGCTTTTGGACTGTGCCCGTACCATCGTCCATACTTCAATATTTTTACATGTAGTAAATTGGTGTTTGAGGCAAAGCACTTCACAGAAATGTATGTGAAGATAAAATTAAGAACTATGAGACCATTCTTATATAAGTACATTATATATTAAGATACATTATATTACATTGCTACTCTCACAGAGTATTTTAGTCAATTTTTTCTCAAGAGTTTGCTCAAAAATTGGGATCCAGTCTCCACACCAATCTTTGCTGGAAAGAGTTATAGTTAAGATTTTTAATTCCCTTCATGTATTACCAAAAGATTCGTATACACACATCTGTTAAAAAATCCCACCAGTAAATATTTTTTATGATCTTCTCATGTCGATCAATCATTGATTTAAGGGTTTGATAGATAAAATAATTCGACATATTTTGGCCCTGGTCAACACATCTCCAATACATAATTCAAGTGTAGGTTCCTTGTCCAGTAACCCACTCATCAAGTTAAGCCTTCCATACATTGCACAGAAATGTAATGGATTGTATACTGTGGAAAATCACAAAATCAAACATCATTATCACCTTTATCTGTGCAACACCAGTTTGAGCATGTATCACAAAAACAATTCATTGCAGTTCATCTGAACATTTCATTTGATCAGTGCACTTGAAGGAAATACCTTATCCCCATAGTTAGTCCAAACATTACCCCACCAAGCTGGGTTGGCATATGGAACATTAGGTACATTGGCAGGCGTTAGTGCAGTCTCGTTGAATCGATTTAAAATCTTCAGTAAGGAAATGTGCAAATCAGGATATATGGAAGCCAAGTTTCTCTGCTCACATGGGTCAAATTTTATATTGTACAAGCAATGCTCTACTCTGATGTCACATGGGATGGGAGGACCAGATATCTGGTTTGTATCGTATTTTGTTCCCTTTTGTGTGGAATCATCCACTTCACATCTCACTTCAGATTTTTCCCTTAGAGACTGTATTTGCTGTTTTTGGAGATGTAATCCAAGTGAATCCATTGCATTGCTCACTCTGCTGTTCAGAACAATATCCACATCATAGAAGTATTCCGTGTCACGACCCGATGGGCCGTACCAGTCATCCCAAGTACCATTGAATCTGGTGGCAGTACCTGCACGAGACAGGGCAAACTCATTAATTTAATCGTATCAAAACTAGAGATGGGTAAATTACCGTAATTTTCATTTGAGGTAAATTACCATGGTAAATTATGGTAATTGTAAACAATTACCATAATTTTTTATATTTTGCTATTAATAGCTATTAGAGGATTTAATAGGAAAGCAAATAGCTATGGCAAGAGGTTAAAGGCATTTAAACCATTGTTATTGCTATGTTAATGTATTAGAAATAGATAAAATTTAAAAGCAACCATGGCAGCCTACTTGCAATTTGGCATTCTTTTTTGGCATGAGAAATTTTTTTCATACCATTGAAAATGATATCCCCACAAGCATTCCATGAGTAAAATTATTCCACAAATGAGTTGGATGTGCCTTTATTAATAATAAAGGTGAAGATTGTATTAAATGTATATAGACTTGACTTTAAACGATATTTTTGTAATATATCAGTATGAAAAATATCTGAGACAGAAGTGAATGTTACCAAAAATTACAGTAATTTTCAGGATCTGTGGTAAATTAGATAAAATACCATGGTAATTTGCAAAAATTACCGCGGTAATTTTCAGAATGGGCCATCTCTCATCAAAACAAATGTTGACTTCCACTTTTTTGCTCGGCATGTTGAAGAATATTCCTTAACCCTTTCGCTGCGGTAAAACTGCAGAGACGTTCCAGCCCCTGTGCGGCAAAAAAGTGAACAGTAACCTACGTTGGCACAGAAAGTATGCCTCTCGTTGCACCTGCAACTCAAAAGTCACTCAAGCTCCTGGGATGGGATTAGTACACTGTATAACAATGAACTTGGTGAATGGCATTCGTGGTAAAAGAAAGTTTGGTAGCGTGAGTAGGAACGACCAATAGCCTAAGCTAAGGATCGTAGGAGCTACGTTCATAGCAGTCGACCAGGCGAACGTAACTGCTACGTTCGTAGCAGCGAAAGGGTTAAACTGATGATAGTCTTTATCAATTATGAAACAATATTAACATGCAAATTATGCAGATAATATATTTCCGGGTGTGCAGTGGGATAAGCTTTTTATGGCTGATATTTTCATAAGCATCTCACTCATCTTCCTTAGGGCAAATTTTAGTGCTGACATTGGTTTTGGTCTGATTTTTATCATAGTGAAGCCTGACCAAAACTGAAATTAGAACTCAGTTTTTCCCCGTGTAAAATGAGCCAAAAAAATTAACATCTAATATTATCATCTTTACTTTCTGGTAAAACACACTTTTAATGCCAAAAATAGAATATGTACCTGTATTAGGTACTTATCATTATAACTTGAATGTTTTTACTATCTAAGTAAGAGAATGGAATAGTCAACTACTTTGAACTTTTGGATTCATTTATACAATGAAAAGTTGGAGTTAACCTTTGCATTGCCTCAAAATGGACCCTACCCTCACCCCAATCACATTTCTCGGTAAATATTATTTTAAAAAAAGGAGGCTTATACTCAGACAAATATGGTAGTATTGTGTGATATTTTGTAGATTTATTTTTTTAAGTAGCCTGAATATGAATTATACATATTCAATTCATTTTTATGACTGATCCACTGTAATGATGTAGACTATTAAGTGCTTTTCTAACTCTGTTGTTGTCAGCAAATATGTTTGAAGTGTTGAAGTGGACTTCGTCTTTTTTCCATATCTTAAATAACAATAGTATAGGATGGTTAGAGTCATTTATTTTTTAGTGCAATAGAGATCTTAGTCCTAAGTTCAAATATTTGTCTCTACATGGTAGCAGTTCTTGAGAGCACTGAGTACAGCTGATTTATTGGAGGAATGCGCAGAACTCTAAAACAAGTTTTTCAAAGCTCACTTTGGCATACTAGGCTCACTTTACCACTAATCTCTTCATATATAAGTTGAAAATTGAATTCATACAGATAGTAATTCGTAAATTTTTATCATCAGTCAATAATAAGTGCAATCTAAAGGCACTATTTTTCATCATTTAGGCCTGAATGCTTTCCTAATAAGTACATATTGTGTTATCTGGAAACTACCTCAATGATATATTGACAGACAATATGAACAGTTTTTCTGTGGGGATGAGTTTAATTAAATGTAATTTATTAGCTTAGCCTCCATGACCTAGGCTTTGGTGTTTTACCAGCGAACAATTCAGGCCAAGTCTCAATTATTTCAGGCTACTAATCCTTAACAGTATTGATTCTAGCTATAGTATTGCTTACCAATCATCAATTTCCAGTCTTCAACACGAATTGCAGCTTCATCTTCCCGGGAGTCTATGTTCAAAAGCACACCTTTCCTCTCAGATGGTCCGCCTTCTGACAGAGCCCTCCACATGTCATGACCATCCAATTTAGTTGAAGTTCTAGTTGAGCCGTTGACTGCTGACAGCAATGTTGGTAACCAGTCAGTCATGTGCATCATCTGCATTGACACACGGTGACTTTTCTTGATTAGAGGACTCCAGATCATTGCTGTACCCCGAACACCTCCTTCCCAGAGAGAAAATTTTCCCTGAAATAATGAAAATTAATGTCTTCAATTTATGTACAGACTGAAGGCTAATGTGGTAGGAAATAATGGTATGGGTTGAGAAAAATATCAAGAAGACAAAGTTACCATGAGTATAGTGGCCCAAGCAAAGAAATCTTTCTGTTAGGATTGTGTGGAGAGTTTTTCATTAAGGCTTGGAGGAAATGGAGCATCTCCCTAAAATGTGTGAAACAATCTCATGCAGTAGTTAAGTATGGGTTATAACATAAGGAGAGGAAAGAATATTGAAAGAAATGGAAATGTGGTGTTATCAAAGAATGATGAAAAGTATATGGAGAGAGTAACCCATGAAGAACTTTTACTACATTTGAGCCTGGGGGAAAGACAAAAACTTTTCAAAGTAGAAGGATGTGAGACACATTCTGAAACATGAAAGACTCCAGAAAACCGTAATGATTGGAGCAATGATTATGAAGCATTGGAAGAGGTAAGCTGTAATATATGAAGCAATAACATAGCCTCCTTAAACTTAACAGCTTCAAAACAACTGTAACTGGCTGTAGCAATGAATATGAAGAATTACTAAGGAAGATGAGATCGAATGTTTGAAGAAGGATTTCTCAATGAATTATTAAGAAATAAGGAGTCAAGCCAGTAAGTGAATGGAGTGGAGAGCTGCAGCAAACTGTTCTACGGATAAATGCTTATTAATGATGATGCAACAATGCTGCATCGTTTGCAATTTATTTCATTTCATTTCCACTAATATCTCAAGGTTGATATAAAACCCATTGAATTAACAAATTCTGTGGATACTAGGTCTAGGTATGGCACTTCCTTTATGGAGTCACCTGCTGGTGTGTATAAGAGCAAAAATTCCTGAGAGGAAAATCATTTGTCTGAACCAGGACTTGTACATGAGTCCACTGATTGCATTAGCTATTTAAGTAACTGAGGCATCCAAAAGACACCTTGTTCTCAGAATCCTTCAAGTCCATGTATTTTTCTCCTGGTTATTGTAGTCTGGTCCAAACTATTTTATGATTTCTCTGAGAGGACTACAGTTTGTATTTAGCTGCAAATGTTGGGAAAAATGCCATTACATAAACATCAATTTTTGAAGTACTCAATTTTTGATTACATACTTAATATTAGATCCAGAAGCTTACTTTATGTATTTAATACAGCAAACAAAAATATAATGAACAAGTAATTATACAAACTAAAAATGTCGAGTGACTTTACATTGGACTTATTACTATGAAATGCTCTGTCAAGTAGTTCAGCTTTGGACTGAAAGAGTTTGTCCTTTCACTGCATTAAATTATTGCCAGTTTCGCTCAACATTATGTCAGGTATTCACTAGATATGCTCTCAATTTTTTGTCAAATAACAGCAATTTGCATTATTAATACAGAAATTATAACATAATTTTTGTACTGTTGTTGTTTGATAGTAAATTTGTCACTGTAGATACAAAAATAGGTTCCTCTTTGGATACACTCTTAAAAATCATTGTCTTTTGCTACAACTATAAGTTATACATTAACACTTTAACTGCATTTCAGGGTTTTTGGCGTCACCAATAATATATGTCAAGTATCTACTAAAAGATGATCACCAAACTTTTTGCGAATTACAATTTGTATTGATAACACAGAAATTGGAAATTAATTTTTAACCACTGTTGCATGGTAGTAAATATGCCACTATAAATTCTCACTGGAGATCAGCTTGATCTCTGCAGAAGAGAGAAAATATTTTTTGAGTTGATGAGGTTAAGTTGAACTCTACTATCAGTAGAAGAAATAACTCATTTGGATCTATAGCAACTTCAAAGCAAAAAGGATAAATTACACATTCGTGATATTGGTACTATGAAAGAGAAGCTATACTCACTCCTCTAAGAGGCCAATTGGATGCCATATTATTATCCAACCCAGCTGGTGCTCCACCATTGTCTGTTGCCATTACTATGATGGAATTGTGTAACATATCATTCATAGCCAGCCTTTCCACCACTCTTCCAACTGACTCATCCAGCGAGTAAACCATTGCTAGGAAAAAATGTACAAACATTATTTGGCTGAATTAAAAGTTTCTCTGAAGGTGTAGGAAAGAAGTAGTTATAAACTATACTTAAATAATTGAAAGGTCATATTTACTGCTATTTTTGCAGTGCAGAAATATTTAAGCATCTGTCATGCATAATTTCACTGATTAATTTATAATTGTATCCTAATAAAACTTATTTGTTGAATGCCAAGTATAAAATCCCGGTCAAGTCAAATGATTTTTTCATAGCGAATTTCAACCCTGGTGTATAAAATCTTCATTGATTTTTGAAAGCTATAAATTTTAAAATGTTAATATGTTATATTGATCTCTTCTTTACTCTGTCAAAAAATTGGAGGCAAAGTAATATCATTTCTCTGTAGAGATTGGCCTTCGTCGCATTACAAGTGCTTTTTATATAGTTGGTGTTGCCGGCCGTTACTTGGTGGAAATTGTGGAAAAATCAAGTTTATTCATTGATTTAAAATAATACCATTTCCTTTTGACTGTGGACTGCACTCATTGACTATAACCGTATGAAGAAGTTCACAGTTTATAATTTTGAGTAGATGTTGCTGAGTGTAGCAGGTTTTTCTCTTCAAACCACATTATGGGTCATCCATGATTGAGTTTATTTTTCTGAGAAATTCTTTTGATTTGTAAATTATTATTTTTTTGAAAATGCAATATATTGGGGTCATTTGTTTATGGAATTTTCTATAGATCTACTTTCTTTGCTGGTTTTTTTTACTCATTTTTTGATTTTTTTAAAATTTCCCTATCAAAATATCAGATCAAAATAATTTTGGCCAATTTTCTGGGTTGAATATCTATCTACAATTTTATGAGTACTTTGTCCAAATTCAGATGCTCTCGCCTGAATGGAAATCCAGCTGTCATTCAGTATATTTGCTTGTTCTCTGATTATGTGTTCTGCAAAATGATTTTGTGGGGTTTTCAACTTATAACATCATGGGTTGGAATTGAGAAGATTTATCCTAATGGTTAAGCAACGTGCAATGCCAGTAATGTGTGTATGGTTGCATAACCTACATACATCGTGAGACTAAATTTTTCCAATCAACCCAAATTATCTTCCTTGTGCACTTTCCTACTGTATTAAGTACTCTAATGTGGAGCTTACATTCTTAAGTATGGAGTATTTAATTGGACTGTCGTGGAGATGCTTGCAAAAACCTGTTGAAATTTTCTGTTTCTCATGATGCGTGTTCAAACAAACAGGTTACAGGATTTCCCATCATTGCAGAAACATTATTGATGTTGTATACAGTCATGTGCATGGATACAAATATATACAGAACCCTATTCTTCCCAATAGGGCGAAATATTCCAGGAAAAAATCGTTAGACTTCTGTGGACTTCTTCTTGGGTGGTAATGCTTTAATCTATTTGGGTAAAAAGAAACAAGGATGGTGGCCGGGTAATTCTGGGGGCAGGGTCCTGACTGAACTGTACCACACATACCTGCATACCTCTGGATGAATTGACTATCTCCCTATTGGATTTGATATAAACATTGATTTATACATAATTGTTTCAACTTATTTCTTATTATTCTTCTAATTTGGTTGTGTAGTTACCATTTTAAGGCTTCTCTTTAGGGAGGGGGTGTTGAGTAATTGATTGTGAAACCAAGGGGCAGTGGCTCAAAAATTTTTTGGAAACACTGACTTAGTTGAGTGACTTTCATGAAATGAAAATGTGGGTGGAAACATTCATGGGCATGGCAGATATATAGATTTAGTAAAAGGGAATGTCATCACACCAAAAATTAGTGTGAAGTACATGTAGTCATACAGAGTTTTATGGAAATAATTGGTATTTAATGGCACAGATAATTACGAGGGGTGTTCAAATGAAAAGGTATGAAACATCGTAACAAACAAGCCGGTTGAAATTTGAATATGCTGCTTGGGGAAAACGTAGTGAGACATCTAGGGATGTGAATGTAATGTCCAGGTAGTGGCATGCGCCTGCACCCTTCATGATAACGGAACAGGTGTTCCGACCAATTGATGTGGCAGTGCATGTGAAGACCGCTCAGAGGGTTCCGAAGAAGCTCAGTGAACCGCAAAAGGAACTGCGTATGGGGCCAGCACTGCAACACCTGTTCCGTTATCATGACGACCCCGCTTTCCTGGAGCAGATCGTCAGCACTGATGAGAACTAGTGCCATCACTTCGAGCCAGAGACGAAGCGGGACTGCAGGCATTGGAAGCAAGCGTTGTCACCTCCCCCTAAAAAATTCAAAGCTGTGACCTCAGATGGCTAGGTCATGCTCACAGTCTTTTTCGACGTCCGAGGTCCGATACTCATCGAACTCCTCGAGCACGGAAGAACTATTAACAGTGGCATGCACTGTGAGACACTCCGTAGCCTATGCAAGTCCATCAATAGCAAACGGCCTCGGCTGCTCACTGAGGGAGTGATTCTGCTCCACGATTATGCGCGTCCGCACGTCTCCAGGGTCACACAAAGTTTACTGGCCAAGTTCAAGTTGGTACAGCTTGAGCATCCGCCCTACAGCCCAGGCATGTTGCCCTGCGACTTCCATCTGTTTGGTCTGCTAAAAAAACATCTCAAAGGGAAGCGCTTCAACTTGGATGATGAACTGAAGAACACAGTGGAGGACAGACTCTTGTCAAAGCCACTGGAATTCTGGGAACAGGGAATCCTTTGTCTCGTGAAACAGTGGGATAGTTGTGCTAAGGCCTCTGGTGATTACTTTCGATAAATACTTCAATTATACCCACAGTGCTGTTTCGTACCTCTTCATTTGATCACCCCTCGTACTTGAGATAGGATTATATTTGATTTATGGCAGTTGAGAAAAGATTTCGCAGAATCATAGAGTACTTAATATGTAAAATATTGAGTGTATAGGAATTAACTTCAGTTAAATTTCCATGCTTATCTATCCTGTTTTTAGTTTGTATATTGTTTTGATCAAAATAGCATATTGTACATTACCATTATAACATGAATTGTCTAGAATATTTTATTTTGGCCAAATATATGTAAGATATATTTTCCCTACGGAAAATTTCTACTAACCAGCATACATTCTTCTTTTGTAGTCCTTTATGTATGAAAACTTCTCCACTATTTCATCTGGTGCCTGGAGAGGCTGATAACCATTGCCTGAGTGCACAGCTAGATGAGCAAAATAAAGGAATAATGGCTGCTGTAGGTTTTTGTCTGGGTGCCGTTTTCTCAAGAGATTATTTTTCCTCTTATGAGCATCAATGACCTCAAGTGCCTTCTCCGTGTATAATTCAGTGGTGTATCTTCCATGAGACCCCCATGCAGGATCTAACCCTTGATGCATATCCAACCCCCACATATCCTGTTTAAGGGAAACATGGTGATAATATTAGTTATGAGATTTTTAAGACCAAATGGATGGTTCAGTGTCATAGATCTCTAAGTGTGATGGCCAGAAAAGATTGTACTATTTTATTCTATGCCAAGCATACCATATATTTTCAAGTATAAGTCTTCTTTTTGCCCAAAAATAATGACTAAAAACCATAATTTGAGTACAATTAAGGGTTAAAAAATGGCTTAATATTCTTGCTCCTGGATTTAAAAAACAAACCATGAAAGGTATATGATTGAATATTGAAAGAAAGAGTGAAAAAAATTAAGACAGGCTTTCTTTAAATTGTGAGGAGAGGTTAATGGAGATCCCTGACTCATGCTTTCATTTTTCTTAATCTAGTTCAGGGACAGAGTCAATGACAGCTATAGTGATTGCTTTGTGAAGTCATCATTTTCAAAGATGGTGCAGTGATGGGGATCACTATCTCTTTTTCCATCATTTGTGACTGTCTTGCTTTCCATCCCTTAGCACTTGTGTGAATTGAACATCAGTCAATCAAATTTCACATCAGCAAATTGATAATATGATTTCATCTGTGAGTTTTAATGAAACATACTCTGTAAATCTTATGGAAATGATGCTTTCATGTGCAGCAACAATTACCATGTGATGGGTAAAATGACTGCTGAAGCCATTGCTTTCCCTAACATTGAAAAGCTATAGTTCTAATAATTCTTGGTCTCTTATGTTCAAAATAACTGTATTGTTTGATTTAAGCTGGGTAGCAGATGAAGGATTCAGTTAGGCAGCAGAAGTGGATGAAGGAGATGTTGAAAAGTAAAGAGGTTGAGTATGAATTTGGGCACGTTGGGAAAATATGTTAAAGGAAGTACATTCACTGATGTACATCATAGAATTTTAGGCAGTTTTTAAGGGAGAAAGAAGATGAGAGGGAATTACTGGGCCCAATTCCTCATTCTGGCTTACCTCAGTCTACATACTTAACACTAAACATCTTAAGGCCAAGTTGGGCTCAGGTAATATGGTCTTAATGAATAAGTGATTTTCAGTTTACTTTCTCTTATTGTGGCTTTTGCTTAGGTCATATATGTACCATGATGAACCATTCTTTTTTAGAACGGTGCTGCGTAATAGGAGATTTAAAAAAATGATTGGCATGTGAGATTATGTAAATTTAGTATAAAACGCAGGGTGTCTTGAATAAAAAGTGTTCAAAATATTTTCATATGTTTAAAATTGTTGAATCGAAAAATAGGATGGTGAGCAGTCTCTGATTTTTAGTTCCTTCCTTTTGCTTTTCTGTTGCTCAGAACATATTATAACTTTAATCAATACATTTTTTGAAGGCATGTGTAAGTAAAAGGTGGAGTGGTGCATGAATTAATCTACAAATCTCTGAATATGACAAACATGACCACAAGCAACATCATGATCCAATAAATGAAATGCCACAGTCTGATTAACTTTTGCTCTTTAGCTTCCTTGGAGGCTGGAATTAATCTGGTATCATGGTAAGAAACTCTTGGCGTGCCATCAGGTTTCTGAGGTGAAAAATATATTTTATTCAGCACCCATGAGTTTCACTGGCTGAAAACACTAAAATTTATTCATACAGGTCAAAAAGTTGAAAATTACCTGAGTGACTGAAGTGTGGTCATAATAATCTTGTAGACCAGTCCAATGCCCAAAATGGGAGTCGAAACCACGGAATTCTGGGGTGTATTCCTTGTGGAAAAATCCCAGATGCCATTTTCCAACTGCGTGAGTGGCGTAGCCCAGGTCCTTCAAATACTCTGGTAGAAGCCTTTCAGAGAGAGGCAGGCCCCGAGGCTCATTGTTTAGAAGTACATAGTGTTGCATTCCTATTTATCAGTCGAAAGTTAAAATTGCTCTCATTACATTGAAACAAAACTTTTACTGAAAAAGTAATAAAAAGGGACTCAAAATTTTCCCCTTTAATTTAAACATAGAAACTGCAGAAAACATTAGGGCAGCAGCATTAGCTGAATCACATGAATAGTAAGTACACAAATGTGAGAATTTCATTATAGAAAAATCATTCTTGTCGGCCAAATTTCTCAAAGGGTGAGGATGATGAAGTGGCTTAGTTGTAATAATAATTGGCCAAATATGGTGAGTCAAATACTTATGTCATAGTATATGAGGATGAATGGTAAGTCATTGAAATTTGTTTGAAACTGATATGTAGCAAACAATGCCAATGAGGCCTGAATGTGTTTGTGTATTTACATAATGCTTGTGTTTATATTGACTGAAGTCCTTAGGTAAAAACATTTATTTTTAGCTTTATGTATCAATATAAAGTGTTATTTTTGGATAAAATTATACGTTTTGGAGATTTAAGCAGTTTAATATGTAGAAAAAAATTGATGTATGCTGGTAGGGAATATGTTTGCTGTTTCAGTGAAAGATGGCCCTCTTCACTCTCCTCTGGCCCATCACCGACCTAAATCATTTCATCCACATCAGTTTATACCATGTAAATTGATGCAAAGTGAAAATGTATTGTATACCTGTATGTATTGGATATTTTCCTGTCATCAGTGCACTTCTGGAAGGAGTGCACAAGGACTGGACATAATGATTGTTCAATATAATTCCCCTGTAAGCCAAGGCATCTATGTTTGGAGTAGGTATTTCATTGGAACCATGAAAACCAACATCATTCCACCCCTGAAAATAATTGAAATTAATGGTCTGAAATTAAAACATTCTAATTAACCATCATAAGTGCGATAATTCCACTGAGGAAAATCATTCCCCTAGGCCAGGACTCGAACCCAGATCCCTTAATAATGCATCAAGTTCTTTAACCAGTTTAGCTACCAAGTTTTCCTGCTTTCATGTGGAATTTTTTAGAGCTGCCATGGAACTGGATGTTCTCAATCCTAGGCATATGCCTCTAAGTGCTCAAACTGTGCGCATTAAGCCACCCTTAGAGCATGTATAGAATAGAGGACATGTGGGCTATCCTTGCAATGAATTGTTTGCGGGGCCAGAGCAAGCTAGCACATGTGATATCAGACATATCAATCGAGTGATGTTTATACTCTTGAGACTGGAGTATAAGTAAACTCCATGAATAATTAATGGACAATTAATATACAGTGATGCCTTCTCTACCAGGAATGTGAGCAGTTCTCAGTCAGATTTTAAATATTCATATGAAATTGAAAATTCACATCGATATCTCCATAAATTAGATTTATTTTAATTTAAACAACGATATTTTAACATGGGTGCTAAGGGCATTATCGGCAGCCTTGTACTCTGACATCACATGCCTGGTAGTTGCACTGTAGACATTTTTCCTTGCCCACAGTGTCTCTATTGTATTCATACTCAAAGGTGCTACCATCCACAAAGTTAGAGGCAGACTTTGAAGAGTTATGTTTTTAATCTTTGGTAGTTTAACCCTTTCGAGACGGCAGAATTCTCTCCTATGCATGTCTACTGAACTGAGTACCAAGAGACTCTTCCTTCCTCTCTGTAAGGACCATTTTTGTACGACATCTGTGGAGAAAGTTCTCACAGGTACACTCTCACACTCAGTTCTTACTTTTTTCAACCCCTCCCAGTGGGGACCTCGCCATGATCTCCGTCTCCGGGGGGCAGTTAAGCTAAACCCTTGACAAGTTTACAGCCTTCCCAGTGGCATGGGTTCACAGTCAACTAATTGTTTATTTATTAGCTTTATTACATGTATATTTGTTGATTCATCTCAAATTGTAAACTTTGAAATGAATTCCTCGTATGTACTGTGCATTTCCAAATTTTAAAATAAACTCTGCCATCAATATTAACGGATTCCAAACCAATTCCAATGCAAATATACATATGTGCTCCTGAAATACCCTTATTTGATTCCAAGTTTGCTCTTGACAAACTGCATTAACGATATATTTCCTTGAAATGCATTAGCTGAGATGAAAATTTCTTTCTCAGAAAAGCACATTATCCATCACAGCTATGACCTCTGTGGTATCGTTTGGAAAGTTTGCACTACCACAGGCATACAATACACCTGTGGAGCTTCTCTGTAATTGCATCCATCGGTATAATTATGTTTTTCTCTTAATAAGTTATTCTCATTCTCATTTATATCCTCAATATGCATTATGAAAATAAAGTTTCTCTTTAGTTCTGTACCAGTCTTTTGTGGCTTTGGAGGCTGACGTTTCCGTTCTTCGCATGAATACATCCGCCTCGTGAAAAATTCAAACACCCCTGTATTTAAGCACTGTTTTCCACAGCTGAAAATAAGACGAAAAGATCATTCAATATGGATCAACATATATTGAAATTATTGACTCTGAGTGATTGAAGGATGGGAAATATTATTTTATGGTAACAACACAGGAAAAATAAACTTTGTATAATATCAATCAAAAGAATATTTTAACAAAGTTCAAAACATACTATAGCAAAATATTGAAACAAAATATCCCAAGTATGCATTACCAAATATTGGTATGGTATTTATCTTGAAATTTGAAATATCAGTTAATATTGATGGTAGAATTTCGTTCACAAATTGTAAACGCTCACCAAAAGACAAGGAGTTCAATTCTGATATTATAATTTTTGAGAAAGTAACACATAAGTATTTAGCAAAATCACTGAATAAACAATCATATGATTGTGGACCCTTGCCGCAAAGAGGGTGCTAATACGACGAAGGGTCCACATACCTGCTCCCGAATTCTAAGGGAAAGACCTGACCCCCACTGTGTTGGGTCCTGAAACATTGAAGAAGAGTACCTGCAAGCACCAGAAAGGGGGAAAAGCATAGTGACGAAAATTATGGCATTCGTTTGCTTGCGTAGGAAAATCTCAGATGAATATTTCCGGCGTTCGTCCTCTTGGTCAGGAAACCAACTGTCGTATATTCCGGCGTTCATAGGGAAAGGGTTAAGGAAACTGCATACAAGGCTGGGCATTCCCTATACAGCATCGCCTGCAAGTGCACTTAAGTGAGACAATTTCACTGAGTAAAATAAATTAAATCAGGAGTGAACATTTCTGCACATTTTCCCTGACCTCAGGGAGCATTTTCTTGTGTTGCCTGTTCATGCTATCTATTTACCAATACTACAGCCCTTTTAAACTCTTCTTGTCCTGTACTTCCCATCATACCATCCAAGGTTCCCATTCTTCTCCTCTCTCTCTCTCTCCTACCTAACATTTCCCCTTTATCTTTCTATTCAACATGGCATCACCATGTAACATTTTTAACATTTAGAAGAAAATCCATGGGTGTAGCTATGGCCGCACAGTCACGTTGAAGACCTTGCTTAGGGTATCTACCTTGAACAGTTATTCTTTTGTTGGAATAATGCCACCGCATTGAGCTTAATCTATTCATTTTTCCATGATTAGTGCAAAATTTTTGCAAAGAACAAAGAGTTTTTCAAATGTATTTTAATGAGAAATATTTTACATTGTTACAGTTATTTATTATATGTATTTATATACTGAATGTATGATGCTGAAGTATTTCCTTATGTGTTGTACTTTTTTAATCTCTGTCATTTTTGCAAATTTCATTTGATCCATGTACCCAGGTATTTGTCCTTGCCTTGACTACATATGAGGACCCCAGAAGTCAAGGGGTCTAAGTAACAAAATCGTTGATTTGAGAAATCTTAAGTCAAAGTTGAAAATGTTTGGTACAACCCACTAAGTAGTTAAGAGGCATTACCCTAGATAGCATCACCTTTCAAAAAAATCACTTGGATCCCTTTACCACCTAAAAGATTTATATTTTCACATCCCATTCCTGTACCTAACTTTTTTTTTCAAATGTACTTAGACCCCTTGACTTCTGGGGTCCACATATATTGTGGCATTGCCATCTAATTATGAATAAATATTATTGTTAGTTCTTTTAATTTCAGGATTTGATTCAGCCTTTGGTGAATCAGTGAATGCAAGTAATTCATGTGGAGTCACTGAAAATTTCTGAAGAAAACATTTGAAGAGGAAAGTAATGGATAAAGTAAATGGAGAGGATAAAGGATGGGGTCCAAGAACTAAATTGTGATGTTGAATGATGTGGCTGAGGAACTACTAAGAGAGGTGAGATTTAATGATTTCAATCATAGGACATAGATCAAGAAATGGGATGGAATAAAAGCTGTGTAAGAAAGGTGTATTAAAAAAATAGATGTGAGTTACGAATCATGGTTCACCATGATCATGGAAATTTATTTGAAGCATGGATCAGTGCAAGAAAATTGATAAATACCTCAAATATTAATAATTTGTAAGTAATGGTAGCAGGTGTGACTTCGTGGAAATCCTTCATAATAGGAGCGTCTGAAGAAATTACAACTTGACTGTTTCCGCATGAGGTTTTATTTTTACCGACCATGGTTTCGTTACAGAGTAACATTATCAAGGTAAAAAATTTTTTTTTTCAAAAAATGAGCAGTATATATAGGCAAGTCAAGTGGTGGGGGAGGTGGTGGGAGGATGTTGAGAACTGGGAGAGTTCAAGTGCTGAGGGGGGGGGGGGGGAAGTTAAGGGGAGGTAAGGTTTAGGTGGCGGTTGGGCTCAGTACTCAGGTATGCGTCACTCCGGGCGTTATTCCTACCATATTACATGTAGAAAAGAAAGGACGCAGATTAGACGCGCTGGAGGAGTTGGAAATCTTAAGCCACGCTGATTCACACCTCGTCAATGATCACCTCTATCCCTCTCGATCTCCCCTCCTCCACTTTCCTTCTGGCTCATCCAACCTTTCCCCCTCCCCGCCTGGAGTGATGCATACCTGAGCACCGAGCCCAAACGCCACCCAAACCTTACCTCCCCTTAACTCCCCCCCCCCCCCACAGCACCTGAACTCTCCCAGTCCTCAACATCCTCCCACCACCTCCCCCACCACTTGACTTGCCTATATATACTGCTCATTTTTTGAAAAAAAAAATTTTTTCACCTTGATAATGTTACTCTGTAACGAAACCATGGTCGGTAAAAATGAAACCTCATGTGGAAACAGCCAAGTTATAATTTCTTCAGACACTCCTAATAATAATTTGATTTTTTCCAACGTATTGGAAACAACTCATAAATCAAGAATCAGTAAAAAAAGATGAGAGATGTTTCATCGCTATGATGGGTTTTTAATGAAGAAGTTTTGATGTTTCCTGCCTGAAGATCACAAGATCATCAGGCAGGAAACATCAAAATTACTTCATCACCTACCAGTCTACCTCAAATTTTGTGAAATTCTGATAAGGAGGGAGGTTTTTAGTCATATCTCTTGCCCCTCTCAGTTTTATTCCCCTTCCCTCTTAAATGCTTATGTATTGGCACAGAGTATATATTATTACTTTATGGTCGGAGCTGTGCCACTTCATATATTTTTACCATTCTCTTATCCACAGTTGCCACTCAAATTTGTAAAATCCTATCAGTTAGCAACTGAGTTAATATTTTGATTTGGGATCGAGGAGTAACATGGTTGCCTGCAAGGAAGGCTATGCTCACCATCTGTCACTTGTTGCTGAAAGATAATATAACTTATAATTATTATATTTTTTATCATTTTCTCTCTGATGTTAAATGATGATGGTTAAAAAACTGATCCCATGTCAATCTATCAATCGAATCGTTAAATTCATGCCCTCCTGTTCTTTATATGTATTGATTCTTAAACTAATTTTTCAGCCTGAATTTTCAAAATTCTCTCTGTAATGTACCAAGTTGATTATAACCCTATGGCATTGGTCATCAAATGGGGTATCAGCAATGCATCCTTCATTTCTAGGTTACACTTAGCATCCTTTTTCCATTTTCATTGAGGACAGTGATAACTTTAGATTTCCAGAGTAACTGCAAGATTGCAAGTGGAAAAGAATACTGACTAACATTGAGATATCTGTATTTACTTGCGTTCTGAATTTCATAAACAGCTGAAGACATTTGTCTTTTTGATTGGACTAAGTTCATTTTGCATGAGCTAGAAGTATTCTATGGTTGGGGTCATCATCTTATTTTAAATATCTGCATGAATCACATTGCATATTTAAGGGTGGAAGGTGGTAAATGGTGGTACGTGATTGTGATGGATAAGTTGCAGACAAAGAGAAATGAGGGGGTATTAGTTATCACTCATAATTATCAGCATAAATGCTGACAAGATGTCCTAGATAAGAGTAGGATAGAGAATGGAACTAGGCCGTGAACTAATCAAGTCAGTGATATAGGTATGTGGATAGCAATGCTGTAGTGAATCATGCAGATGATGGATTACAGTTTTACTGCGGCATTTTTTTATTTTGGACGCTCATGTTTAGGCGTTAACTACAAATAAACCAATCAGTCTATTGCAAAATAAGTCATGTCTGTATTTTCCTGATTTAGTTCTGTATTAGGATATTTGAAATTAATATCTCTCTCTATGTTTGCGGTTGTTGTCATTTCTAATAACCACTATTATGAGCTTCAAATAAAGTCACTTACTTATTTACTTAATATCACTAGAAATTATTAATTGAAAATTGATAACTAAGTTAATGAAATTAATGAATACAAATATCGGCATTAGTTCAGTTCATACATATACAGTCAGATGGCAAACAAATATTATGACTTTGTTTTCATATTTATTTGTTGGAAATATGTGATTCATCAGTGACTTACAGGCTAGTTATAAAATATTGGACTTATAGCTCACCTAACCTCATAAAAAGATCCACCAATTATAATCATCAGGTTTACATACAATTATCAGAAGTCACTGTTTTAATCACAAAATTTGACTGAAGCTTGATGGCAGAGGGTCATGTATAACCATTTGAATTTTTTAGTTTTCAATCCACTGACAAAATATAAAATAAGTACCACTTCTAATTATAAGGAGTAGACATAAGTTTTATTTTAATGTTTATTGCTTACCCAGTCGTCAACTAGAATGAATATTATATTGGGGCGTTCTGATGCATGTTGGGCAGTAATTCCATCCACCACAAAGGTCACAATAAGAAGGTGCAGTAGAGGTATTTTTCCCATTTCTCTCTGGTATGTCTACATTGAGTAGTGGAATATGGATGCACTGAAATACAAGGAAATTGAAACCCATTACTCCCATTTGATTTCATCACCAAATGGGGCTTTTGGAAAAAAATTCATTTTTGACACAAATTTAGTCTCATTTGTATGTACTTTAAAAGTTCTTAGAATACTTAACGATGAAAAAATCCAATTTTCATTATTCTTTCCTATGAGATGTTGGTACATAATATGCTGTATAAGCATGTCATGTCTATGTGCTCTTCTACAAGATACTACTGTAATTATGGTAATTTTTGAAAATTACCGTGGTATTTTATGTAATTTACCACAGCTCCTGAAAATTATCGTAATTTTCGGTAATATTCACTTCCGTCTCAGATCATAAAGAATGAAAGTAATGCACGTATCCACTTCGATAAAATTTTTACTCAACCTAGGTTTCAATGTACTACATCATCATCAGGTACAAAGAACAGAGCAAGAGGAGTATATATACAAAAGGTGAAGGAAGTTGGGATAGGGAGGGGAAGGAGAGGACAAGGGGGGGGAGAGGAGGGAGTGGAGTAGCAGGGAAGTCCAGGTGAGGGGGAGGGACGGGTGGGTAATGGGGGAAAAACATACATTATGGTAAAAACCTTTCACTAAGAGGCATTGCTTGGAAGAATTGGGAAGTCCAAAGGAGTTATGCCAGTTGTTTCTAGCATAAGTGCTCCCACACACAAACTAGTCTCTAAGCTAAATTCAATCTACCGCCAACTGTCAGATTTTAAGTCCAAATATGCTATCCAAAATTCCATTGCTCTGACAGACCGACTTAAGTCCATTAAGGTGCCGCCCAACGCTAAATTAGTGTTGTTTGACGTCCAAAATTTATTTACTTCTATACCAGCCCAGGAAGCCGTAGTCCATGCCCAAGACATATTAAACAAGGCTGAAATTAACAAACTCCTTATTCCTGAATTGTTAAAACTGCTCAACATCTGTGTGGAACAAAATTACTTCCTTTTCAACTGTCTATATTACAAACAAAAAGATGGTCTAGCCATGGGATCTCCACTTTCCCCTCTACTAGCAGAAATTTTTATGGACAAATTCTAAGAAAAGCTGTTTGCGTCTGAAGAAAAAGTCAACAAGAACATTGTTTATTGGTTCAGGTATGTGGACGACATATTGTGTTGTACTGGGAGTGAAAGACAGCTGGAACAGTTCGTGCGTTCCTTGAACTCAAGACACAATTCCATAAAATTCACCATGGAACTTGGAGTGAACCAAAAAATCAATTTTCTTGACCTGACGATCGAAATCAGAGAGAGTGAACATGTTTTTTCTATTTACAGAAAATGCACATACACCGACCAAGTGATCCCATCCAATTCATGCCATCCCATTTCCCATAAATTAGCCAGTTTCAATTGTATGATCCATAGTCTAATTAACATACCAATGCCTGAAGCCCACTTCAACCGTGAACTCTCCACAATCAAATATATCACTGAGATGAGCGGCTACAGCAGACATCTGGTTGATTCCCTGCTGAAGAAAAAACAAAAGAAACGTGCTGTGAAGCTCCACACTTCCCTCCTGCCTGACCCCAAAACATTAATAGGAAGTGGTGCAAAATTCCCTTTATTAAATCACTCTCCCACAAAATAGCCGACATGTTTCACAAGGACAAGTTCCAAGTGTTTTTTTACACTCCCTTCTCTCTATCTAAGGTGCTTTGTTTGAACAAAGATAGAATTGAGGAAGATCAAAAGTGTGGAGTGTATGAATCAATGTGGGAATGCAAAGCCACTTACATTGGCCAGACCGGCAGAAACTTCCACACACGAATGAAGGAACATAAAAAGTGTTACATTTCAGGAAACGGCGCATCCATATTCGCTAAACACCTGATCGGTATGCAGCATACCTCAGACTTCCAGTTTAAAGTGCTACATACACTTAAGAATGGAATGAAATTAGACGCCCTAGAACAACTCGAAATAATTCAACGCAGGAAGAAGAAGATGGACCTCCTCAACGATGTCCAATTCCTTTCTTCCCCCTCCCCCTTTTGTCCATCACCTTCTCACAGCACATGAATTTCCCAGTGAACAGTGCCCCCCTGCCCATCCCCACGCCTCCCGCCCCTACAAATTTCCAGCAACCGCTCCCGGTGTGACCCATTAAGAACTCCGTTTTGTTTCCCCAATTGCGATAAGCAGTTCCTATTGTATACCTGGACAACGCCCTAATACCTGCACAGTGTTCCTCTGCTTTGTGAACCCTTCGGACTTCCCAATTCTTCCAAGCAATGCCTCTTAGTGAAAGGTTTTAACCATAATGTATGTTTTTTCCCCCATTACCCACCCATCCCTCCCCTTCACCTGGACTTCCCTGCTACTCCACTCCCTCCTCCCTCCCTTGTCCTCTCCTTCCCCTCTTCCCGCCCCTTCCTCTCCCTATCCCAACTTCCTTCACCTTTTGTATATATACTCCTCTTGCTCTGTTCTTTGTACCTGATGATGATGTGGTACATCAAAACCTAGGTCGAGTATAATTTTTATCGAAGTGGATACATGCATTACTTTCATTCTTTATGATGGAATTCTTCAACCACATCAAGCCTGAAACTTCTCTATTTATCCATCTCAGATATTTTTAATACCGATGTATTACAAACATATTATGTTAAGTCAAGACATTTAATACAATCCTTATTATTAATAGAGGCATGTGCAACTAATTTGTGGAATATTATTACTTATGAGATATTTGTGGGGATATCATTTTCAATGATATGAGTGAAAATTTCTCATGCCAAAAAAAGAACACTGAATTGCTTGTGGGCTGCCATATTTGTTTGTGAATTTTCTTTATTTCTAATGCATTAACTTAGCAATAGCAATGGTTTAGATGCCCTTTTCCCCTTGCTGTTGCAATTGGCTTTCCTATTAAATCCTCTGATAGCTATTAATTGCAGTAAGTTAAAAATTCCTGGAAAGTTACAGTAATTGTCATGAATTACCATAATTTACCATGGTAATTTACCTCAAATGAAAATTTTGGTAATTTACCCATCTCTAGAGATACTGTCTGGGCTTGTAGCGAAGGTGTTGGAACACCAGGTATGAAAAAAAAGCGTTAATGGAAAATGGAACTGGGGAGAAAGGTGATGATTAGTGAGGCCTGCTTTACGGAATTACAAAGTTGTTCCCAATTAACTTTAGAAGTTCACCTAAAGTGAGACAGAAGCATACTTATTGGTTTTACCTCATGAATTGTATTGGATAGGATGTAAAATGGTATCCCACACCGTGATTCAGAATTCGGCCCTCTATCTGTGTAGTGAAATTCTGTTTGAGTGAAGTCAAATGGGGAAAAAAATTGCCAACCTACCCATTTTTTGCTGTTCTTTTCCACTACAACCTACCTCCAAATTAAATGTAACCATTAAACTTTCCTGAAGCTCCATGCTTTGAAATTTTTGGATAGCTTGGCAACAAAAAGGAGCATAGATCCTATATTGCACAACAATTTGATCGAAGTTACTCTTCGCAGTTTTTCTTAGGGGGGCTTCTCAAAGCCTTATGGCTCTGAGAAACAGACAGTCAGGTGTCTATACTTGTACTGAAACAAGGGTGCTATCACTTGTGCATAGTGTGATGTCAAGGAGGGGAAGACTTGTGGGAAAGTGGTCAGCTAAAGAGCTGATGGGAGAGGACAGCACATTGTAGGCAGTATGGCCCACAATATTGATAGGGCTGCAAAGTGTCAGAAGCACGCATCATGGCTATGTTAATAATCCAATATTGAAGCTGGATCTAAATGTGCTGATATTATTTGCAACCAATGAGAAAAACCTATTTTAAATAATTGAAGTAATATTCATCACAACGGAAACAGATTGGTGGATCCTCATGGATTCCACAAAATCCACTGGAGTGTGGATATTTGGTGGTGGTGGAAATATTCTCCTTTTCCGCAGATTATTCTCAGTGGAATTGATATCATTCCACGTGTCATTCCACGTCAGATCAGCAGTGGGTTGACCCTTGGTGTCTCCGATTCTAACCAAAATTTTTCTGTGGGTTCCATCTGGCATTAAATGAAAAAGTTTGTCAGCGTTTTTGGAAAAATAATTTTTTGGCAGATCTAAAGACGATCAAAGTTTTACCATTTTGCGCTTAGACTTTTTTTCCTTTTGCTATAACTTCTAACCGAAAATAGCTAGAGAAACGGTTGACGTCTTATTTTGTTTGCAAAAGAATGTACAGCAGTAGTAAGTTATCAGTTTTTTAAATAAACTAAATTTTATTGAAATTGTTTAAATTTTAAATGTTTAAATTTTAACAACAAAAATACAGACATTTTTAAATTTGAATTTTTTTAATAGGTTGACACGTTAGTTTTTTGTATTTTGAGATGTGTAACTTTCATCTATATCTACTTACTACCCTGCAAGCCGCTGTATGGGCATGTGGCAGGGGGTGTTAGCAGGCCTAATTCTATAACCGGGCAAAATGGGCACTTGCCCAGGGGCGCAAGGATTTTGGGGTGTAAAGGGGGCGCAAGAGAAGATTGGTCTCAATCAAGTTAATTACCAGATGATAAAAGTGAGATAGAACAAAAATTAAACGCTGATAAGAGGTTGACACACAGCAAACCAAAGTGTATTATTTTCGTTAAGGTTGTACTGTAAAGCGACGTCAACAGAGTTGCCACCACTAAAGAGTTTGACCTTGGAGCTGTTGAGAGGGCGCAGGTGTACTACTGTAATTGCCTCTATCGCCAATCTGCCCCGGGGGAGCACCTGTTTAATTTGCTCATAGCGCCACGAGGGTTAAAAACGGGCCTGGGTGTTAGGACACCAGCCGTGTAAAGATGTAAGGGATAAGGTTTTGGGAGGAGAAATGGTGGCGTATATTATAGGAGTGTATTTAGTGGAGCTCAGTTTTTACTATGGTCACTTATTTTGTGTGGAAAGAACATGTTTTTGTACCTATCTGTTAGGAAATGTATCTCTCTTATTTTATTGCTTCTGTTCAACCTAGAGATGTAGTGAGGCATCATGATAATATTCTCCGTGTCACTCTGAAACACTCCAGTTCTTTATTTCTCAAGCAACCTAAGCCTAGCTTGTAGCCTCTGAGTCTCTAGGGGCTCCCACCTTAATCCTTCTAAAAGTTGTGAAACACTATATGTTCACTTGTAACTGTTTTTGATGAAGCACCCTGCTTTTTTTGTATTTTTCTAGTTTGTTGGTTGAATCTTTATGACCAGGGTCCCAAATGCTCACAGCATATTCAAGGTGTGGCCTAACCAGTGTAAAGTAGCCTCTCTCTTTTACTTTATCATCCAAGGAACTTCCTGTTATACTCTTAACAAAACCTAGTTTCTTTAATGCTGTGACACATATGTTTGGTATGTCTGTTCCCTGTGTTACATCAGAAGTTAATGTAATTCCAAGATATTTCACAGTATGTGAAGATTTTATGCTTAACTTTGCATGCCTAGAACTTTTGGTAAAGTACGTCTACATACTAATATGTAACCAAAAATTCTTCTCTTTGGGGGTAGGTTTTTGGGTTATAATTTGTCCCAAGTCATATTAGAAATCAAATATATATGCATTTTATTTCTAATGTAAGTAACTGAGAACACCATGGAAGGGTAGAGGAGGAAGGAAGGGGATAGAAATTCTGGAATATATGAGAAGTGGGAGGTATGAGGAATTTAAGAGGGAACTCATGGCAGATCACCTATGGGAAGGAAAACAGAGCGATATGCCTGGAATTAGGATGATAGGATAAGTACTGTCCAAAAACCTGACTATCAGCTGATAGAATTCTCAAACGTAAAAAAATGGTTTTAACTTGAATCATTTGATTAGCTCGTAATAATAATAGCAAATAGCAAGCTCCGTCTTTTTGCCGATGATGCAGTAGTGTATAAGGAAATTAGAAATGAAGAGGACAGTCAGTGTTTAGCTAAGGATTTAAATGCGATTGATGATTGGTGTGATAGTTGGCAGCTTGAATTAAATTTGAAGAAATGCATGATAATGAACTTTTGGAAAAAGAATGGCTTTCCCCGGAATAATTATTGCATCAAAGAAAAGAAAATATCTAACGTAGAATCTATAAAATACTTAGGCGTCACCATCACTGAAGACATGTCATGGGGGAAACACATCAGGGAAATAACTAGTGTAGCAAACCGTAGATTAGGATTCGTAAAAAGGGTTCTAAGCAAATGCGATGAGAGTACGAGAAAGAAGCTATTTTACCCTTGTCAGGCCTCATTTAGAATATGCCACTAGTATATGGGATCCGTACGAGGAAGGTATGATAAAAGAATTAGAGAGCATGCAAAGGAGATCCGCTAGGTTTGTTAAAGGCCGTTATGATAAATGTGTAAGTGTTACGAGCTTAATAGAAGAACTCGGATGGGAATTACCATCAGAATGCAGGTTCAAATTTAGGTTAAACCTTTTAAGTAAAGTCGAAACCGTTTTGTTCACAGATGACGTTAGATATATATTAAGAACCCCTGCGTATTATGCTAGGTTTGATCATCTTAACAAGATTAGAGAAATAGATTGTCGTACCGATAGATTTAAAATGTCATTTTTCCCGCGTACTATAAGAGAAAACAATTGGCAGCGTAGCAAAGGGATAGGTAGGTGAAATATAGTTAGAGTAGTCTGTAGTGCATGATGCATGTAATAACAACAAATAATCCCTTCCTTATTATGTAGATACCTACCATCTAGCTCCATGTGACCCTATTTTCTAGCATGTCTCATTTAAATATCCTAGTTGCATGTCAATAGTGCATGTTTGGTGATCTTCATCCCCTACCACACACCCTCGTGGTGGCTCGCAGGGTATTACGTAGATGTAGATGTAGATTTGATTCTTGTCTTATGTTAAGAATACATTCACAACCGAGGATTTTTTTGCAGTTCTATAAACTTTATTTCGATTAGTAATTGACTTATTTTTAAAAAGAGTTGAGAATGTATGAAACTACATATTTTCAAATTTCTAACGTGATCCATGCATTATTTTTTTCAAATTAAGAGCCTTAGTACTGCAGTTTAATACAATTTCCGTTGTAAATTGTCTAGTGTCTTTTAGCAAATATTTCGTAAAGTATAATTTCGAGTGGTGTTGTGGCTGATATTCGGCTATCATAGGAAAAGTGAGATATTTTTCTTTAAGATGAGGCTAAATCCATCAAATTTTATATAGTTATATTTCGCTCAGACCACCTCACCCTTATGTCATTTCAAGTTTAATTTGCAAAATAATTATCAAGGAAGGTAAGGATTCTGATGTTCGTACTAAATAGAGTACGCGTTTGTCAGTAAGTGGCCTTATATATGAATTAAATGACATTTATAGGCCATTTTATGGTGGAATAACCTGAAGGATGAGAAAGACTCAGTTGTATTTTGACCTCGTTATCCAACAGACTGTGTCGCTCCGTCGTTTTCCTTCTCCGATTTCACGATTCGCAATCCCACTATATTTTCGTCGACAAATATTGCGACACTCCACCCAAGGACCGTAGGATTCGATAATATCCGGTCGCTTAAAAGGGTGATAATTAATTCGAACTTTCTCTTCCCATTTCTGGGTCGTTATGGCATTTGACGCACTGCCTACTGATTTGCTAATTGGGCGCGACCAGTTCGGGCGGGCAAGATTCTAATGACAAGGAAATGCGCTTGCTGGTATACGACGTCTTTGGTATTTTGTTGGAGATTCAGAGGCGGATCAAGGTCGGTTGTGGTTCCGGACGCAGAAGAAAATATTGAGGACCCATGCAGCGTCGCGATTAAATAATGAAAGTAGGCGAACATATACTATAGTTTGACCGCCAATTGTAAACCTTTACGCAATTGAAATAGCACGTATGAATCCAAACTTGGTGTCATTAGAAAAAATTATGTAGTTGGGGTTTAGCGGGGCCTATTAGATGTCCGCCGCTGTAGAGATGGAGACGAGCAGTATTGCGGGAATTGTATACGGGAAATTAGCGGACAGGCAAATCGCAAATTGGATTATATTAAAAGAATACTAGGAAAATGTGACGAGAAAGTAAAGGAGCGATGTTTTTTTCTCTCGTGAGACCTTACTTGGAGTACGCCGTTAGTACAAAAAATTATATATGGGACCCTTACGAAGTAGATTTAGTCTCAGATATTGATCGAATACAGCGGAGAGAAGCAATATTTGTGAAAAAAATTTTACGATGACCATAGTAGTGTTACTGAATTGTAGTAGTGTAGTGTTATAGTAATAGTAGTGTTAGGGATTTAGGATGGAAACCTCTGTCTGATCGAAGGAAAAATGTAGATTACATCTTTTTCGAAAATTTTATTTAGATTATTTTTTTGCCGGGCGTTCAACATATTTGCTAGAGCCAAACTGTTATGGTAGAAATGATAACAGGTATAGCACCAAGGAAATTGACCGTAGAACCAATAAATTTACAATGCCATTTTTTCCACGTACAAAAAGGGACCATAATAGTCGCGATAGATCAGTTCTGGGAAACTTTGACCATCACTGGGTATAGCAGGTTTAGCTCTTGCGCTAAATATCTGAATATCATTATTAGCCACCAACCCCGCATGAAATATCCGGCAAGATATAGCTCCGGCATGACTTAGTACCTCGTATTACCATTCATTAGTCGCATTAATAATACTAACCAGCAGCTGTATCTAACCTGTAGTTGTAAATAGTATCCTGCATGATCACACACAGTGTCACAGAGAACCAATGCGCATTAATAGTAGCATTTAATGCGCATTTCAAATGTGCATTAAAAGCACATTTTTCTCCATGACTTTGATGTGCATTTAATGCGCATTATTAATGCACATTTATATTTTTTGGGGTGGAAATATTTTTAAAGCGAGTTACTATGATAAAAACAAAATGTTTACATTATGTGAGTGAAAAAACTGTGAAAAAATAAAGAAAAAGATGTTCCTCTAGAGAGGACCGAACTTCAGAATTTCTGCATTGCAGTCCTCTGCGTTACCTCTCGTCTACCGCTCGTTTAGAAGTTAGGGTAGTGTACTTAGCTTAAATATGTTCTATGTAATTAATTATATTTATTTTCATATCATTTTGTTGTGGTAGGTGTTCGCTAAATGGAACTCAGCCTGATGTGTTGCAGCAAAGTACCTCACTTTCATGTTTCCCTGTTCACAAGAAGAACCTAGTCATGAGCTTTACATGGCATGAAGTTCTCTCCTTGTAAGACTCAAATTATTTCTCATTAGGCTGATGTGACTTCTCATAGCAAATCTATTAAGTTGTCGTAGAAAATGCGCGTATTACGCGCATTACTAATGCGAGACTAATGCAGATTTACGAACGAGGAGGTTTTACGCGCATTTTATGCGCATTCAACGCACATCGGTGCTGGTTGGGTCGGAATTGAATTTCTAATACCTGGTTACATTGAGCATATAGAGAAAATCTACCTTTACTCTCCTTTTCAGACATTTTGTGATTCCAGGGAAACAAACTATGGTCAAACTCTAATGGTGCGTTTACACTAGCGAGCGGCTCTTGGGAGTTATTCCTCGAGCTCCTCGCAGAAGGGTTTACACTGACCGCGATAAATCCCCCGAGTAGCTTCCGGGAAGCTCCTCGCGCGACCTTTTCTGGGGGCGCTCCCTCGATTTCTCGCTAGCCCGTTTACACCACTGAGCCGCCCGCTGCGAGCTATGGGGTCCCAGCTTATCTTCTCTCCGCAAGCCCAAGGTGCAAAAAGAATGGAGACTTCTTGTGGAGGGTATGCGTAATGACAAAAAAATTTGTGGGAAAGAAAATAGTCAAACTTTCTCAAAAATTAGAATTTCAAGGAAATTAGCGTCATAAAAACCATAGGAACAGAAGCGTCTATAAACGTGGTTTCGCTTCAGATCTTGACTCCCCATTTCCACTTCTGATGACCAAAGTCGCTCTCAGAGCGTGCTCCCTGAAAAGTGTGTTTCGCTTCAAGAATGTCATCGAGAAGGGCGATTATCTGCAGCTGCCACTGCCGTACTTTTGCAAAGGAGAAAGAAAAGGAGCAGGGTATGGGTCAAGGAATGGGTACAGAAGAGAGTTCGTTTGGGAGCATATCACTCCTTACTGTCAGAGCTACAGGTTGAAGATACACAAAATTTCCTTGCGTTCATCTACATCAACATCTACGTCATACCCTGCAAACCACCCAAAGGGTGTGTAGAAGGGGGTGCTTCCACACCAGGCATGCGTGAATTATACGGCAGAACACCGAAACTACATTGAAACCAGCGTATCACACATGCAACGCGCCGATTACAAATCTACTAAACCAAGAAACATTCTATCGCCAATCGCTCCAGCGTGCCAGGGAATCAAAGACTACTACTACAGATTCAAAATATCGTGCATAAATAAGAACATCAATATTTACATCATGTATCAGTAAGAACGTAGAAAATATAAAGAAAAAGATCTACAGTCTTGCTAATGTCACTATTGCACTATTCATTACGACGATCACAGCTGTTATGGTCCCGAATGGTACGCGGAATAAATTACATTTTATACCTATCGGTTCTACAATCTATCTCTCTAATTTAATTAGGGAGATATCTGTGTCAACCCTTTGTTCCCGCCCATGTAAGAACTGATTAATGAACTGAAGTTTTAAGGACCGATTACTTAAAGGTAAGGATTTATTTAGAATACAACACATGAGATTATACTGGTTCAAGAATTATTCTATGCTGACGATATTGAATGAAAAGCTTTACAAGACGATAGAGCCTTCAGAATTGAACCTATGCCAAATTTTACGCGGGGTGATATGTTATTAGTTCTGTTGAAGAAGGGGCGGGATGACGAGTCGCTATTCCCAAGAATTTTTCTTGAAATCTCTCAAATAATTTTATGACTGTGTTTAAACTGCTGTGCAGTACTCTATTATTTTCCACGTATGCACCTTGTAACAACTGTTTTTCGTTCATATTTTTAGAACATAGTTTTTAGCTCTTTTTCTCATTAGAATTTCGGAAAAACGTGCACAAAATAATTTATCCTGTAAGTCACCGTTCTTCGACTAATATTAAAGTTTTTTGTTTCCTAGAAAAAGGAGGTTTAAACTGTAGACTTGTGTTAGTTTTTCCTCGGGATTTTAAAAAATTACACGAGAATAATACATAAAAATCAACGCAAAAAAATAGCTCAACACAAATGCATTTCAGCATTCATACAGCGACGCAGTCTACGAGCGTATCATCGATGCGAGCGTCAATGCAATAATCATAAAATATTAGGAAAAATGACAAAATACTTTGTGAATTCCATTTATGAAGATATTAACACGACCCAGGTTTCGACACTTTGTGTCATTTTCAGGTTGAAAATGCAGAGTTTGTTACAAATAAATAGACAAGATTATTTGTTGAAGTGGAGTATACTGTTTACAGTGAGACGACTGTCCAACACAAGACATTGGCAAGACAAGAAGAAGTATACATAAGAGTCAATGAGCAAAAAAAGGCCACGAAAAAATAAAACAAGAATCAATGTTTGCGATCCACCTCAGAGACAACAACCATTACTAATTTTATGCAGAAAATCCTACATCTAGAGAAAGAACACAAGATTAGAAACCCTTGAAATAGTACATCAACATCTACGTCATACCCTGCAAACCACCCAAAGGGTGTGTGGCAGGGGGTGCTTCCACACCAGGCATGCATGAATTATACGGCAGAACACCGAAACTACATTGAAACCAGCGTACCACACATGCAACGCGCCCATTAAAATCTACCAACCAAGAAACATTCCATCGTAAATCGTTCCAACATACAAGAGGTACAAGGACTAAATACTACAGATTCAAAATATCATGCATAAATAAGAACATCAATATTTACATCACGCAAAAACAAGAACGTAGAGAATATAAAGAGAAAGATTTACTGTCTGCCTATTGTCACAATTCGAACTGTTCATGACGACGATCACAGCTGTTATGGCCCCTGTTATGTGACCTGTTATGGTGAATGGTACGCTGAAAAAACGACATTTTATACCTATCGGTTCTACAATATATCTCTCTAATTTTACTGGCGCGATCTAATCTGCCGTGAGAAGGGACAGACGGGACATGACAAGCGACTATTTTCAACACACAGTATATCATTGGTAAGTGTGTGGGACTTGAAATGAAAAGTCTGGAAAATGCACCGAGCGGGAAATCAGGGAAAGTATAATAGAGGAGTGGAAAATTGCACTGGTAGCAGAGGGAAGCGAAATGTGCAGCGGAGACCGGCAGCGTCACGATAATTTTATCAGTCATTCGACGCTCGTAAGCAACTAGAATGGGAATCAGTCATTAAATATAACAAGTAAATTCGAAGCCTAAATAATTTCAGGATAATCATAACCTCATTCATAGCTGCCAGTATGGCTTCTTCCGGAGAGGAAATCTTGCGAAATTCGGCTCTTCCGTCGTCATACTCTAGAACCAGTACAAGCACCCTAGTATTGCCAGCTCTATATTTTTTCTTACCCTGTAAATGGTGGACTTAATGTCCCACAGTTCGGGAAGACACTCAACCCTTTGAATCAATTCCATCGTCTCCTCTTTCGTCCAAACGCACTTGCCTGACATGTTTTCCCAGTGAAAACTCTCCAGCGAGCCCCAAAAAACCTGCCACACACCCTCGTGGTGGCTCGCAGGGTAGTACGTAGATGTAGTACGTAGATGAAAAAACTTCCGGCGTCGTCGGAGGGCAGCGAGCGACTCCCTCGAGTCTTTATGAGGGTGTCTACACTGGCCTCGCTCTCATCCCCTCCCCCGGGAGGGAGCGCTACCTGCGATCCCTCCCGACTTCCCGAGAGAGAGCTCGCCTGGGTGTTTACACTGAGAGAGTAGCTATCAGGGAGCAACTCGCTCGACTTTTCTTGCTAGTGTAAACGCACCTTTAGGGAGATGGAGTAAATCACCAAGAAAGAGAAATACTCTGTGAAGCTCTTACCATTCACCACATTGACGTGCTCGCTTCTTTCGAAGTAAACGCGCTTACAACATGGCCGTTGTTCTCCTGTAACATGAGTACTGGCGTGCCAACGGAGGATTTGAGTGAATTAATCCTCCAGAAGAAAAAGGTTTAAAAAAACTTTCTTTTATTTTATGCGGTGAGCACAAATAAGATCCAATAATATTGCCGGGATTATCCTCAATATACCCTGATTATGTATCATTTAATTCTGGGAACCGTTGGCAATCAACAGCTTTTAATAGTTTCGAGTGTATTTTAACACCGACGCCTAAGCTGCCTGTAACACGAGTTGATCTACGCACTCCGGGCCGCCAAATCGTTTCATGTTGGAGGACCTCAAACGTTGATGTCATCGCCAATCCTGAAATTTCATTTACTCAGTATCTCCATTTCCTTCGCCGTCCAAAACATCGTTTGAATCTAAAGGTTGATTCATGCACATGCTTTCTAAAATTTGTGATAACTGGCTGAAGAATTTGGATGAAAGGTGGGTTTGGAGTTCATGAAATCTTACGTCGTCGTGCTTAAGAGAAATGGAGGGGAGGTCAAATAGCGTGCGAAATAGTCCTTCGTAGCAACAGAAAGGGCCCACAACAAACTCCTAAAAGCACTGCAAATCACGCTGCACGCTGATGACGTCATTTCATCTCTCGCGGAAACCTATGACTCTTCGCAAGAGAATGAAATTCATATCGGAATACTCCAGAAGACATGTAGACAGATGGTAGGCATGGCGAGAACCGGTGGAATCGCTCGTATATATTGAGATCTATTGGGTTGAATGGTGAGATGGGAATTGAGATGCTAGACAAGAGAGTCACTGATCAAGGATGATATCACGAATGAATGGACGGTTTGTGTGGGGGAACACTCAACCAGTGAACTAAGATGAATTTTTCATCTTTAAATCGGCGATTGTAATGTTGACAAACCTTGGATTAGATGCGTTACCGTATTGATAGTTTCTTCCGTTATGGGCGGAAAAGAAAACGAACGACGAAGTGGGTTAAGGAAGGAAACTTTTGGAGAATATTAGCAGGAGGTAGAGGAGGTGGTTTAAACTGGTAATGAGGGGCGAAGGGATCCGAAGATTGTAATGGAGGAGGTGATGTTGGGTGAGTGGGGAAGAAAGAGAAAAGGTTTATGGACGGGATGAGGAGCGATGGTATGTTAAAATGAGGATGAAATCGTGTCGTCATATACGAGGGTTACCCAAAAAGTAATGCCAAAAATTTCTTTTCAAAAAGTACTTATTCTTCAAAAATGAAATTTACACTTTTGAAAGAATTATGTTTTATGTACTCATTCTATTTTTCCAGGTACTCTCCTTCAAGTTCTGTTGCCTTCCCCATTGTAGTTGCATGGAAAAGTACTTAGTGTCATTATTCAAAATGGGTTTGAAAAGAAGAGAAATTACGAAGCAATTTTTTTCACGTCTTTAGTTTGTGCCATACTGGTATTTGTGACCTTAATCTTGTAGTCTGTCCTCTCCAGAGTCCACAAAATTGGTCAGGTGTAAGATACGGTGGCGTCGTGATAACTTGATTAGTCTTTGCGACCTTTGGAGATGCGCTCTTCGTTGACCGTTTTATCGCGCTGATTTTTTTTTTATTTTACCGGTAAAGGAAGCTTTTAATGAAATTCAGAGAACCTCCTTCCGGTTTTGTACACTTTCAGGGGCCTATTTATCCCTAGTATTTCCTTTTTCGCCTCAGCATACGATACACCATTCTTCATCCCGTCTATGAAACCTAATCCTCTTCTTCCTCTTCCCCGCTTGCCCGGAATCCTTCCCTCTACCACACTCTTGAGCAACCCATCGCCCCATTACATCCTTCAGCCACCTACCCTGCCTATCCCGGATTTCATTCAGAAGTTTCCTTTCCTCGCCCACCATCTCAAGCACTTTCTCGTTAGTCTTCCTCTCCGTTCACCTCACCTTCTTCATCCTTCTCCACACCCACATCTCAAATGCCAGCAGCCTATTTAAAAAATGTGGTACATTACTTTTTGGGCAACCCTCGTGGAAGCCTGAGCCAGTATAAAATGCTGAGCATTTTTGTTAGCCTCCGTGTAAGCCTACCATAACCGCAAGAACACCCTAATTACCGACAGATAAAAATGTATCGCACTTCCGTATGGACACTCTTTTGATATATCAATATATACTGAACTCTATATTCTATTGATAATTTTCATTTGAATCGACGGCCGTAGTCCGAGACGACACCACACGATTGGGACGCCTGCCTCAGCTTGTGATGAGAAATTCGATTGTGAGGAGTGAGGTCCCTCATGACTCCTAGCTCACTCTAAGGTGCGACTCGTTCAAAGCGACTTCAGGGTCGTATTGCCTGATAGAGAAAACCCGGGGTGGGAAGATATTCTCGCTCTGGAGAGGAAGCAGTGGTCAGACTGCGAGGGAAAGTGCGGCGAGGCCGCCGCACAGGTATTGCACAATACCCATTTACCGCTCTGTTTTTCATCCATAACACCTTTACTTTATTTCCTCCCCCCTTCCAGTGACTGAGTAGTAAGCAAACAAGGAATTTTTTCGTGTTGAAAAAAATACTTCATTATGTTACCTTGAAAACCAGGTCGTATAAAGCGAATTCAGTAGGTATTATCATTGAGAAAGGTCCGGGTGGGAAATGGTTCTTGCACTGCAGCGGAAGCAGTGGTCTGACTGCGAGATAGCGAGGCTGCTGTCTAAGCGCTGCAAATGCATACTTGTCCCTATCTGTTTTTCATCCCTGACTCCTTCCGTTTCCCCCCTTCTGACTGAGAAGCGGGTGAATGGGAGTTTTCTTACGTTAAGAGGCCACCTCTTTTTGATACATTGAAAAACAGGTTGTGTGTTTTTTACCTTTGTGGTTTTAAAAAGTTTTCTCTCGCAAATTCATATAATCAATGATGAAAACGCACAATCTGTCCAAAGGAGGTCTGTCATTTTTACGCATGAGCTAAAATATTTTTTATTCCCGGTTAATCTTTTAACTATTGACTTTTGGAGAGATTTATTAAGGGACAAGGAGAGAATTAATAAATACGTAAGTGTTTTGGAATGGAAAGTTAATAAGGTAAAAATGAAAGAAAATGGCTCACAACATTGTGAGCATTCTTTCCACATCAAGGCAGCCACAGATAATTTGAAACTTTTATATTTTTTAAAGGCTCTTATCATCGTGTCCACTCCGTTGGAATGTATATAATTTAAAAGCTGAGCAACTTGTAATGATGAAAACAAAATGGGACCGAAGTCTTTCTCAAGCTAAAGCAGAGAGAGAGATTTCAAAACTGTTTGGTCAGGATGGCTCCTACCCTTCGACCTATCTGGCATGGCCATGCCAGATAGGTCGAAGGGTAGGATCCAGACGAAAGGTAGTCCCGAGATAGTGTCACGTGAAACACACTGTCGGGAAGCGGGGGTAGGAGTCCCCTTTCGACTATGATACTACCCAGAAATATGAATGTCGCACAAAGAGCAATTACGCACAAAGAGCAATCCTGGCAACTACGGGACGGCTGTCGGGCCCGGCATCGGGGGAGGCAAGATCCCGAGGTCGTCATCATATCACGAAATCCTCGCACAACGCAGTCAACACAGGATACAAGGACCAAGGAAGATAAGAAGAAAAGGAAGAAGATGAGGAAAGTACCGATAAAAATAGGAACTTGGAATGTTCGGACAATGATGAGGGCTGGGAAGCTGGAAAATATTAAACAGGAAATGGATGGAGGGAAAATGGATGCCTTGGGGCTGTGCGAGGTGAGATGGAAGGACAGCGGGGACTACTGGAGTGATGGATACAGGGTAATCTACAATGGTGAGGTTCAAAGTCAACGTGGGGTAGCCATAGAATTGAACGCAAAATTAGGGAGGAGTGTAGTAAATATGAAACAGGTGAGCGACAGGATACTAGTGGTAGAAATAATAACACGCCCTACAAATTTCGTATTGGTCCAGGTGTACATGCCTACAAGCCATCATAGGGAGGTAGAGGTGGATGGAGTGTATGAACTGATAGAGGAGATAATCTGAGAAGTGCCGGGGAAGAGAAATCTAATAGTAATGGGCGACTGGAACGCAGTAGTGGGGGAAGGGAGAAATGGGTATGAAGTGGGAGGGTTTGGATTAGGAACGAGAAATGATCGCGGAGAGAAGGCAGTTGAATTTTGTAGGGGAAATAAATTAATAGTTACACACACTAGGTTTAAACATCATCACAGGAGGAGGTACACATGGAAAATGCCGGAAGACACTGGGAGATACCAAATTGACTATAGCATGGTTAGACAAAGATTTAGGAACAGTGTGAAGAACTAGCGGAGCCATCCCGGAGCTGATGCAGACTCGGGATCATAATTTAGTAATGATGAATTGTGAGGTTAGATTCAAAAAGCTAAATAAAAGTAGGAGGATGAAGAGGTGGACCCTGGAAGCGTTGTAAGGGGAAAAAAGGAGGGAATACCAAGAGATAGTGGATGAGAATATAGGAGAAGCCACAGAAGCAGGAACAAAAGAGGAAAAGTGGGAGAATATAAAAACAAGCATTGTAAGAGGGCTGAGAAAACAATAGGAGTAATGGAAATGAGGAGGGTAAAGAAGCAGTGGGTTACGGAAGAAATTATTAGGAAAACGGAGATGAGGAGGAATTGGAAAAATGTCAACACCGACAAGGACAGGGTGAAATACAAGGAGCCAAATAATCAACTACGGCGAATGATGAATCGGGCGAAGGAAAATTGGTGGAGAAGGCAGTGCGAGGAAATGGAGCAACTACAAAAGGAGGGGCAAGTGGGTGTGTTATACGCTAGCGTAAAATTATTATTGGGAGGTAAGCGAGGGCAAACGGAACCAAAGATTAAGGACAAGAGAGGTAGAATGTTAACCGAGCAGAAAGATATCCTAGAAAGATGGCGAGAATATATGGATGATCCATATGGCAGTGATGGTAGACCAGCTAATTTAGGTATAAAGGATGGGGGAACACTATATGAATATTACCTCGGGCCAATGATACTCGACAGTGAAATAGAGAAAACTTTGAAAGAGATGAAGGCAAGAAAAGCTGTAGGAGAAGATAACATACCCTCGGAATTGCTAAAGAGCTTAGGAAGTAAAGGTAGGGAACTTTTTTCGAACTTAAACGTAGGATGTACGAGGAAGGAGTATGGCCAGAGGACTTCGTGAAAACAGTATTGATTCCTATCTCGAAATAGAAGAATACATCAGAAGGCGAAGACTACAGAATAATTAGTTTAATTTCACACGCAGCCAAAGTTTTACTTCGAATAATCAATAAAAGGTTGGAGAGTAAGGCCAAAAACTACTAAGGCGATGACCAGTTTGGGTTCCGGAAGGGAAGGTCAACTGTGAATGCGATAGCGGTGATGAGAACACTTATAGAAAGAAAAATAGAGTATAATCAGGACGTTTTCGCATGATTTATTGATTTTGAAAAGGCTTTCGACAGAGTAAATTGGAATAAACTAACGGAGAGACTATGGAAAATGGGAATAGACTGGCGAGACACGAGACTAATTCGAAACTTATGTATGACGCAAAGGGTGCAGGTGAGGGTGGCTGATGGTGAATCAGGGTGGGAAAATCTAGGTCGCGGGTTAAGGCAAGGGTGCCCGTTGTTGCCATTACTTTTCAACATTTATGCTGAGGAAATGGTAAGACAGGCACGGGAAGAACTTGAGGTTGGAGTCAAAGTGGGAGGGCATCTTATAAAATCGGTTAGATTCATGGACGATCAGGCATTGGCTAGTGGATCTTCTACGAGACTGTAAGCTTTGGTAGATGCTTTAGAAATGCAGTGCGGGATATTCAGAATGAAGATAGATCATAAAAAAACAAAGGTGAAGAGATAATCCAGAACAAAGAAATCGAAGCTTGTGATTAAAGTTGAAGGTCACCAACTCGAGCAAGCAGAACAGTTTAATTGCTTAAGTTGCTCGCTAGAGGAATACGGGCATAGTAGCAAAGACATACGGAAGAGAATAGTGCTAGCTAAGGAGGCATTTAGTAATGGAAGGGAGTTGATGACGGGGACAATGGGTAAGGATGTGAAGAAGAGGCTGGTGAAGAGCTTGAAATGGGGCGGAGCGTGGTATGTGGCAGAAACGTGGACCCTGAGAAAGGAGGACGGGAATAGGCTGCAGGCATTTGAGATGTGGGTGTGGAGAAGGATGGAGAAGGTGAAGTGGACGGAGAGGAAGACTAACGAGGAAGTACTTGAGATGTTGGGCGAGGAAAGGAAACTTTTGAATGAAATCCGAGATAGGCGGGTTAGATGGCTGAAGGATGTAATAAAGGGGGTGGGTTGCTGAGGAGTGTGATAGAGGGAAGGATGTTGGGCAAGCGGGGAAGGGGAAGAGAATAGAATTCATGGACGGGATGAAGAAGGGTAGATCTTATGCAGAGGCGAAAAAGGATATACTAGAGGGGGATAGGCCCCTGAATGTGTAAATGACCGGGAGGAGGTTCTGACATTCAACAAAACCTACCTTTACCGGTAGAATACATTATAATAAAAAATACAAAACCACAATTCTTGCGTACTCGTTCGTTGAAATATTTTTATCCCGGTTTTATGGTTCTTGAATTGTAGTAATAGCAAAAAAATGGCCAATGCCTATTTTTTCAATAACGTTTAGAAATTATTTAAGTATTTATGAAGCCTTAATGTCTTGTTCTTTGGTTTTAAAGGAATTTGTAAAATAATTGCTGAAGTATCGTTGATTGAAGATGTTTATATATATTTTCAGCCTTAACTTATTAAAACTTTTCCATACTGTTCTGGAATTAACAAAAAATTTGCTAGTTTTACGTAGAATATTTATTGGACGACCAGTTCCGTCAAATATTCGACACCTGTACCTGATGATGTCCACTATTCGATGAAACCAGTCGTCCAATAAATATTCTACGTAAAACTTGAAATTTTTAATCAATTCCTGGACTACATCCTTTGCAATTTCTCTACCATCACAGGGCGTCATATAAGGATCGGAGTGGGCTACTCAAACTCTTCTTACTGCTTTCTCCATTGCTATATCATATTAGGCATTAACAAGCAACATGTCGACAAATGGAAGCTGATTGCACGCTGGGCGGCGTTTCGAAAAACCAATGTATTGGTATCATTACTTGCTTTCCGTTATAGTTTCATAACCATTTATCGATGAGATTTAAGACTGTTCCTCATAAAATCGTCACCGTTGGGAAAGGTGTCTAAGGGGCTATCGTGTAGCTTTTCAGATTCAAATTGAAGAATGATTCAGTTGCTAAAGGATAATATTTCATAAGTTCGTAAAAGTTACCGGTAAAAAGTAACGGAACACAACGATTAGGACTTGGCGCACCTTGGTAACATTTATCTTGATTTTTAGCCTAGAAATTATCAGTGTGAAGGCTGCATATTAGACGCCGAGAATAGAAAGGAGGAGTGAAGGGCAGAACCGGTATTAACAGGTTATTTATGAAATAAAACTCTAAAACCACGGCCATTCGTCACATCCGGTACATGAAATACTCTCTTCGCACCAAGATTAAAGTCCGATTGCCTATGAAAATTTACGACATTTTGTGCATGGAATCCAACGCTCCTGGCGCTGTATCAATTTGAACTCCATTTCCTTAAATTGTATTAAAATAAATTGCTACTCAAAGTGACTTAACTTCTTCGACCTTTATCAACGTAGCCATATTAATGAAAAGAACATTTACCATTTACCATTCTCTCTGGAGTGCATTCATTCACCATTTCCCATGTAGAAGAGCAGTTATTTGTCGTCAAAAGCCTCGGAAAGTAGTTCGGTATAAGGCTGATATTTTGTTATCTTTGGAAGAGAAAGATATTGTTCTTCAAAATGAGACCAAATTCATTGATTTATCGGTGAAATTATATTTCTCTCAAACTACCTTAAAAGCCTCTAGTCTGAGCACATCTTCCCTTCACAATGACCTAGTCTCCAACCCATACAGCGCCACCATCCGTATTAGAGTTTTCACCGAACTTTTCTATACGTATCTACTCAGACCCCCATCATCCGACGACAAGTGATCGTATAATGATGGTGACTGTATCATATAATGATTAATTAATTTAACAAGTAGACGATTTTGTTTGTTTTGGCCGGATTCTACATCCACATACTACCCTGCGAGCCGCCGTATGGGCGTGCTGCAGGGCTTGTTAGGACACCAGCCGTGTAAAGAACTGAGATACAAGGTTTTGGGAGGTAATGGTGACGTGTATTATGGAAGTGTATTAAGTGGAGCTCAGTTTTTATTGTGGTCGCTTATTGTGCGCGGAAAGAACGTGTTTTTGTACCTATCTGTTCGGCAATGTATCACTATTATTTTATCGCTTCTGTAAAATCTAGAGATGTAGCGAGGCGTCATGATAATATTATCTATGTCGCTCTGAAAAATATTTCTGAAAAGCAGTTCTGAATTTCTCAAGGAACTTAAGCCTAGCCTCGTGGCCGTGTAGCCTCCGAGTCTCTAGGGACTCCCACCTTAATCCCTCTTAAAGTTGTGAAGCACTATATATTTGCTCGTAGCAGTTTTTTTACGAAGCGCGCAGTTTTTCTTTGTATTCTATTAATTTTTTTGGTTAAATCTTAATGATCCCATGGGATGGGTCCCAAATGCTCGCGGTGTATTCGAGATGTGGCCTAACTAGGGCGTAGTAGCGTCTCTCTTTGACTTTTTCATCTGTGGACCTTCCTATTATACGCTTAAAAAACCTAGTTTCTTTAATGCTTTGCCGCATATGTTTTGTATGTGTGTTCCCCACGATCTAGTCCCCTCTGAGAATGCCTTTTTGGCCATGAAAAGTCTGCATCTTATGTCCCTACCACTAAACCCATTCTTCTCCAAATTACTATTGATGGAGGGATAATGGAGGGAATTATCGAAGGGGAGCCAGTTTTCTAGGGTTTATGGCAATAGCTTAATTCTTTTTCTTTGCCAATCCAGTAAGCGAAAGGTGTGATGAGTGTATATTAATTTGATTTTTCGCGCGGTGATATATCACTCATACTGCCTTAATTGGATCCTTTGGAGTTTATGCAAGTTCCTTCCGAGACACGGAAATGACTCACAGTTGTTATCAATGCAATCCTGTAGCTCTTGCGGCCAGCCGAGGACGGTTTCCTCCATTAATCGCTGGAGGAGCCTTGTTATGTCTCACCTCGACTCTCATGTGTTTTCGCTGAGGAAATTTCGTCGAAGAGATCTCATCTCAGTCGTAAAAATGGAAAGTTTCTTAAGGCATAGGACTACGTGTCCCTTGTACAGGAAGAGGCTCAATCGGCACAGGACACGGATTTCTAGTGGCTTCATATTTATTGTATTATCTCATCGAAATAAACATTTTTGTACAATTACTCTCGACTTCATCATAACCCAGCAAACTGCTTCTACATCTACATCTACCTATTACCCTCGAAGCCACCACAGTTTATGGATCAAAGAAAGAGAAAAGTAAATAGGAAGATACCAGGAGATAAGGGAACTAGTATTATAGAGGGAAGGGTGGCGGACTGCAGTCAACCAATCTTAGGATTGAACAACCAATGAAGCCACCACAAGGGTGGTTTCAGGGGAATTGCAGCGTTAATTCTTATATCCCTGACACCACTAGGGTGTCTGGCAGGGGATGACTTATCACCAAGATGAACTACAGTGAAGAAATTTACTTTCACCAACAAGCACCACGCTATCGGTACACTACAAATGCTGCAGAAACTAATAAAATAATCTATTTTGCAACCATATAAACGTGACAAGAGAGTCATGCAGGGAACAAGCAAAACATGGTGTTAGCACTACTCGGCAGAAGCATGCATTAGGAGGCATATGAATTAATCAGCTACACTACCTGACAACTAACCTACTTCAAAGTCTAAGCGAAGTCATTATGATTTCTTATAGATCGCGGGAAAAACGAAATTTTAAACATTTCTGTTCTACTATCTATTTCCCTTATTTTATTCTCATGATCTGATCTATCAATAGTATGTTGGAGTTCGTAAGATATTGACAAATGCGTTGGAAAATAATTCGGTTTTGAATTTATATAAACAATTGATATTATGTTTCGAAGAATAATCACCATTTTTTTTTTACTCCAACAGATATTTACGCTAGAGTTGTGCCGTGAAAGCTGGTTAGAGGCTTGGAGAGTTAAGAGTGGGATAGTTTGGGACGTATGGGGTAGGTGGTGATCATTGTATTAGAGTGGATCATGTAACGTAATCTAACGAATTCACAAGTTAACTTAGCGCAATATAATATTCGTCTTTACCTTTCTTGGTGTCGTCCTTCTTTGACAGCTCAATTTGAGTCAGATTCTCACCATAGGTTGTGCCTGTTTGAGAGCGTATTATACTGATCTTGTGAAATGTGTTTATTCTAGGATCGGAATTTAATCTACGTAAACATTTATAGAGAGTGTATTTGGTGATAATTACTCCAGAATCCTTAACTTCGCAGTTGAAACATCCAATTCATAATTTTGATACTACAAGATAATTAAAATAAAGGGACGCATTGTTGCTGTCGCCAAAAGTGTTCCGAAAAACAATTACGTGGTCTTATGGTAACTAGGATGGAAATACTCCGGCATTCCTGTGAATTGTCAGGCCCTGTAGCCCTGTGAGGGATCCCATTGTTGGCTTGAGTGCGTGTGTGTGTGTCCTATGGTTGGTTTCTTGCGAGGAAGTAACATTCCCGTAAACCATCACAGAGAGGGCTTTCTGGTTGAAAGGTTGTGGTTGTCACTGACGAGGAATTGACTCTTCCCGTAAACCACCACAGAGTTTTCCTGGTAAACAATATAAAATAATATTTGAATGTTCCGATTCGTAAAACCTTAGGCGAGTGGTTCCAATGTTAATTTATTACGACTATTAGAGATTTTTCCTTAGCATGTTGCATTAAGAGGCCGTATAGCCTCACTTTCCTCGATTTTTAATTGACGCAATGGTTGGGAGTCGGGTAGGAACTGCCCTAGAATCTGTCAGTGTCCACTGGTAGAACACCTTGAATGAACGACCCTCGGAAATTATTTGTCGATTGGATCGGATTGGATATTTGGGGAAGCGACCGACGGCTAAGGTCATTGGCGCCATAGGGGATAGGTTAGGGAGGAAGGGTGGATAGAAACTCGGCGTCGGCATTAGCCTGCTCTTAACGAAAGGCGCCAAGGGGACCACGGCTTAATGTCTCATCCGACAGACAGAGTACTCTATTTGAAGTGCCCTCCACAAGACACTCAAGTAGGGATCGGGTTCCTCTGAAAAACATCCGCCTCTGCAGGGAATTGAACCCTGGCCGCCCGTGTGGTAGGCGAGTACTCTAGCCACCACACCAACCGGATCCGCCAATATTTGTCGAGCCACCCTAAAAAAGTAATAATATAAATTGCTCGTTTATATCGTCCCTTCATGATTTTGATTTTTTTCGTAGTTATTTTTCAGTTTATAGTGCTTCGACAGCTAAGCTAATTACGCACATTATATCACTCCTGTCTTTAATGACAATGGCACAACTGTTTACTACAGTTAACGTGCACTATATTTGTTTCTCGTCACGTACTAGTCACTTTGAGATGTTGACAATTGGTCACTTGACGTTTATAACTACTGTGCGTTTGGCTGGCAGAAAACAACTATTGTAGATAGATAAGTACAGTAGATTTATTCTGATTGTGGAAGTAATCATGGTTAGTGACAATCAGGCGTTCGTATCATGTATCAATTCTTACACTTGTAATGATTTACCATGATAACAAGCAATAATATGAACGGGAGAAAACTGTCTGCTGCTTGCGAGCAGGGACAGCAGCATGTGAAACGAGTTGGACGCTCAAGTACTTCGCGGGAACCGGCGTTTTCATCGTGGTTAGTCGTTCCGCACGGTTAATCCGGGAAACATAGGTCGAGCGATGATTGTTTCACGAGAAAAAAGCAACGTTTATTTTTTTGCGCGATGAACCTGTTCTTCGACTGAGTCAGCCTTGAAATCGAAAAAGAAAGCCATGATATAGTCTTGAAATGTTTGTTGCGCAAGAGCTTGGCCCACAAACTTATCGGAATGTCACCGGGCGGCCCGCGAATGAAAGGTTAACCACCTATGCCTTATGTAATTCCTCTTCCTTGCAATCACTTAATATGAGGGGAATCAGTTTATCATAGTCCCGAGTTAGTGCAGGTCTATGCAATTTGTGGGTAAGATACTTCTTAAAGATGTTCGCATCTAAAGTGTCGACCTTTTTACAGCAGTAAAAACCTGTAGACCATGTTTTCATAATACCGTAAAATATGTGAAAAACATTATCGGAAGAATTTTGACGGAGGCACCAATATGTCAATTTATTTTATTGTATTTTTAGTTTCAAGACTGTGTATTGCATATATCAACTGCGATTTTGAGTGCCTCTACGCCCAAGGGAGGATTTGACCTAACGGTCTTCGAGTTACCTGATAGACGGATTTCCATCCTGGTTACCATAAGACCAGTTTTTCCATACCTGGTTACCATAAGACCAATTGTTTTTCGGAATACGTTTGGCGGAGGCAACAATGGTTCCCTTTATTTTTATAATTTTCTAGTTTAATCTTACATTTAAGTCAGGGTTTACACATGGAAGTTGACCTCTATGAAAGTGTCGAGTGTAGCGATATCTCGTATTGTATCGCCACTGGCAGGCCATCGTCCGGCTTACACATTACTTCCGGCTTTTCCCATACAAATGGATGACGGAAGTAAACAATGTGGTAATTACGAAAATCGCCCAAATTAGGCAATAATGGCGTTTGTATATCGCTGTTTGAGACCCTTAGACATTTGTTGGTTTAATAAAGTTGAATAAATTACGATAATTATGCATCATCACGCCGAATCAAGTGTGTAAATTGTGATTATAATAATTATTATCAAATAAGAAATAAGTCATGAAGCTTACCTTAGGGGTTATTTACGATTTAAAATATTTTTTTAAGTACATATAAATATTTATATTAGCAACAATGAGACCTACTACTACTAAGTTACTCGTTGCTTACATTTTAAATCTCCGTTAGCTGTCATGTGACCAAGGTTCCACCGGTAGCGATGCGATTTAATCGCAGAATCGATATGCTATTAGCAGGCAAAATAGAAACCAGTCTATTTTCCTTGCAAGTAGCAACCGCGGTCGATTACCACCACTATTTACCCCTACTTCCACGTAAGTGCGTGCTTACACATCAAAGTGTCGCTTGTAAGCGACTTCCAAGGGTAATATCATGGAAGTGACTTCCATGTGCAAATACGCCTTAACTTATTGGATGTTTCAACTGCGAAGCTGAATACATATATGCTTAAGGTGAGATTTGAACCTACGATCTTCGAGTTGCCGGGTACACAAGTGTCCAACCTGGTTACCACAAGACCACATAAATGTTTTGTTGCAACTTTTTCTCATGAAATGGATTAATTTATTGCAAAGAGTGTTTCGAAATTCTCCTTGGTGATTTACTGCCCATAACTGAACTCAGGAACTTGAGCGGGAGTTAGAACTAACCGGAGCCCCAAAATTTTGCTGGATTCGGAGGCCGGAAATTGTATTCAGCTCCAACCACCGATTTTTAACTAACCTAGTCCACGATAGGGGCATCTATGAAACACTAAAATTAAGTAAATTTCTTTCCTGTTAACATGCGCGGAGGATTTTTATAATATTAACTGCTGAAAATATTTTATAATATTATCTCGTAACTTAATTTTACAAGGAACTAACCTACACAAAGCTTCTATTTATGTTAATGCACGAAACACGCTCGTTTGTTGTTTACATGAGCACTCATGAGAATTCTTGGTTGCTCGTACATATCGGGGAATCCATAGTTTCCGCGGTTGCCGCTACCCAATTTTTGTATGTGTCAAAGGGATATTCCGGTGATTTCCATTGGTTCATCTCGTTTACGAAGGGCTACCGACCTTCTAATAGGTTCCCCTTCACTCCGCAGCATCATAAGCCTTGTGAAGCTGTCATATAGAATCGCTCGAGCGTCATAGCCGTAATAAGTTGCCCGTTATAGCTATCACCCTTGTGACTCCTATGACACTTACAGAGTCGAACCGTTGGTCATGTATTTGTTGGTTGGTATCGCAACGTCGGCTGACAAATAATTAACCTGATGAAAAACCTGGGTAGACTTCATAAATATAGTGTTTAATTCTACCTAGGTTCAATGAGACATATTAGACAATGTACCTATACGGAAATGTGAATAATGAGGTGAATATATTAATTAACAAAATGATGGTAAAATACGGTGGAAGCAGAAATTTAATTTTTGTGATTTTTACCATCTCCGTCCCTGCCACGGACGGAGCCTTTGAGCCATGCCTCTGATAATCACTCCCCTGACGGAGCCCCAGGAGCCCACGGATAACAGTTTAGGAAACGCTGTTGTAACGCACATCGGTGAAAACACATACTGCCACACACCTTTGAGATGGCCCGTAGGGTATTATGTATATAATGTTGCCCTCGTCATTGTATGAAAAACCAAGACATTAGTTTTCGTTTATCAATTTATCCCTACAAAGCATCGATTTTTTTTTTGCAAATGATTGAAGTTATTTTAAACGAAATAAATGTAAGTCGGTTACCTTGGGGAACAAATTTCGTATTTTTATACGCAACCCAGGAAAGTCTTATTATCTAAATATGTGAAATAATTTGACATACGGAAGAGAATAGTGCTAAGGAGGCGTTAAGTAATAGAAGGTAGCTGATGACTGGGACCTTGGGTAAGGATTTAAAGAAGAGACTGGTGAAGATCTTGATATGGATCGTAGCGTTGTATGGGGCAGAAACGTGGACCTCAGAAAGAAGGACGAGAAAAGGCTTCAGGCATTTGAGATATGGGTGTGGAGAAGGATGGGGAAGGTTTGATGGACGGAGATGAAGACTAACGAGGAAGTGATTGAGATGGTGGGCGAGGAAAGGAAACTTCTGAATGAAATCCGGGTTAGGCTGGGTAGATGGCTGCAGGGTGTTATAAAGGGCGATGCGATGCTGAAGAGTGTGATAGAGGGAAGGATGTTAGGCAAGCGAAGAGGAAGAATGAGAATAGGTTTTCAAGGACAGGATAAGGGTGGTTCATATGCTGAGGCGAAAAAGGATATACTAGAGGGAGATAGGTCCCTGAAAATGTAGAAAACCGGGAGGAGATTCTCTGTCATCAACAAAACCTACATATACCGGTAGATTACTTTGAAAAAATCATTTCGAAAACGATCGCCAGGGAAAGTTTGACCGGAGACGAAGCGTTGTTGGAGTCAGCTAAGTAATACAACGAAGTTGGAGCTGGCTCGGGAGCCTCTCCCCAAGACTTCGGCTCCAAATATCTGTCTTCAAGCCCCGTGGTGACCCGGCCTCCAATTGGGTGCTCTAAGGTTGTAGAACAAAGGCCTGATTATATCGTCGGTTTATAACGTTAACCTCAGTATGGCGTAGACTTCACGCTAATCTGTAGGCATTAAATGGGCTATAAACGTGATTTCCCCACCGAAAGTTTCTAAGTCTCCTCGATTGGCTACCTTCTGCAGGCCTTAGTCTTCAGGGAAACTTCTCCCGTGTGTATCGCTTGGTGGGGTGACCACCATAGTGATCAGACCGTACAACGAAAATTGGCCGGACGATCAAGGTGAGTGCGAATCGATAAGAGCTGTTTCGGTTACAACCGGATGGAAGAGATAACATCATCGGTTACCCTAACAACGCGATGAAGTTGGGGGGGGGGGGGGAGAGATTGGCGTAATGGGCAGCGATTAGAAAAAAGCGTTTCTGTAATGGGAAG